>BSBK01005434.1:0-607500 GCA_027943335.1 Chamaecyparis obtusa | reverse complement strand
TTCTTTATACCTTTTCCTTATGGGTTCCCTAGTGGGGATATTACATTTTTCTATGATCTAATTTTTTTCCATACCATAGTAGTATTCCACCTCACAAGTTTCTATAAATGTGGGCATTGAGAAAGTCTTCACTGGGTTATGTTTAATGGTGTAGGTAATAGGGTGTTGTGAGATTCTATAGAGTGATTTAGAGAAGTGTATCATAGTTGAAGTGTCTCATTGCATTTGAAATATACTTACCTCTATTTCTTTGTTAGAGGTTTTTTCAAAAAGGGTTTCTCCATGTAAATTTTATTGGAAATATATGTTTGGCTATTTTTTGTCATTGATGTCAAACATTATGATCTGGTGGTGTTTTTTTTTTCTCAAATACCATGGTTAGAAATTATGCTATATTTAGAGAAGTAAGATAATTTGTTTGACATAAGTGTTACAAGACTATGAAAGATGAACATGTATTCAATGGAAGAAAAGTATGTATTTAGTTTCTAACATTAGAAGACATGTGTGTATTTAATGCTAAAAAATAATGGAAGATAGGGATGCATTCTTGAGATATTTTTAGTCCTTCAAAGTTATTTTGTTAGGTCTAGAATTCATTCATTCTATTAGGATGTCAATAGTTTAGTAATAGGGTTATGTAGTTAATGATGATATTTAATAAGTTATACTTTCCATAATGTTTTTTTTATAGTATTTCCTTATGATCTGGGAATTATTTTTTGTGATACAAAAATAGTGTCTTTAAGTGTTACAGTTAAGATCATATGTTAGTTCAGTTTGGAAATGCATTATGATAGCTTCTGACATGGATTGTCGAGAAGTGACATTTCCTCTATCATGGAGTGTGGATTTCACCTTGTCATGTGAAGGTCTAGATATAGCTACCAAGTTAAGTGTTTCTTTTGGCAGTGTGACTACACATTTTAGTTTACTATGTGTTAACCCTTCATTCATTTTTCATGATGAGCTTGTGTCATCTTGTTTTAAATTCTTTTCATGTTCATCATTGGTTTACCCTCTTCTTTTCCTAAAGGTTTCTAGTTCAACTCCTTATCCTTTGTAAAAATTTATTTGTGTCTATTCCATCTTTTTGCCTCTTATTTTTTATGCCTTCGTACCCCTTGAACCATCTTGAAAAGAGTTCAACTATGTTCATATAGGTTCCACAAGTTCAAAGTCTTGTGCGGAACATTTTCAGTTAACATTTTTGTGAACTATTTTGCAATAGTGTCAGTTAATGATCACATGCAATTTAAAGTATGATTTTATCTCTAGGCTTCGAACTAGTCTGAAAAAATTTTGAAGTAGTTCATTGAGGTTCAAGTGGTACATGCAGATTCAAAGAGGATCCTTTCCTGATGGAATATTCTTTGAACCATCTAAACCAAGGTGAAATATATTCAAGAGGTTCAAAATTGGTTGGCCTTATGAGAAGTACAAAATGAGAAGATGTGCATTTAATGTCAGATGTTATAAATATTTGATCATAGCTAAAGTGATGTTAGAAAACTTCCATTCTGAAGGAAAGTAATCATTATAAGTCAGGGGTTCTGAAAGTGTTGGAAAAATAGTCAGCACTCCCCTCGTGATTTCTGGCATGGCTGAACTACCACTTGTGTCTTCTATAAGTTGAGTGGTTGTATTGGGCATTAACAGGTTGATATTTTTGTGCAATGACAACCACTACTTGTAACAAGTAGTATCAGAGCTTGGTCATAGGTTAAAATCTACTCAGGTAACGTTGAGGGAGAGATTATCAGCAAAATAGTCAGTGCTCCCTCAAGATTCATGAACATAGCTTAACTGCCTCATGTTTCTTCTAAAATTCTAGTGGTTGTATTGGGAATTAATAGGTCTATCTTTCAGTACAATGACTAAAACTACAAAAAGTTGGTAATTGCATGCATTTAAGACATAGGTGTAAATGTCAAGTCTTCATTACTTAATGCTATAGGTTTTGTTAGTTAATTTAATGAGATTTTGGCTCTTCATTCTTTAAAAGGTTAACGGTAAACTATTTTCACCTCATCCTTAGTATTACGGAGTGTCTGGGGAAGCGTAACAATTTCTACTAGTTGTCATCATGGCTACGTGAATTGAAGGTGAGTCTAGTTTCTCTTTCCCTTTGTTTTAATTTCTAGGATTGTGCATTCCTATCGGGATTGTTCTAAAACAAGTAGGATATTTTTCATTCAAGATTCCATGAAGTATACTTATGAAGGGTGCTCCCCTTAATACCACAAACACATAATAGAAATAGAGAAACAACAACAATTTGCAAGAATAGAAAATGGGCTTCTTATTATCGCCACAAATGTGGAATTAAAAATTTTAGAATTACAATATACAAAGCCACATGGGAATTTTCCCTTACAATATTATGTAGGAAAAAGCCTCAAATTATTACCTAGAACTACTCTAAACTACTCCGAACTGCCTAAGACAACACTACAGCCTTCCTTATATAGGCAATTTTCCACCACTGGGAAGGTTCCAGAATTTTAGCCAATAAGGCTAACCAAACTTATAATTATTTTATTTTACAATTTATTACATCAGAGTTGGCTCAAAACAACTTTTGAAACCCAAATAGAAATTTTGAAGAAAAATTATTTTGCACTATTTTAGGTGACCCAACTTTCGAAGACCATAAGTCATCACCTATTGACCTGATTGGCTATTTTGACCCCATTTTAGAAAGGGCACAAAGTGCTCTACAACACCTAAATCAAGAAAGCTTCATTTAGTCAAAGTTTCAACCTCATCCGGGGCCTCTAAAGCCTTCAAACCTGAGTTCAAAGTTTCTATACCTTGCTGCCAATACCAAAAACTTTTAATAACTTCAAAACTAAACTTGATCTAGCAATGAAAGTTTAATGGCAGGCTGATATGACCAAAATGAACCTCCAGGGAAGAAAATAGTAACTTTCCAAAAATAGCAACTCTGCACAAGATAGCCCTTATTGAAAAGAAACCAGAAATATTTTTGGGTGATGCAAGATTGCTCTTACACCCTGGATGCTCCTACATCAGACACCCAAGGTAATTTGAGAATTGACCCTATCATGACTCGGGTGTGAAGAGGAAAACCAAGATGGTTAACCTCCTCCTTTGTCAGCCATGATGAATCTTCAATAGGTCATCCTTTCCATTTGACCAGACATTCTTCATATGTCATGTTCCTTGTGCTTTTGCCAACATGACTATCTAGTATGTCTTCAATCTCCTTCATAGCTAAACTAGTTGCTGGAATATTCCATTATCCTACTATGATCTCATCTTCAACACCACCCTCATGATACTATGTCAGATCTGAAATGTTAAACATTGGTTAAATATTTAGCTCAGTAGGCAATTCTACCTCATAGGTATTTCTTGAATCATGCTTCTTCAGTATCTTACATGGCCCAAACTTCTTCATTTTCATTTTTTTATATGTACCAACTAGAAATTGCTCCTTCTGCAAATGAACCATGACTTCATCTCCAACTTGAAATTCCTTATGCCTTCTTTTCTCATCTACCTTAGCCTTATACTATGCATTCATCTTGGTAATGTAATTCCTCACCTCCTCATGGATGTTCTTCAAATATTCTGCAAAATCCTCAACTTCAGCACTACTTATTTCTCTTTTATGTATCTTCCTCAACTCTGATGCATTTTTAGGACTACTTCCATATACAATCTAGAATGGTGATTTACCAGTGCTCCTATTGACAAAATTATTGTATGCAAATTCTACCTGTGGTAAAATCAAATCCCATCCTACTAGCTTATCTCCAACTAAACATCTCAGCAAATTTTCCAAACTCCTATTCACCACCTCTATCTATCCATCAGTCTATGGATGATGTGATGAACTAAAATTCAAATTTGTCTTTAATTTTTTCCCCAATGTACGCTAGAAATATCCAACAAACTTAGCATCTCGATCTAAAACTATACTCTTTGGAAAACCATGTAGTCTCACCACTTCTCTAAAAAACAATTCTGCTACATGAACAACATCATTAGTCTTCTTGCAAGGAATAAAATGTGCCATCTTTGAAAATCTATCAACTACCACAAAAATTGAATCATGTCCCCGCTGAGTCCTTAGCAAACCAAGAACAAAATCCATATTGATATCCTCCCAAGGCTTCTCTAGTATAGGTAATGGCTGATACAACCCTATATTCTGCTTTACTCCTTTTGCCATCTGACATACTCTACAACTTTGTACAAACTTATTGACATCTTTCTACAACTGTGGCCAATAGTAATTCTCACTAACCAAAGCAAGGGTTTTATCACAACCAAAATTTCCATCCAATCCTCTATTATGCTTCTCCTTAATGAGATTCTCCCTCATAGAACTTTTTGGAATGCACAACTAACTCCCTCTAAATAGCATATCATCCTGAATGATGAAATCCAACCACTTTGTTTAGCCTAGAGTAGTAGGTTCTTTACAAGATTTCCAAGCTTCACACAAATTAGGATCCTCTAGATACAAATTCTTGAGTTCCTTGAACCCAACCACCTCAATCTACATCTCTGTCAGTAATAGTTTCCTTCTGCTAAGAGCATCTGCAACCCTATTAGACTTTCCACTCATGTACTTCACAAAAAATGTATAACTCTGCAAAAACTCAACCCATTTCAAATGCATCTAGTTCAACTTTTCTTGACTATTCAAATATTGTAAAGCTTGATGATTAGTATACAAAACAAAATCCTTAGGAAGTAGATAGTGTCTCCACTTCTTCAATGCTTGAGCTATAGCATAAAATTCCTGATCATAAACAAAATATGTTCTCTTGGAATCATTTAACTTCTCACTAAAATAAGTAATAGGTTTACCTTCTTGGCTCATAATAGCTCCTATTGTAGTACCACTAGCATCACAGTCTACTTGAAACACCTTATTAAAATCTGGAAGTGCTAAAATAGGTTGTTTTGTAACTTTTTTTTTCAATAATTTAAAACTCGTATCTTCCCCATTAGTCCACTTGAACTCTTTTCTATCCCCTCTCATTATTTTAGTCAAGGATCCACAAATACTACTAAAATTTTTGATAAATTTTCTATAAAAATTAGGCAAACCATGAAAAGATCTTACCTCAGTAGCAGTCCTTGGAGTAGGCCATTCAAGGATAGCCTACATTTTCTCTAGTTCCATTTTTACACCTTCTGCTGAAACTACAAATCCTAGATACACTAACTCCTTCACAAAACTACACTTCTTCAAATTAATCAACAATTTCTCTTCCCTTAACTTCTCAAACACCATACAAATATGCATGAAACTCTTTGAGAACCTCATTCATGAGCCGCATGAAATTTCTCAATGCATTGGTTAGCCCAAAAGGCATGACTAACCACTCATACAGTCCTTCCTTTCTCTTGAAAGTAGTCTTCCATTCATCTCCTTCTTTGATCTGAATCTGGTGATATCCACTCTTCAGATCTATCTTTAAAAAATACACAGCTCCACTTAAACAGTTTATAATATCATCCACTCATGGAAATGGAAACCTATACTTGATTGTGATTTGTTTATTTCTCTAGAATTTGTACACTTCCTCCATTCTCCATTCTTATTTGGTGCTAATATTGCTGGTACAGCACATGGACTTAGACTTTCTTGAATCAACCCCTTCTGTAACAACTCATGTACTTATCTATTCAACTCTTCACTTTCTGTTGGTGTCATTCTGTGTGTTTCCTTATTTGAAAAATTGGCTCCTAGAATCAAATCCATCTGATGACTGATCTTCCTTACCGGTGATAATCCATCAGGTACATTATCAAATACAATATCCTGAAACTCATTCAACAAATATGCAACTTCTACAAGTACATATTCTACTTCCTCTTTACCAAATTTTGGAATTAAAGAAAAACACACATTCTCATGCCTCATACCCTCTAGAAATTTTCTTCCATCAACAAAATTTATTAATGCATTACCACATACCTTTTCTTCTATCTCCTTTAGTGGCTTTAGCTTATGTCACACTCCATCCTTTATCAGGGAATAGGTATTTGCATGACCATCATGTACAGAATGTCTATTAAACTACCATGGTCTACCCAATAACATATGACATGCATCCATATATATGATATCACATAGTACCTCATCATGGTATCTACCAATCTTGAACTTTACTAAGCACTATTCACTGACCATGACCTTGTGCTCATCTTGCACCTAGGCAATCTGATATGGATGTGGGTGTTTCTCTCTCTTGAGCTTCAAATTTGTCACCATCTCTTTTGACACCAAATTGTTAGTTTTTCAGCTATCGATAATCACATCACAACATTTACCTTCACACTTGCATCTAGTGAAAAATAGGCTTCTTCTTTGCTCAGGTTCATTCTCACCACTCAGCAGGACTCTTCTGTTAAATAGTGTTTCTTGTCTTTCAACATCATTAGAATGTAATGATCTAGCATCTTCATCTACATGTGCAACTCTAGCCTAGCCTTCAGTTCTTCTATCTGTCCTTCCTTGGCATTGAGGACATTCATATGCCCTATGACCTTCTTCTCCATAGTGAAAACATGTTCCATGGAATCCTCCTCTTCTAGATCCTTGTCCTCTTCCTCTTCCTCTTCCTCTCTGATCTCTATTATTATGATCCTAGAAACTATTGGAATTTTTTCCTCTCATATTTTGACTATTATTGGCCTCATCCTTCTTTTTTGGATCTTCATTTTGGCCTCCATATGACCATCCACTAGATCTTCCACCACAACCTCTTCCATTTTATCTTCTCTCAAACTTCTTGTTCAGCTTTTCCTCTACTTTTAGGGAAAACTAGTATGCCTCTTCAATACTATTCATTCCAACCAAATTCAACTCCTCTTGAATGATTGGTCTCAACCCATTAAGGTAACGAGCAACTTTCTCCTTATCAGCTTTTGCATGGCTTATTCTAATGAGAATTTGATAGAAATTTTCTGTATACTCCTAAACAGATCTACCTGCTTGCTTCAAACTTTTCATTTTCTTTAGTAGGTCAAGCTCATAATCAACAGGAATGAACTGTCACTTCAATTTGTCCACCATTTGATCCAATCTTGTGATTTGCTCCTTTCCTCTTCTATTTCTCTGCAATTGAATCTCTTGCCACCAGATCTTCGTATGAACCTTCAGTTTGGCCTTGACAAACTTGACCTAATCAGGATCCTCGATATCTTCATACTCAAAATATTCTTTTAATTCATTGATCCAATCAATCAAATCCTCTGGGTTAAGATTTCCTAAAAATGCAGGAACCTCAACCTTAGGTCTTTTCCCAATCTTGGAAATGGCCCAAAAAAGTCTTTCTTTTTCCTGGTTCATAATTTTGCCTTCTCCTTCTTGATCATAATTTTTTTCTTCTTCGGCTTCATCCTTGCTTTCATCTCTGACATTAAGATTCATTCCTTTGTGAATATCTTCTTGTAATGCTCGCACTTGTCTCTGGAGTGCTCTAACCTTAGGTGTCACACCACCAGCTCTTCTGCCACATTCCCTTTGCAGAGGCATTTTTGTGCTGCTTGTTGAAACCCTTACCATGGTCCTGGTACAAACTACCTCATAGTCAGTGATCTGTTTACACACTTAGGAACTCCCGCTCTGATACCACTTGATGAAGGGTTCTCCCCTTAATACCACAAACACATAACAAAAATAGAGAAACAACAACAATTTGCAAGAACAAAAAATGAGCATCTTATTATCTCCACAAATGTGGAATTACAAATTTTAGAATTACAATATGCAAAGCCACATGGGCATTTTCCCTTAAAATATTATGTAGGACAAAGACTTGAATTATTACCTAGAACTACTCTAAACTACTCTGAACTGCCTAAGACAACACTATAGCCTTCCTTATATAGGCAATTTTCCACCACCTGGGAAGGTTCCAAAATTTTAGCCAATAAGGCCGACCAAACTTAGAATTATTTTATTTTACAATTTATTACATTAGAGTCAGCTCAAAACAACTTTTGAAACCCAAACAAAAATTTTGAACAAAAATTATTTTCAGCCATTTTAGGTGACCCAACTTCTGAAGTCCATAAGTCATCACCCATTGACCTGATTGACTATTATGACCCCATTTCAGAAAGGGCACGATGTGCTCTACAGCACTTGAATCAAGCAAGCTTCATTCAGCCAAAGTTTTGACCTCATCTGGGGCCTCTAAAGCCTTCAAAACTGAGTTCAAAGTTTTTGTACCCTACTGCCAATACCAAAAAATTTCAATAACTTCAAAACTAAACTTTATCTAGCAATGAAACTTTAATGGTAGGCTGATATGACCAAAATCAACCTCTAGGGAAGAAAATAGACCATTCTAAGCTCAAATGGAAAACTTACTAAAAATAGTAACTTTCCAAAAATAGTAGCTCTGGACAAGATAGCCCTTATTGAAAAGAAACCAGAAATATTTTTGGGTGATGCAAGATTGCTCTTACGCCCAGCATGCTCCTGCATCATATACTTTGCATCTTTTTTTGAATGTTTTTAGCCTTGCATGTGAAGGGCCTATCATCAATGATACAAATTTGAAAGGTGTGGATTTAGAGGGATTGAAGGATAAATTGAGTAATAGTCTAGCTGAGCCTTTCACCATTGAAATTTTAAGTAGCGGGTTGTTAGAACTAGCTTCTTTCCCACTTGCAGCTCCATGCCTTGAACTAGTCATAGAATGTATAGCCCGCTATGATCGAATCTTAGAGACCATTAGAAAGGATAATGGTGAAAACCTCCCCCCCATAAATAAAGAGGTCATATAATCTGTGTTTAAATTCCCTGAAGAAAGTTTTGTGAATTTCTCTCCAACTCAATGGGGATGGATAATGAAAGAGGAACAATATTGTTAGGAATAGTCCCAAGAGATAATTGAGAGGGGGGAGTGGGTGGCAGTGAATCAATTATCTACAAGTTTCAATTATTTATCCAATTAAGTATACTTAAACATTAAGCATAAACACAATGAAAGAACACTTGAACTTAACACCAATATTTTGGTTACGGGGAAACCCAAATAGGTAAAAACCCTAGTGGGAATTAACACCCACTAATAAACTGCACTAGTGTATAATGATCCTTGTTAGAAGATCTTACAACCCTATTAGGAGTTGATCTTTACAATGCATTAAGTACAGTGACCTACTCAAAGGTCAGACCCTATTAGGAGTCTTTTATGATTGACCCTGTTAGGGGTGACGATGCACTGTTCAAGAGCTCACTACTCAAAGGGGTGAAGGCTACAACCTTTTGAATAAAATATACATGGATCTTGGTGAATTTTGAGGTAGAACCACTATCTTGATCAGTTCCAATAAATAGAACACTCTATCTTCTCTGTCACATAGACCAATTCTTGATGACATAATACTTTGCACTCTCTGCTCCGCTCTAATCATTCATCTCCATGCCATACTTCTAGCGATCACAAATGACCAGCTATAAGTATCTTTCCTCTAAATGATATAATCAAGTCATCCTATTAGAACCACCTTGAAATCATATTAGAGAAACAATAGCACTCTCCAATAACATCTCTAACAGCTCTACTAAGCACACAACACAAACTAGGACCTATCGAAATCAATAAGTGTAGATGATACTTTATCCTCAAGTTGAACTACATCATGCACTCTTAACCAAAAATTCTTAACTCTTCTCTAATTACTAATCAAATCATCCATTCCAAAATGATAGGCGCAACTCCTATACCAATATAATCTCTGTCAGCTCTTCTGGATAAACACAGGAAACTGCAACTGGTGAATAGAGACTACATAACTTCACTTTTACTACACATCAAACTCTGCATCCATGAATGGAGCAACACTCACATGTCTCCATCACATATCCAAAGGTGCAAGGCTCCATGATAATTGTATAGACAATCACTCATAGAACACTACCTGTAACTCTGTCAGAAAAACTATTGACACAAATTGCTACATAAATGTCTATACAAACAATTAACCTCTACTTTCATGATATCATGCTAATAACATGTCCATCCTACATATACTCAAAGCTTACTACATAAGTCTTCCATGCATGCTACTTACCATATGTTGTCATTAATGACAAACATACAATCAAAACTGGCTTGTTGGCAAATCTCCAAAAATCTCCCCCTTTTGCATTGATGGAAACATATGGAATGAAAAACACCACCAATTCAAATGATCAATTCTTTTATAACATTCTCCATTTCCTCATCAAAACACCCCCAAGGATGAATCCTCCATCTGTTGCAATATTCTTTAATATTCTCCATTTCCTCAACTGAGCTACTTCCATGACTAAATACTACTCCCCCTTGTTGCTATATATTATTCCTTCCTAATTCTATATGTACTCCCCCTTTACAATTTTTTTTCATGACTATATACTACTCCTCCTTTGACATCAATGGCAAAGGGTGCCAAAAATTTAAGCACCAGTACTATTCCTAAAGTAGAGAAGTCAACCATCCATGAGTCAATGAGGACTGATGCTCTTTCCTCTTTCTCTAAGCAAAATCAGGGAAGGGAATTACTCACAGCTTCTCCCTCAAATACTCAAAAGTATCCTTTGGTAAAGGCTTTGTGAATATATCTGCTAGTTGATCCTTTGTACTCACATAGTCCAATTTGACTTCTTTCTCTGCCACTTTCTCTGTTAGGAAGTGATCGTTAATCTCTATGTGCTTTGTCTTTATATGCATCACATGATTCTTTGACATGTTGATAGTGCTAGTGTTATCTCAATGAATAACAATGGGATAATCAACCTAAATTCTAAAATCCTTTATCATTTGCTTGATCTAAACAATTGTACAATAGTTCAAAGCTATTGCAACATACTCTTCTTCTATTGTTGACAGAGAAATACAATTCTTCTTCTTTCTTGTCCAAGTGACTAGTCTATCACCAAGAAATATTGCTCCTCCTGATGTACTCTTTCTATCATCTACGCATCCTACCCAATCTGCATCTGTATATATATGAAGCTCAACATTATCTAAATTAGGATACCATAGAGCATAATCTATAGTGCCCTGCAGATATCTAAATATTCTCTTTACTACCATGAGGTGACTTTGTTTAGGCTTTGCTACAAATCTTTCAACTATGCCAACTACATTAGAAATATCAAGTCTAGTTTGAGTAAGATATATGAGTTTACTAATCATAGACTTGTATAATATTGTATCTAGTGCTAGAGAATCATCTTCTTTTGTAATCTTGCATCCTATTATCATAGGTGTACCCAATGGCTTGTAATCATCCATGTTGAACTTCTTCAATATCTCTTTCACATATTTAGACAGATTAATGAAAATAGCTTTCTCTGTGTGCTACACATTTAATCCCAAAAAGTATTTGATAGGTCCAATCATGCTCATCTCAAAATTGCTCTGCATCTCCTTAGCAAATTCTGCACTAAGTTTTTCATTACCACCAAAGATAATTTCATCAACAAATATACCTACAAGTAGTAAACCTTCAAATATCTCTCTGATAAATAGGTTACAATCTAATGCTCCTTTCTTGAATCCAATTTTTGTTAGATATCCATCAAGTCTCTCATACCAAGCTCTAGGGGCTTGTTTAAGTCAATAGAGAGATTTCTTCAATTTACATACCAATGATGTCATCCTTAGAGTGATATCTAGAAGTAAACGTTGGAACTTTAGGTGATACTGACTCATCTACCTTCTGAGTTTCTTCTTCACTTGTTTCATAGTCATTGAATAATACATCAATACTGTCAAACATTTCTTCAACAACCGTCTCACTAGTGGAAGGACTAGGTTCTCCTTCAATCATAGGTGCATAAACATGATATCTTTCTTGAACCATAAATTTTTCATCAATCTTAACATGAGCACTTTTGATGATCTTCTTCAATCTCAAATTGAAACATTTATAAGCTTTTCTTTTAGTAGAGTAACCAAGGAAAATATCTTCATCATTTCTTGCATCAAACTTTCTTATTGCTTTATCCCTCTTGATGTAGCACTTTCTTTGAAATATTCTAAAGTATTTCAATGTGGGAACATTACCAAACCATAGTTCATAAGGTGTCTTGTTTGTGCCAGGCCTCAATTGTATTCTATTGATGGTATAAACAATTGTATTGACCACATCTCTCCAATAGGTGTGTGCAAATTTTCCTTCAATAATGATGGTGTGTGTTGTATCAAGGATGATCATGTTCCTTCTCTCTGCAATCCCATTCTACTAAGGGGTTCTAGGTGCACTCAACTATCCCTTTATGTCATGTTTTTCCAGGTACTCATAGAATCTATCAGAGGTTAATTCTCCTCCTCTATCCGATCTTAGACACTTTATCTTTAGTCTAGATTCATTCTCAACCTTAGCTTTGAATATTTTGAACTTCTCAAATGCTTATGACTTATCTTT
Source organism: Chamaecyparis obtusa (assembly GCA_027943335.1). Lineage (NCBI taxonomy): Eukaryota > Viridiplantae > Streptophyta > Pinopsida > Cupressales > Cupressaceae > Chamaecyparis > Chamaecyparis obtusa. The sequence continues at coordinate 595,080 of BSBK01005434.1, read as the reverse complement.
TAAGAATGTAACCCACATCATTCTAGAATAATCATCAACAAACAAAATGAAATACCTTTCACCATAGTATGATCTTGTTTGAGTTGGTCCACATAGGTCTGTATGAATTAGATCCAACTTGTTTTCTACCGAATTATGCTTGCTTTTGAATGAGTTCCTCACATGCTTTCCCATCACACATTCTTTGCAAATAGTATCAACTAGTTTTTCTACGCTAGGTAGACCTCTTACTACCTTTACATTTATTATCTTTACTATGTTATCAAAATTGATATGACATGGTCTTTTATGCCATAGTCAACTGTCATCTACTTTAGAAACAAAAAAAATTGCTTATGAATTGAGCTGAAAAACATTACCTTTAGTATTTGAACCTAATGCAATTATTACAACATCCTTGTTGTTAATGATGCACTTGTTTTCTTTGAACTTTAATCTATAACCTTTTTCAAGCAACTTCCCAACACTAAGAAGGTTATGCTACAAACTATCTACATAAAGAACATCATCAGTGTTGTCCTTTCCATCCAATGTGATATCTCCTCTACCAATGATAGGTTTAGGAGTGTTGTCTCCAAATCTAACCATGCCACCTTTTTTATTTTTCTAGATGAAAAAATTTGTCTTTATCACATGTCATGTGATGTGACCAAATGATATCTATAATCCAATCTGTCCTTATGTCTGCTTGTGAAATCAATGCTAGCTCTTGTTCCTTTTTCTCATCTTCATGATCCATCTCATCATACATCTTCTCCATAATAGAAATTAATCCAATTCCATCTTCAACTGAATCATCATCAGAAACTCCATCACCAGCATAGTAACAATCTTTTGTATACTTAGGCTTGTAGTTACTACTGAATTTCTTAACTCTTGTAGGACACTTAGATGCAAAGTGACCAATCTTATTACATGAGAAACATTTGAATGGTAAGTAACCTTCATACTTTCCTTTTCCTTTTATTTCTTTCTTAGCAATCATAATAATAATATCATATATCTCTTTATCTTCATCTTCATCCTCATCATCAAAATTACCAAAAGTGTTTAAATATTTCTTACCATGGACTGATGCTTTGAAGGCTGTCTCACTTTTAGGCTCTATCTTCAGTCTTGAAATTTCAAAAGATGAAATTTTTTTGATCAAGGTCTCTCTCTTGAATTTTTTTATAAGTTGCATGGTCTCATCAAGGATGTTGATCCTTTTTTCATACTCTATTGTAAGAGTAGTCATCAAATTATCCATAATGTCTTCCTCCGAGATTTCTCCACCATTGTTTCGGTTGATTCCAGCAACTTCTTCATTAATCATTTGGTTGTAAGCTCTAATGTTTTCCTTAGGTATAATCTCTAATGCATTGTATCTTTTCTTCCATATCTTTTTGCATGCATTCTTTGATTGTGTATATCCTTCAAACATGTCCTTTAGGTGCTTCCATATCTTGTAAGCTCTGTCTACTTTCTTTAATTCTAAAAACTCACTATTAGATAAGGCGCTAAGGAGGGATTCTTTGGCTATTGCATTTTGATGAAACAAATCCTTTTTCTTGTTGGTAGCATCTTCCTTTACAAGATCTTCTAGGGAGGGGATCTTAATTTTTTTGATAGGCACTTCAAAAACTTCAAAAGAAATGCATTACAAATGTGTCACCATTTTTTTCTTCCAATCAGGATAGTTCTCACCATCAAACTTAGGACTGTCTTTTCTTACCAATTGTTAGGAATATTCCCAAGAGATAACTTGGGGGGGGGGGGGGGGGTTGAATCAGTTATCTATGATTTTCAATTCTTTATCCAATTAAGTATACTTAAACATTAAGCATAAACACAATGAAAGAACAATTGAAAAAAACACTTATATTTTGGTTATGGGGAAACCCAAATAGGTAAAAACCCTGGTGGGAATTAACACCCACTAATAAACTGTACTAGTGTATAATGATCCTTGTTAGAAGATCTTACAACTCTATTAGGAGTTGATCTTTACAATGCATTAAGTACAGTGACCTGGTCAAAGGTCAAACCCTATTAGGAGTCTTTTATGATTGACCCTATTAGGGGTGAGGATGCACTATCCAAGAAATCACTGCTCAAAGGGGTGATGGTTGCAACCTTCTTAATAATAGATACACACTAAATCTGGATCTTGGTGAACTACGAGGTAGACCTAATATCTTGACCAATTCTAATGAATAGCACACTCTATCTTCTCTATCACATAGACCTCTTCTTGATGACACAATACTTCACACTCTCTGCTCTTCTCTAATCTTTCATCTCCATGCCATACTTCTAGAAATCACAAATGACCGGCCATAAGTATCTTTCCTCTAAATGATATAATCAAGTCATCCTATTAGAACCACCTTTAAATCATATTAGAGAAATAGTAACACTCTCTAATAACATCTCTGATGGCTCTACTAAGCATGCAACACAAACTAGGACTTGTCCAAATCAATAAGTGTAGAAACATGCTACACACTATCAGCTCTACCAAATTTACTGATACTTTCTCCTCAAGCTTAATTACATCATGTGCTCTTAAATAAATAGTCTTAAATCTTCTCTAATTACTAATCCAAGCACACATACCAAAATGATAGGTGAAACTCCTATACCAATATAATCTCTGTTGGCTCTTCTAGATAAACACAGGAAACTGCAACTAGTGAATAGCAACTACATAACTTCACTTCTACTACACATCAGACTTTGCATCCATGAATGGAGAAACACTAACATGTATCCATCACATATCCAAAGGCACAAGTCTCCATGATAACTCTATGGAAAATCACTCACAAAACACTACCTGTAACTCTATCAAAAACATTGCTGACACAACCTGCTACATAACTATCTGTGCAAACAATTAACCTTTGCATTCATGGTATCGTGTTGATAAAATGTCCATGATACATATACTCAAAGCTTACTGCATAAGTCTTCCACACATGCTACTTACCATATGTTGTCATCAATGACAAACATATAGTCAACACTAGCTTGTTGGAAAATCTCCAACAAATATAGCTAAACATTGGTTGTTAAAGTCTCAGAAGGGTGGTTCTAGATTTCCCAAACACCCTAACAAATATCACATACAACCACATGTTCATGATGTTATGTTGTTATTAAATTGAGCTATAGGTCTAGAAGAAGCTTATGTATTTGATGCTTGGATTTATTCTTATGTTAAACTTTTTTTGAAGGAAAGCAACATTTAGACTAGGCTAAGCTCATAGTTGATTCAATGAGAGAGAAACTCAACATGGTAGGAAAGTTCAAACAAAACTTCTTTATGTCTTCTTATTTGATTTACTATTTAGCTTGTACCTAGGAAATTAGGAAAATTTTGTGTCATCTTCTTGATGGAGATATCTCTGTGTGTGAGTATTATCCCATGCTCCAGAAAGAAAATGCTTTGCAAGATTTTAGGAGAGTTCACATCGCATTCCTAGGGAGTCTTTGTTTTGAACTAAGAAAAATGTACACTAAAATATTTTTTGAATAATATCAAGCCATGGTCAAGAAGTATGATAGCTTCTATATTAAATTCCCTCATTTTTTTTATATCCAAGTTGGAGGTTTTGAAGAAGAGCCAATAAATCTTCCTAGTTTCTATTATGATTGTTTCATTTTAGCTAAAATTTGTAGGAAGCTAACCACTATGGTGAAAAAGGATCAACCAAGGGACAACTCAGAAGATTATTTTCCTATAAAATTGGGCATGTTAACATGTACGTCTATGTCAGATGCATCGAGTATAGGAGATTATTTGAAAAACTTTAATTTTTGGCATTATGCAGAGATGAAAGGATTTGACAATAAGTTCTTTTCTTGGGTCCTCGGACTGATGATGCATCCTCCCACTCCACATTTAGAACATTTCTAAGAAGATTTTCATGATGAAGCTAAGATAGTAAAGAGGGAACATATGAGGATAGTTTTGGATCAAATCGTGACTTTTCAAGTGAAGATAAACATTAGAGGGATAGAAGAAGATAATTATGATTTGTATGAACTAGGCTATCAAGATCTTGATAAACTAGTGATGCCCACTATCAATTGGGACATTGAAGAAGAAGATAATATACACTAGAGAACCAGGAGAGTCCTCGAATGGACTAGATATTGGGTCAAAAACAAGAATTTGATAAAGTTTCAAGGAACTAGTGTTGTTAAAGATGATAAGGCTTCTTTGAAGTCTCCTAAGGATATTTCTAACTCTACTTGTGTGCCTATGCATATATGTAACAACAAGAAGTTTTGTCATAGAAAACATAAATTTGATCCATTAATGAATCTTCTTGTACCTAGATTCACTAGGTCCCAAAGGTATTCATAGAAGAAGATGGATAGTGATAAACCCATGCTTATGAATATGGAGATAAAAGAAAAGGAACTGAACCCTCAGATCTTTGATGTTGAAGACCTAGATAATGACCTCTTCTAGTCTAGAGATGTTGGAAAGTGATGCTTGGGAGCACTATGGATCATTTAAGGGTTTTCATTTATGGAAACACTTATGCTAGAGTGATCACATGAAGTAAGATTAGGTACTAGAGACAGTCATGAAAATGACTAAGTACAAAATCAGAATAATAGTATTTTGCAGTATAGTTTTGGTCATCAAAGATGATATGTGATTTATTATGGCTTGTGAAGTTAAAGGAAGACATTTTGGGATATGTATGACCTTTAGTTAAGATCGCATGTGTTTTGGAGTTGATATCAGGAAGATACAGTGATATGAAGGTATGTAAAGATAGAGAATCAGTGAAACAAGGTATGTGAACAATCTTCGATGATTGAGGGAAGATCATATGAAATGGTAACATGCCGAGTCAGATGAAAGTTGTATATTGTTGAAACTTTGGTAATGTAGACCACTGACTCTGGTATTTGTGAAGCTGACTGGATGGTAGAATTAATATAGGTATAGAGTGTTTGTGGAAGTGATAAGTGTGATAGTGATGGATATGTGATGGATGTCAGTTTGGGATATTGACAAAGGAAGATAGTAGATGTGAGATTTGAGATTGATAGAGCTATAAGTGGAACTATCAAAGTATAGAAGATTCTTTTATTGTTCACTACTTGAAGAACACTTTTGTGATAGATTTTTTGATTGTAAGTGTAAGCTCACCACCTATAACATGGTTTTTGTATAATCCTAACAGGTTTTTGTATTCCTCTAACAAGGAAATGTACTATGTAATACTCATCTACTCAGAGGGATTCAATATTTTAGTGCATAGTTGTGGGTACCATCCCCACCAAGTTTTTCCCTTGGCTCAGGTTTCCTCAAAAACAAATCATGGTGTTATGAGTTATGTGTTGTGTGTATATGTTCTTTTCATTTCAGCATTGATATGGTTTATTTTCAATTGGTTGAAGTTTAATTGTAAGTGTTGTAATACTGATTCACCCTCCCTCTCAGTATTACTTAATCCTAACAATTGGTATCAGAGCTATTGGCCCTTGGAGAGAAATTCTAACAACTTAAGTGAGATCAGAATGGATTCAGAAAGTTTGCAAGAGAAATTTGAAGAAACACTTGATGAACTAGACAAAGAAAAGGATAAGAATGGAAAATTCAAATTCAAATTGAGAAGAGCATAAGGTTTCATCAAGAAACTAAAGGAACAACTTGAAATTTCAAAAATTTAGAGATAAGACCTTATGGATAATATCAAAGAAGATTCAGACAATGAAACATCAGACCAAGTAAAGAAGGTGGAGCAAGAAAAAGAGAAAATCAGTCTTCTAATGATTAAAGAAATTCAACGTGAAAAGGATGAGAGATATAAAGTTGAAGAGATGCTAAAAGAATAAAATGTGTAGATAGGACAAATGAAGACTGAACTTGATCACTACAAGGATAAATGTCAGGAATTGGAGAATTACAATCATATCATAAAAGGTGAACTCACTCAATCCAAACTACACATTGAGAAGCTACACATGAGCGATGATAAAATTGATGAACAAAGAGAGAGAGAGAGAGAGAGAGAGAGAGAGAGAGAGAGAGAGAGAGAGAGAGAGAGAGAGGAGACATGACTAGAATCAAATTCAATGAAGGTGAATGTTCTAAGACTAATGTTGAATCACATGAAGTGAAGACTGAAACCTAGAGATCAAATCAAACATTTTAGAGGTAGATTCTTTTGATGCAAAAAACTTGGACACGTGAAAAGAGATTGTAGAGGTAATCATTCTTTTAAACCCTTTTCTAGTTATTGTCATAACTATTATGCATATGGACATAAGAAAGTGGAATGTACGAAACTTGATCAGTCTAGATATAAAAAAGATTACATTAGAGAAGAATCAACAATGAATATCACATGCCACAAATGGAATAACTTTGGGCATAATCCAAGGTATTGTGATTTGTAGGTAAATCAAGATAGACAGAGACCACCTACATGTTAAAAATGCAACAAGATAGGACACAGTGAATTTTTGTGGATACAATGGAGAGGACAACAGAAGAGGACCAAGAGGACCACCTCATGTGGTTATAAAGAAGAATATCAATGATAGTGGTAAAAGTAGTACTGAGTATATATATGAGTTTGAAAATAATTTCAAGAAATTATCCAATCAAGAGGATGAGAAGATATGGAAGATAAAATATTTAAATAAGGCATTGGTTCAGGGAGAGACAATAGATGATATTGTGTCTTCACATGATGATTGCATTGCTACATTGACCTAGAAGGAAACATGGCCTTAGGGGAAGCATTGGATGAAGATACCAGAATATACCCAGCCCCTAATTATGTGAAATAAGATCATACAAGATTATATATAGTGTGTAAAAATACTATGGAGTTTATTTCTGTGATCGCAATAGTTAGAAATTCATATCTGATGATTGTGAGATTTTTTTTGACTGGATAGTGTGTGAAGTTGAGATAACTTTTATTTATGAAATTACTCAAGCAACAATGGATAAAGAGCTTGAAGAATATCATTTCCACAACATTTGATAATCAACGACCAAGGAAAGCAGTGTGAAGAAGCATTTTAGCTACTAGTGACCACATTGCATGATCGATTTGAGCAGAAGTTCTAGAATTTAGTATATCAAAGGTATTTAGATATTATACTCTTTCAATAAGATATGGATGCACCTATGATTTTTGATGTTGTTGATAAACCAAGGTATACGTTCAAGAAGCACCTATTTAAGTCTTGTGAGGATGATCTGGAAGGAGCATTTTTGCAAACCCCTTACGAAGTGTTACACGTTGAAGACATTATGGCTTACATTCACTATAAGTATGAGATCATAGGAGATGTTGATATCTATAGGTAAATAGATGGAATGATAGAATCAGATGGAAAGATGGTAGAAGAGTTCAAACATTTGTAAGGCCAGTCCATTATTAAGTAACCCTTCTAACTGATTTTAATGAAACTGAATGGTTCAATATCATTCTATGTAGAATTTATGATTAATTTATTTGGATAGGAGAGAAACCCATTAAGATATGTGGCCAAATGATACATGACATAACTGGATTAGACAACACTAGAGCCCTCCTAGTAGCTGAGAAGAATATCATAAAACAAGTAGAAACCCTAACCCATTGTAAGTGGGATAAGAGATCGATGATAATGAATGACATATTTCATCAAGATGTGAGATTGGTAGCAATTATACTAGGCTACAAGAAGACTTAGTTCTATGTCAGCAGGAGTAGTTATGATGGCCTACAAAATGGCTAAAGAAAACAAAAGATATAATTTATGCAAAATACTGGCACATCAGTTCTTAGAGAATGTGAAAGTTAACAAGAAAGATAAGTCAAAGGAATTCAGGTTTGGTTCACTTCTAGTTTACATGTACATCTACATTGAGCATAAATTCCCTAGAATGCACCGTAGAGCATGGAAGGACAATATACCTACTAGTATAGAAGTCTTTGAAACCTACCTAAGACAAGACAAAAATTGGGTAGATGGTGAACTATTTTCTATGATAAAAATTCTTCAGAGACAAATGAAGGAAAGGTACATGATACTTGAGGAGATAGTTGAGAAATAAAAAGGCACAATCTATTTCATGGTTGAAATTGACTATGTATGCTTTGAGGTAGTTGAGCCAAGAAAGAAATGATGCTACCCTATGGGGTATGAGGTCAGTTCTGAGGTTATCACAATGAAAGTTGAACATGTACTAGAAACTGAGGTAGACACATCCAAAGAGAGATGGAGAACATACTAGGAAAAATTAGAAAAAGTTAGAGAAGAATAGGATAAAGGGACAAGGAAGAGAAAGATTGACAAAATAGTTGAGGACGTTACTAAAAAGGTAGGAATCACTAGAGAGAAGCTAAAGAAAGTAAGGAAAAATATGATAGAAGGATCTTCTAGCATGACAATTGAAGTACCTCCTACTTCTGAAGAAAAAAAGATAGAAATTTATATTCCTAGTGTGATAGATTTATCAGTTAGTCTCGAGAAGATTGCACAAGAGGTTACATCTACAAACACACCTAGAAGATCTAAAAGATCTACAAAACCAAGAAGCCCTAAGAATCAAAAGGTATAAATAGAGGAAAAGAAGAAAGAAGAAAAAGAAGTACAGAAGAGGCCATAAAATCTATGGAAGATGGATATCCCAATGTTAGAAAAGAGAGTGATAAGAGATAGGAATCTGAATACTGTAAATAGATACTATGAAAGGTATGACACTGAAAATCAAGAAATAATTAAAGATGCAATAATTGAGTACTTATTAGTTTTCAAGAAAAAATTGTTAGAGATAGAAGAAAGTATCCCTAAGGACTTGTATAGAAAGTTAGAAATAAGAAAATAGTTAGCACAGTCTGAAGATGAAAATATAAGAAATAAGGCTATTGAAGACATATTACATGTAGTCTCTATACAAGAGAGGGAGAGGATCATCAAAGAGATAAAACCTTTATTGAGGACTAAGGCCAGACTGGTGAAGATAATGGAAAGAAATTATGATGAGGTAATAGAAGATACACAAAAGGCACTAGACCAAATTATTATGTGCAACATACCTAAGAAGACCTCACCTCCCAAGGTTACCAAGCTTTCACCCTTAGGAATGGGAGAAAGTTCCAAGATAGAAGAAGGGAGTGAGCAAGCTAGTGAAGTTGACAAGCAACTAGACTTCTTCATTTCTGGTATGCCTATATCATTAGACACTTCACTTGATACAAGTGACCCATTTCAAGAAAATCTAGCCAATGCGATGATAGTAGAATAAGTAGGACAAAAAGAGGAAGAAAAAATAGAGGAAACACAAGAAGGAAAAGAATAGGACAAGGAGAAATAGAAAGAAGAAAGATAGGAAGAAGAGATAGTAGCAGAAGAAGTAGTAAGAATGGAATGCAAACAATAACTAGATACCTCCTCCACTTTATTGTTGGAAAGTATGGCCAAATGGGTGAGCATAGATGTGGAAAGAATGGATGAGGATGAAATCATGAGGTTATCCTTCATGGATTTTTCTAAGGAAAAGGAAACATCAATACAAAAAGGGGACAAGATGGTCAAGGGGATCACTAGGGTAGTGGAGACAATGAACAAAATGCTCCCTACACCTCTTATTTTTCAAGGAAAGGATGATGTAGAGAATTTGAACATGGATCTGGACAACTTTGAGAGTCATTTTGAGTCATTGTTGAAGATCACAGAGGATAAGGCTGAAAATAGATTCCTAGAAAAGAAGTTAAAGGAAATCCAAGATTTTGGATAAGATATGTGTTTTGAATATGGAGAAAGGGAGAGTAGTGGAAATATTTGGTTTTATAAAGACTTTAATCAATCCTAAGCTATCAATTCTTTAAGCTCATCTCAGAGAGATGGATAAAATAGAAGGATCAATGACAAATGCTATACCCACTAAGCTGAAGGCAGTAGAAATAACATCTTATGCATTGAATGGACTAATCCATTTTAGTGAACTTCTGATTTAGTCATGGGTTGATGAAGTGAAGAGCTTGGAAGACTTCTTCCAATACATTCTAAATCTGGCGAGTAAGCACTAAGTCTTTTGTGCTTAGAATTTTGAAATTTTGTAAGTAACTTTTCCATTGATGACAAAGGGAGAAGAGAAGAGAAAAATAAAATGAGGAAGAGAAGAGACAAAGTGAGAAGAGGAAAAAGAATTGAATTAAAAAAAATAAAAATTAAAAAATAAAGAGAGAAAGAGAAAAGAAAAGAAGAGAGGAGAATAAGTATATAGAGAAGTAGAAGGAAGATAGTGTTCTAACACTTAGTCATTTTTTGCTAAGTGTTGCCATCAATCCGAAAGGGAAATATTGTTGAAAAGTGATGTTTGGGAGAAATATGTATCACTTAATGGATTTCATTTATGAAAATACTTATGATGGAGTGATCGCATGAAGTAAGACTAGGTACTAGAGACATAGTCATAAAAATGACTAAGTAAAGAATCAAGGTAACCGTATTTTGCAGTATAGTTTTGGTCAACGAAGATTATATGTGATGTATTATGGCTTGTGAAGTTAAAGGAACAAATTTTTGGATATGTATGACCTTCAGTTAAGGTCACATGTGTTTTGGAGTTGATATTAGGAAGATACAGTGATATGATAGTATGAAAAGATAGAGAATCAATGAAACATGGTATGTGACCAGTCTGTGATGATTGAGGGAAGATCAGATGAAATGATATTGTGCTAAGTTAGATTAAAGTTTTATATTGCTAAAAATTTGGTAATATAAGATCCCCGACTCTATGTTTATCATTTTCATAAGTAATTATTATGTTTTGTATTGCATTTGTGAAGCTAACTCGATGGTATAATTAATATAAGTATAGTGTGTTTTGTAGAAGTGATAAGTGTGATACTAATGGATATGTGATGGATGATAATTTGGGGTATTGACAAAGGCAGATAGTAGTTGTGAGATTTAAAATTGACAGAGCTATAATTGGAACTATCAAAGCATAGTAGATGCTTGTATTGTTCACTACTTGAAGAACACTTTTGTGACAGAGTTTTTGATTGTAAGAGTTGTAAGCTCACCACCTATAACATGATTTTTGTTTAACTCTGATAGGTTTTTGTATTCCTCTACCAAGGAAATGTACTATGTAATACTCATCTCCTAACATGGCTAGATCTCCTAACAGGGATTCAATATTTTAGTGCATAGTTGTGGGTACCATCCCCACCAAGTTTTTCCCTTGGCTCGAGTTTCCTCAAAAACAAATCATGGTGTTATGAGTTATGTGTTATGTGTATATGTTCTTTTCATTTAATAATTAATACATGGTTTATTTTCAATTGGTTGAATTTTAATTTTAAGTGTTGCAATACTGATTCACCCCCCCCTCTTAGCATTATACTTAATCCTAACAAGAGATTAAAATATGGATTCTACAGTCAAACCATCTAGAGAAGTTGAAGGAATAGCTAGCCCAAGTTCCACTCCAAAGTGGCTAAACACCACTATAAACAAGACATGGAGCCTAGTCCTAGTGTTTATCCCAATTAAGGACATGGTCATCAAATATGCAGATAAAACATAAAAACCAAAGAAAATCAAAACTGCAACTAGGATCAGTGTAGATGGGAAGACAAGTAAGTGGATGTTGGAAATTTGGCTGAGTTGGTTACATAGATGTTGTCATTATGGAAGAATATGATCTACATGAAGATAGCATAGGTCAGAGAGCTAGTATGTAAAAGCGCAATGCGAAATTGTCTAAGTATGAGACAGTGTGTTTTTACTAGTGAACCTGATGATAGTTTTGGTTTGTGATGTTGATTGGAGTAAGTTCAATGCTTGCGCACATGAACATAGACTCTATGGTGAGTATTGAAGACTCATCTTAGAGTGCAAGTTAGTACGGCATGTACGAAAGAAGTTATGACAATTTGACTAAAGACAGTGTTAACCCGACAAGACAAAATATGAAGACAGAATTGATAAAGAGTTAAGGGATTATTTTTTTTATCAAAATAATGACTTAAAAATATAAAGGGATGACATCCTATATGTTAACTCTAGGGTAAAGTTATTTTGTAATATGATAGCTGACTGGAAAGTTATTATTCTTAATAACCTATATAAAGATATGTAAAGATTGTAATTGTAACAGTAGAGAAATGCGGTATAATATATATGTGAATGTAATAGTGAAAGTGAAGAGCAGCGAAGAGATATTGATGCAAACAGTATAAGGTTATGTACCTTGACCTACCTTTTTAATTAGTAAATATTGTATATTACTTGTTTGGGCAATGGGCTCATCTGGTAATCACATTTTGTACTGCCAACTCCTAAGAAGGTTGAGGCTTCTAAAAAGGCCTATAGTCCCTTAATTAGGACTGAGACACTATATGCATGTAATAGACTCCTAATAGTGTCAACATCCTTAACATGATACTTTTGATTAGTGGATCTTTTTTATAATGACCCCCCTAGGGAACCCATAAGGAATCATGTCTTATGACCAAAAATTGCAACTAACAAATTTTTTTCCTAACATTACATCATTACTAATTCACATTTACATTCCTTAAGGTTCCCTTAATTAATTCATTTACTAACATATTTACATTAATTATCCAAATTGAATTTCATTTTATTTCTTTACTTTCACATTTTAGAACTTTAAGAGATAGGATAAGAAAATAACATTTCATTTACAATTATATTTCTTACTTTATATAACAATTTCATTTCTCCTTCCTACACATTGAATAACTATTCCTTAAAAATTAAATCTTAACCTTATCATAATAAAAATTTTCTTTCATTGCAACATAGGAGAGATAGAAAAGATAATTTCAACATGACATAATATATTTCCAACTTTGATCTTTCAAATAACAACCCTTGAAACAAAGCCTAGAACTATCCCTCCCAATTACATTGCTTTTCTTTTCAATTACATCTTTTTGATAATAGATCTCATAATAATAGGTACATGAATGGCCCGAAGGCATTAAAACATATCTTTTCATCTTTCCTTTCAAAAATACATAATACAAAATACAAATATCTGCATCAATAAATAAATTTGAACGCATCCAAGTCAAGAACCATGAATAGGATCTCGAAAGATTTTTGCCACCCAACCATGTGAAATTGGTGAAGTTCCACCCCCCATTCTAGGTGATAGAACCAAGATACTCACAAGGCTCTGAGAAATCTAAGGCTCAAAAGATAAAAAAATTCAAAACTCAAAAAGAACATAAAATATCATCATACTATAACATAGAGGTCAAAGTTCTAGGATACCACCTAAGTGAGTGTCATCACACAACCTGTGTATTGGGATCCACCTTATTAGTTACCCATGGTCCTAGTACTCCAATAGGACTATTTGACCATTAAAAATTTTTCTTTCATTATCTTTTATTTCACCCCTTTCCAGATTCATTATTAGGTTATCACTTTTTACTTACCCACCCATAGGATCATCTAGTAACCACTTTAGGGTTCCAACACCTATGATGAGCCACTCACCTAGGGTACCTATTCCCTTACCCACACACACACAAGCCATGAAAACATCAAGTACTTTCAAAAGATCCATCTCATAGGTCTAGGGAGCCCTCCGGTGCACTTAGGCCACCCGAACAAGTCTTGACCTTACATTATGGATTCTACCAAAAAAACCAAGGATGAACAAAAGCTTATAATCAAAACCATGTATAGAAATTCATTTAACACAACATAAAACTCCCCATAAGCATTTAGACAACATTCCATAGCTTATTTCAAAAATCTAGGGAAATCTCATGTGCCTGAAATTTGGCTAAGTCTGAATTTTTTAAGAAATCTCAAAATTAGAAGTTACATCTTAACTCCTATGAAGCTGAAACCTATCCCAATCATCCCGGAAGGTACCTAATTCCTCTATACAAGTATAACTTAAAGTATAAGGTGACTTATACTTAAATGTTATACTTGTATAAATCCTATTTTCCTCAGTTAACACTAATGTGCTGAGTTGATACAGTTTGGTCAGTTGATACTAGTTTGCTCAGTTCAAACGGTTTGGTCAGTTGTTACAGTCTTCATTGGTTAACACTACTTTGGTTGGTTGACATAGTTTTGGTTGGTTAACACTAAACCAACCTTCCTCGGTTAACATTAAAAAAACTTGGCTCGGTTAACACTAAACCAACTTGGCTCAGTTAACACTAAACCAACCTGGCTCGGTTAACACTAAACCGACCTTTCTCAGTTGACACTAAGCTAACAAGAACTACAAAATACGACTGTCAACCCTGACTTGCAGGTAAAATTGGGCATTATGGGGACTATGGTTGCCTAATTTGGCCACGACCCATTTGAGATCTCCCAGTTTCCCTTTAGAAACAACCCATCAATCCATCCTATCTATCTAACAAATCTGTGCTAGATCTAGAAAAAGAAAGGTGGTGCAAAAATAGATATGAAACTTTAGGGTTGAAACATAAGTTCTAAAGCCTCAAAGATCTTATGGACATTCTGGATAAGAAAGGAGATACAAGGAGAATGCTAATGACCCTACAGCCTCTTACAAATGTAGAAATATTCATATACATACAACATGGAAAAATATTTAAACATAATCCTAAACTCCAAATCACTAATACAGGCACAACATATATATGTATAACATAATCATTCTGATATTTACATAGACAATACAACACACAGAGAACACATTCATACACAAAGAGGAAGAATGGAGATTCTTCCTAGTTTAGACCCTACCTTGGGTCCTACGGAGAATCCTCTTCCCTTGACTGGAGAATCTTTGTGAAACTTCAATCCTTGAGTAGATATCCTTCTAGAAATTTTCCTTTGGCAATCAATTCCAAGAAATCCTCACACAGGTGACTTCACCAACCAGAGACTGTCAAACTCACATAAACTTTCACCAAAATTTTTTGAAGAAATCAATTACAGACAATTCACAAGAAACAAATCCTCCAAAAATTACCATCCTTCCCGCACACAAAAATCTTCAATTATTTATCCTCCAACTATGTGGTTGGAGGAGTTGCTTTACGGGAAGCAACTTCTGCAATTTCCATAGTTGGTTGGAGGAACAACCAAATAATTTCCCATAAAGACTTAATCAAGGTTTTTAATAAATTTAATTAAAATGTATTTTAAATAAAAGCATAACAAGAATAATAGACAAATACCTTTCAAGAAGAACACATAGCATAATAGGAAAACAAGTAGCCTAACTTCTAAGAGGTCTTGAGTTCAGCTCCCTCCTAGATAGCCAATTTTATTGTAAAGGACATTTTCCTTTTATTATTATTATTTTTACTTTTTTATTTAATACATTCATTGAATATACTTTATTTAACTCACTCTATTTACTTATTATAAACAACATATCATTAACACAATTAATGAAAATATACAATTATTATTTATATAAGCATGGATATATGCATGTGCACCCACATATACACATACCTATATAAAATACAAACAATTATAACATAATTATTTATTATACATATAAAATAGATTAATTCTAACACATAACATAAACTCAAACCAACATCAAATCAAGTCCAAAACATAACTGCATTCCATTTTCCCAACTAGGATAACTTCCTAAACAGAATTCTAAGTCCATGGGTAACCTCAAGAGTAACTTGGTTAAATCTCTACACGTCAACAGTTTGAGGATTTTGAAGGCATACTCAGACTTGTGTAGCTAGTGGAGATGACCCCTAGTACCTATATCCTACATCACCAACTGATATGCATATACAAATATATAAATATAAATAGATAGTGACAAACAAGGAGGGATAGTGCGACATCATGTGGATCTCCCGTAGGAGTAACTATGACTGCCTCTCCTCATCCTACACTCACATCAACTAGTGAACATCAAACCTTAATAGGGTCAGTAGGGTTAGATCATAATAAAACATCATAACACAAATCAATGTAAAACATTTTACTGATAGTTCATTTCTAGCCATTCATCATTAAATTATAACTCATTTAATATTTCCAAATAAACTATAGTAACCAAATATATATGAACAAATGTCTCATAAAATGCTAACTAAATAATAATCATAGTCCATCATAAACTCCAAAGTGTCAAAGAAATAGTCTTGTTAGTCTAACATAGGAAGATGCTAGGGTGGGCATTACATCCTCTCCCCCTAGGATTAGGCTTACTCTTGGAAGCCTACAAATAAGTACGAATATGTAGATTTGAGTCTTCTAGCATCCTCCCAAGTAGTAGAGGTATCATCATTGGAGTCCTATTGGACCCTTACCTGCTCTATGCTACGACCCCTAAGGGTCAAAGTCCACTACTAGAGTATACGTACTAGCTCCAAAGATAGCTACCTATTCTCTACCTATAAAGTGTTCCAATCCAAAACATGAGTCAAATCAGGAATACACTATCTAAGTAAGGATACGTGAAACACATCATGCAAATGTGCAAGGCTGGGTGATAGGGCGAGTCGGTAAGCAACTGGTCCTATCCTATCAAGGATCTCAAATGGACCTACAAATCTTGGTGCCAACTTAGAACCTTTTCTATAATGGATAGGGGTCTTATGTGGGAAGACTCTCAAAAACACCTTATCTACAATAGAGAACCATCTATCAATCCTATGAGCGTCAGCATACTTCTTCTACCTATCCTATGCTGTCAAAAGATGTTCTCTAATTCTTTGAACCTGTTGCTCCATATTTTGTAACATCTCAGGACCAAGTAATACTCTATCCTCTAAGCGATCCCAACTTAGAGGGGTATGACAAGGATGACCATAAAGATCCTAAAATGGTGACATCCCCAAAGAACTGTGATAGCCATTATTGTAGGCAATCTCCACTAGGTACAAGTAATCTTCCCAATGGGTTTTTATGTCCATCACATACATCCTAAGCTTGTCCTCAAGAACTTGATTAACTCACTTTGTCTGACCATCAGTCTCTGGGTGGTATGTAGAAATAAAATTCAGCTGAGTTCCTAAAGCATGCTGCAAAGAGGTGCAAAACTCTAAAGTGAATACTAGATCTCTATCATAGATAACCTTTCTAGGAACACCATGTAACCTGACTATATCCTTCATGAAGACTCTTGCTACTGAGGTAGTAGTATAGGATGACTACATAGGTGAGAAATGTGCTACCTTGGTTAACTTATCCACTATGACCATGATAGCATCATGTCTCAAATACGTGACTGGTAGTCCCATAATAAAATCCATAGATATCATATCCCATTTCTATTTGGGAATCAAATGTGATTGAAGGAGGCTTGTGGGGTGACAATGCTCGGCCTTGACTCTCTGACATTCCAAACACCTAGCTACAAAATTGGCTATATCCCTCTTCATGCCCAACCAAAAATATAGTTGTCTCAGATTTGAATACTTCTTCTTAACACCTGGATGAGATGAATAGGGAGCATGGTGTGCTTCCACCATGATGACTCTCTGAAGATCACCTGAAAGTGGCACATAAATTCTACCTTGATGTCTCAGAAGTCTATTTGACTCTAAGGAATACCCTAAGAGCCTTCCTTCTAAGGCCCTTCCTATCTCAAGTTCAGCCTTAACTTCTTGATAAAAAGTATCTGAAGAGAGTGATTGCAAAATCTAACCTCTCAAATCAGTTGAAAGGGAGAGCATGGATATCTCATGTCTCCTTCTACTTAAAGCATATGCCACCACATTTTCCTTAACTTGGATATATCTGACCTCAAAGTCATACTCACATAGGAACTCCATCCATCGGCATTGTTTGGCATTGAGATTAGGTTGAGTAAATATGTATTGAAGGCTTCAATGATTAGTATGTAACTCAAACCAATGTACCAATAAGAAGTATCTCTAATTATTCAAGGCATGAACTACAACTGCTACCTCCAAATCATGGGTGGGATAGTTAAGCTCATGGTCCTTAAGATTTCTAGACTCATAAGCAATAACTCTTCCCTCTTGCATCAATACTACCCCTATGCCTTCCAAGGAGGCATTAGTACAAACTACAAAATTTTTAGTGAGGTCAGGTACTACCAAAATTGGGGCACTGGTTAACTTATCCTTTAGGATCTGAAAAGATTCTAAACATTCCTCAATCCAAATGAATTTCTTGCCTTTCCTTTGCAAGGAAGTGATGGGGTGAGCTATTCTGGAGAATCCTTGGATGAAGCATCTATAGTATCTAGCTAAACCCATGAAACTATGAACATCTGAGACATTGGTGGGGGTTGGCCATTCAACTATAGCTTGTATCTTGGTGGGATCAACTGCTATACCTTCTCCTGAGATAACATGACCAAGATACTTAACTTCAATTTGAAAGAAATCACACTTCTCCAAGTTTTCAATTAACTGATTCTCACGAAGGCATTGTAACACTTTTTGAAGATGTTTCTCATGTTCTTCCATCATCTTAGAATACACCAAAATATCATCTAGGAAAATTATGAAAAATTTATCCAAGAAGGTTCTGAATACCCCATTCATAAGACTCATGAATATTGATGGTGTGTTTTTGAGACCAAAAGGTACTATGGTAAATTCATAGTGTCCATACTGAGTATGAAAAGTTGTACGATGAATGTCAACTTCTTGAATCCTCAATTGATGATAACTTGACTTCAGATCAATCTTGGAAAACACCTTTCCTCCTTTCATCTGATCAAACAGGTCATCAATTCTTGGCAAAGAGTACTGATTCTTAATGGTTACTTTGTTGAGTTGATGATAGTCAATGCACAACTGTAGTGAGCCATCCTTCTTTTTAACAAAGATAACCAGAGCTCCCCAAGGTGACACACTTGGTCTGATAAAGCCTTTTTCTAAGAGTTCTTCTAATTGAACTTTTAATTCACTCAACTCCTAAGTGGTCATGTAGTAGGGAGCTTTAGAGATAGGCTTAGCTCCTAGCACCAGTTCTATGTGGAAATCAATATCCCTTTTGGGAAGCATTCCCAGGAATCTCAGTTGGATATACATTTTCAAACTCTAGAAGCAAAGGATGCTCGAGTATAATTTCTCTATCTCCCTTTTCTATCAAATCATTAACTGAGACTGCAAGAAGTTGGAATCCTTTCCTCATGCATTTCTTAAGTTGCATAGCCGATATCATCTAAAGTGAAATAGGTCATTGAATTCCCAAAATTGTGTTGGGCTTACCTAAATCATCCAAGCAATGAATGAGCCTTGTTTTTGCAATCTATCTTAGCTTCATGTGCTGTCAACCAATCCATTCCTAGGACAACCCCATACGATCCAAGAGGAATAACTCAAAAATGAACATTGGTAGAAAAAGGTCCTAATCCAAAGTTGAGACCTTGAACACACAAATATGTGGTCATTTCAGCCCCTGAGGCTAGCTCTACCCGCCACTTAACTCCTTGCCCTACTATCGCTAGCCCACACTTTTCTATCAAAGAAGAAGATATGAAGGAGTCGGTTGCTCCCGAGTTAAAGATAATAGAAATAGTTTTACCCTTTAACAAACTTGAAGTTTCTATGATAGTGTTTTGGTGATCTGCTTGTCTGTGTTCCACTGTGGTGAACACCCTATGAGACCGATCGACATCTCCTACTATTGGTTCTGAAACTGCAAGATTTTGATTAGTAAGATTCATGCATTTAGGGCAACAAACTACAATATGTCCGTGTTGTCCACAAGAATAACACCCAATATTTCTTCCCAAGTTCTTTGTAGGAGGTGTGCTAGATTTTTGATAACCTCCTCTATTGAAATTTTGATAATTTTGGGATTATCGAGGAGGAAACCTTTGTTGAGTCTGATAATTCCCTCAGTTCTAGGGTTGTTGAAACTTACCATTGTTTTTGTTATTATTTTAAAACTTATTCTTAGGGAAGTCTTGTCCACTTTTGAAAGATGACTGTTGGTTCTTAGAGTTGGAATTTCCTTGATCAAAGTTCCCCTTAGAACCTGATCCAGCATTGAATGTTTGGCCACTAGTAGAGCCACCTCTTCCTTCGACCTTTCTTTCAACAAGGTATGCCATAGTGATGGCATCCTGGAGATTCTATGGTTCTAAGACTGCTACCTCTCCTGATATTTGGTCATTTAGACCTCTGATGAAATCTTGGAAAAGTATGGGTCCATCATCTCTAAAGCCCAAGAAAGGCTTCAGTTCATAGAACTTTCTTTCATACTCTTCCACTGACATGTTAGCTTACTTGGGGTGGTGGAATTCTTCTACCCTACCTTGTCTTCACTAATCAAACATGAACTGATTCTTAAAGCTTTCTAGGAATAGTTCCCATGAAATAGTGTTGATGGTGACTTGAAGCTTGTCTTCTTCCATATGCCACCATGTAGATGCAAACTTCCTCAGATTCATAATAGCGCATTTGGCCTTGATGTTGCTACTAAAAGGGTGCATAGAAAAACACCTCTCAAGGTCAAACAACCATGTTTCTACTTTAGATCCACCTTCATTGCCATAGAAGAGGGGTACCTTGACTTTGAGAAAGTCCCTCATGTGAGTGGTATCCCTATCTTCAAATTCTTTCCTAGCTTTCCTTCTCCTAGGACTTCTCTCTCTTTCCCTATCTTGATGTTGAGCCTGGTTTTTGTCTTCGACATTGACTCTATTTTCAAGGTTATCGAGTCTAAGAATTAGTTGTTGCATAATTTGTCTAAGTTGGGCTCCTTCTAAGTCATTAGTCTAACTCTCATTCACATGGTTATCTTGATTTTGTTCTCCCTCATGTTCCCCATGGGAACTCTTTGGGTGAGATCTAGAGGAAGACTGCTAAGTCCTGTCCCTAGCTCTTCCACGAGTAATGGGAGGCATCCTAGGAGAGTGGTGCAATATTAGTTTTAAGTGCACATTTAAAAGTATCATTCAATGTGTTGAAAAGTTTTGAGTTTCAAATGTAAGTATACCCTGAGCTCCCAATGTAGAAACAAACACTCTGATACCAAATGTAATGTCCCCACCAGGGAACCCATAAGCAATCATGTCTTATGACCAAAAAATTGCAACTAACAAATTTTTTTCCTAACATTACATCATTAATACTTCACATTTACATTCCTTAAGGTTCCATTAATGAATTCACTTACTAACATATTTACATTACTTATCCAAATTGAATTTCATTTCCTTTCTCTACTTTCACATTTTAGAACTTTAAGAGATAGGATAAGAAAATAATGTTTCATTTATAATTATATTTCTTACTTTATATACTAATTTCATTTCTCCTTCCTACACATTGAATAACTATTCCTTACAAATTACATCTTAACCTTAGCATAATAAACATTTTCTTTCATTGAAACATAGGAGAGATAGAAAAGATAATTTCAACATGACATAATATATTTCCAACTTTGATCTTTCAAATAACAACCCTTGAAACAAACCTAGAACTATCCCTCCCAATTACATTGCTTTTCTTTTCAATTACATCTTTCTAATAATAGATCTCATAATAATAGGTACATGAATGGCATGAAGGTGTTACAACATATCTTTTCATCTTTCCTTTCAAAAATACATAATACAAAATACAAATATTTGCATCAATACATAAATTTGAACGCATCCAAGTCACGAACCACGAATAGGAACTCAAAAGATTTTTTCCACCCAACCATGTGAAACTAGTGAACTTCCATCCCCCGTGCTAGGTGATAGAACCAAGATACTCACAAGGCCCTAAGAAATCTAAGGCTCAAAAGATAAATAAATCCAAGACTCAAAAAGAACATTAAATATCATCATACTATAACATAGAGGTCAAGGTTCTAGGATACCACCTAAGTGAGTGTCATCACACAACCTGTGTATTGGGATCCACCCTGGCAACCATGTAACCCTAGTCCCCCCTTTATGATTAGGGATCCACCCTAGAAGTTACCCATGGTCTCGGTACTCCAACAGGACTATGTGTCCATTAACATGTTTTCTTTCATTATCTTTTATTTCCCCCCTTTCTAGATTCATTATTAGGTTATCACTTTTTACTTACCCACCCATAGGATCATCTGGTAACCACTTTAGGGTTCCAACACCTATGATGAGCCACTCACCTAGGGTACCTAGTCCAGTACCCATAGACACACAAGCCATGAAAACATCAAGTACTTTCAAAATATCCATCTCATAGGTCTAGGGAGCCCTCCAGTGCACTCAGGCCACTTGAACAAGTCTTGACCTTACATTATGGATTCTACCAAAAAAAACCAAGTATGAAAAAAAGTTGATAATCAAAACCATGTATAGAAATTCATTAAGCACAACATAAAACTCATTTCTAGCCATTCATCATTAAATTATAACTCATTTAATATTTCCAAATAAACTGCAGTAACCAAATATATACACTCAAATGTCTCATAAAATGCTAACTAAATAATAATCATAGTCCATCATAAACTCCAAAGTGTCAAAGCAATAGTCCTGTCAGTCTAACATAGGAAGATGCAAGGGTGGGCATTACATTTGTAGGTACCATCCCCATTGGGATTTTGCCTTGGCCAGGGTTTTCTTGAGAACAAATAATGTGTTGAGTTCTTTAGTTGTATTGTTGTGCATGTTGTTTAGCTTCTTATGTTATGCATGTGTTAAGATAATTTGTTATATCCATAATTGGGCAAAAGATAAATTTTTTAGAATACTAATTCACCCCCCCTCTTAGTATTCCCTATTTCTAACAATTGGTATCAGAGCATAGTTACTCAGAAAGGAATCATTCAAGGAAAGCCTAACAGCTTGAGTAGATATCTATGGATATGGATCAACTACAGAAGAATCTTGAAGAAGCTCTTGAATAGATTTATATGCTTACTAAAGAAAGAGATACTCTGAAAGGAAAATATGATGATGCAAAGAGCCTCATTGAGAAATTGAAAAACAAATTGGAAGATCTAAGATCTGAAAAGGTATCCGAAATTCACATTGAAGATTGTGATGACAACTTAGAAAAATAAAATGAGATCCTTAAACATGAACTGAAGATAGAAAATATAAAGCTAAGTCTAAAAGATGGAAGTGGCAAGAATGAAGAAAATCTAAAATTAGAGAATGAAAATCTTAAGCTTGAAAATGAAGGGTTAAAATCTAAACTTGGTAAAGTAACATCTGAACTTGTGAAAGTCAATTTGTAGTATGCTGAACTTGAGAAATATAATGCAATAGTGAAAGGAGAACTAACTCAATCTAAGCAACAACTTGAAAGACTATATTCAACTAGTGAGAAGATTGAAGAACAAATATCTTATCAAAAACCATTATATGATAAGATTGGTCTTGGATTCAACACTTTTAAAGAAAATGAAGAAAGCAAGGAACCAGATCTGAAAATATCTGAAAGTATAGATGAGAAGAAGTTTGATGAGACTAACAAATCTGAAGATACACCTAAGGAAGAAGAACCATCTAAGCAAGAGGAATCACCCAAAGGTATGCAAAGAGAATTCAAAGGTAGATGTTTTTCTTTTAATACTATTGGTCATATGAAGAGAGATTGCACAGGTAAGCAATTCAAACCTCTTAATGGTTATTGTTATAATTGTCATGGTTTTGGACATAGAGCTATTGAATGTAGAAAATCTAAATTTTTTGAGAATAACAATAGTAGTAGAATGTTTAGAAATAGTAACCATGCAGATAAGAAACCTACTGAAGATATGAACAGAAGAAATGAAGTAGTCTGTTATAGATGCAACAAGGTTGGACACATTGCTACAAATTACAAATCATAGATCAATCAGCCTGGATCAATATATGGAAATAATGGAATTATTTGTCAGATATGCAACAAGATTGGACATACAAAAAAGTTTTGCAAAATGAACAATAGATTTTTCATCCTAACCCTAACCCTAGAAATCATGCAAGAAGAAATGAAGATGCAAGTAACAGTAAGAAAGGATGTTGTAGCAATTCAAATGAAGTGAATTTTGTTAAAAACATAGATCAAGGAGACATATTCAGCACTGAAGGTAGTCAGTAAGGTGAAGTATTAAAAGGTAAGAATGAATCTTAATCTGACCCATCTCAAAGTACTTAATTCATGAAAATTGCAATAGAATAGGAACCTAGATTAGTGTAGAAGTAGATATATGATGAATTGAGTCTTATGTAGTTAATGCAAGGTATTATAAGATGTTCTAATGCTATGGTTAAGAGCACAAAGAAAAATATTATGTTTTTTGAGATCACAAGAAGTTTTATGTTTTGCAGGTTAACAGAATCAACTTTTTGGAAAGAAGTAGCAAAAGAATTGAATGCGATGTTAGATCGAAGTAAGATTTAATTAATAAAAGGTCATGAATTATTTTATTTGATCATCACAAAGAATTCAAGTGTTAAGAATATTGAAGAATAGTGATTGGAAGCATTTTGCAAGGATTTGGTAAAGAATTTTGTGCCGAATCTACACAAGCCCTAAATCGTGAAATTGAGGTATTTTACTTGGCAGATCTTTAAATCAGTTAAGGAATTAGAGAAAATCATGAATGTTTCTTTGATTCATAATGTCAGAGATAAAAATAGACCTAAGATGAAAAGGGAACTAGTAGAATCCTTGGAAGATGATCCTAGGTTAGCTTTATCATCCGTACAAGATGGAGTTTTAGATCTAGAGAATGTTAGAAGTTATCTTGGATGAAAACTAGAGACTATCAGTCATAGTGATTTCACCAAGGAATATCAGAAGATCTACAACTAGGACATGTCATTGAGAGAAGGATTTGAACATTTGAAAGATAATGAGATCATTAAATATGCATTATAGTATGAATTTGATAATGAAGAATGTGCTAAGATAATCCTAAGCATAATTCATAATGGGAAGTTTTGGTTAGAAGATATAGTGATAGATATCACAATTGATTTGATTCATGAAGTTACTAGACTATCTAAAACTAGAGCCATTCTTTTAAATGAGAAGAACATGAGGAAAATAGTCATAGACAACACAAATTCATCCTATAATGGTAGATGAATTGTGATTAGTAAGATTCAACAAGATGATGTTAGATACTTGTGCAAGATCCTAACCACTCAATTTTGTGCAAACTCAAGAGAGTATGACATGGTAGCTGGAATGATACATGCAGCTTATCTGATGTGTTTTGATAAAGTACAAGTTGATATGTGTGAGATTCTGAGAATTCAACTGTTTGAGAATTTGGAAAAGATTAAGAGGACTAAGTATACACAGTTTAGATTCTCATCCTTAATCACTTATATGTTTTTTTCATCTATTGAGAAGATTTCCTTACACCATTCGAAATGACTAAAATGATGGCCAAACTACAATGCAAAGGATTAATGAAGTGTATAGGAGGCATGTTATTGGTAAAATAAATGAAACTGCAATGTTGGTAATTAAGATATTTCAGAATTTGGTGACAAGCAGATCAAGGATCCCATAGTCTTTTGTGGACAAGTATAAAAATGAGATATGTTTTGTGCTTGATACTGAATTTACTTACATTGAAGTAGTAGAACCTAGAATAGAGTTCATAGAACCTCTTGGCTATGAGATATCTAAGGTTGAGATAGAAGACTATGTGAGTAGGTTACTTAAGTGCAAGTTGGACACTCGCTATAACAAGTTTGGAACCTTTGAGGAGAACTTCAACTCCACAAAGACCATCCTTGAAGAGAAATAGTCAAAGAAAAGAGTTGAGACTACTATCAAGAAAATTCTAAAAGATACAGGGATGACTGAGCATGAATTCTTGGTAGCCAAGCAAATAGCAACATCAATTAGAGATATTGGACAAAAGGAAGTTTTGTCTGTTCCACCTCTATCACCAATTGCAACATAGCAAGGGTAAACATTAGTTAAGGTGAAAGTGGAAGAAATAGAGAAGGATCAAGAAGAAAGGATATCCACTAGATCCACCTCCTGCACACCTAGAAAAAGAGTAAAAGGGAGTGCTATTGGACTAGTTAAGAGGCAGAAGACATTGGTTCCACCAGTTCAAAGGAAAATTGTAGAAATCAAAGATGATGAAAGTACTCCTGTTAAAAATAAAATGTGGAAACATAGAGTTGAGAAGGTTAATGAACAAATCATTCAAGATGGAGACTTTACAAAGATGAAAAAGTATTTTGATTTCTATGATTATGTAGAGAGATTAAATCTAGAAAATGCAGTGGTAAAGCATATGATTTTATCTAATAAGAAGTTTGATACAATTCAGGGTAAGATACCTGATGACTTGTATAATAAACTTGTAAATAGGAAGAAAAGAGCATCAAAAGAGGACATAGCTATTAGAGAAAAGCTTATAATAAAGCTTTGTGTTGTGAGAGATGAAGTACACTTCAATCAGATTATGAAAGATTTAAGAATCCATTTGAGAGCCAAGAAGAGAACTATTCAGATTATGGGAGGCAGATATGAAGAAGTTAATGCAAAAATAGAGCAAGCAATAATTAAGGAAATGTCAGAGAATGCGAGAGAATCATCACTTGCAATAGAATCCAAAGATCAAGCAACCGAAGAAGTAGAACAAGAGGACATTCCCTCTACACCAGCCATAAATATTGAGGATGAAGTCATGAATGTAGAAGGAACTAAGATCACCTTGGATAGTGATGATAGCTTATTCAAGAATCTTGAAAACATTGTTGACAATTCATCTTTTGAAGAGAAGGAGACTACCAAAGGAGAAGAAACCATAGACCATAATTATAGAGGCTAAAGTGATGGAAAAACAAGTACATGTTCCCACTCAAGAAGATATCAATCTTACACTTCAGACTGGCAAGAAAAATTAGATTGGATTTATGATTGAGGATTTGGGAAAGGAAGTAGATGATGATGATCAGATGTAATTGATCACATATTTGAATGAGATCATTGGAATGAATAAGAAAGTAAAGTATCTTGAAGGATGCCTAAAGGAGCTTACTGAGAAATTACAAGGCATTATTACTACATAGATTGCAAAAGATGACCCTCTGGAAAGAGAAAACAAAGTAATGAACACTTTTGATAATGAGTTTACAAATCTATTTGATATAGAAAAAGTGAAAGCTCATGTAGCTTATGAGGCCAAAACACTCTTGGACATAAGTCAGAATATTAGGAATGATATCAACAACCTTGATATCTATATAAAGGACTTGAGGAAGAACTTGGAAAGAGGAAAATCCTTGTACATTCAATGTACAAAATCATAGAACTTGGCATTAGAAGAAGATCAGAAGATGAAGATGAAGGAAGTAGAAATTCAGAATGAAATAAACCTTCTTTCAAGCCCCGATGTGAACGTATCTGATGTTGAGAAGAAAATTCATAAGATATATGATGAGATTAGAATTTTTCAAGATGAAAAGGACAGGAAAATAAAAAGATTCACTCTTTTAAGAGAGCACACTTCTATGAAGTTAAGTATTATTGAAGGGCAATTGGAATAATGTCTTTCAGCTAAGACATCTTTTCAAAAGTTTAGCTTTGAGAATCTTCAAGCATGTGAGATAGCATCTTATGGATTGTGCACACTACTTAGTGTGGCATATTCAATTAATAAATCATGGGAGAAAGAGTTAGAGGCTATGAAGATCAATTTTTTAGATTGTGTTGCAAGCCTACTAGCTTTGCAATATTGAATTAAGGTATAACTTTTTGTGAACATAGTTTTGTTACCCTCCTTATCCTTTTTTCTGTCATTGTTGTCAAAGAGGGAGAGATATATAGAAAAAAATTGTTAAGGATACATACTCTTAGGGGGAGTACAATATATAGAGAGGATTAATAAATTCATAAGGACAGTATATATATGTTTTGTATTATGGCCACAATTTTGAGATTTTGAAGTTGTAAGACAGCCAATTTTCTCATATGTTGCCACCAATGACAAAGGGGGAGATTGTTTGCAATTTGGTTGAGTTGGTTACATAGATGTTGTCATTATGGAAACATATGATCTACATGAAGATCACATAGATCAGAGAGCTAGTATGTCAGAATGCAATGCGAAATTGTCTAAGTATGAGACAGTGTGTTTTTACCAGTGAACCTGGTGATATTTTTGGTTTGTGATGTTGATTGGAGTAATTTTAGTGCTTGCGCACTTGAACATAGACTCTATGGTGACTATTGAAGACTCATCTCAGAGCACAAGTTAGTACAACATGTACGAATGAAGTTATGATAGTTTTACTAGAGATAGTGTTAAGCTGACAGGACAAAATATGAAGACAAAATTGATAAAGAGTTAAGGAATTATTTTGTTTTTCAAAATAATGACTTAAAAATATAAAGGGATGACATCCTAGATGTTAACCCTTGGATAAAGTTGTTTTTTAATATGATAGCCAACTGGAAATTTATTATTCTTAATAACTTGTATAAAGATATGTAAAGATTGTAATTGTAACAGTAGAGAAATGTGGTATAATATATATGTGAATGTAATAGAGAAAGTGAAGAGAAGAAAAGAGATATTGATGTAAGCAGTATAAGGCTATGTACCTTGACCTACTTTTGTAATCAGTAAATATTGTATATTACTTGTTTGGGCAGTGGTCTCATCTGGTAATCACATTTTGTATTGCCAACTCCTAATAGGGTTGAGGCTTCTAACAAGTCCTATAGTCTCTTAATTAGGACTGAGACACTATATGCATATAATAGAATCCTAAAAGGGTCAACATCCTTAAAATGATACTTTTGATTAGTGGATTTTTGTGGGTACCATCCCCACTAGGGTTTTCCCTTGGCCAGGGTTTCATCGAGAACAAATAATGTGTTATGAGTTCTTTAGTTTTATTGCTATGCATGTTGTTTAGCTTCTTATGTTATGCATGTGTTAAGATAATCTATTATATCCATAATTGGGCAAAAGATAAAATTTGTAGAATACTGATTCAGCCCCCCCCCTCTCAGTATTCCCTATTTCTAACAGTGGATGACAGAGATTGCCTCATATAAACCCAAATATGAAGGTAACGAACCAGATGAGGAGGATTTTCAAATCACCAAGATAGACTTAGGTACCATGGATAGGGATGTAGATAACCATCACTTCAAACATTTTTCTCAGAAAATACTCACTTTCTTTGAGAAAGATGGAAAATAAAAGAAAGAGTTGAAGTAGAACATTAGAGTCATGGCACATTTTATTGATACTCTTGGTTGTTTTAGCCCACTTCCATTGGAGCAAGCTCCTAAAAAATTTGACCCAACTTCCCTTGAAAATAATAATTTTTTAAGCCAAGTACTACGTGGTAGAGCCATGGAGAATTCTGTAGAAAGTTGGATCGAAGGTGTGATCAAGAATGGGGAAAAGCATATTCATGACTCTAGGAAGCTATTTGATTATGCATAGACCCTCATCTATTAAATTTAGAAATAGAATCTACTATAGGAAAATGATGAGCACAAATGGGAGACCTTCTTGACCAAGTTCACAGAAATAGAAAACTATGGGACTGGAAAATTCTTAAATAAGAACTCTCTTAAGCTAGTGAGAGATGAATGCCAATTCTTCATTCTGAACAACACTATAATATGGAAAGTGTGGATTTTTAGGGCTATGATTGCTAAGATGAAGAATTATGTGTATGAACTTTAGGATATGTATGGGAACCTAGTAAATGATAACAAGGTTGTTAACCCGACTCATGACTGGAAACTTGGCCTATGTGGACTAGATGCACAAGAAGAAATCAAAGTGTTCAAGGCATATATGGGGATGATTAAGGCTAAAGAAGACATCACTGCTAATGACATCACATAAGTTGTCAGGGTTGAGTCAATTTTTAATATAAGTGATGATCAACTTCCAAAACATGTCGATAAAATGCTGAGGTTTAGGTGGGAAAATGAAGATGTGAAGGCTAAGATCCAAGCTCTGAAGAATCCAAATGCACCAATGATTTAGGAGCTCTAGAAAGCCCATGATGCCTAGAAAAATGGAGGTCAAGATGATAAGGATGATGATTAGTAGTCTAGTAATTAGGCTATTTTAATATTTTAAAATATTTATTTGATGTTTTATTGAACTGGGACATGTTTCCTCTAAATACTCTTTTCAGTTTGTTAACTATTTCCAGGGAGGTCATGTTTTCAGGGAGACTGCCCATGATTTTTGCATGAACTTCTATAAGTTAGGGTAGAAAAAAATAATATGGGTTTGGAAAAATAGTAAGGTAGATTAGGAAATTTTGTTTTGGTTTTTGGAAAAAGAAGTTGTTTTTGGTATGATATAGAATCAGAGACTGACAGGAGAGATAGATATATACATTTTATGTCTTTGTTGTATGGGATATATATATACATAATACTATGGATTTCAGAGTTTAGATCTTTGTCTTTAAATACATTAGATGAATATTTCTTTGAGAATTTTGATTCAGATGAAATACATGTGTATGCAATTTTTGGTAGTATAATTTCTTATGATCTAAAAATTTATTTCCTTTCTAAAATTGAAGTATTTTATTTTAGTAACACGAGACTTTGTTTCTTTGAAGCATTTTCTAGTGAAGTAAACATGGAGATTATTGATATTGAACTTTGATTTAATGTTAGTTATTTCTTGTCTTTGAATATTAGAAAAACTTTAAGATTTTCTTTGAAAAACCCTATGGAATATTAGTACTAGAACACCTCTCATCTAGGAATGAGTAGGGTAGCCTTACAAGCTTTATGGTTAAAAGAAAACACATCATTTGTTAAGTTAGATTATTCATTGAATAACTAATGGAGGGAGTTGTACTATTTTTAAAATTCAAAGGGAAGTGATAAGTAGTACACTTACCCAACTATTTGGTTGAGAGATTTTTTTTCATGAGGATTAATAGAGAGTTGTATTGAATTAATAAAGGAAAATAAAATTTGTTCACCAATAGATTTTTGGAAACTCTCCTGGGGAGAGTCCACTTTTAGTAGATTAGTATGCAATTTTTCTTTATAAATGAATAGTCATGGTGTTACATGTCATCATAATACCTGGTCAAGAAGAGATTCCCCATGTTCTACAACTTGACTTGTTTTTCTTAGATGCCCAAGAGGATATTATTTAAGACCTTAATGCTCTGGCTTGGAAAACCAAAACAAGTAGTCAACAACATCAACAAGCTCACCTAATCTTGGAAGATGAGTAAGAAATTGGTGAATGGTTGAGGGGAATTCATGTAATGCAAGAATATTTTGTAGTGGATAGAGTGGTTCAAGGACCATAAACCTAAAATACTAGATTTATGACCCTATACTAGGTCCTAGAGAAGAGAGGGGATTTTTGATACTATCTTTGAAGAATTAAAGAGTCTTTAAATTATTTCTACTTATACCCCCAAAAGAAAGGAAAAAGGTAGACTACCTTCTCCACCTAAAACCTCTCCCCCTACTATTTCTTCATCCCATTCTTGGTAGGCCCTAACTTTCTTAGGAATTCAAGCCCCCCCATTGGTAATAGTATTTTGAGCATCAATTATGGCACAACCCTGAGGCACCATAGTTGGCCCTCTTATCCTTAATGCTTATCATGATCTTCCTAAAGTTACTAAGGTTGTCCTCCCTAAATTTTATAGAGATGGAAAGGTTTCAATAGAAGAACATTTTAATTCTTTCAATGTAGGTACAAGAATCTTGGCTATGCAACATGAACATGTTGCAGTCAGATGTTTTGCACAAACTTTGATAGAAGGATAATTTGAATGGTTTAGGCATTTACTTATTGGGTCTATAACGGACTGGCAACATATGAAGGATGCCTTCGAGAATCTATTCAAGAGTGCTAAAGAAGAGTATTCCCTACTTGTGAAATTGACTCAAACAATGAAGAAAATACATGAGTCAATGTGGGATTATGTAGTAAAATATAACAAGGTCATACATAAAATCCCTAGAGCTAAATGCCCAACTCCTGAAAATAAAAAATGCTTATTTGTAAACTCAGTACCCCAAGACATTGGCTTTCACTTATGAAGGAGTAGGCCAACTAATTTGGGTGTGTGATATATAAAATATGGTGGTGTGTGTGAGCGGGTATGTGGGAAAAGTAAGATATTCTTCTTAACCCCAAATTCCCAAAGGAAAGATCCAAATTGATCAACCAAAAGAAAATGGTCAACAAACAAATGAATTAATCGATGAAGAATATGAAGAAGAAGAAAACCTTATATTCAGTTATGGAAAGGAAATATAAAAATCTTAATTGAATTAAAGACAAGTAATAACCTCAAAATATGACAGATCTATAAAATACTATTCTCTGGTGTCTGTACTCAATTTTGGTAAATTTTGCAACCAAATTTGGCTTGAAAACACAAAAATAGAGAAAACCCAGAAACCTTCTAGTGTTCTAAGAAAGGTCAACCTTGACCCAAAATAGGGGTAAGATCTAACCTTGGAGCACAATTTTACCCCCTTATGTCAACCTTGACCTGCACTATTTTGACAAAAAATCTTTTCACGGATCCCAGAAGTTTGTTGAAAAGGGTATTGAGATTTGATCTGTGATTTTCTATCCCGCATCTATACCTACATGAAAAAGGGTTTTGTTTGTTGGATGAGTGGTTTTCCTTGGTCAAACCCTAGTTTTGAATCAACCTTGAAATGTAATCAAAATTGTAGCAAATAAACAAATAAATGGAACAATTCACCTTGCTTATGTTGAAACCCTTGTGGAGAATTCGAATCCTTGAATCCAAAAGTATGGATGGTCCAAATACATGTAGAATTGTATGTAGGATGTCTCAAATAAATTGCATTAGAACTTCGACACCAATATTGAATGGATCTTGGAATAGGAAGGAGCTTGAATGGAAATGGGGATGAAGAAATCTTCAACAAGAGGGCTCCATAGAGATTGAATCCTTCAATGGCTACCAACGAAGCTTCTCAATGAATTGGATCTTGAATGCTTGAATGCTTGAAGATGAATGAATGCTTGAATTATTTCCTTCTCCTTCTTGCTTGCTTGATTTCTTGATTTCTCTTTCTTGAGATGGATATGATAGATGGAAAAAGATGTTTGATAATGGATGTGAAAATGAGAGAGGAAGGCTTCCTTTTATACTAGTCTAGAGCACAAACTTCTAGAGAGTCCTACATAGGAGGATTAAATTCCCATTTAAAACTTAACCCCTAGAAATGGACCTAGATTAAATATAATTAAGATTTTACAGTTCTAAAATCCAAAATAGCCGACCCAGAAGTGGGAAAATAAAATTTTTGAAGCCCGACATCTAGAAACTTTTAGAGCTTGAAATCTGGACCTAGGGTCAGTGTCGAGGTCAAATATAACCTAGGTTAGGGTTGAGATCAACCTTGACCTAGGTGAGGGTTGAGGTTGAGCTCAACCTAGAAGTTCAACCTTGATCTCGAGGTCAAGAATCTCAATTCCACAGGATCAGGTGCCAAAAACAGGCTGGAAATAGGTGGAAAGAAAACTAGAATAGGGGGAAAAAGCCATATCAAAGTCAAAGACCCATTCAAGGCATTTGAATATACCCTAGACCACTTACTTGGAGGGATAAACTAGTCCTTAATGGAAGTGCTTCCATTTTTAGATGATATATTTAGCCCCCACTTTAGCAAGATTATGGACTCGATGCAAACTCTTGGTAAAGTAGATCACAATGAAAAAGATAATATTATTGAAATCAAAGGGACAAAGAAATCCTCAAGCCCCCATGAACTCAATTATTTGTCAACTCCAAGATTATAATAAGAGAGAGATCTCTAGAAAAGAGAGATAAGAGGGTGTGATTATCTCGCCCAATGAGAACTTATGTCCCATTGTGAACCACACAAGGAAAAAATGCAACTAGAATGATGGAATTGAACCACCTAGTGAATGTGGCTACTGTTGGCAAGTTGTCCATACTGGTGTATGTGGCTTAGTATAGTGTTTTCATTATGGAAACAAAGTCATATAGTAGTTTGGAGTCAGTGCACTTGATGAGAAGATCCAAAATTGGCTAAATGTTGAAGACTAGATAGTGTACAGTGCACCTAAAGCTCATAGCATCAGCACACATGTGTATGACTGAGTTATGGTATGCACCCTAGAAGATAAGCTAGTTAGATTATATTCATGCTTAGTCCATGATCACATGATCAGATATGCAATTATGACAAAGTTACAGACAGTTGAAGTTACATAGCCAGTGTGTGCCAGAGAAGAACAGAGTAAGTAGCTGACTATTGGCATTTTGATTTGTGGTAATTAAGTTGTCAACATGTAATTATGTTTTTTTGTAAACACACCTGAGCCAATTCAATTGGAAGCATTGTATGTAATTGGTTAAAGGGCTGACCTAGTTATTTGTTTTGTATGTGCATATAAATATAAGATGTGCCCATTGTAATTGGTATATGAGTTGATGTAGAGTTGAGATAAGCATAGCAGAAGTATGTGAAGAGTCTATAAGATATATTAAATCTTTGAAAGAGGTCAAAGCATTAGCACATCAAAGGAACTGATTAGACAAGCAGTGTCGCAGTAATAGTCCATCTAGCAGATCTAGTGTGTATCTTAGATCAGAAGGTTGCAGCCTTCACCACTTGAGCAGTGAGCTCTACGCAGTGAGTCCACACCCCTAACAGGGTTTATTATAAAAAAGACTCCTAATAGGGTCTGAACCTTGACAATGTCTATTGTACTTAATACATTGTAAAGCAACTCCTAACAGGGTTAAGGATCTTCTAATAAGGATCATAAAACACTAGTACAACATATTAGTGGGTCTCAATTCCCACAGGGTTTTTTACTTATTTGAGTTTCCCCGTAACCATATTGGTGTTATGTGTTGATTTCATGTTTCATGATTATGTGGATGTCCATTTTAGTACTTAATTATTTAAGTTTAGTTTGAGATTAAGTAAAAAGATAAAATATAGTGAATGCTAATTCACCCCCCTCTCAGTGTAGAAATCATGGACCACTTGAGGATATCATGGACAAAGTAGAAATGAAACATCTAAAAAGAAATCTTGAAGCTTCTCTTAAAGACTTGGACAGATCTGAAAAAGAAATTGAAGAACTTAAAGAAAAAGTCAATGATGCTCAAGTAGTCATCAAAAGGTTAAGAAAATATTTGAAGGAATGCTCTACCGGTGATTTAGGGATCATGATCAAAAAGCTCAGTGAAGAAAATTCATATCTAAAAGAATAGATTGAAGAATTAGATGATAATTTGACCGACAATCAGGAAGTCTATGATGAACAGATCAAAGAAAACCTTCAACTAAATGAAGAATTGAGGCAAGAAAACATGGAAATCTTGGAGCTAAGGAACAACAAAGAAAGCTTGGAACCTGAATTAGAAGTGGCAAAGAATCACATTGATAAATTGCACACTAGTTTTGATTTGATAGAATCTCAGTTGTATGCAAGAAGAGTTAAAGGAGATACTTGCTGCATTGGATACAATGAAGCACAAAATCAGATCAACAACATGCGAGCAAGAATGAAATCACTAGAAGACACCTCAGATGCTAAGGAGACTTGAAGTCAAACTAAATATTATGTTGAACCATCCAAGAATGAGTGCAAGCCAATAGATCAAACCTTTTATGCATGTAACAAGCATGGACATATAGCAAGAAACTGTACAGAGGTAAGACCTTTCAATGGTTACTATTATTCATGCAATAAATTTGGTCATAGAGATATGAATTGTAAGACAAGTCAAAAAAACAAGACTCAGCACAATTAGAGAAATCAAAATGAACCAATTGTTGAAAGTTCTCAGAATATTACATGTCAGATATGTAACTATTATGGTCACTCTATAAGACAATGTAAAATGGTGACCCATGTCAATGCGCTGAGGAATATAAGGCTTGTTAGAAATAGGGAATAATGAGAGGGGGGGGGGGGGGGGGTGAATCAATATTCTACAAACTTTTACTTTTTCCCAATTATGGATATAATAGATTATCTTAACACATGCATAACATAAGAATCTAAACAACATGCATAGCAATAAAACTAAAGAACTCATAACACATTATTTGTTCTCGAGGAAACCCTGGCCAAGAGAAAACCCCAATGGGGATGGTACCCACAAAGATCCCCTAATAAAAAGTATCTTGTTAAGGATCTTGACCCTATTAGGAGTCTATTACATGCATATAGTGTCTTAGTCCTGATTAAGGGACTATAGGCCTTGTTAGAAGCCTCAACCCTGTTAGGAGTTGGCAGTACAAAATGTGATTACCAAATGAGCCCATTGCCCAAACAAATAATATACAATGTTCACTGATTAAAAAAGTAGGTTAAGGTACATAACCTTATACTGCTTGCATCAATATCTCTTTGCTACTCTTTCACTATCACTATTACATACATTCGTTACATCACTTTTTCACAATTACATCTTTACATATCTTTATACAAGTTATTAAGATTAATAACTTTCCAGTTGGCTATCATATTGAAAAATATCTTTATCCAAAGGTTAACATCCAGGATTTTCTCCCTTTATATTTTTAAGTCATTATTTTGACAAACAAAATAATCCCTTAACTCTTTATCTATTCTGTCTTCATATTTTGTCCTGTCGGCTCAACACTGTCTTTAGTAAAGCTGTCATAACTTCCTTTGTACATGTCGTACTAACTTGCACTTTGAGGTGACTAATAAAAAGTCACCATAGAGTCTATGTTCAAGTGCATAAGCACTAAAATTACTCCAATCAACATTTCAAATCAAAACTATCATCAGGTTCACTGGTAAAAACACATTGTCTCATACTTAGACAATTTGCATTGTGCTCTAACATACTAGCTCTCTGACTTGTGCGATCTTCATGTAGATCATATGTTACCATAATGAAAGCATCTATGTAACCAACTTAGTAAAATTACCAACAATCTCCCCCTTTGTCATTGGTGGAAACATATGAGAAAATTGTCTAAGTCTTACAACTTCAAAATCACAAAATTGTGGCCATAACAAAAAATATATATATACTATCCTTATGACTTCATGAATCCTCTCTATATACTATACTCCCCTTAAGAGTATGTATCCTTATCAATTTTATACTATATATCTCTCCCCCTTTGACAACAATGACAAAAAAAAGGTAAGGAGGGTAACAAAACTGTGTTCACAAAAAGTTATACCTTACTTCAATATTGCAAAGCTGGTAGGCTTGCAACACAATCTACAAAATTGATCTTCACAGCCTCTAACTCTTTCTCCCATGATGTCTTAATTGAATCTACCACACTGAGTAGTGCACACAATCCATAAGATGCAATCTCACATGCTTGGAGATTTTACTAACTAAACTTCTGAAAAGATGTCTTGGCTGAAAGACATTCTTCCAATTGCCCTTCAATAGTGCTCAAACTTAGAGAAATGTTCTCTTAAAAGAGTGAATCTCTTTAGCTTCTTGTCCTTGTCATCTTGTCAAATTCTCATTTCATCATAAATCTTGCAGATTTTCTACTCAATATCAAATACCTTCACATTACGGCTCGACAGAAGGTTTGTCTCATTCTGAATTTCTTCTTCCTTCACCTTAATCTTCTGAACTTCCTCTGCTACCAAGTTCTCTGATTTTGTACACTGGATGTACAAGGATTTTCCTCTTTCTAAATTCTTTCTCAAGTCCTTTATATAGATATCAAGGTTATTGATATCATTCTTGATATTCTGAATAATGTCCAAAAGTGTTTTGGCCTCATAAGCTGCTTGAGCTTTCACCTTTGTTGTATTAGATAGATTTGTAAAATCATGATCAAAAGTGTTCATTACTTTCTTTTCTCTCTCCAGAGGGTCATCTTCTACAATTTGTGTAGTAATAATACCTTGTAACTTCTTAGTAAGCTCCTTGAGGCATCCTTCAAGGCTCTTTACTTTCTTGTTCTTACCGATGATCTTTCTCAAAGATGTGATCAATTCCATCTGATCATCATCATCTACTTCCTTTCCCAAATTCTCAATCATAGAACCAATCTAAGTTTTCTTACCAGTCTCAAGTGTAAGACTGATTTCTTCTTGAGTGGAAATAGGTACTTGTTTCTCTGCCACTTTAGGTTCTACAATTTTGGTTTATGTCTTCTCTTCTCCTTTGGTTATATCCTTCTCTTCAAAAGTCAAATTGTCAACAATGTTTTCAAGATTCTTGAATAAGTTATCATCACTATCCAAGGTGATCTTAGTTCCTTCTACATTCATTACTTCATCCTCAATATTTATGGCTGGTGGAGAGGGAATGTCCTCTTGTTTTGCTTCTTCTGCTTGATCTTTGTATTTTGCTACAACTAATGACTCTCTAGCATTTTCTGACATAACCTTAATGATTGCTTGCTTTGTTTCTATGTTAACTTCTTCATATCTATCTCCCATAATCTAAATAGTTCTCTTCTTGGTTCTCAAATGGGTGCTTAAATCCTTCATGATCTGATTGAAGTGTACTTCATCTCTCACAACACAAAGTTTTCTTACAAGCTTTTCTCTAATAGCTATATCTTCTTCTGATGCTCTCTTCTTCCTATTTACAAGTTTTTTGTACAAGTCATCAGGTATCTTACCCTGAATTGTATCAAATTTCTTATAAGATAAATTCATATGCTTTACCACTGCATTTTCTAGATTTAGTCTTTCTGCATAATCATAAAGATCATAATATTTGTTCATCTTTGTAAAGTCTCCATCTTGAATAATATGTTCATTAACCTTCTCAACTCTAGGTTTCCAAGTTTTCTTCTTAACATGAGTGCTTTCATCATCTTTGATTTCTACAATTTTCCTTTGAACTGGTGGTACCAATGTCTTCTACCTCTAACCCGGTCTAGTAGTAATCTCTTTTATTCTTTTTTTAGGTGTGGAGGAGGTTGATCTAATGGATATTCTTTCTTCTTGATCCTTCTCTGTTTCTTCCACTTTTACCTTAACTAGTGTTTCCCCTTGCTATGCTACAATTGATGATAGAGGTGGAACAAACAAAACTTCTTTTTGTCCAATATGTCTAATTGCTGCTGCTATTTTCTTGGCTACCAAGAATTCATGTTCAGTCATCCCTATATCTTTTAGAATTTTCTTGATTGTACTCTCAACTCTTTTCTTTGACTATTTCTCTTCAAGGATGGTCTTTGCAGAGTTGAAGTTCTCCTCAAAGGTTCCAAACCTATTACAGTGAGTATCCATCTTGCACTTAAGTAATCTGCTCACATATTCTTCTATCTCAATCTTAGATATCTCATATCCAAGAGGGTCTATGAATTCTATTCTAGGTTCTACTACTTCAATGTAAGTAAAGTCAGTATCAACCATGAAACATATCTCATTTTTATACTTCTCCACAAGAGACTGTGGGATCATTGATCTGCCAGACATCAAATTCTGAAATGTCTTAATTACCAAAACTATAGTTTCATTTACTTTATCAATAACATGCCTCTTATACACTTGGTTAATCCTTTCCATTGTAGTTTGGCCATCATTCCAGTCATTTTCAATGGTGAATGGAAATCTTCTCAATAAATGAAAGAACATATAAGTGATTAGAGATGAGAATCTAAACTGTGAATACTTAGTCTTCTTTATCTTTTCCAAATTCTCAAATAATTGTATCCTCAAAATCTCACACATATCAACTTGTACTTTATCCACACATCAAATAAGCTACATGTATCATTCTAGCTACCATGTCATCCTCTCTTGAGTTAGCACAAAACTTAGTTGTTAGGATCTTACATAATTATCAGACATCATCTTGTTGTATCTTGCTAATTACTATTCCTCTGCCATTGTAGGATGAATTTGTGTTCTCTATGACTATTTTCCTCATGTTTTTCTCATTGAAAGGAGTGGCTCCAATTTTAGATAGTCCAGTTACTTCATGAATTAATTCAACTGTAATATCTATTACTTTGTCATCTAACCAAAACTTTCTATTGTGAATTCTGCTTAGGATTATCTTGGTACATTCTTCATTGTCAAATTCATATTGCAAAGCATAATTAATGATCTCATTATATTTCAAATGCTAAAACCCTACTTTCAATGACATGTCCTAATTATAGATCTTCTAATATTCCTCTGTGAACTCACTATCCCTCATAGTCTCTAGTTTACATCCCAGATAACTTCTAACATTCTCTAGATGTAAAAAGCCATCTAGTACAGATGATAAAGCTAACCTAGAATCATCTTGCAAGGGTTCTACTAGTTCCCTTTACATCTTAGGTCTATTCTTATCTCTAACATTGTGAATCAAAGAAATATCCATGATTTCTTCTAATTCCTTAACTGATTTAAAGAGCTGCCAAGTAAAATACCTTGATTTCATGATTTAGGGCTTGCGTAGATTCGGCACAAAATTCTTCACCAAATCCTTGTAAAATGCTTCCAATCACTGCTCTTTGATCTCCTTAACACTTTTAGTTTCTTTGGTGATCAAATAACACCATTCATGACCTTTTATAAATTCAATCATAGTTTTACTTTGACATCGCATTCAATTCTTTTGCCGCTTCTTTCCAAAAAGTTGATTCTGTTAATTTGCAAAACTTAAAACTTCTTGCGATCTCGCAAAACATAATATTTTTCTTTGCACTCTTAACCATAGCATTAGAACATCATATAATAGCTTGCATTAACTACACAAGACTCAATTCATCATATATCAATTTCTACACTAATCTAAGTTCCTATTCTACTGTAATTTTCATGAATTAAGTACTTTGAAATGGGTTAGGTAAAGATTCATTCTTACCACTTAATACTTCACCTTTCTGACTTCCTTCAGTGCTAAATATGTCTCCTTGATATGTACTTTTAACAAACTTCACTTCATCTAAATTACTATAGCATCCATTCTGACTATTGCTTGCATCTTCATTTCTTCTTACATGACTTCTAAGGTTAGGATTAGTATGAAAAACTCTATTGGTCATTCTGCAAAACCTTGCTGTGTGTTCAATCTTGTTACATATCTGACAAACTATTTCATTGTTTCCATATCTTGGTCCAGACTGATTGATTTGTGATCTGCAATTTCTAGCAATGTGTCCAACCTTGTTGCATCTATAACATACTACTCCATTTCTTCTATTCATATCTTTAGTAGGTTTCTTATCTGCATGGTTAGTATTTCTAAACATTCTACTACTATTTTTATTCTCAACAAATTTAGGTTTTCTGCATTCACTAGCTCTATGTCTAAAACCATAACAATTATAACAATAACCATTAAGAGGTTCAAATTTCTTACCTGTGCAATCCCTCTTCATATGACCAACAGTATTACAAGAAAAACATCTACCTTTGAATTCTCTTTGTATACCTTTAGGTGATTCCTCTTTCTTAGGTGGTTCTTCTTCCTTAGGTGTATCTTCATATTTGTTAATCTCATCAGACTTCTTCTCATTTATGCTTTCAGATATTTTCAAATCTGGTTCCTTTCTTTCTTCATTTTCTTTAAAAGTGTTGAATCCAAGACCAGTCTTATCATAGAATGGTTTTTGATAAGATATTTGTTCATCAATCTTCTCACTAGTTGAATATAGTCTTTCAAGTTGCTGCTTTGATTGAGTTAGTTCTCCATTCACAATTGTATTGTATTTCTCAAGTTCAACATACTGCAAATTGACTTTCTCAAGTTCAGATGTTACTTTACCAAGTTTAGATTTTAGCTCTTCACTTTCAAGATTAAGATTTTCATTCTCAGATTTCAGATTTGCTTCATTTTTACCATTTCCATCTTAGCTTTAGATTTTCTATCTTCAAATCATGTTTAAGGATCTCATTTTCTTTTTCTAAGTTATCATCACAATCTTCAATATGAATTTTGGATTCCTTTTCAGATTTCAAATCTTCCAGCTTGTTTTTTAGTTTCTCAATGAGGTTCTTTGCATCATCATATTTTCCTTTCAAAGTATCTCTTTCTTTAGTAACTATATCAATATATTCAAGAGCTTCTTCAAAGATTCTTCTGTAGCTGATCCATATCCATAGAGATCTTACTCAAGCTACTAGGCATTCCTTGAATAATTATTTTCTGACTAACTAAGATCTGATACTAATTGTTAGAAATAGGGAATACTGAGAGGGGGGGATGAATCAGTATTTTGTAAACTTTAACTTTTGCCCAATTATGGATATAATAGATTATCTTAACACATGGACAACATAAGAAGCTAAAAAACATGCATAGCAATAAAAATAAAGAACTCATAACACATTATTTGTTCTCGAGGAAACCCTAGCCAAGGGAAAACCTCAGTGGGTATGGTACCCACAAAGATCCTCTAATCAAAAGTATCTTGTTAAGGATGTTGACCCTGTTAGGAGTTTATTACATGCATATAGTGTCTCAGTCCTGATTAAGGGACTATAGGCCTTTTTAGATGCCTCAACCCTATTAGGAGTTGGCAGTACAAAATGTGATTACCAGAGGAGCCCACTACCCAAACAAGTAATATACAATGTTCACTGATTACAAAAATAGGTTAAGGTAGATAACCTTATACTACTTTCATCAATATCTCTTGACTTCTCTTTCACTATCGCTATTACATACATTTGTTACATCACTTTTTCATAATTACATCTTTACATATCTTTATACAAGTTATTAAGATTAATAACTTTCCAGTAGGCTATCATATTAAAAAATACCTTTATCCAAGGGTTAACATATTATATGCCATCCCTTTATATTGTTAAGTCATTATTTTGATAAACAAAATAATCCCTTAACTCTTTATGTATTCTGTCTTCATATTCTGTCCTATCGGCTCAACACTGTCTTTAGTAAAACTATCATAACTTCTTCTGTACATGCTATACTGACTTGTTCTCTGAGGGGAGTCTTCAATAGTCACCATAGATTCTATGTTAAAGTGCACAATCACTAAACTTACTCCAATCAACATCACAAATCAAAATTGTCATCAGGTTCACTGGTAAAAATACACTGTCTCATACTTAGACAATTTGCATTGCACTCTTACATACTAGCTCTTTGACCTATATGATCTTCATGTAGATAATATGTTTCCATAATGACAACATCTATGTAACCAACTTGGCCAAATTTCCAACAAGGTCTCCAACCATTTGTCACTCTTGTAACAAGGCTAGAAACATCTCAAAGTTTTGTAAATCAACCGCGCAATGTCAAGAAAGCCCTAAAAATCCCAAAGAACCAGTATTGGATATCAAAGGAGAAGTCAAGTTTGTGAAAGCTTCAAAGGATCTAAGCTTGATTTGGTCAGAGGTGAAGAAGGATAAGATTGCTGAGAATGTATTTGATGCATCCACAGTGGACACACCCTCTACATCAGGATGAATGGCCCTCAGGGTCATAGGGGGAGCTAATTTAGCTCTAGACCCTTGTGTGGCTAGTATACTTACCCTGAGAGTATGCACCTTGCACCTTTGGACTTAATCTTTTGGAAACTAGCAGAACCTATTTGCAAGAGCACACAAGCTGATAGTTTGTAGAATTAAAATTAGAAAATTTTTAGTGATAGCCTGGTTTACGCGGCAAGCATTAATGGTAGAATTCCTACTTTAAAGTACATAGAAGTTTGAAGATCTTTCATTGCATTCAAATTCAGAGTGAGTAGAGAGTGGAAGATCCCTAGAATTTGATTTTGAAGGATTGAAGATTGATTCATCAGTGATTTTCAGTGCAATTGATTGGTTGTGGAAACCTAGTTCATCATGTTGATTTAGAAGTCTTTAAAAGATCATTTGGAAAGTGATATACAAGTAAGTGATGGCTACTCCCATTGTATTTTATGTGGTGGAGAAGAAGAGATATTTGTTTAAGATACATCCATTTAAATCTACACTAGATGACCTAGAAGGGGCATTCTCCCGCATGCCTATGGGCGTTATGCATGCCGAAGACATTAGGGCATACATATATTGTAAGAAAGAACTAGTAGGATTGGACAAAATAAGAGCACACATGGAAACTATGTTAAAACCTAATAAAACCTTCATGGATGATAATGTGTAGTGGAATAATCATCCTATAGTTGAATATGCAACTGCATATGAGTTCTATGAGTCTGAATGGATAAAGATTCTACTTAGCAAGATTCATGATGACCTATTTTGGATAGGTCAAGTGTCAGTTAGGATTACAGGTGACCTAATTCATGAGATGATAGGCCTCTCAAAGATAGGCATCGTTCTTCCAATAGGCAAGGATGTGATGAAATTTATTGAGAAAACATGAAAGTCAAGAAGTGATAGGTGTGGAATGACCATAGAGCCTATTGAGCAAGATGACATCAAATTGATGTCCATGATACTTGGATATAGGTTCCAACACACCAGCAGGGTGAACAGTGTGTCTGCAGCCACAATTTTTACAACTATAAGACTTGTGAGAGAGAATGGAGAGTTTAATCTATGCAAGATCCTACACAGACAACTGATAGATAACATTAAGGCCATCAAGCATGACAAGACCAAGATATTCAGATTTGGGTCTTTGATCATATATATGTACTTCCATATTGTTGGAAAAGTGTCTGATCTATATCTAGATAAATATATCCCCACAATGCCACAAATATCTCTTAAAGAATGTACTAAG
The DNA here is from genome assembly GCA_027943335.1 of Chamaecyparis obtusa. NCBI lineage: Eukaryota > Viridiplantae > Streptophyta > Pinopsida > Cupressales > Cupressaceae > Chamaecyparis > Chamaecyparis obtusa. Next base: position 550,568 of record BSBK01005434.1, on the reverse strand, counting down.
AGTACATTGAAGGACTACATGACACTAGAGTTGAAGATATTTAGATTCAAGATGCAAATGAGATACAAAATTCCAGAAATGATAGTTGAAAAATACAAGGATAATATTTGTTTCATGGTTGAGACAGACACAACATTAATGGAGGCAGTTGAACCAATGAAAAAGTGGATTCATCCACTTGGATATGAGGTTGAAGAACCAATCTTAGAAGCTTATGCTCAAGTTATGTTGTCAGCACCTAAGGACCCCAATGAACCTAGTTGGGGAACTTATGAAGAGAAAATAAGAGAAGTAGATGTTGTATTGAATAGCACAACATCAAAAAGAAAAGTTGCCAAGGTTACTTTAAAGATCTTAAGAATCCATGGTGTATCACAAGAAGACTTAGACAAAGAAAGGGAAGAAAATATTTCTTTGGAAATAGAGACCACAACAGCAGTAGAGACAAAATTTGAGGATCCAAAGTTGAAGAAGGTAAAAATTGAGAAATTTGATGTTACTCCTTCTGTGGCCACAGTAATAGTTGACCTTAATACTCCTTCTAAGTATAAGGAAATGCCTAAGAGGAAGAAATATATTATCATTGGTCATCCATCCTTGCGAGTAGCAAGAAATAGGAAGAACACTCCAAGCATCACCAGAAGTAAGCTTCAAACCTAGTCTTAGTGTGTTAAGTGTAAGAATCATTGATGAAGGTAGAATTGATCAAGTAGGAAAGTTCTATGAGAAATACAGTGAGATTGAAAAATTAGAGAAACATGGAATGATTGTCAAACACATGTTGAAGTTTAAGAAGATAGTCCTAGAACTCAAAACTACAATTCCTAATAATGTGTGGAAAATCTTGGAGTTCCTAAAAAGACAAGCCATTGAAAAAGATCTAAGAATAAGAGAAAAGATCTTAGATGAGAGTTTTCCAGTATGTTCTCTAGAGGAGAAATCTCTATTAATAGATCTAGTAAAACCACATCTTAGAACCATGTCAACGACCCTGCACATAATGGACAAGAACTATGAATTGGTTGCAAAGGAAATAGAGAAAGCCTTTGAGAAGGTCTCCATGAATAGGCACATGTATCCACCTACTACGCCCATAGCTCAAGCACCAACAAAGGATGAAAAAGAGTTAGAAACCATAAATATTCCATTTATAGGTCCACAAGATCGAGTGCATGTAGTTGATGCATCCATAGAGGAAGATAAGTTTGTGCCCATGTCAGAGACATTCAAGGATGACTCAATTTTTATTGATAATGTAAAAGTCACTGTGGCAGCCACATACATGGATTTGGACAAATTTGAAGAAGCATTTGTAAGCACACAAGAGGTTGAAACTCTTTGTAGTAACACTCCTCCCAATCAACAAGAAGAAGTATTGATTGAGAATATAACAGATGAAAAAGAAGAAAAGATGATAGATAAAATAGAAGAAGAAATAGAAAAGGAAGTAGAAAAATAGAAAAAAGAATAAATAAAAGAAAGTGAGAAAATAGATGAGCCATCTATTGAAATTCTAAGAAAAGTAAAAGTAGAAGTGATGGATAGCACTCCTATCATTCCCTTAGCAGCATTATTGTCAAGTTTGACACCTGACACAACTAGTTTGGATTCATGGGGAGAAGAAGACCTAATCAAGTTCACCATCTTAGATATGGAGAAAGACAAGGAGAAATAGGTAATGAGGAATCCCCTCCTTATAGAATTGGTAAATATCTTAAACAACTTGTTACCAACAGACAAGAAAGTGTCTAAGGTACACTCCATTGATGATGTGAGTATAATTATTTCATAGTTCAAGAGCAATTTCTCTAGCTTGGAAAAATCAGCATCATTAGTTGTAGATGAGAAGTATAGAAAGAAAAGGCTAAGTGAATTTGTTAGCAACTTTGCACTTGACCTGAGCTCACTAAACACTGGTCAAGCATCCTTGAAGGAGTTTTCAGAAAAGGGAAGAAAGATTATTGCTGACTGTATGAACCAGGACAAGTTGACTAGTGATTTATACAAGAAGATACAAGAGGCAAAAGCAATGATAGATAGCATAAGGAAATTAGTGGAAGATACATCCATTGATGTGAACATGAGTAATAATTTCTACCAAGGAAAGATACATAAGATTGAAAAAGCTAAGAAAGAGATGTCAAAGATAAGGGCAAGGAAAACACAGCTCAGGAATGCTCTTGCGCCCTCACTAGATATACTCAATCAAAATATCAAGGAGATTGATGTCACCATGGTGACATATGATCAAGGTCCTAGCACATATTTGGAGAAAATGGAGAAGCTACAGTATGCACTATGCGCCCATCTCTAGATTGTAAATTCATTGATCACATTTTGGAAGGAGATTCAAAACTTGCAGATAGCATATCCAAATGTTCTCTCACATTAAGTATTTATAGATACAGTTTTGAAGAACCTTTGTTAGTAATGTCAAAGGGGGAGTATGTATAGAATATATTATACATATGTATAAGGAGATATAAGATAGAAGTTTATGTATAATGGAGATATAAGACAAAAAAAATTTGTATTAAGGAATAGTTAGCAACTTGGTCATATTCCTTTGTTGCCATCAATGAAAAAGGAGGAGATTGTTGGAAAGTTGGCTATACTAGTGTATAAAAATTAGTATAGTGTTTTCATTATGGAAAAAAAGTTATATAGTAGTTTGGAGTCAACGCACTTGATGAGAAGATCCAAAATTGGCTAAGTGTTGAAGACTAGACAGTGTACAGTGCACCTAAAGCTCAGAGCATTAGTGCATGTTTGCATGACCAAGTTATGGTATGCACCCTAGAAGATAATTTTATTAGAGTATATTCATGCTTAGTATATGAGCGCATGATCAGATATGCAAGTATGACAAAGTTACAAACAATTGAAGTTACATAGCCAGTGTGTGCTAGAGAAGAACAAAGTAAGCAGCCGACTATTGTCATTTTGATTTGTGGTTATATATTAATGATGTAAAGGCCATGCACCTATTATAATTAGGTTTTTGACATGTAATTATGTTTTTTTGTTAAAGGGCCAACCTAGTTATTTGTTTTGTATGCGCATATAAATATAACATGTTCCCATTCTATTTGTTATATGAGTTGATATAGAGTTGAGATAAGTAGAGAAGAAGTATGCAAAGAGTCTATAAGATGTATTAAATATTTCCAAGAGGTCAAAGCATCAGTGCATCAAAGGAACTGATCAGACAAGTAGTGTCATAGTAACAGTTCATCCAGCATATATAGTGTGTATCTGAGATCAGAAGGTTGCAGCCTTCACCACTTGAGAAGTGAGCTCTAGGATAGTGAGTCCACACCCCTAATAGGGTTTATTGTAAAAAGAATCCTAATAGGGTTTGACCCTTGACAAGGTCTAGTGTACTTAATACATTGTAAAGAAACTCCTAACAAGGTTAAGGATCTTCTAACAAGGATCATAAAACACTAGTATAGAATATTAGTGGGTGTTAATTCCCATTGAGATTTTTACCTATTTAGGTTTCCCCATATCCATATTGGTGTTATGTGTTGATTTCATGTTTCATGTTTATGTGCATGTTCATTTCAGTACTTAAGTATTTATGTTCAGTTTGAGATTAAGTAAAAAGATAAAATATAGTGAACATTGATTCACCCCCCCCCCTCTTAGTGTTCCCATTCCTAACAGATACTCACTATTCAACACATCATGGATTCACCCTTAGAAATATTCTATTCTGAAAGAGAAAAGCCAAAAACAAAAGAGATCCAATCTTCAGGACACCTCCAACCTTAAGGGATCAAAATTTTGAAAATTTGAAACTAGAGGGATCAAGAGATCCTATAAGATAAAAATCCATGCTTTAAGGATTAGTCACTAATCCATAAGGGGATAAAAGTGTCTTACAAAATATATGTATTGAAAGTGTGTGTGTCCAAAAAGTTAGTAGAGCATATGCCCCCATGTTAAAGTCATTGCTAACACTTTAACATGAGCAATGGCTTGAATGAAAACATAAACAACTCCTACTAATTATGTTTCCACTATGAGATGCCCCCAAGTGAAAACAAATCAAGTGAAATACCACATAAACATACAGAGAACATAGAAGGGATCTACATGTCGTGGGGTTAGTATGATCATAAGATTTTATATATATATATATATATATATATATATATATATATATATATATATATATATATATATATATATATATATATATATATATATAGACACACACACACACATACATATATATGATATTATTGCAAATGAATTGATATCATTCCCCAAATAAAGTATAAATACAATCACAATGGATGAAAGAACACATAAGAGCTATGAAGAAGAGTCTTTTAAGACCAGGACATGGAGACCAAAAATATTTAGTGCTACCAAGTCACAAATCCAAGCGGACTACACAAGGAAACATTTACAAATAATAGCACAAGTATAACATAACATGAAAATAACATATAGAAGAGTAGAGATACCTATAGCAGAATTGTACAATAGGCTTGATTCCTTTATCACCTTGAACTAACAAAATAACAAGGGTCATATAAAATAATCTAACAAACATTTAGAAAACACATTATGGGAGAAGCATAGTACAACATGAAAACACACAAAAAGCTACCATGAAGGAAAAGCCAATCAAGCATGTCACCTACTCTCCCCATCTTGTTTTATATCATTTCGGTAAGGTGGGAAACTCCCAAGAGGGACTATATCCAATACACTAGGAATAATAGCCAGTTCCAAACAAGGATCCTCTTGAGAATCCTAATGTTTGATAATAGGTGTAATTATCAATTGTGATGAAAGCTTATTAAGTAAATCAGTATCAATGTCAATAGTTTCATATTCATCATTAACATAATTAGTATCATTAAGAGTATCTTCTTCATCGAGATTAATCAAAATAGGATCTAAGATATGAATAGAATCATCATAATCATGCATCTTAACATCATTATTAGTATTAACTTCTTCTAACACATCATGCATAGGTTGGTCAAAAGAAGGTAAAGAAATTTGAATAACAGAGGAACGAGCCTTAGCTTGATATCAATGCTTCTTATGACCTTCATTAGTAGATCGGTTACATTTTTTCTTGTTTAAAATATGTTGAGAACTAGGAGGGACAACAACCAGTTCCTTCATAGGTTCTATAGGAGGATCAGTAAAGTTCGTAGTAGACTAAAAAGAAACACTAGGAGCTTGATTAACAAAACTAGAAGCCATATATAAAGGAGGTACGGAAGGTGTAGGCAAAAAACTAGGGTTAAGATCCATTTGAGGCATGCTTAACTCAAGAATCTTTTGATGCTTATAGGCTTGATATGATCAAAAAAGATTATCAAGTCGAGAAGGACATGAATTAGGTAAGGAAGGCCAAAAGAAGTCAAATGTAGCACAATCCTTGGGCCTGGAAGGTTGATATAAACTATGATTAATCATCTTCACTTCTTCATCATGAATGAATTTAAGACACTTATGGATAGGAGAAGCAACATTGTGCATGGCATTCAACCAAAGAAAACCAAGCTTAACTTGAAAATGATCAGAAGTAGGAACAACAATAAAGGTAGTATCCACAACTTTAGCACAAATTTCAATAGGTAATTTAATAGAACCAAATGATGTATAAAGAAAACCATTACAAGTTTGAATCCACACATCCGATGTATCATAAGAATCACATTGTAAGTTTCTCATAAAAATATTTTCTTCAGTAATAACATTGACTAAGGATGTAGGATCAGTAAGACAACTACACGTAGGTATCTTAGAAATCCAAGCATAAATGTAGAGGGGACCATCAGGAGCTTTAATAGTCTTAGAATCATCAAAAGTAATCAAGAGTTCTTGAGGTCTTTTATTCTTAGGTTTTTTTTGAGGTTTAGGTTGAGGTTTTAGTTTAGGCTAAGTTTTAACTTGAAGTTGAGGTTGAGATTGAGGCTAGGGTAGAGATACAGATTGAGAAAAAATATCATGCTCCACATGGTTAAAAATGTGATTAAGATCATCCATCTTTGAATTATAAATAATATCCACAAAAGATGGCTGAACAATGGTATTAGTATCATGTGTAGGAAAATGATTCATATAGATTTGGAGATTTTGATTAGGAGGAGAGACAGATTTGTTCACACTACCATCAAAATTGTAAACATATAAGGAATTAGAATCAATAATTCTTGAACCTTATGTTTTAAATAATAACACTTCTCAGTATCATGGCCATTCTGAAAATGGTATTGACAAAAATATTTGGAATCAAAGGATTTGGATGCCACTGTAGAAGGTAAAAGAGGTCAAATAGTAGGTAAAGTAATCATATTAGTAGTCAACAATTTATTCATGATAGAATGAAAAGATTTAGATAGAGGAGTAAACATACGATTCAGACAAAAATAAGTGGATGCATAAGTAGCATTATTGGATGTAACAACAACTTGATCGGTGACTACATTCACTTTTTTATTTCTCTTGACATAGTTGTTAGGTTTTTGAAACTTTTTTGGATTAGGAGCAGCATCACTCTTATAAACTAGGACAAGAGCCATTGGAGTGTTTTTGTCAAATTAACTCAGTTGTAATTGATAATGATGAAGCATTGCACAAAATTGTTGAAAAGACCTAAATTCAGTAAGCAGAATCTTATCTCTAATATCCTTTTGTAAATTTGAAATAAACATACATTGAATATCAATATCAAGAATAGGATAAGAAATCCGAGTATACAAATCTCAGTATTTTTATTTAGTATTATGTTTGCAATGCATGAAATCAGTTAAGGAAACTTATGGACCAATGTTATTTTGAAATTGTTGAATAAAGGCATTGGAAAATTTTGGAAAAGAATCAATAGAATAAGGAGGCAAGGAACAATACAATTACAAGGCCTTATCACAAAAAGTTCTAGTAAAAAATTTGGCTAAAATCCTATGGTCATGAGCATAGTCACTACAAAGGATTTGAAATGTTTTAACATGAGTAACAGCATCTCCCTTACCACTGTAATTCCCAAGACAAGGCATATTGGCTTGTTGAGGAATAGGGGCATGAATAATGTCTAGGGATAAAGGACTTCCCATGTCACATGTAGGAATGGTAAACTTGGATTGAGTTAAAGATGCAAGTTGTTGTTGTAAAGAGGACAAAGTTTGAGCCAAATTGATGATTGTTGAATCATTAGATGAAATAGGAGGTATAGACACACTAGACACACTAGGTAAAGTGTATGGAGAGCTAGGAATGGAAGACACAACTAGAAGAACACTTGGAACCATAGTTGGAAGAGGATTGGAATAAGTAAAAGTCACGAGTTTACTAAATAACTAAAGGGTCAAAAGGTTAAGGGTTAGCCAAGTAGTGGGACCACATGGTGATTCGTCGACGAGGTGTCATATTATAATTGGTTGAGTTGGAAAGGAATGTGGACATGTCAGTGGGCCTGAGAGATTCAAAGAGATGCCAGTGTGGAAGATCAAATGGTTGGTGTGTGATCTCATGAAGTCCGTCAGGGCTATGAGATTATACGCCAACCATTCATTCTTGAGCTTATGAAAAGTGGGTCCAATATGCTGATTCATTGCTAACATGCTCCATTTTCATTGGTTGAGAGTTTTTGATGATGTGGAAAGCAATTTTTTTAAAGATTTTTGTTGATTGTTGTGAGATTCTACGAGTTGCCCGATCCGTTGAGAATAAGATGCATCGACGGTCACATTTTAAAGTTGAGCTGCTTACCATTTTTATTCAAATTCAAATATCCTACAGGTTTTGCTGGGGTTTTTGAACCAGTGAGTCATGTAAAATGAAGCGGTGGCTGAGAATTTATTGTTTTAGGACATATTGTAGTTGGGAAAGGATACAAAAGACATAAGTTATTGCTAGAATCTGATTTTGTTTCCTATGATGCCGAGCCAATTGAATATCAGGGTTGATTTCTTGCAGAGGGGCATTCATTACAGTTTGACAGTGAGATAATAAAATTAGATTTGTGGGAAAGAGAAAATGATAGCATTGAAGACATAAAGCATGGTGACTCAATTGTAGATATCTCATTTGTTTCACTAGGGTATTAATTGTAAACTCTTTGGGGTTGTTGTAAAGTTTTTTTTTTTAGGGTTAATTTTTGTAACCCTAGAATGATTGGTTGCTTGTTGCATCTCTTAGTATAAAGAGATTTTTTCATGATCATTCTAAGTGATTGGAAGTTTAGGTGTTAAAAAGATAGAAATTTTTGAAACCCTATCTTTTCAGTCAAGGATTGTAATTTTTGATATCATTTTATCAAACAATAGAGAAGAAATACAGGTTATCTTCATCTTGTAAGCTTGCTATTCTAGACACTGTATGCATATGGTGAAAGGTTATACTTAATACAAACCTCAGATCTTTTATCTCCTTTGCTCTATTCTTTGAATCTTTAAATCTTTCCATAAGGTTTATATGAATGTATTGGTGCTTTGAGTTCCAACCTAGGGTTAGATTAAATATTGCTCAAAGTGGGATATGTGTTCTTAGAGTTTATTTGAAGGATTCTCATAAGTAGGAAATATTTGAAGCCCTTTGTGTTTATGTCTAAAGACCAATTTTAGACACCATTTGTATCCATTCTTTTCCTTGATATCTTTCCCAATAAATAAGGCATTGGCCTATATTCTCCTATCTTTGTGTTGATAAGAGTGATTCAAATCTTATAATCCCAAATCATTCAAATCACTACCAATCTTTACTTTGATTTACATTTATGTATTGTCTTACCCAGTGATGGAGAGTCAATGAACAATAGGTTCTTGTTTAGTACTTTCTCACTATATCCATCTGTTGAAAGATCCAATAAAGAAATAAGGGGTAGAGTTAGAACTATCAGTCAGAGTTAATACTATTGGATCAGGTGCACCCACCTTGGTTTTGTAGAGCCAGAAGTAGAAGAGGGTAGTCTTATCCCTATAGTTGGTTGAGTTGCTTATAGATTGCCCATATTTGGAGCTAAGCATTCCTTAACATCCATCATAAGCATATTGGTATCTCATGGAATGTAAAATCCTATCCAGGAACCAACATAATGATTGGTGACATCATCTATGGTGTGTGTCCTGGTGAAGGTTTATTTTGAAGCCGACTCAGGGAATGAACTGTGTGTTTTGTTTGGAAAGCATAAATTAAGGATGTCAGTCCTTAATTGTTGTAATGTAATCATTGTAGACTTTTTCTAGGTACCGTGTGTATCTTAGAAAGGGTTTATGTAATTATTTGTAATTACAAAAGCCTCATGGGCCGACCTGATCTTGGTAAATTGTAATAAGGTATAAATGAAATGTCTTTTCTTTGGAAAAGACATGGATGGAATGTATATGATATAAGGAGGTTGTAAAAGTTGCGAGCTCATGTCTGTTGTATGTAGAGTAGTGGTTTATTGGTGGACTTCATTGGAAGTGATCAAGCAAAGATAGTTGTTGACCAATAGTTCAAAATATTGTGTATTTCTTTATATACAGTTGTTGCAAACTAGTGAGTTTTGAAGGTGGATTTAACCTTCTTTGGGAAGTGAGCCCTCTCTTTTATTCTTAACTCTTAACATGGTTTTTCCTCTAACAAGGACTATGTACTATAATGTTTCAATAAGCTCCTAAAAGGTCTATATCTTCTAACAAGGATTACTATACTCTCAGTACATTATTGGTGGGTGCTAATTCCCACTAGGGTTTTCACCTTTAACAGGGTTTCCCCGAAACCAAAATATTGTGTTATTGTGTTGGTATTCATTGTGTTCATTGGATCTGATGTTGTAGAGCTTAAAGTTTAAATTTTAATATTATGCTATACAACTGATTCAGCCCCCCCTTAGTTGTATTATGGACTGATATTCCTAACATCCAGCTCTTCACCCTCCATAACAACAAGCACTTTTTATACCACTAGCAACCAATAATCTACTTCTAAAGCTTGCACAACTATTTGCCCAACCACAACCAAACCCAAACAATGAACTCCTACACCTCAAAAAAGTGTGTGTGCTATTGACCAAATGTAGTACCCCATGCAATATCCTACCTATGCCATCACACTTGTTGATATTCACTTACGGTCTAGAACTACTCTCGCTACTCCTGACCATTGAATTATCAGTGAAGTACCCCATGAGGAGCCTATCCAATCTGAACCCAATCATCCTTCACCAATTCCATAGCCTACACCTAATAAAAACCATCATATTGAACCTCATTTTCCACAAAGACTACAACATAGAAATCCAAATCCTACTAAAGAAGCAACCTTTAACATTCTTGATCAATTAAATGACATTAATTTTCAAATACCCTTATTTCAAGAAATCAAAGATGTCCCTACATATGGAAAAGTCATAAAAAAATCCTTCTTCAAGAATTCTGGCTACAAGAAAAAGGATCCCCAAACTATCCATGTATTGGGAAAACTAGCTGACATCATGTTAGGAAAGCTTACCATCCCAAAATATTTTTACCTAGGTAGCCCTGTTGTCAAAGTCATTATCAATGGGACAGACATTAAAAATGCATTGATATATCTTGGAGCCTTTATAAATGTCATGACCAAGGATATAATGCAACAAATTGGTATCACTAGCCTCTTAATTACTCCCATTGTCTTGTAGGTAGCAGATAGTTCCACTATGAAACCTGACGAGATGGTGGAGGATATAGTTGTTGACTTTGAATCTTGGTCTTACCTAGCTAATTTCATGATACTATCACCCAAAGGTACACTAGGAGGATATCCAATTATTCTTGCAAGGCCATGGTTAGAAACTATTGATGCTTACATTAGATGTTGTGGAATTGACTCTAGTCTTGTATCCACTTGCCGAACCTCAAATGGAATTAGCCTCACCAATATGGCCTGACATAGGAGAAGAAGTCAAAGTTATAAAATCAGTGTCTAAGTTAATGATGTTAAAGAGAGATCCCTTCCTATAGCTCCAAGAAGAAGACAAAGGAATCACCAACATCCTGCACAATCAGTATGGATCAAACCCAAACTCTTTGGAATGTTCCTCCACTAACTACTCTTTGCAGGTTTTAAACCCAGATCACCAATGGTCATCTCCTAAAGCCAAACAACTCTACCACTAGTTGCTTCCCCATGAGATAAAAGTGTCCTCATTAATAGATGCATCTATGATAGATTTGACAAAGAAAATAGAGGTGTCTTCTGGCCATTGCTTGAATATTAATAGATAGATAACTCTTCAGCAACAAACATCACTAACTAAAATGTTGATGAGCCATACTACAACATTTGCATGGGATTATGCTGACATGAAAGGCCTGGATCCAAAGTTTTGTACCCATCAAATATAATTAAAGGAGGATAAACCCCCTGTTAGGAAGTTTCAAAGATGAGTTAACCCAACATTAAGAGAAATAGTGAAAATAGAACTACCAAAACTTCTCAATGCTGGATCTATATATCCAATATCAAATAGCTAGTGGTTTTCCCCATTAGTAATTATTCCAAAAAAAAAGGAGGAAAATGGTGAGTGTGTGTGGACTATAGGGAACTCAACAATGCAACTAAAAAGGTTCACTTCCCCCTTTCATTCATTGACCAGGTGTTAGACTCCTTAGTATTCAAAAATTATTTTTCCTTCCTAGATGGGTATAGTGGATACAATCAAGTCAAAAATTTTCTTGAGGATTGGGAAAAGACTACATTCACTTGCCCATGGAGAACTTTTTCCTATTCATTTTTTTCTTTTGGTCTATGTAATGCCCCAACAACATTCCAAAGAGCATTTATCAACATTTTTGTTGATATCTCTCATGACTTGATAGAGTCTATATGGATGAATTTACAACGTATGGTGAAACTTATGAAGACACTTTGAAAAACCTAGAAAAAGTTATAAAAAGGTGTGAAGAAAACAACATGTCTTTGAATAGTGAAAAGTGTTTCATGATGACACAATAAGGAATAGTGCTAGGCCACTATATATCTACTGCTAGAATCTAGGTGGACCCAGCCAAAATTGAATTTATTCAAAATATTCCAACACCAACTAAGAAAAAAGATGTCTGAAGATTTCTTGGACACATTGGTTACCACAGAATATTTATCAAAGACTTTATAAAAATGGCTAGTCCCCTTCATTCTATACTCACCAAGGATTAAGAATTCATATGGACACCTAGTTGTTATAAAGCCTTCCTGAAGTTGAAGTCAGTTCTTACTCAAGCTCATGTTTCATGGGGTCCTAACTAGGCACTTCCATTCCACATTCATACAGATGCCTCAGATCATGTAGTAGGAGTTGTACTAGGACATAAAGAATGTATGGTAGAACATGCAATATATTTCATTAGCAAAAATCTACATGGAGTGGAATTGAATTACACAGTCACAGAGATAGAGATTTTGGCCATTATTTATGTTCTAGATAAATTCCACCACTACATCACAGGCTACCAAATATTTGTGCATACTAACCATGAATCCATTAAGTATCTTGCTAATAAGCTTGGGATTATAGGAAGATTAGCCTAATGGCTTCTACTGTTATAGGAATTTGATATCACAATAGTGGATAAGCTAGTAAAGTCAAATGTGGTTGTAGACTTCTCTCACGATTGCAGAATGTAGATGAACCACAAATTATTGATGATAGATTCCTTGATGATCATTTGTTCTTTGTTTTAGCCAAAACCACCTGGTATGGAGATATTGCTAACTACTTAGTTTCTCAAAAGGTACCTCCCTATTTCTCACCAAAAGAAAAGAGACTTCTCATAGAAAATACTTTCAACTTTTCATGGATTGTTGATTGTCTATTCAGTAATGGACCTAATCAAATATTGAGAAGGTGTGTCAAGGAGGATGAAATCTATGACATCCTCCATGCCTGTCATGATGAGCCTTGTGGAGGGCATTTTGCAGCCAAAAAAATAGAAATGAAGATATCGAATACTAGATACTACTGACCAACCCTCCATAAAGATGTTGTCAACTATAAAAGGAAATCTGATCAATGCTAAAGGATGGGGTGACCAACCATGTTTGACAAAATGCCTCTCTTTCCTCAAGTGGTAGTCACTCCATTTGATAAATGGGGGTTAGATTTTGTCTGACCCATCAGGCCTTCATCAAATGACAATTCATACATTCTTGTGTGTACTGATTGTGCAAAAAAATGGGTGGAGGTACAAGCCATGAAACATGCTCAGGATAATAAGGTGGTTCAGTTCTTATATGAAGAAATCTTCACCCAATATGGTGTATCAAGAGAACTAGTTACTGATCAGGGCACTCAATTTACATCAACACTAATCACTTCCCTAATGAATGAATATAATATTCACCATAGTAAATCAAGTCCATACCACCCATAGGAAAATGGGTAGGCAAAAATCACAAACAGATAGATAGAAGCCATCCTTACAAAAACAATGTAGTTACATAAAAAGGACTAGAGCACAAGGTTAAAAGAGGTACTTTGGGCATATTGGACAACATGGAAGACAACAACTAGTTTCACACCTTTTGAACTAGTTTAAGGAAAGAACATTGTAATGCTTGTATAATTTGAGCATAAGTCCCTGAGAATGATATTAAACCTAAAAATTTATCTTCCAATATTGCAATGCAATAGGATCCTACAACTTAACCATCTAGGTGAAACATGAAAGCTAGACCTGTAGCACACTATGATGATCCAGACACAGCACAAAAAGTGGCATGAATCACATATCCTCAACAAATAGTTTATTCTTGGTGATTGGGCCATATTGTATGACTCTCAATATCAAGAGACACAAGGTATGCTTACTACAAGATGGATTGGTCATATTGAAATTGAAATTGCATATTCTAATGGAGTGGTTTAGTTGTCAACCATCAACCCCATACATTTCAAGTTGATGGTAAATGGCCATAGACTTCATCTATACCATACACCAGAAACAAATCTCAACTTTATGCAGTAGTTTGAGATTTCTCCTACCACATTAGAACCCCCTTTAGCTGATAAAGATCTTGTAGTTGATAAACCTTCTTTAGCAGACAAACCTCCTTTGGATGAATATTTTCATGTAGCCAATAGACCTCCTCCAGCTGAAGACTCTACTACAACCAACAACTTCCTCCGGTCATTGCTTTAATTTTGCATGTATGTAGTCACAATAAAGTTTTTGTTTCCCATGAAAATATCTCTTGTTATAATAAAGCACCCATCAAATCACAACTCATTGCCTTTATCTACCATATACATTCATCTATCACATCATCATCACACAATGTGCTACTTCTTTTTTTTCCCACATCACTAAATCTATTTGGATTTCGACATTTCCAGTTATTATATTCCAAGTACACATTCATTTATTATTTCAAATGCTTTTTACTTTCATTAAAATTGTTATAACTAGTGATGCAATTAATTTAGTAATTTATCCAAGTACTACTATCCTTCTAAACCATGCATGTGAGGACACCTGCATTATTTTTTGTAGGGGGCAGTTAGTTTAGTGTGTGATATAGTAAATATCCTCGCTTAAGATCACCATTCTTAATTTGCAAGCCTGTACTACATATTCATTGATTTAACAACCTTTGTATACAAAATTATCTATAGCCTTTAGTTTGTTTTTGAAATTTGAAATTCCAGCTTCAGTTTTTCAAAACAATTTTTCCAAATTCATCTTCCATTTCACCTAAAAATACCTATTGAGTGAGCTAGGATAGTCTTTGCCTGATAATTACCAAATCCTGGTGCAACTAAATACTAGGTAGTATAGAGAGTAGGAGTTGTGAGGGAAGCCACTAGAATTAGAAGAATTAAGGTTACAAAATCTCTCAAGAAAGCAAGATGGGTGGACAACCTATACACTCTGAGCTAGCTAATTATGCATCTTTATTGCAAGATCAAGCCACAATTTAGATGTTTAACCATGTAGGATGGCTCACATGTTTTGTATAGTTGAATGGTTACAATGAGGCTATAGCATTGTAATTCCTATGGACATACATAAATTGGGTTGCATATGTAAAAGGATTAAAAGTAGAAGCTTCAGAGGTGTGAATTGTAGAATTTTCCAGACTTTTTGCCATAGGTGAAGCCGTTCCACATAGTCATGATGCTCACATAGATTGAGAAGAATTTTATTTTCTAGTAGACACTAGAATGGAATGCAACAAACAAGTTGCTAGACAAAAATCTCTTCTTGGTGAGTACCCTCAACTAGCAATACACATCATAAGGTACATTAATTGTGAAGGGAAATTTTCTTTCCTACATGTCATTCATTTCAAGATTTTGAGTCATTTGCGGCATGACTGCTTGGTAAATATTCTCAATGTCTTGAATTCATTGTTGAATTTTAGTTCTGAAGAGTTTAGGAGGAGATGGAAAAAATTTGTCACCCATCATGGTCTAATTAAACTCCTGGTAGAAAGAGCTTTGCGGGTAAAAGTACAAAGCTGTGTCACACTTTTATAAAGGAAAAGGTCAACAACACACAAAAATTTTAACTTTAATGACATAAAAATGGCATTTATGTTTAAAATTTGGAGATGATGTAAACTAATGAAATGTGTAAAAGTGGATGAATTTTATGGCTGTAATTTTTTTAATTTTTTTTTAACAAGAATTCACATGGTTTTTAAATTTTTTAAGTCCATTTTTTACTTGTTGAAAAATGCTGAAAAATGAGGGTCTTGTCCGCACCAAAAAAGTATATGCAAATAATCTATTTGTTCTTTGATTTCAAAATATGTCATAGATAAAATGTATAGCTAGTGCAAAAAAGAAGAAAAATTAGTTTTCAATGTATATTTTCTCTGTTATAACTGCTCAAAGTCAAACATACCTGAAATCGATAGTTTTCATCTCACGTCAAATTTCCCCTATCAAATCTACACCATTCAAAAAATAAATTACACACTTTTGAAGATAACTCTCTCTGCTAGTGTTAAATATAAATTTTCAATTTTTTTGATAAGCTTTACTATTTTTTTCTATTTTTGAAGCATCTTGTTCTTGAATGTTAAAATACCTACTTATAGTATTTTGAAATTATAATATATTAGATCTAATTAAAATACTATAAAAATTATATGATGATAATCTTGACTCTGTGCTCTAAAAAAGGGTATTTTTATATTTGTAAAAAAATGTCATTAAAAAGAGTAAGAGTTATTGAAACGTCGCTTTTCTGAAATAATTTTATTTCTTTAGTAATTGTTATAAAACATGCATTTAATAGATATTTCCAATTGGAAAAGGTGAAGAACTTATCTAACTTAGCTAGAATGAATCTAGCTAGACCATATGTTTGACAAAAAATAATTTTAGTTAGAAATACTCAAATTTAGCTGTGCTGATACGTTGTCCTGAAATGTGACACAGCTTTGTGCTTTTACCCTTGCATGATACCTCTCCCATGACCTGGGATGAGTTCCTTGCAGCACCTCATGTGTAGTTACATGGTGACAGGAAACAACCTGTAGGGCCACAACCTAAAAATCAAGGAGAACAAGAAAATATTCCTGATGAGGTCATTCCTGATAATGTGGAGCCTTCTATTCTAGAGAAGGCTTAGGAAAATCCTTCCACCTCATAAATTCATAAAGAAAATGTGGTAATAAATGATCCGAACCCTAATTTGGAGGACTATAAAATCAAGGTTCTTAAAGAATTAGATAGTTCATAGGATTCCTTGAATAAAGAGAAAGGGATAGGAAAAATGGTTGAATATGATATGGGTGATGCCTTTGTTCCTCCTGCAGCCATGTCTTCTACAAAGAGAAAGATTCTAGAGAAATGTCCTAAAGCATCAACTAACAGACCTCTAAGACATGTTGTTCATTTGAACATGAAGAAAATGGAGAAGGACTCTCTTGCAATGACTGGCTCTACCCATGACATTCCTATTGAGGAACCCATGGATGTACAACCACAAGAAGGTAGTTCATTCATGGGGTGTCATGATATAATGGAGGAAGATCCTACAACCACTATTTTAGGCTAGACAACAACATGAAAGGTAACAGAACAAAAATAAATCTATGATGTATCTTCTTCCCATCTAGGAAATGTTCAAATGGATGACATTTTGGCAACATCAGTACCAGTTCCACCAGAAAACCAAGGTCAGTAGGAAAATCAAAAGGCAATGCCAGTACACCCAGTTCCACCAAGAAATCAAGAAAAGGTAATAGTACACTCCTTATCTATTGATTACTTTACACAAGTTCAGTATGAGAAATCCATGTGGGATTTGGAGAGAGATAATTTGCAAAAGGAAATAGGAATGCAAAAGTAGGAAATTCAACTTCTACAAGGAAATTTGGATTCGGTCACAGAATTAGTTCCTAAAATAATTAAATGTAGACCAACTCCTAGGGTTTATGTCCTATGTTTAAAGGAGCAGTTTTTAATGCTTAATTTGATGATGATTCTTAGAGATCTGAGCACTAAAATAAGTACACCTCAAATATTTATGGTTACATATGAGAAATCACTAGATTTTATCAGGAATCTTCTATGTGAATTGTACATGAACAATCATGTCATTCCATCTAATACTGACTAGAATCCCCTATTATTTGTGGGTAATATTCACATGGCCTCTTTACTATCCTGGGTAAGGAATGAGATCAACTATGGGGAGTATTTTAATAGATACATAGAGATTGAATGAGCTATTACACTTCCCCTATGTCTTGAGAGTAGATCACCCAAAAGGCTCTATTGTAATTGGTTGGAAATTATTTATGGATTCAATGACTCTACACATAGAAGGAGAATAATAGAAAATAGGGAACAAGTGTTCACAAAATTTGAAAGGTTCTCATTAGGAGAATGGCACAGAGCACCATAAGGACTACAAAAAAGGTGGGATAGGTTAATTATGGCCTTAAAGAAAGAAGAACCCCATAGTGTCATCAAATTTTGAGCTGTGATGCAGTGAGTCCAATGGTACATATATTAGGGATAATAGCCATGACTAGAGAGGTGGTTACCCCTTACCTTCCAGCCTCCTCTGCTTTTGTGGCCACTATATAGCTTCATGGATAACGAGGTTGAAGAGGACTTGGAGATAAGTCAGTGCATAAAGATAGAATGAACAAATGATTTCTACTGGCGAGTGGGCAGTTCAATAATTGGAGAGACACATGAAGGAGACCTCAAAGGTTCTTGCAAAAATCATAAATGTTTTAGTTCCTTAGGTCTGACACTATTTTTCGTAGGAGGAAATGATGAGACATATTAATGTCATACTTTAGACATCCTAGGATAATATTTTCTAGGTCTTTTTCCCTATTATGATACATTTGCTTCAAGACTTTTATACCCACTCCTGTTATTTTATGGCATGTTGCCACTATACTATTATCATGGTTTAAACATACTTAATATTGTACACTTGGATAGATATACTATATTAATTATTTTTAAAGTTATGGCTATATTTTTAATAAGTAAAATAGTTGTTTGAATGTAAATGATCATGTGTATTTTGGTGTTTATTTCCATGAATGTCTTTATCCTAACCTTTCAAGTGTAGCACATCGAAATAGTAACTATTTTCTTGACCAAGTAAAGCATATTCATTCACTGAATGCTCAACCTAGTCTTTTGGAAAGATCCACCAGAGAAGCATTAACACAGCACCAGCAGAGGGTTTCCAAAAGAGCAAGGTGGCAGTCACCCAGCAAAGACCAAGGCAACGTGATGAATTCTTTGAGGAAATATAGGAGAGAGTGGGAAGTTAGATTTTATTTCATAGTAATTCTTTCCTCTTTTCTAAATCTAATCCATTCTAGTGTTTTAGCTTTCATTCTTTTTTCTGTTAGTAATTTTGTAATAAAGATCTTCCTATTTCTATGGCATGATTAGTTAAGTTGTTGGAAGTTTTCCTTTAAATAAAGTCCCGCTCCTGCATGAGAATGGAGCATTATCAATTTACTGGAAATATATTTTTTGGTTTTTTTTTGGTTTATATATCTCTCTATTTAGTTATTTAATCAATTAGAAAATGAAGTGTTGAGATTTAACTTCCCATAATTTTGATTGGAATACTCATCCAAGGGGCCCACTTGGTGAGAAATCCATAGTTAGTTAGATTCATGCTAGTTAGAATTACTTTCCTGAATTTCTTCTATTTTAGTGTTAAGTGTTAAACTGTTTGTATAGCCAAAGCCATAGGCTAGTTAACACTTCATGTAGCCAAAGTAGTGGGACAACTGAAGTATTATGGCATAGTCTACAAGAGTCTTCATGTTTTTTTAGCATCTTGATTTCTATAATTTCCATTCTAGTACTTACTTTTCTATAGATTTAGTTTAAGTATCATTCTGGTATTTATTTCCTATAATCATAAGTTAGTTTCCTTCCATCATTTATTTCCTGCAACAACTATAGACTGCATGGTGGAGTGACACTTGGTGCATATACCTTGGTGGCCTATTTCAAGTAACATGTCCCTAGGTTGACATACTAAATGAGTTTTTATAAGGAGGATAAACTACTCGATCGGATGTCCAATCCCTAAGTTTAGAATTATACCTAGTTTTTGAGCCTTTATAAGAAGTGATCAATATGTTTGAAGGGAACTATGATGAGTTGAAGGACTTTAGAAAAGGAAATTTTTTCTATCACATCCCTCTAAAACCACATGTTAGTCCTTTCCAATAGAAACTTAGAGATTATAACCTGAAGGTATCTGAGGGTATCTTTAAAGAAGTTGAAAAGATACTAATGGAAAGAATATATATCTCATCCATCACTCCACAGGGATTGCTAACATAGTACCCATCCAAATGAAAAATGGAGAAATAAGGATTTGTGTGGACTTTTATAATCTGAATCAGGGGAACTAGAGGACAATTATGCTTTTCTTATGATGGAGCATGTCTTGTAAATGGTGGTTGGTTCTAAAATGATGTCTATGTTAGATGGGTTCTTTGGATATAATTAGATCAACATGGCAGAAGAGGAGAGACATGAAACTGCATTCATCACTCCTTGGTAAATGTTTTCATACAATTACATGTCATTTGGGTTAATCAATGCTTAGGAGACTTTCTAGAGAGCCATGAACACATCTTTTGGTCACTTGTGCAAAAAAATCATTGTAATCTATTTCAATGATCTCATAGTTTTTTGTAAGAGAAGGAAGCACCATCTTTGGGACTTGAAAATAGTTTTTCAACATTACAGAGATCATAGAATTTCACTTAATTTTGAAGAAATCCACTTTTTGTATCACTGAAGGTAAGCTCCTCATACACATTATTTCTAATGAAGGAATTAAAATAGATCTTGATAGGGTAAAGGCCATAGAGAAACTTAGCTTACAATCTACTAGGAGTGCAGTGAAGTCTTTTTTGGAGGGAAGTTAATTTCTTACGGGCCTTTATACCATATTTCTCTGAGATAACAAGGCATATAATAAAAATGATGAGTGAAAAATAGGTCTTTCATTAGAGTGAATATGAAAAGAAATATTTTTAAGACATCAAAGAAGCAATAGCAAAGGCCCCAGGTCTTTCATTCTCTATTGTTATGCATGAAAAAACACATTGTTTAGGATATTAACTCAGAAGTCTAAAGAGTGGAAGGTACCAATTTCATTTATGATTATCCCTCTAAAGAAGCATGAATTAAAGTATTCTTCAGCTGAAAAATAAGCTTGTGCAGTAGTGAGAGAAGTTAAATAGTTTAGGTATTATATCTTACACTCACATTTAGAGGTATACATACCAGATATAGCAGCAAAGGCCATTTTGACTCAACATGAGATTGGAATGAATAAGACGGATACTTGAGTTGTGAAAATATAAGAATATGATATATCTATTAAGCCCACTAGGAAAGAAAAAGGTTGTGAATTGTGTAAGCTCATGGCAGAAGATATTAGTAATCGAGAAGAGAAAACAAACAGTTTGCCTCAAGTCCTATTTGTAAGCCTAAAACACCAATGGTTTTTAGATGTGGCATATTACCTCACTTATGGAGATTGTATAGAACACTTGAATCCAAAAGAAAGACATAATCTAAGGTTGAAGGTAGGAAAGTATGTGTTGTCACAATGAGTTTTATACAAGAAGGGGATCGACAATACTTTCCTTAGATATGTTGATAAGGACCAACAATAGGAATTGTTAAAGGTGTTTCATGAAGAGGCATGTGGGGCTCATTTGTCATCAATAGTTACTAATTTCAAAATTTTGAGGAATTGTTTCTATTGGTCGAGTATGTTTTGAGATGCCTATAAATACATAAGTGGATGTGAGAAATGTCAACTTTTTTTAGGAAAACCACAACTAGTTGCATTACCTTTGAGGCTTGTGGTTGTGGGTGAACAATTTAGACAATGCGGTATTGATTTCATTGATCCAATCAACCCTTCCTCTAGTGCCGAACATGTGTATATTCTAATAGCAATAGACTATTTCACTAAGTGGGTGAGGCCATTCCCACTAAGAAAGATAATTCACAAGTTGTGTGTTATTTCCTTAGAGATTGTATATTAGTCTATTTTGGACTTCCTCAAAAGATTATTTCTGACAATGCCACATATTTTTCCTTAGAAAAATTGACCCTATTTTTTTATGAGAATAGTATTTCCCTTTCACACTCTTTTGACTACTTCCCAAAGGGTTCTGGGTTAGCAGAATTCAGTAATAAGAATTTGCTGCTAATTATGAGGAAAATGGATGATGAAAATGCTTAGAACTAGCACCGGAACTTGTATGAAGCCTTGTGGGTAGACAAGATTATCCCAAAGTAGGATATTGGGATGGATCTATATGAATTGGTATATGGATATGGTGCACAGATATCTTTATCCTTGGAATTAGCTATAGCTAAGCTTCAAAATTTTATTGAAGACTCACTTTTTCAAAGTTCTCTAGAGAAAAGAGTTATGTACTTGACAAAATTCGAAGAAGAGAGGGAGAAGCTAGTCAGTAGGATTACTGAATATCAAAATAGGGTGAAGAAAATCTTTAATATGAAATCACAACCGACAAAATTTTTAAAAGGGGATTAAGTATTACTTTGGGACAAGAGAAAAAAATTGAAGGGAGTACACAACAAGTTTGATTCACTATGGAAGGGTCCTTTTAAGATCTCTGAAGTGGTAGGTTCTAATGCCTTTAGATTGAGCTACCTTGGTGAAATAGTTTTTCCTTATACCTATAATAGGGAAGACCTTAAACTTTATAAGCTTTGATGCCTGTGTTGGAGGTACCTTGTACATAGTAGGTTAGTAGTCTAATCTTTCCATTCTCATCCCTTTGTTCTAGTTTCTAAAACCATTGATTTAGAGTTATTTTCATTTTTGACAAAATTCAATCCCTAGTTGGAGCCAATGTTAGCCCATCATTCATTCTTCATGATGAGCTTGTTTCATCTTGTTGTAAATTCTTGTTAAGTTAATCATTGGTTTACCCTCTTCTTTTCCTATAGGTTTCTAGTTCAACTCCTTGTCCTTCATAAAAATCACTTTGTGTCTATTTCATCTTTTTGCCTCTTTTTGTTTATAACTGTGTACCCATTGAGCCATCTTGAAAAGAGTTCAATAGTGTTCATATAGGTTCCAGAGGTTCAAAGTTGTGTGTGGGACATTTTCAACTAACAATTTTGTAAAGTTTTTTGTAGCGGTGTCGATTCATGATCACAAGTGGTTTGAAGCATGATTTTATGTCTAGGCCTTGAACCAGTATGAACAAAGTTCAAAGTAGTTCATTAAGGTTCAAGAAGTACATGCAAATTCAAAGATGATCCTTTCCCAATAGAATATTCTTTGAACCATTTGAACCAAGGTGAAATATGATCAAGAGGTTCAACAAGATTCAAAATTGGTGGGCCTTATGAGGAGTACAAAATGAGGAGATGTGCATTCAATGTCAGATGTTATAAAGATTTGATCATACCTAGAGTAATGTCAGGAAGCTGACATTTTGAAGGGAAGTAATCATTATAAGTGGGGGGTTCCAAAAGTGGTTACTTGCATGCATTTAAGACATATGTGTAAATGTCAAGTCTTCATTTCTTGATGTAATGGGTGTTGTCAGTTAATTTAATGAGATTTTGGCTCTTCATTCTTTACAAGGTTAAAGGTAAACCATTTTAACCTCATCCTTAGTATTATAGAGTGTTTGGGGAAGTGTAATAGTTTCTACTTGTTGTCATCCTACCTGTACGAATTGAAGGTGAGTCTGGTTTCTCTTTCCCTATGTTTTAATTTTTAGGATTGTGCATTCCTTTCATAACTGTTCTAGAAAAAGTAGGATATTTTTCATTCAAGATACCATGAAGTCTACTTTTGATGTAGGAGCATCTCAGGTCCTTGGCAATCCTATGTCACCAAAAATAGATTTGAGTTTGTTTGTGTTGCTTGGTTCCTACTTTGACCGAGTTGGTTCATTGTTGCTCAGTTTCCTTTTTTCTCTTGTGTTGGTTGGTTATCTCTTTGGTGCTCAGTGAATTTCCCTGGTGCTTGGTGATGCTTGTCTAGTGCTCGGTTGGCTTTTGTTACCAATGGGTTTCTTTTGAGTTTCTATTGAGGCTAACTTGTGCATTAATTATGGGTCACACATTTAATGTTGGTATCCATCATTGGGAAGCATGTGGTCCTAGATTTGACTATTCCTTCTATTGGTTGTGGATCTAAAGGCCAACTCAGTTTGGTAGCCTCTTGTATAAATGTAGTTGTTTGGTTAGAGTTTAAGGGAAATTTTTTGGAAAGGAAGTTTTGGTAGAAGATAGAAGATTGAGATTATATGCATATCCTCGCATGTTTGAGGACTTCTATAATTAATTGTAATATCTAGCCAAAAATAGGAAGGTCTTATAGCCCGGCATGTATGAATCAATTTGAAATAATATATGAATGATCTTGCATTTTCTCTCTCCCACTATGTTGTTGTTGCTTTCATGTGTTGTTGAGAAAGGTGGTTTAGGTTCAGTTGTGCCATTTCTTGGCCTTCCTGTGCCCTCTCTTGCATCAGGTGGTATCAGAGTGAGGTTAGATCTAGATCTAGGTTTTTGAATCTAGATTTGAAGGTTCCTTCTTGTGAAGCCCTAGTTGAATTGTTGTGGGGTAATAGATTGTGATCTAACCTACAATTGTAGATGATTTTCAAGATGGTTCATGGGAGGTGAGATGCAGATCCAAGATTGGCATACATGTTGAGACAAATTATTGCTAGATTGAAAGCTATTGAAACAGCCCAGATAATAGGAAGACATCTTGAAGAGGTTAGTGATGATGAAATTGAGGTAGAAAAAGGTGATGTAGAACCTGCACCTATGATGGATCAAGGTGAGGAAAGATTCTTGAAGGCTTTGACAAGTTTGAATTCTACACCACACTTAAATCCTCCTGAGTATGGAGGAAAATTGGATTCTGATGAATTGGTGGATTAGATCACTGAGATGGAAAAGTATTTTGAGTATGAAAATGTACCTAAAGACAAGAAAGTGAAAATTGTAAGCACAAATTTGAAAAGTCATGCATCCTTATGGTACGAACATCTGTAGCTGGACAAAAAGAGGAAAGGCAAAGACAAAATCAAGGTATGGAATAAAATGGTGAATAAATTGAAAGGAAAGTTCTTACCTTTTTATTATCAGATTAACCTAGTTACGCGAATGCAAAGTTTAAGGTAGAAAGATAGCTCAGTAAAATATTATACTAAGGAATTTTGTAGATTAGATATTAGATCTAGACATGATGAAGATGATGTGGAAAGAATTGCTAGATACCTGAATGGTTTGAGAGTTTATATCCAAGAAGAAATCAGTTTGGTCAAATTGGAGAACATTAAAGAGGCTTATCAATTTTCATTGAAAGCTAAGGAGAATTTGAACAAGAGACATGAGAAAAGACAAAGAGGTAGAGGTGGTATATTTTTGAGAGGGAGAGGTAGATCTTATGGTGAAAATAGTAGATTTGAACCAGAAAAGACAAATCTACATAAAGGCAGGACCGAGTGGAAAGGTGAAAGTTCATTTAGAGGCAGAGGTAGTAACTACCGAGGTGGTTATAATAAAGGAATTTTCTGAGGAACTTGTTACAATTGTGGAGAAGAAGGGCATAGATCATTTGAGTGTACACATGCAAGTAAGAAGGCTAGTAGCAGTATGAATCATTTGGTGCAAGAAGAATCACCGAATGAACCTGAGAAGAAAAATAACTTGATGGTAAGAAGAGCACTTTGGAATGAAGGTAGAAAGGAAGATGCAGTAAGGAAAAGCTTGTTCAAGACTAGATGTAGAGTTTATGACAAAGTTTGGAAGGTAATCATTGGTAGTGGTAGCTCAGAGAATCTAGCATATGAAGAGATGGTCATAAATTTGCAATTGGAAAGGTTGAAACATCTGAAGTGCTATCAGATTTCATGGATCAAAGATGAGCATACACTCTTGTTAAGTGAACAATGTTATGTGAATTTGAAGATTGGAAAGTACTATCATAAGGTGTTATGTGATATCATGCCTATAGATTATTGTCATATTTTTTTGGGTAGACCTTGGCAATATGATAGACATGCTATATATGATGGCATATTGCATAAATATACAATTTGGGCTACTGGGAAATGACAAATATTTTTACCTTTGATGGAAGAACCTGTTAGTAATGTTTGGACATCTGTGAAAGTTTTCTTGATGGAAGTGTTGGGTATATTTTAGGTTTTCTGAGGTCTTTGCTTTTGGTTTTGTTTCAGTGTTCGAGCTTATGAAAATGTCTGGTTTATGGTTTAGGTTTCCCTAAAAATGATGTAATACTTCTGCGAGAGAAACCCTTGCCTTTGACATTTTTGTTCTAAAATGGTTATATCCTTTGTTGGTTTTGAGTGTGCCCTAATCTTTATGTTTCTGCGTTACCTTTTTGGCCACTTAAGTCATATGTGTGCACGTGGTTATTTCCCTCTAGGTGTTTGCGGAATCGCTTAACATTGTCTCAAGTCTCTTTTTCATTTAGCAAACTAGTGAATGTTGTCATCCCTTACCTTTTTTTATGTTGTCGCTAAGTCTCCAAGTCTGGCCTGTAGTTAAGTTCTTGTCCAACGATCCAGTGACTGTGTGGTCTCCTTTTCTCTTAATATCTGGTAGTTTTGTGTTAACCTTCAGTGACTTGGCACATCAGTTATCTCTGGTTCTCTGAATTAGGTGGCTATGATCAATATTCTTTCATGAACTAGCGAACACTATTGATTGTCTCTTCATCTAGCGGTCATGTTTTAATCTCGTAAAGACTAGGTCCTACTCAAAATCTTTTGGCGATCTAGTGACTGAGTCATGTTTAAATACCCTCTAAGTGTGGTGGCTTTTGACAATGAACTTTGGCGGAGGTTTAAGTTTTCATTTGTCGCTTAATCTCAAGAAAAGGTGGTGATGCCCTAAGCTATTTAGTGATTAAGTGAATAAAGTATTCATTCGATCTCAGAGTTAATTAGGGAGGCTCTAAATGATTCAATGACTTGGCGAATGAAGGAAAAGTCAAGTGTGTTTTCAATGGTCATTGATTGTTGTAATAAAAATGTGATGTTTAAAGTCTTTGGGTGATTCAATGATAGCCACCGATTGTGTTGGAGATCAATGGTTGGCTCTTAATCTCAATTTGAAACCCACGGTTGGGAAAGCATTTAGTGACTTAGAGAATAGGTTTGTTCACCAAATCTCACAACCAACATGTAGTTAAGTTTTCCTTTCAGTGAATAAGTGAAGGCTTTGGTCGCTAGATCTCAGAATAAGTCAATGGGTTAACCAAAGCATTAAGAGATTGGAAAATAATGGTAGTCACTGATTCTCTGGATGCTAACTATGGTCAAATGCTCAGGTAATATTTTCTTTGTTCACGGGTTCTTTGAATGAAAGATGAGTTAAGGAATATGTCTTGAGAATAAGAGAAGTTTTTAGTCACCCATTCTCCTAATAGAAGTGTGGTTAACGTAATAGTTCAGAGAATCCAAGACTCAATGGTCACTTGTTCGCTAGATTGTCAACGGTTAAAGTAAAAGTCAGAAGGAAAACATGAACCGTTGATTGCCTTAGACATCAATGATTATTGTGAAATCTCAAAGTAAAGTTGTGAGTTATGAAGTTCTTCTAAGATTAAGTGAATATTCTTGTCATGTGATCTCCTTATTCAACCTTGGGTTAGCATTCCTTTTAGAGATCGTGAGTACCTTTGTTCACGTGGTCTCTAAATTCTGCCTAGTTGAGTTTTCATACCATCAATGTTATAAGCCATTGTGATGTGGAAAAAGTATCGTGCCAAGCTAGAAAAATTAGAAGGCCATCCAATCAGGTTTTAACGAGGGTTTACATTAGTAATTAAGGGTTTTAATGCAAAAAATCCATGATCATTTCTCTCGCTCCCTATTTTTTATTTTTTAAATCATCCTATCAACATCCATGCCATGACTAGCTCTCATTTGAAGGTTGGCAATATGTAGAATTGAATGCATAAGTGACTTTGGCTAGATTTTCTATGATTTGGCAATCACATCCATGAGAATTTTGGAGTATATAGACAGGACTACATTTCTTTGTGTGCTCAAATTTTTTCTGAACACAATTGAGATTGTTGGTGTCATAGCGAAGATTGAGTAGTGAAAATTTTGTAGAGCTAAGAATTTCCTATTTTATCAAGATGAGTCATCTTGCTACAAATGGAGCACCATCCAGTGGGGTTGTAAAAGAATAGAGGGGAGAGGATAAAGGAAAGCTAAATTACTTAGAGGAGTTCATCAGGGTAATCCCTGGTTCAAATCAAAACAATAATTCCATCGACATGACATTTGAGGATCTCATGGACAAATTTAGGGACCCTATTACTCCTGAAGTTTCTAGTTTTTCCTTGTTCTCATATTTTTACAATAATATGAGTAGACCTATACCTATTTGCAATGCCTAGGTGTTGGGAATGGAAAATTTAATTGTGCTCGATGTGTTTTTAGATGTTGATTTAATCATTGAGCTAGCTAGGTTGTATGACCCCATTTCTAGATGCATTAGGTGTGAAGACCAGTCTGTGTTTATCTCTATAGATAGGGGGTCTTTCATGAGAAGCTTCAATTTCTATTCCAACTCCTCCACTGAAATTGATTTAAAGAAGGAAAGGGAAAAATATGCTAGTTATATAGGGTCAGTAAAGAGCCAAATAGTCAGGCATATGCCCAAGCAGGATAAGTACATAGCCCCTCTCCCACCAGGTATGAATGCCCCTTATTATTTTGCATCCCTAAATTGTTATATGAAACTCTTGTGTTGTGGGTTGTGTAGGGTTCTGGGAATAGATGGGGATGATGAGAAATTGCCTGCTGATCTTTTAATGATAATCTTGAACATTTAGAATTCTCGCACCAACACTGATTATGATTATATCCAGTATATAATTGACATGATGCATGAAGGGTTTGTGTCTATCAAGGACAAGAAATGGCCTATTAGGTTCATGCATTACTCCCTTCTTACGCATTTGATTCTGTCCAACCATGTTACTAATTTTGATGCAAGGGTATTGAAGATTAAGACTCATTTTAAGGGTACTCCCAACCCAATGTAGTATTGGTTGAGGGTTTGGAATATCACATCCAATGAGTGTGACTTCTCCATTTTTCATAATTACTTTTTCCATCTAATACTTGAAATGTTAGGAACAAATGTGGTGAGGTTACCAACTAGGGTGTTGAGAGTTTTAATACCATTATAATATGAGGACAATTGGCCAGGAAATCACAATAGGGGAGATTTGTACTTGGGGGACAATTCCATAGTTATCAGAGTATATGGATGCCCTCATCCCCCACACCTGCTTCCAAGATATGTACCTCCTAGGGTATCCATGATGGAGTTTATTTGGCAATTAATGTGGACTGACATAGAGCACCTAGGGCCTCATAGGAAAGGTACTTTCACACCTAGGCAATTCAGGATTGATAGTTTTTTGATTGGAAAAAGGGCAATGGATAAAGTCAGTGGATGGCTCAATCATTTCAAGATGACTATGGGTACCTACCAGTATGTTGATTCTGAGGATTTCATTAGAATGGCTAGGATGACTTTGATTCCTAGCATTGGAACAATTAGAGAGCATGAGGCCCTTGATGAGGAGTATGTACTAAGAAATGTGTTGGACTTTAATGAACAAAAGAGAAGATGGAGTAAGTATTTTGATTTACTAGACTTGGAGACTCAATTGAAGAAGGTTTGAATTCCTTTTGATGGCTATTTCCCTGAACTCTCATACTTGCAAAGAATTGGAAAAATGATAGAAATGCATGGAAACCTATCTAGCCAATTGGATGGGTTTCTTGAGGAGAAGTTAGAAGTGTTGAGGGACTATTCCACCTCTGAAAATGAAAAGTTCACTACTAAATCATAGGAGGGTAGTATTCCACCTCCAGTAGAGGAAGGACCAATTATTGATGTAACCCAAGAATCAATGGAGGTAGAGGCTATCTCAGATCCACCATTGAAAAAATAGTAAATTGAGGTTGGGGAACCTTTCGAGAAGAAGAAACAAAAGAAGGTCTTGGACAATGCTTCAGTCCTTGTGCCTGGTAAGAGGGCATATCACCATCAATTGAGAAAGGCTATTAGGGAAGGAATGAAGATGGTGACACAAGAAATAGGGGACTTGGCCTTATTGTTGGGATAGGATGAAAGAGAATTGTACCAAGAAGAATTTCTCAGTGATGACCAGTTTCTCCAAAGCAAAGAATTCAGAAATTTCCTTATCTAGAGAAAATAGGAGGAACTGAGGTTATGGAACCAAGTGAAGAGAATCTTAGGGCTCTTACATCATATGATCCTAGTCTTGAGAGGATCACTATGGAGGAAGCAAGAGAAATGGTTAAAACAAGTGGCATACTTCTGTCTCCCAGATGGGATTTGACTTCTACCTTTATCATTGACCAAATTAGAAAGAAACCAGAGGGAAGCTTGTCATATGAAGTGCATATTGATGACATAATCAGAGGGAGTGGTTATGACCCTAAGTCACAAGCTATTTTACTTTGGTCTTTAGCCCCAAGAACTTAGAAACCATATCTAGTAAGCATTGAAGACAAAATGGATGGTAACAAGATTGTCTAGACCATCCAAAATACCACTAATCTAGAGGTGTCAAAGGCAGTAACCCATTTGGCTCAGCTCAATGAAGCCAATACTATTCAATTGTTTGAGAGGTATAATAAGTTGTTTCAGAACTCAATGAGGGTTGCAAAGGATAGGGATTTAAAACTTATGTTGATCAAGAAAATGGAAGGTGAATTGGAGGAATTAAAGGCAAAACTTGAAGAAGCAATTAAAATAGTGCCTCTCCTACCTTTGCAAATTGAAGCCCCTCCTCAACCTGAGGTTGAGATCCCTAATAAGCCCATTGAGGACTTGGACAAAATAAGATTGGATGCATCTCTGGATACTATAACAAAGATTGTGCAATATAGGCAATGCAGAATCAAGGAGAGGATGGAGTCAGTCCATCAATTAGTTGATCTATTGCACAAGGCAAATGAAAAGGTGAATGAGTCACTAGCCACCTTGGAGCCACTTTACTATATATGGTTAAGTAGAATCTTTTTGTTTGATAAATTGGATGCTCTACAGGAAAGTAGGCATGATATTCCTAAAATAGTAATAGAAGTATTTGAGAAAATTGGTTTGGTAAGCGCTATGTCAAAGATTTTTAAAGGTAAGTCTAACCAAATAAAGGCTAAGTTTGTTATGTTTGATAAGAACTACAGTAGGCACTTACCTTCAATATACGGTGATGATGGAAGTGTAGTAAATTTGGATGATTGGATAGAATTGATGGATCAATTGGTAATTAAATGGGATGCTTTCCTAGGTAGTGACAGTGCCTTAGACTTGGAAAGGTGCAATAGTACAATTGATAGTTTATTCAAAGTTGAAAGTGATTGCATATAGTTTATAATAGAAGCTAAGGGTGTAACTAATTCCATTTGAGTCCTACAAATCAAATCACTATAGGAACTATAGGCATTCAACTAGCCATCTAATGATGATGTGGCAGCATGGGACAAAATGACAAAGAAGAAGAAGAAGCCAGCTATCCTATTGCTGGAAGAGGAATAAGAATAGAATACAGATGGCACCTGATCTAGAATTTGAGGGATAGCATGTTTTAAACATAGCATGATGTAGGTTAGCCTGTAATGGAAGTCATCATTCATGCTATAAATCAAAGTAACTACTGTAAAATATCTCTAGACGAAGGTGCCACCTGTGAAGATGTTAGTAGTTGTTAACTACTTTCTGTTGCTGTAATTACTGCCTTTTGATTTTGTACTTTTTGTCTTTGGTGCAAGTCATTTTCCTAGCCATTCGAAGCTTGTTGCATCCTTTCAAGGATTCTAATATGGCTAGAGGTATATATAGCAATTTTTTCTCTTTTGTAAGTGGTGGTCGAAGTTTTTTTTGTAAAGAAGACTAAATATAGATCCCAACTTTCTTTGATGTTTTTGCTAAAATTGTAATGGATACAGCTAAAAATTAATACAAATATACTGAAGTTTCATTTCCATTTCTAGTTGTCTTTGTGTATGGATGCTTTGAAATTCTTATGCATTAATTAGTAAGGCTAGTTTAATGCATTGTTCACAAGGTGAATATAGGGGCTGAACTTGAGTTTCTCTCAAGGAGAGAGTAAAACCTTTAGGGAGGTCTCTAGGATTTGAAAGTCAATACATGAATCTAATGGAAGGGTTGGGAATTGGGAGAATGAATTGTTAGGCAATTTAATTGAATTTTAGTATCTTTATGTTAATAGGATTTTGTAGATGTTCAATTTTGACTCTAACCTAATGGATAGGGCATTGGTTTAGTTTGATTTACATCTATTCACCATCATTTGACCAAGAAACTAAATCCATTTACTTATATTTTTATGTTGTAAGTTGCATTGATATGTCAAGTACATAGATCAATTCTATTATGCTTTGTAGAAGCATTTGAAAGGTAAACCCTCTTGAGTTTTACAGTCAAAGTGAAGAAGGCTCAAAGCCTTAATAACTTTGCATATAAAGTTTTCTAGATGCAACTGTTGGGAGTACATGAGTCATGAGTTCAATAAATTTTTGAATATTTCAACCATCTACAGGTTTAGGTGCTAACAAAACTGGTGACTCTGTTGGGGACTTAATGAGTATATACAATAGATTTGTGCAATACTATCTGTTGTGTTTGTTGTGGACTAGCATGTTATTTTGATACCCACTTGTTAGTGGGTGGTGACTCTGATAATTTGTGTTTACCAATCACTGGTATTTGTTTATTTTGATATATCTTTATGTGACATACCATAAGTTGGCCGAGGTTCACTAGATCTTATTTCAAGGACCACCTAGAGAATAATATGGGTGATGAGCTTCGTACACCTAGTAGAAAGAAGTGGTCTAGGAGAAATCACATTACTACTAACTCCCCAGGACGTTTGAGAGATAGAGTCCCTACACCTCTCCCCCATGAAGCTTCCTCCTCTTCTGATGACCCTGAACATGTTAAGAAAATCATGCCTAGTGCACACTTTATCCAAGAAGAAGAGATCACATAAGTAGGTTATTTCCCTGTGAGAGAAACCCTAGAGCAACTAGGAGAAACTTCTACTACTGAAATTGCCTCATATGATTCAAAAAAATTAAGATAGGAAGTGATTGCTTTAAGAAAAAAAGAGCATGAACAACTGGAAGAGATTGCTAATAGAGTGAAGATAAGGGAACAAAAAATTTATGAATTGCTTTTGGAAAGGAAAGAACTTATAAAAAAAACCAAGAAAAATGAGATTCAGGCTAAGGATCTAAGCAAAGATGTTTGAGGTTTAGATAGAGAATTGTTTGGTGACATGGAGGTTCTTAGAAATCAGGTTGAAGGTGTTAAACCTAACCATGATGAGTTTGAGGGAACATGACATATTCTTCGGTGATTGCACCCATCTAAAATCCTAAGGAATGAGGACATTAAAAATGCCACAAAAGAAATCCATGATAAGGGAAAACAAAAGGTGATGGGTGTGAATATTAATGAGCCTAAGAAAATTGTTGTTATTCCTCGTGTACCTTCCCAAACAAGCATAGATTTGGAAAAGGCTAGAAAAGCTAAAGAAGATTTGGCTCTCCAACTTGAGAAATTTCAACTAGAAGCTGCTGCAGATGAAATGGAGAGGAATATTGCTTTCTTGCATGCTAATATCAATACATATGCTAGTAGTTTAGCCCCTAGTAATCCAAGGACAATCCAACTAGGTCAACCTTGCATTCCACTTCCAAATCCTGAAGCCTCTCATCCTGGACAAAATGTACTTGGACCAAATTTGAATACTAATCAAGTTCCTCTTATAGCTGGTGGTACGATGGGAAATGTACCCTATCAAAATATTGGGGCTACCCATCAGATCCAACCAAATTTCCAAAGGAGACTAGTTCATTTGGATAGGTATAGGCCTTTATTCTTTGATGGCATCCTTGGTCAGCCTAATGAAATCCCTAATGAGATTAGAAAAAAGATCCCATTATTCACTAGAAATAATGTGATTACCTATGAGGAACATCTAAAATTTTTCACAGATAAAATTAATGATTATGAGATTGAGCATGAAGATGTTATAATGAAGCTTTTTGTTCAGTCATTGGTTGAAGATGCCAGGGATTGGTATAGGGGTTTGCCTGAGAATAGTATTGCATCATGGGATGAGTTTGTTAGAAGATTCAAGGAGTAGTATGCAAAACATGTGAACTCAAGTTATATGCTCAATGAGTTTAAAAATATCAAAAAGCATTACAATGAGAGCATGTCAGAGTTTAATAGCAGGTTCCAAAAGGCTATGTACAAATTGTTCCAAGTATTGAGGCTGGATGATGTTGTTTGCCTAACCACTTATTTTAACTCTATGGATGGTAAAATGTCTTATCTCCTAAGAGATAAGAATCCTCATACCTTAAGGGATGCCTTTAAATTATCCATAAACATTGAAAGAAACCAAAAAACATCTGGTCAGATGTATAAGAGGGATGAGTGTAGACTATGGAAAGAAACCAGGCCACAACCTGCAAGACCATCCAAAGATGATGATAAAATGGACAAAGGATCTGGTATTACCAAAGATTTCCCAAAAAAGTTTGAAAAGGGTGGTAGAAATTTTCAAGATACAAGACCACCTTATCAAAGGTAGGATAGACTCCCCAATTTATGAGATATGCCCTATAAGAAAAATTGGAAAGATGGGAGGCCTGTCCCTAACAATAATGAACCTCAAAAGGGAAGAGATACACCAGATCCTTTGAAGAAAAGCACAACACATAATGTGGAAAGTACCCCTTGGTGTATAGCTTGTAACATGACTCATTCACTATTCCAATGTGCTATGGCTCAGGCCTTGGGAGAAGAGACTAATAATTCATATGCAGGAGATTATGAAGAATCTGAAAAGTCTACTATTAACATGTTTACCATGGAATTAATGGGAGATCTCTTATCTTCAGAAGATGAAGAGATTTGTTTTGATGTTGATCATAAAAGGAGGCTTCTCTTAGATTATGAACAACAAGTATTTACTCACTTTGATTATGATGAGTCTGATAATGATAATTTTAAAGCTCATATGGTAGAATCAAGGTCAGATGAAAAATAGTGGAGAAAGCCTAGTGATGAGGAAATTAGAACTCTAACTATGGCTGCTATAACTCAAGCCAAGTCCTCATAAAATTTGAGAAATAGAAAGGTGGACACTAATCAAGGAGTCCCTAGGTTAGTATTTGTTAAGGATAGCCTTCAGATTAAGGACTCCCCAAAGCCTAATGTTATAAATAATAAGAAGGAAGGGCTTGTGAATGATTAGAAAAGGAATGAGAAAATTATTGTTGACAAGGGTAAAAGGAAATTTGGTAGGATAAAAGATTATCCTTATTTTTTTGCTAATCCTCCTACTTTCGATATGAGACATGCCCTATCCCAACAGAAGGTTTCCATCCCATTACTTGAAATGCTAAAAATTGAGGAGCACAAGATAGTAGCCATGGCTCTCATAAGTGAGCAAGGGGTATATCCTATTAAGCAGGAGAAGGAATTTTTAGTAGAAAAGCCTATTTCAATTGATAACATCTCTGATGTATGTGTTGGAACTATTGTGACACAAGAGCCCTCTTCTATTGATCCCTTCTATGTTACACTGGTAGTAAACAATTTTTTGCTTAAAAATTGTATGATTGACTCTCGTGCTGCTACAACTGTAATGCCCTATCATGTAATGAAAGAATTAGGATTACAAGTTGACACATCTAATGGAAGATGCTATGCTATGGATAATAGGATGGTACCTATTATAGGAACTCTAATTGGAATTGAAGTAAAGATTGTTGCATTCCTAGAGGCCACTTACAAAATGGATATGGTTGTTGTTGATACAAAACCTCATTATGGCATGCTACTATCAAGACAATGGGCCACAACAGTGGGTCGGAAATTACAATTGGATTTTTCATATGCAACTATCCCAGTCAATGGGACTGAGGTAAAGTTGTATAGGGAGCCCCGTTCTTTAGTCATGGTTGAAAAGGTTGCACTAGAGGACTTGAACTATTTTGTGGATATTGATATGAATAATTTCATGATTGAAGAAATAGTACCGTAGATGAAAAATATAGATCCAATAGTAGAAGACTTAATATTACAGCAAAATAGACATTGGAAAATTTTCTTTGATGGTGGATGCTCCAAGGAAGGATCAGGAGCTAGTGTTGTTTTCATTTCCCCATCATGTATTAATTTAAGTACTCTTTCCTATTGACCTTTGAATGCACTAATAATACTTCTGAATACAAAGCTTTGTTATTGGGATTAGATGTTTCTATAAATCATGGTATCAAATGTTTAAAGGTCCATGGTGATTCCCAATTAGTTGTGGCTCAAGTAAGATCTAAATATGCTGCTAAGGATTAGAGATTTAAATTGTGTAAACATGTTGTCTAGGATAGACTAGAATTCTTTGAGGCTTTCAATCTCATTTGGGTAGAAAGGTCCAATAATATCATGGCGGATTTTCTTGCTAATGTTTCCCTCAAAAATGATGATATTACCCTCATTGGTGTGTCCATGTTAGAAATCAAAAGTAGACCTATAGTGCCTGACAATGTATATAATTGGCAAGTTTTTGAGGATCATTTTGATATCCTTAGGTTTCTTCAAGGTCTAGATCAGTATGATGGGAAACAAATAGATTTTAATGAAGCATAATAGTATGTTGAAGGAAAAGAGTGTATTATGGGAAATGAGATAGTTCAACTACCTTCAAATCATATACCGAAGGGGTTAGTGGAATTAGAAGGAATGTTAAAAATAAATGATGGTTACCTATCTCAAAAGTCTAACACAAAAATGGAAGACTTAGAGGAGATAAACTTAGGATCTAAAGCTTCCCCTTAGATGGTGTACATTGGAAAAAAATTGAGTAGAGAGGTTAGAGGAAATTTGATAAGACTTCTGAAGAGATACAAGCATGTTTTTGCTTGGTCTTATGATGATCTTAAGGCATATAGAGCTAACTTGTTTCAACATGAGATCCCTCTAAAGGAAGAAACCAAACCATTTAGACAGAAGCAGAGACCTATCAACCCTTTATTAGCAACAAAGATGCAGGATGAATTGACAAAATTGAGAGATGATGGCATCATTGAGCCCATTAGGCATTCTTCTTGGGTCTCTAACCTTGTACTAGTAAGAAAAAATAATGGTGACATTAGACTCTGTGTTGACTTCAGGAATTTAAATGTTGCATCTCTCAAAGACAATTATGGATTGCCTAAAATGGAGGCTATGTTACACAGAGTTACTAGTTGTGAGTTATTGTCTATGATGGATGGGTTTTCAAGATACAACTAGGTTCTAGTTAAAGAGTCTGAGAAATTCAAACTAGCGTTCACTACCCCTTGGGGAACTTATGTATATGTCTGCATGCCTTTTGGCCTGAAGAATGTAGGGGCAACTTTTCAAAGAGCAATGGATGTTGCTTTTAAATAATTGATAAATGTCTTGATGGTTGTGTATCAAGATGATCTGACTACTTATTCAAAGAAAGCTAAAGATCATTGCAGACATCTGGAAAAGTTCATTGTCAAGGCTCTGGAGTTTGGCATCTCACTAGATCCCAAGAAATACCAATTTGTTGTAACTGAGGGAAAATTGTTTGGTCATATAGTGTCCAAAGAGGGGGTTAGGATTGATCCAAAAAGAGTGGAAGCCATTAGAAAGGTCCTTCCCCCAAGAAATGTCAAAGCTATGCAATCTTTTCTTGGACAAATTAATTTTTTCGAGAGATTTATTGCCAATTTTACAGAATTGGTCAAACCCATTGTGAAGCCATTGAAGAAAGATGTTAAGTTTGATTGGAATAGTGAGACTCAACAGGCCTTTGATAAAATTAAACAAGTAATCCAAGAGGCTCCTATGTTAATATCCCCTAAATATTCAAAACCATTTTCTCTATTTTCCTTTGCATCTTTTCATACTATAGTAGCTATTTTGTTACAGAAGGATGAACAAGGTGTCGAGCATCCACTATAATTTTCTGAACTTAATTATGAATTAATGGAGAAAAAATCATATGCATTAGTAAAGGTAGTTAAGGCTTTTAGACCTTATCCAGTGTGTGCAAAAGTAAATGCATATGTTCCACATGCAGCAGTAAAAGATATTTTGAGTCAGAGTGAGGTTACTAGGAAGAGGTGTAAATGGATCAATAGGATTCAAGAGTTTGACATTGAACTCCACATAACCAAGCTTGTGAGAGGTCTGGGATTAGCTAAGCTCATGATAGAGGAAAACATGGACCTGGTACAAGTAAACAATGTAGCCATTGGTGATAAAAAAATGACAAGTATAGAAATGCAACCATGGTATGCTAATATTGTTCATTTTCTCAAAAATGTTGCTTGTCCTCAAGATTTGAATGACAATCAAAAGAGGAGTTTGAGGTTGCAAGCTCAAAGGTATGTTTTAATACAGGGTGATTTATTTTGGAAAGATAATGATGGATTATTTCTTTTTTGCTTAGATAAGTGTCAATCTGAAAAGGTTTTAAAACAAATGCACTCTGGGAAGTGTGGAGGGCATCATTCAGCTAGGTCTACAGCTCATAAAATTTTGAGAGCTAGATATTACTGGTCGGTCTCATTTAAGGATACTCACTCATATGTCAAAAAATGTGAATCATGCTAGAGGTTTTCAAAGAAATTAAAATTTTCAAGTGCTTTGTTGTTAAACCCTATGGTTGCAGAAGCCCCTTTTGCTATGTGGGGCATGGATTTCATTGGGGAGTTTTCAGAGAAATCCAGTGGAGGACATAGTCACATTTTGGTGGCCACCGATTATTTTACTAAGTGGATAGAAGCCATCCCAATGAAAAAGGAAACTAGTATAGTGGTTATTGAATTCTTGATGAATAACATTATTACCAGGTTTGGTGTTCCCATGAAGCTAGTAATGGATAATGCTATGAGCTTTAGGTCAAAAGAATTCACTGATTTTTGTGCTGAAATGGGAATAGTTATGTCCTATTCATCCCCATACAATCCATAGGTGAATGGGCAAGAAAAATCTAGTAACAAGAGTATTCTGCAAATTCTAAAAAAGACCCTAGAAAAGAATAAAAGGATGTGGCATGTGAAATTAAAGTTGGCACTATGGGCTGATAGAATTAGTGAAAAGAAAGCAACAGACAATTCTCCTTTCGAAATGGTATATGGTGTAAAGTCTAGGCTCCCTATAAATAATTGGTTGCATGTCTACCAGTTCATGAGAGAAGAAGAGATAGAATTTAGTGATCCATTGCAAGATAGGATGATACAACTGGTGGAGTTGGATGAGATTAGAAGAGAAGGTCAAAAGGACAATATAAAACTATAGCAAAAAATGAAGTATCTCTTTGACAAAAGAGCTACTACTAGAAATTTTTAGCAAAATGATATGGTTTTGCAGTGGAATGCTAGGCCTGAGGAAAAAGGAAATCATAAAAAGTTTGAATCC
Organism: Chamaecyparis obtusa; assembly: GCA_027943335.1. Taxonomy (NCBI): domain Eukaryota; kingdom Viridiplantae; phylum Streptophyta; class Pinopsida; order Cupressales; family Cupressaceae; genus Chamaecyparis; species Chamaecyparis obtusa. Next base: position 511,534 of record BSBK01005434.1, on the reverse strand, counting down.
TTGTGGTTAGGACCTTTCATTATTCATCAAATTCATGGAAAGGATTCATAATTCCTCAAAAATTTGGATGGTGAGGAATAGGAGTTGCCAGTGCATGGACAATTCTTGAAATATTTCTTCAACTGATTCTATTTTTCCATGCACAATAGTTTTGTATATATGTATAGGTGCATTTGCTTTCCTATTTTAGGTTAGGGTTTTGTGGTCTGCCTCCCAGGGATTCATGGTTTCTTGCTATGAACTTGCATTCAAGCATCCTCAGATAGAGCCATTGTTGGGTATATTTTAGGTTTTCTGAGGTCTTTGATTTTGGTTTTGTTTCAACATCCTGGCCTATGAAAATGTTTATTTTAGGGTTTAGGTTTCCCTAAAAATGTTGTAATAGTTTTGCGAGAGAAACCCTTGCCTTTGACATTTTTGTTCTGAAATGGTTATTCCCTTGGTTGGTTTTGAGTGTGCCCTAATCTTTATGTTTCTGTATTACCTTTTTGACCACTTAAGTCATATGTGTGCATGTGGTTATTTCCCTCTAGGTGTTTGTTGAATCACTTAACATTGTCTCAAGTCTCTTTTTCATTCAGCGAACTAGTGAATGTTGTCATCCCTTGCCTTTTTTTATGTTGTCGCTAAGTCTCCAAGTTTGGGCTGCAGTTAAGTTATCATCCAGCAATCCAGTGACTACATGGTCTCCTTTTCACTTAATATCTAGTGGTTTCATGTTAACCTTTAGTGACTTGGTGCAATAATTATCTCTGGTTCTCTGAATCAGATGGCTATGATCAAGATTCTTTAGTGAACTAGTGAACATCAATGATTGTCTCTTCATCTAGCGGTTATGTTTTAATCTCGCAAAGATTGGGTCCTACTCAAAATCATTTGGCGATCTACCAACTGAGTCATATTTTCATACCCTCTAAGTGTGGTGGCTTTTGATAATGAACTTTGGTGGCTTTTCATACCCTCGCAAAGATTGGGTCCTACTCAAAATCATTTGGCGATCTACCAACTAAGTCATATTTTCATACCCTCTAAGTGTGGTGGCTTTTGATAATGAACTTTGGTTGCTTAATCTTAAGAAAAGGTGGCGATGCCCTTAGCTATTTAGCGATTAAGTGAATAAAGTGTTTGCAGGATCTCAGAGTTAATTAGGGAGGCTCTAAATGATTTAGCAACTTGGCAAATGAAGGAAAAGTCAAGTGTGTTTTCAATGGTCATTGATTCTCATAATAAAAAGGTGATGGTCAAAGTCTTTGCGTGATTCAATGATAGCCACCGATTGTGTTGGAGATCAATGGTTGGCTCTTAATTTTAATTTGAAACCCACAGTTGGGAAATCATTCAGTGACTTAGAGAATAGGTTTGTTCACCAAATCTCACAACCAACATGCGGTTAAGTTTTCCTTTCAACAAATAAGCGAAGGCTTTGGTCGCTAGATCTCATAATAGGTCAATGGGTTAACCGAAGCATTAAGATATTGGTAAATAAAGGTAGTCGCTGATTCTCCGAATGCTGACTATGGTTAAATGCTCAGGTAATATTTTATTTTTTCAGGGTTCTCTGAATGAAAGATGAGTTAAGGAATAGGTCTTGAGAATAAGTGAAGTCTTTGATTGCCCATTCTCTGAATAGAAGTGTGGTTAACATAATAGTTTAGAGAATCTAAGACTCAATGGTCGCCTTTACGCTGGATTGTCAAGGGTTAAAGTAAAGGTTAAAAGGAAAACATGAACTGTCAATTGTCTTAGACATCAATGATTATCATGAAATCTTGAAGTAAAGCTGTGAGTTATGAAGTCCTTCTAAGATTAAGTGAATAGTGTTGTCATGTGATCTCCTGATTCAACCTTGGGTTAGCATTCCTTTTAGAGATCATGAGTTCCTTTGTTCGCATGGTCGCTGAATTTTGCCTGGTTGAGTTTTCATACCATGAATGTTATAAGTTGTTGCAATGTGGAAAAGTACCATGCCAAGTTGGAAAAAGTCGAAGGCTAGCCAATTAGGTTTTAATGAGGGTTTACATCAGTAATTAAGGGTTTTAATGCAAAAAAACCATGATCATTGCTCTCGCGCCCTATTTTTGATTTTTTAAATAATCCTGTCAACATCCATGCCATGGCTAGCTCTGATTTGAAGGATGCCAATATGCAGAATTGAATGTAGAAGTGACTTAGGCTAGATTTTCTATGATTTGGCAATCACATGCATGAGAATTTTGGAGTATACAAACAAGATTGCATTTCTTTTTGTGCTCAAAGTTGTTCTGAAGACAGTTGAGATTGTTGGTTTCATAGCAGAGATTGAGTAATGTGAAAGTTATAGATCTGAGAATTTCCAATTTTATCAAGATGAGTCATCTTACAATGAGTGGAGCATCATCTAGTGGGGCTCTAAAAGAATAGAGTGGAGAGGATAAAAGAAAGCCAAATTACTCAAAGGAGTTTGTCAAGTTGCTCCCTGGTTTGAATCAAAACAAGAAGGCCATCGACATGGCATTTGAGGATCTCATGGACAAATGTAGGGACCCTATTACTCCTGTAGGTTCTTGTTTTTCCTTGTTCTCATATTTTTACAATAATATGATTAGACCTATATCTATTTACAATGCCTAGATGTTGGGAATGACAAAGTTAATTGTGCTTGATGTGTTTCTAGATGTTGATTTAATCATTGAGCTAGCTAGGTTGTATGACCCCATTTCTAGATGCATTAGGTGTGAAGACCAGTCTATTTTTATCTCTTTAGATAGGGGGTCTTTCATGAGAAGCTTCAATTTCTATTCCTCCTCCTCCATTGAAATTGATTTAAAGAAGGAAAGCAAAAAATATGTTAGTAATATAGGGTCAACAAAGAGCCAAATAGTCAGGCATATGCCCAAGCAGGATAAGTACGTAGCCCCTCTCCCACCAGGTATGATGACCCTTATTTTTTTGCATCCCTCAATCATTATATGAAATTCTTGTGTCATGGGTTGTGTAGGGTTCTAGTAATAGATGGGGATGATGAGAAATTCCCTGCTGATCTTTTAATGATAATCCTAGACAATCAGAATTCTCAAACCAACACTGATTATGATTATAGCTAGTATATAATCAACATGATGCATGAAGGGTTTGTGTCTGTCAAGGAGAATAAAAAGCCTATTAGGTTCATGCATTACTCCCTTCTTATGCATTTAATTCTATACCACCATGTTACTAATTTTGATGCAAGGGTATTGAAGAATAAGATCCATTTTAAGGGTACTCCCAACCCAGTGCAGTATTGGTTGAGGGTTTGGAATATCACATCCAATGAGTGTGACTTCTCCATTTTTCAAAATTACTTTGTCCATCCAATACTTGAAATGTTAGGCACAAATGTTGTGAGGTTTCCAACTAGGGTGTTGAGGGTTTTAAGACCATTGCAATATGAGGAAAATTGGCCAGGAAACCACAATTGGGGAGATTTCTACTTAGGGGACAATTCCATAGTTATCAAAGTATATGGGTGCCCTCAGCTCCCACACCTACTTCAAAGATATGTACCTCCTAGGGTAGCCATGATGGAGTTTATTTGGAAATTAATGTGGACTACCAAAGAGCACCTAGGGCCTCATAGGAAAGGTACTTTCACACCTAAGCAATTCAGGATCGATATCTTTTTTATTGGAAAAAGGGAAATGGATCAAGTCAATCACTGGCTCAATCATTTCAAGATGACCGTGGGTACCTACTAGTATGTTGATTCTGAGGATTTCATCAAAATGTCTAGGATGATTTTTATTCGTAGCATTGGAATAACTAGAGAGCATGAGGCCTTTGATGAGGAGGATGTAATAAGAAATGTGCTAGACTTTGATGAACAAAAGAGAAGATGGAGTAAGTATTTTGATTTACTAGACTTGGAGACTCAATTGAAGAAGGTTTGAATTCCTTTTGATGGCTATTTCCCTAAACTCTCATACTTGCAAAGAATGGAAAAAATGATAGAAATGCATGGCACCCTGTCTAGCCAGTTAGAAGGGTTGCTTGAGGAGAAGTTAGAAGTGCCGAAGGACTATTCCACCTCTGAAAATGAAGAGTTCACTGCTGAATCATAGGAGGGTAGTAGTCCACCTCCAGTAGGGGAATGACCAATTGTTGACCTAACCCAAGAATCAGTGGAGGTAGAGGCTATCTCAGTGCCACCATTCAAAAAATAGAAAATTGAGGTTGGTGAACCTCCTGAGAAGAAGAAACAAAGGAAGATATTGGACAGTGCTTCAGTCCTTGTGCCTGGTAAGAGGGCCTATCACCATCAATTGAGAAATGCTATCCAGGAAGGAAAGAAGATGGAAACATAAGAAATAGGGGACTTTTCCTTATTATTTTGATAGGATGAAAGAGAATTGTACCAAGAAGAATTTCTTAGTAATGCCCGGTTTCTCCAAAGCAAAGAATTCAGAGATCTCCTTATCTAGAGGAAATAGGAGGAAGTGAAGAGGTCCTTTCCTTAGGGTATGGAACCAAGTGAAGAGACTCTTAGGGATTTTACATCATATGATCCTAGTCTTGAGAGGATCACTATGGAGGAAGCAAGAGAAATTGTTAAAACAAGTGGCATGCTTCTGACTCCCGGATGGAATTTGACTTCTGCCTTTAACATTGACCAAATTAGAAAGAAACTAGAGGGAAGCTTGTCATATGAAGTGCATATTGATGACATGATCAGAGGGAGTGATTATGACCCTAAGTCACAAGCTGTTGCACTTTGGTCTTTAGCCCCAAGAACTCAGAAACCATCTCTAGTAAGCATTGAAGACAAAATGGAAGGTAACAAGATTGTCTGGACCATCCAAAATACCACTAAGCTAGAGGTGTCAAAGGCAGTAACCCATTTGGCTCACCTCAATGAATCCAAAACTATTCAATTGTCTAAGAGATATAATAAATTGTTTGAGAACTCAATGAGGGTTGCAAAGGATAGGGATTTAAAACTTATGTTGATCAAGAAAATGGAAGGTGAATTGGAGGAATTAAAGGCAAAATTTCAAGAAGCAGTTAAAATAATGCCTCCCCTACGTTTGCAAATTGAATCCCCTCCTCAACAAGAGGCTGAGATCCCTGATAAGCTCATTGAGGACTTGGAGAAAATAAGATCGGATCCATCTCTAGGTACTATAACAAAGATTGTGCAATATAGGCAAAGAAGAATCAAGGAGAGGATGGAGTCAGTCCATCAATCAGTTGGTCTATTGGACAAGGAAAATGAAAAGGTGAATGATACACTGGCCATCTTGGGGCCACTTTATACTATATGGTTAGGTAGAAGCTTGTTGTTTGATAAATTGGATGCTCTGTAGGAAAGTAGGCCTGATATTCCTGAAATAGTAATAGAGGTATTTGAGAAAATTAGTTTGGTAAGTGCTATGTCAAAGTTTTCTAAAGGTAAGTCTAACCAAATAAAGGCTAAGTTGGTTATGTTTGATAAGAACTACAATAGGCACTTTCCTTCAATATATGGTGCTGATGGAAGTGTAGTCCATTTGGATGAGTGGAAGGCATTGATGGATTAGTTGGTAATTAAACAGGATGCTTTCCTAGGTAGTGACAGTGCCTTAGACTTGGAAACGTGCAATAGTACAATTGATAGTTTATTCAAAGATGGAAGTGATTGCATATGGTTTGTAACAGAAGCTAAGGGCATAACTGATTCCATGTGGGACCTATAGATCAAATCAATATAGAAACTATAGGCATACAACTAGCCATCTAATGATGATGTGGCAGCATGAGACAAAATCACAAAGAAGAAGAAGAAGAAGCCAACTGTCCTATTGGTGGAAGAGGAAGAAGAATAGAATACACATGGAACTTGATCCAAAATTCAAGGGAGAGCATGTTTTAAACATAGGATGATGTAAGTTAGCCTGTAATGGTGGTCATCATTCATGCTATAAATAGAAGTAACTACTCTAAAATATCTCTATACGAAGGTACCACCTGTGAAGATGTTAGTAGTTGTTAACTACTTTCTGTTGCTGTAATTATTGCCTTTTGATTTTGTACTTTTTGTCTTTGGTGCAAGTCATTTTCCTAGCCATCTGAAGCTTGTTGCATTCTTTTGAGGATTCCAATATGGCTAGAGGTATATATAGCAAGTTTTTCTCTTTTGTAAGTGGTGGTCAAAGTTTTTTTGTAAAGAAGACTAAATATAGATCCTGACTTTCTTTGATATTTTTGCTAAAATTGTAATGGATACAGCTGAAAATTAATACAAATATACTGAATTTTCATTGCCATTTTTGGTTTTCTTTGTGTATGGATGCTTTGAAATTCTTATGCATTAATTAGTAAGGCTAGTTTAATGCATTGTTCACAAGGTGAATATAGGGGTTGAACTCGAGTTTCTCTCAAGGAGAGAGTAAAACCTTCAGGGAGGTCTTTGGGATTTGAAATTCAATACATGAATCTGATGACAGGATTGGGAATTGGGAGAATGAATTGTTAGGCAATTTATTTGAATTTCAGTAACTTTATGTTAATAGGATTTTGTAGATGTTCAATTTTGACTCTAACCCAATGGATAGGGCACTGGTTTAGTTTGATTTGCATCTGTTCACCATCAATTGATCAAGAAACTATATCCATTTAATTTTATTTGTATGTTGTAAGTTGCATTGACTATGTCAAGTACATAGATCAATTCTGTTATGCTTTGGAGAAGCATTTGAAAGGTAAACCCATCTGAGTTTTACACTCAAAGTGAAGAAGGCTCAAAGCCTTAATACCTTAGCATATAAATTTTGCTAGATGCAGCTATTGGGAGTGCATGAGTCATGAGCTCAATAAATTTTTGAATATTTCAACCATCTACAGGTTTAGGTGCTAATAGGAAGGAAGAAAGTTTGTTAAGGATTTAAAGAGAAATGATGTATGTTTTGTTGTGATTCCTAACAAACCTAGTAAGAAAATAGAGGACAATGTCCTTGAGGAGACTGATAAATTACTCACTGAGTATAGTGAAATCATTTTTGATAATGTAACTAATGGTTTTCCACCAAAAAGAATCATTGATCATTGTATGGATCTAATCCATGGAGCTAGTTTACTGAACAAGGAACCTCATCAGTTGACACCTATCGAGAATCAAGAATTAAACTGATAAATTTAAAAGTTGTTGGAGAAAGGTTTGATTAGAGAAAGTTTGAGTCCTTGTGTAGTACTTGTGGTATTGGCACCTAACAAGAATGGATAATGGAAAATGTTTACTAATTCCAGAGCAATAAAAAAGATAACAATGAAGTATAGGTTTCCTATACCGAAAGTGGATGATATAATGGATAAAGTTTGACTGGAAAAAAGTATTTTACCAAGATTGATTTGAAAAGTGGGTATCATTAGACCAAAATCAAAGAAGGTGATGAATGGAAGACAACTTTCAAGACAAAAGAAGGTTTGTATGAGTGGTTAGTTATGCCTTTTGGTTTAACTAATGCACCAAGTACTTTTATGAGGTTGATGAATGAAGTTTTGAAGAAATTCTTGGGTCCATTTGTGATTGTATATCTTGACGATATTCTAATATTTAGTATGACCAGAGAAGAACATATGTTTCATGTTAGACAAGTTTTGCAGAGATTGAAAGAAGAAAAGTTGCTGATAAATTTGAAAAAGTGTTCATTCATGAAAGAGGAGATTGTGTATTTGGGATTTGTGATTTCAGCTAATGGTTTGAAAATGGATCTTGAAAAGGTTGAAGCTATTTTGAATTGGCCTACACCTATGAATGCTAGTGAGGTAAGATTATTTCATGGTTTGGCAAGTTTTTACTGAAAGTTCATTAGAAATTTCAGTTCAATTTGTAATGCTATGACTGAGGCTATGAGAGTAGACAAAAGACAATTCAAGTGGTCAAATGGAGCTAAGAAAATTTTTGAGACTCTGAAGTAGAAGGTTGTTGAATTGCTTATTTTGGCATTGCCTGATTTCAATAAGGTATTTCAAGTGGAATGCAATGCAAGTGGTAGTGCAATTAGAGCTATATTGAGTCAAGAAGGTAAACCCATTGCTTTCTTTAGTGAAAATTTGAATGATGCAAAAAGGAAATATTATATGTATGATCAAGAATTTTATGTTATTGTTCAAGCCCCAAAGAAATGGAGACATTATTTAATACCGAGTGAATTTTTTTTGCATACCAATCATAAGACTTTACAGCATTTGGGTAGTCAAAATAAGTTGAATCAGAGACATATGAAATGGGTTGAATATTTGCATAGTTATACATTTTTGATAAAGCATAAGAGTGGAGTCACTAACCAAGTTGTTGATGGATTGAGTAGAAGGAGATCTTTGATGACTGAGATGAAAATTGGAATTCTAGGCTTTGATGAAATGAGAGATTGTTATGAATTTGATCCTAATTTTTCTGAGCCATGGAGAAAGTGCAGAGCAGCTATTCAATATCAACAAAGTACTAAATGGGATGAATATTTTATGCAAGGAGGTATGTTGTTTAAAGGTATTCAATTGTGTATACCGAGAGGACCTATGAGAACTAATTTGATAAAAGAGAAACATAGTAGCGGTTTGGCTGGACATTTTGGTATTTATAAGACATTGAATTTTCTTAAGGAGAAATACTTTTGGCCATAGTTATATAAAGATGTTCAGAAATTTGTGAAAAGTTGTGGAGTTTGTCAAGTTGCAAAAGGAGTAAGTCAAAATAATGTATTGTATACACTAATTGTTGTACCTGAGAAACCTTGGATTGACATTAGTATGGATTTTGTTCTTGGCTTACCGAAGACAGTAAGAGGTAATGATTCTATATTTTTTGTTGTGGATATATTTTCTAAAATGGAACATTTTATACCTTGTAGAAAGACATCAAATGCAGTACATGTAGCAAATCTTTTCTTTAAGGAAATTGTGAGATTGCATGGATTACCGAGGAGTATTATCTTTGACCAAGATAGTAAATTTGTTGGATACTTTTGGAAGACTCTTTGGAGAAATTTGGGTACCGAGTTGAAATATAGTTCTGTATTTCACCCAAAAACTGATGGATAGACAAAAGTTGTGAACAAAAGCTTGGGAAATATTTTGAGATGTTTAGTTGGAGACACACTAGGTATTTGGGATTTTGTGTTGGCACAAGAAGAGTTTGCATACAATAATTTAGTGAATAGGAGTACTAGAAAAACACCTTTTGAGATTGTAAATGGTATACAATTGAGAGGCATATCAAACTTGAGAGTACATGAAGACATTGCATGAAGATGTGAAGCTTAAACTGGAAAAGAGTAATCAGAAATACAAAGATAGAACTGATAGATCAAGAAGACATAAGAATTTTGATGTTGGTGATGAAGTAATGGTTCATTTGAAGAAAGGTAGATTTCCTGTTGGAAGATATGGGAAGCTGAAAATGAAGAAGTTTGGACCTTGCAAGATTTTGAGAAAATTTGATAGTGAAAATGCATATCAAGTTGAGTTACCTAATGACATGGATATTTCACCTATATTCAACATTGTTGATTTGTATGAGTTTCATGAATCTGAAGAAGACATGGCAATACTGACGGATTATCCTAAGATGTAGAATGAAGAGGTGCAAAATAAAAATAGTATATGGAATATCTGGTAAAGTGGAAGAATAGATCGATTGAAGAAAGTTCATGGATTTCATAGTCTGAGTTGGATGTAGCTTTGATCATACCTACTAAATGATTCAGAGAAAAATTTCAAGTATCCCTAGGTGTTTGATGTAGGAGGATCTTGGGTCCTTGGAAATCCTCTGTCACCTGTTGGTTCCCAAAATGGACTTTATGCTTTGACAAGCAACCAATACATCTACAGGTTTTAAGGATGGGTTAGATCCAAATATTGAGTTCTAAAGATGATTGGACCAACTATAGGGACATGACTACCCTCTGCACTTCTAGCTCTGCAAAACCAAGGTGGGTGTACCTAATCCAGTAACACAAGACTTATTTCACTAATCACTGACTGGATTTAAATATAACAGATAGATGGTAAGAAAATACTAAATGAGAACCACTCATTCATTGATTCTCCATTACCATAAGATGAGACAGAACAGGTAGGTCACAAAAACTTCAAGGATTTTGACATATTTATATCAAATGGGGAAGTAAAATAGAACACTATCAAACATTGATCTCTGTAAAAGGGACTCACTACTGACCAGTGTCTTATCCATTGGGTAACACCTCCATTGCAAGATTGTTATACACACACAAATACATTGAACTTTGAATGATCTTTATCCTTTGAAAATGCTAATCACCCTGTGGTGGATTTTATCGAAGGACTCCTAGATTCACACTACTTACTAGTGTATCCTTAAGTAAAACTTTAGAGAATTTATGTCACATTCAAAGCTTATTTAATCTAATCTTGGATCAGAGCTGAGAAATATAAACATACACATAGAGATTATCCATGCAATGAATTGGAACAATTCATAACTCAAATAGAAATACTCAAGGAGAGATATAAACCTTGGATTTTATTTCAAATGTCATATCAGTATTATGTAAACAAAATGCTTTCTAGTGCAACTTTCTAAATTTAACTTGAGCCAGCAATACTGCTCTTTACAAAAAATATGCTTAATAAAATCTACAGTACCCTAGACTAAGAGCAAGGTCATCAATCAGTGTTATGAGATTGAATAGAAGAATAAAATACATCTAATACCCAACCCATAGAGCACTTGGGACCAAGAAAATCTAAAACTCTAGGAGTTAAGAACAACTTCAAACCCTCTGTGGAGACTACGATTTTTTGGGACCCTTAAACAATGGAAGAAAGCTCAATATATCCTCAGGAAGAGAAACCTAAAAGATATTTCTGCTATGACACCTATTACTTCCAACAAAACAATTCTGCAAATAACTTCTTTTCCCACCAAAACTAGCCTCAGAGTTAAAATCACTTACTGCTCCTTTTTGCTTGTCCAAAACATATTTCTGATGGCGTGAATCTAACCGTTGTCTTGCGGCATTTCTAAAAATACACTATACTTGCATATTTGGGCAAAAATTGAGCCTCTAGGAGCATTTTTAAATTTCAGCCTCATGAGCACCTCTCACATTCTTCAAATTCAAAATTTACATATAGTTTGAACTTTACAATTTGCTTTAAAAATCTGCACATAGATTTAAAAATGGACGGGTCCCACACATGCCACATGGCACAACTTGGTTTGTCCAACCTACCACCTCATCTCCACCTAGATGCCATGTTTCACATTTACCACTTGGCACTTGTTGGTTGGCTCGCTACTCCAACTAGGACATTGAACAACAACCTCATTGCCACCTCATCAGAGCACCACATGGCGGCCTGGTGCATGATCGCATGGGCTCAGAAGATTCCATGCGATCATGTGACCACTGTCAGATGAGTGCATGGATCTCAAGGTCAAATTCCCTACACAGTCACACACTCAGTCAAAAATATCTTACCTTTTCACGGTGCCCACCTGCCATGCAACCACCAACTGGACTCCAAGTGGGTGCATCGAAACACATGCATGTGAGAGTTGCCTTCATTCCAAGCATCCATTTCTTTAGACATTATCTAATTATGTGCAATGGTATTTGAACACCATTTTTCTCCTTTTCACCACCAATGTGGGATAAATCCCATATGGATTTAATAAACTTTACTTCAAAAAATGCTCCATAGTGCACACCCACACAAAGCTCCATTCTTTCCTCTTTCTACTTGCGTTACCAATGACTTGAACATTGATTTATTTTAAATATCTTATGTCCTCACAAAAAAGAGAATGTGGGACAAAGCTTACAGAATAAAAACATTGAAACCTCCTCCCCACTTGCGCACACCATCTCCTTGTGCTGGCCTTTTATGCTAGTTATATTTGGTGTTTATGAAGTACTCCATAGAGTGTATAAGACTCATCAATCATTTCTACATTCTCATCATCAAAAAAGAGCCAGTGGTTATGGCCTTTTACAAGGCTAACATAGTGCTCGTAATTTGGACCACTACCAATACGAATCACAATTGCAAAAAGTGAATATCCTTGATCTTAATTTTCTTTGTGTTTCTTGGAAGTTGTAGCATTTGTCACAAAATAACTTGTCCTCTACACTGAGAGTCTCTGTGGAGCTAAACATCCAGTCACACCATAAAAAGAACCTACACACACTTAGTGTGCTTAATGTGCTACCTTATCCGATTCCTATTTGCCATCTAGACTTTGGTGCATAACACCAACTCAAATAGTGTGCACAATGTCTTTCTCTAGACTGGTATGCATACCAGTAAGGACAAAAATATTTCCAACATATACTGAAGGAATGAGCCAATGCATTGACCTAGATCTGCGTAAAATGTGTAATTGAAAATAGAAAACACACTAACAAGGATGCTCTAGCCAGCTGGAAAGGGGAGACACATCAGCATGAGCTAGCCCCATTCTAATTGCATTAGTACTCCCTGTCCAGTACATTACAAGACATTGTGGGATTTTTGAAAATAAAAAATGTCAGTTTACCTGTTCATTAGTGTTTTGGGAGGGTAAAAGGGGAGAACTTAGCCAATGGGAGCCTGTGAAGTATTGTGGAAGGTGTGTACATAGCCCCTTCATCTCCCTTCCAACCAATGCATGCCTCCATATACCATGCGCTAGTATCTTCCTTTGATGTATGCTGGCAGCTTCTATTAAAACAAACATCCTCCTTATATTTAAAATGGTGATGTGTACATTACTTGTGTTGGCCTTTCATTACATTCAAACTCACACAAACTAGCACATTTCCTACCTACGTGAGTGCTCATTCACATTTATACGCTGGTCTCCTCTTGTAATTTACAATGGTGAGCATTCTACTAGAATTATGGCACTCTCTTGACCTACGTAGATCTCCTCTATTAAAACCCATGCAAACTATCAAAAACATGACCTTGGCACTGGCTGTCCATTCATCACTGGTCTTTCATGCACATACACTCAACACCATTCTCATTTGCTCCATTAGATATTTTTGGTGACATTTATTCCCTTGGTGCACATGCCTCTTTGCAGCATCTCTCACACCTCATATCCTTCAGTGCACCAATTTATGAGAGAACATGTGCAGCCCATTGAAAATATACATGCTAGGTGTGTACCCCCATTTGGTTCATGCTGGTGTCCTTCAATTTTATAGCGTTGGCTTTGTTCATTTTGCAAACCCTCGTACACATTTTGTTGGTATCCATATTCAAACGCTCATGCCTGCACTTTATATGCTTGCCTCCTAAATGCACATGGCTCCTTTTCTTTTTACATTGTGAGAGTATCCCCTACAAAATGTGTAGGTCCTCCTCTATCCCATATTAAACTTCTGGTTATGTTTTACCTCATATGATGGCTGTCCTTCATGGTTTTGAACACTGGCATGTTCATTAGTTTTTCAAAACTTTTCCCTTGTTTCATGCAACTTGATCATTAGAAATTTATGGCTCTCATTAAAGTATTTTTTGTAGCCATTCCCCCTTTCATATGCTATGATCCCTTTGAATGGAGCCCACCAACTGTGTAAACAATCCACCATTCAAATCAGAAATGCTAAATGTGCCTCTAATACTTGTAGATGTTGACATAAATCGCTCCATTGTTCATTCATAGACACACACACTGATAAGGTCAAGTGTCAGATTATGAATCTCAAAGAAAATTTCTTCACAATGCCAAATCCCAATTGGCTTAACCACTTCCTACAGCTCTTTAATGATACCAATGAGGTAGGTCGGGCCCCGGGTGGGTCCGGCCTAAAAAAATTTTGAACTCAAACAACTGGACATGAAAGTGATTTGGATGACACCTCCACCAATGGGATGTGATCTGGACAATGCCAAACACAAAAACTTGATTTCTAATAACCTTCGCCAAGTTGCCAAATCTGAATAAAATGCCTCCAGAACTAGCCTCAAAAACTTACCCACTGAAATTTTCACAAACCAACAACCTGGGCACTGATTCATCTCAAAATAAAGTACACCAATCCACAATCATCTTGCCCAAAAGATCAAGTAGCCAATTGCAATTAAATGCCAAAGTCAGCATATTATAAATATTCAGGATTCAACACAGCAAAATATGCATAAACTGAGTTTAGAATTGGCTTTAAAAAGTGGTCAAATGGATTGGTAGAGATCTCAAAATCTTTAGACAAGTACTCTTCCAGGTCTACAAAATAGATCATCCTTTAATTATGCTTGATCTCTAACTAGGTGCAAATGGTAAGACCCCAAAGTATGCCACTTAGAAAACTGAACTATGCACACAGTAAAACTTGATAATCTGCAAATGAAATAGATTTGGAAAATAGGTCAAATGGGCACATGGGAGGCTGAAAATTGGTGTGAACATTTTCTCTCATGCCTACAACATGATGCAATAACCTGCATGTTATGACCAATCATGCTATTCAAGATACAACATCATGAACAGGGCCTCCGACTAAACTGTGCAACTGGTCCTCATTAAAATGTTAGAAACTACAAACGGAATCAGATTGGCAAATTACCCAAATGGATTTGTGGCCTAAAAATTTCCATGGTAGCACTTTTCTATGATTAAAATATGCGGGAACATTCAATTATTCAATCCACTCAATCAGGTGCAAGTTGTAAGGCTTCAAAGTAGGGCATTTAGAATTGTGCACCTTCACATTCTGGAAAACTACATAAATTGCAAACAAAATTGCTTTGGAAAACCTGTCATATGAACTCATAGGAATCTACAAATAGAAACAGAGATTCTCTCTTATGCCTACAATACCTCAGACCCATTCTTATATCATGAAACATTGTCAGGTCAATGATGCAAGCATGCAAAGTAGGCCATTTGCTACAATCAGGCAATATGTAGAATGTAGATTTAAGGTGAACACCTTTAAACAACTATCTCCAAAACTCATCATAATTGATAATTGAAAGTTGTAACCCATTTCATTTACTCCATGATAGGTTTTTAACATGTTCCCTGATTGGTATGTCATAGAAATCATCAGGTCGCATTTTACTTGCACTTCAAGTAGGCAACTTCAAAAAGTTTTCAGGGGTTCTCACCTTGCCTTAGAGAAAATTTTATATTGGTCACTCCAAATTTGTGCCAAATTTACGAGTACCAACATCACCAAAAATAGATTTGAGTTTTTTTTTGTTTCTCGGTTCCTTGTTTGACCGAGTTGGTTCGGTGTTGCTCAGTTTCCTTTGTTTGCTGGTGTTGGTCAGTTATCTCTTTGGCACTCAGTGAATTTACCGGGCACTTGGTGATGCTTTTCAGGCACTCGGTTGGCTTTGCTTATCGACAAGTTTCTTTTGAGTTTCTGTTGAGGCTGACTTGTGCATTGATTATGGGTCATAGATTTAATGCTGGTATCCATCATTGGGAAGTGTGTGGTCCCAGATTTGACTATTCCTTCTATTGATTATGGATTTGAAGGCTGACTCAGTTCGGTAGCCTCTTGTATAAATGTAGTTGTTTGGTTAGAGTTTAAGGGGAAGTTTTTGGAGAGGAAGTTTTGGTAGAAGATAAAAGATTAAGACTAATGCAAATCCTTGCATGTTTGAGGACTTCTGTAATTCATTGTAATATCTGGCACAAACCAGGAAGGCCTTACAACCCGGTATGTATGAATTAATTTGAAATAATATATGAATGATCTTGCATTTTCTCTCTCCCACTGTGTTGTTGTTGCTTTCGTGTGTTGTTGAGCAAGGTGGTTCAGGTTAGGGTGTGTCATTTCTTGGCCCCTCCTTTGCCTTCTCTTGCATCAACTTTGCATCTTTTTGGAAATGATTTTAGGCTTGCATGTAAAGGGCCTATCATACATGATACAAATTTGAAAGGTGTGTATTAAAGGGATTGAAGGAGAAACTGAGTAATAGTCTAGCTAAGTATTTCACCATTGAAATTTTATGTAGTGGGTTGTTAGAAGAAGTTGATTTCCCACTTGCAACCACATGCCCTGAACTAGTCAGAGAATGTATAGCCCGCTATGATCCAGTCTTAGAGACCATTAGAAAGGATAATGGTGAAACCCTCCTCACCATAAATAGAGAGGTCATCTCATCTCTATTTAAATTTCCTAAAGAAAGTTTTATGAATTTATCTCCCACTCAATCTGTCACCAAGTTCAATGATAATAGAGAAAGACACAGGAACAATATAGAAAAAAATTGGTTGTTAAAGCCTCAAAAGGGAGGTTCTAGATTTCCCAAACACCCTAACAAAGATCACATTCAACTACATGTTCATGATGTTATGCTGTTATTACATAGATCTAGAGGTTCTATGGAAGCTTATGCATTTGATGATTGGATTTATTGTTATGTTCAACTTGTTTTCGAAGGAAAGAAGAATTTGGACTGGGCTGAGCTCATAGCTAATTAAATGAGAGAGAAACTCAACATGGTAGGAAATTTTAAGTAGAACTTCTTTATGTCTTCTTACTTGATTTATTGTTTAGCTTGTACCCAAGAAATTAGGGAAATTTTGTGCCATCTTTCAGATGGATATATCTCTATGTATGAGTACTATCCCATGCTCCAAAAATAAAATTCTTTGGAGGATTTTAGGAGAGTTCACAACACATTCTTGGGGAGTCTCTATTTTGACCTAAGCAACATGTACACTAAAAGACTATCTGAAGAAGCTCAAGCCTAGGTCAAGAAGTATGGTATCTTCTATATTTGATTCCCACATTTTTTTTATATCTGAGTTGGATGTTTTGAAGAAAATCCAATAAGGCTTCCCATTTTCTATTATGATTATATCATTTTAGCTGAATTTTGATGGTAGCTAACCATCATGGTGAAAAAGGCTCAGCCAAGGGACAACTGGGAAGATTATTTTCCTATAAAATTGGGCATGTTAATATGTAGCTCTATGTTAGATGCATTAATTATAGGAGATGATTTGAAAAACTTCAATTTCCAACACTATGTAGTGAGTAAAGGAATTAACAATAAGTTCTTTTCATGGGGCCTCAGACTGATGATGCATCCTCCCACTCGACATTTAGAAGATTTCTAGGAAGATTTTCATGATGAAGTCGACATAGTAAAGAGGGAACATATGAGGATGGTTCTGGCTCAAATTGTGACTTTGAAAGTGAAGATAAATATTACAGGGATAGAAGAAGATAATTATGATCTATATGAACTAGGCTATCAAGAATTGGATGAACCGGTGATGTCCACTATCAATTGGGACATTGAAGAAGAAGACAATATATAGAGGAGAACTAGGAGAGTCCTAGAATGGACTAGAGATTGGGTCAAAAAGAAGAATTTGATGAAGTCTCAAGGAACTAGTTCTATTAAAGCTAATAAGGCTTCTTTGAACTCTCCTAAGGATGTTTTTGACTCTACTTGTGTGCTTGTTCATGCAGGTAAAAATAAGAAATTTTCTCATAGAAAACACAAACTTGATCCAGTGTTGAATCAACCTGAACCTAGATTCACTAGGTCCCAAAGGTATTCACAAAAGAAGATGAATAGTGAGAAATCTATGCTTATGGATATAGAGATGAAAGAAAAGGAACTTGACCCTCAAATCTTTGAGGTTGAAGACCTAGATGATGACATCTTCCAGTCTGGAGATTCAAATATGCTTCTACGGTCACACCATCTAGGGAGTTTGGAGGAATAGCTATCCCAAGTTCCACTCCAAAGTGGCTAACCACCACTATAATCAAGAAGAAGAGCCTAGTCCTAGTGTCTATCCCAATTAAGGACATGGTCATTAAATACGTAGATAAAACACCTAAACCAAAGAAAATCAAAACCATGACTAGGCTCACTGCAGATGGGAAGACATGTAAGTGGATGGAAGAGATTGCCTCATACAAACCTAAATATGAAGGTAAGGAACTGGTTGAGGAGAATTTTAAAATCACCAAGGTAGATTTAGGTACCATGGATAGGGATGTAGATAAACATCACTTCAAACATTCCTCTCGAAAAATACTCACTCACTCTGAGAAAGATGGCAGAGAAAATAAAGAGTTGATGCAGTACATTAGAATCTTGGCATAGTTTATTGTTATCCTTGATTGTTTCAGCCCACTTCAATTAGCACAAGATCCTGAAAACTTTGACCCAACTTGCCCTGAAAATAAGAAGTTGTTGAGTCAACTACAACATGGTATAGCCATGTCAAATTATATTGAGAGCTGGATCGAAGGTGTGATCAAGAATGGGGAAAAGTATATTCAAGACTCTAGGAAGATATGTGTGTTAGAATAATTGAGAAGGGGGGTGAATTAATTATCCACAGTCCCAAATACAAAATGTATATCCAAAACAATTTAAACAAATTTCTACAGCTTAGTAACATAGAATAGTAAATTGTCTATGCTTTTACCGATTACCAGTTAATAACTTATAGTAACTACCGATCAAATAAAATATGAAACATGTAAAGTATGATATCCAACAATCATCACAATCAACACATGACACAAGAGATTTAACGTGGAAACCCTGTAAAGGGAAAAAACACCTAGGACCAGTAACCCAAAATTGTTCACTCTTCTGAAGTGAGCTCGGTGAAGAGCCAACCCTATTAAAGGTTACAAAACACACTGTAAGGTGTGACCTTGTTAGAGAATTTAACACTAACCATTATTGTCCAACCAGAATTCACTATGGGGTTGATAGGATAACAAATGTACATTCTATGAATGACATTACAAGACTTTCTAGTCTACTTGGTTAAAAGATTTATCTTATTACAATGGTTAAACTGTAACAACAAGTGATCTGATTACAATACAACTTCTTTTCCAGATGTACAAATCTATATTATGCTCATCCAAATCCTCTAATCAATATATCAATTCTATTTAATAATATTATGTAACTTACTATCTCTCGGTTATAGCTTTCTCAAGCTTGGTAATCTCTACAGTTTGGTTCTGCTTAAACAACTTGATCAGGCATGCATGAAGCTTATTCATGTGATATCTTTGTAGTATTCTTTCCTCTGGCATGAGTTTCATAGTGAAACCCTAGTCTCTTAAATAGACAAGTAAACCATTTTCTTCTCATCCATCAAATTTTTCTGCATAATCTCCTTCCTTGATTTTTCCACTTAAACCTTCCTCGGCTGATGTGTTAGTAACACATTTCAATTTTGTCCTTTACATCTTCCTTGAATTTTTCTAGCCATTGATCTTGTAACAAACTTTATCTTTCCACTTTGATCATGAGGTGCTTTCTAGCTTATCAACTTCTATCGGCTAAACTAATCATTTAGTTCTTTTGTTCATTCTCAGTTAAAAAAGAAACATTTCAATGAACACAATGTTAGATTAGGTGAAAAACTAATCTCCCAAGAACACCTGCATGCATAACCCTGTCACATGGAAGAAGCAAAGCATAGAAGCAAGAAAAATCATGGAGGCCAAAAAGCCAGAGACATCTTATGGACATGCAAAGAGCAATTTCTATTATGATCCAATAAGTGAATGAATAAAATACAAAGAGGTAATCCTTATAAAAGGATACCGAAACCCTAAAGGGGAAACCCTAAAGAATAATAAGATGCCTAAGTCTAACTTAAGTGTAGAGAATAATAGACTAATAATTAAATAAATTAATTATTAGCTATAATATGACTACTCTAACACCCCCCCTTAAGTGTAACTTAGGGAGAAGCTAAACAACTAAGGACAAAAGATGCATGAAAACAAAAAATGCATGAAAGAGCAATGGGTCCCGGCAACAAGGCCTGATCAGGTACCCAAGTACAAGAAATAAACTAGATGAAGGAAACAAAGCCTCCAATCTAGGGAATGTCCCAGAGAAAGGAACAAGAAAGAGCATGAAGCATCTCTGAAGCATGAAGCTGCAAACACTGTCAGAAGAAACTGCTGGAACCCCCACTGAAATAGTGCATGACCAGGTAGAGAAGACAAAGTCTGAAGAGCTGATCAATCGAAGAGGTGACCTCCAAAAAAGGAATGAATGAGTGTCTATATAGTAGATGATCCATCTCACCGAAATGCATAGGTGCCTAGCCACTGCATCCGCCTAGTACATAGGAACAAAAACTGAATACGTAGATCACTCAACTGAACCAAGGAAGCAATAGAGCCAATAGGTGAACCCCCCCATAATGCTGAACAGGGAGAGGGGTGACAGGAACACTGAAATGCAATGCCAGAAACATCTGCAAGAAGAAGAATCAGGAACACCAACAGTGCAATAGAAGTACATGCACAGGATAAAGGGCGGTGTCGAAGAAGAAGAATAGATCTTCTGGACACACAGCATGGGCTAATGTCGTGGGAGGTACACTCACTTGACAAAGGTGGATGAGCACAAAAGGCAAAACATCATAACCCCCCATGGCACTTTATAACTGAGTGCGAGTACAAACAAACACAAGGAGTACAAGATCCCAGATATGCAAAAGCAGGCACTTTATCTCAGTGCATTTACATAAAAGAAATGCTACAGAAGAGAAGCATAAAATGCTCAAAAGTCAGAAAGAAGAGTGAGCCAGAAGAACAGAAGAAGAGATCCCAGGACCTGTAGAACCCAAGTAATCCGCCAGAGTGCGAAAGTGCAAAACTCAAAGGAGAGAAAACCTGGAGTAGAATCTGGATAAAAGACCCTTGCAACTGAATAACGCACAGAATCAGCTTTCCAACGATATCTGGTGAGCTCAAAAATGAGTCCGGATGAGCGAGATATGGCTCCCGGAAGGCAAAAAATAAACATCACCTTTGATAGAAAAAAACACTATCAAAATAGTAGATCCAAAAATCTTAACCTTCATAATCGGAAAGAGCTCGGAAAGAGCTTTCCGACAATATAAAGAAGTCCAAAAAAGACCCCCGTATGCTCCAGATAGAGCAAAAAAGGCCCAGGTACCCTTAAAAAGCACCAAAAAAGAGTTTTAAGCCCCTGGGGCTAAAAAAAATGAGCCCCTGGGCACATGGCACACGCAGGGGGCTGGAGCCAGAGCTCCCGGTCACCCATGTGACCACCGCTAGGGCCTGCAGGGCTTAAAAACCCGTCGGGCGGCCGGCGGAGTGGTGGGTGGAGCGGGGCCGGCGGAGGAGGCCAGCGGGGCAGCGGAGGAGCTGGTGGCGGCTCTGCAGTGGAGCGGGGGCCGCGGATGGGCGCGGCGTGGCCGGTCGGCAGTGCACTGGTGGCCGCTCGGTGGTACCTTTTGAAAAAACAAAGGCTGCGTTATATTTAACGCAAAGAATCATTAAAAAATGATTTTTTAAAATTTTTTTTCGATTTTCGAGCCATACGGCCCTAGGAGGGCAAAAATTTTCTCCCAGAAGTCACAGTGGCCAAAAATTACAAATTTTATATGATTTTTGACTCTCCCAGACCTTCTGAGTGCAATGGCGGCATCCTTTTTTGCTCAAAATACCCCCAAAATTTATTTTTTCTTTTTTGCAGGCAAAAAAGAAACAAAAAATAACGTCTTGCTTCTAAATCACTTCAACAAAAACACGAACAGCGAGCAGCAAGATGGCTCTGATACCATGTTAGATTAGGTGAAAAACTAATCTCCCAAGAACACCTACATGCATAACCCTGTCACATGGAAGAAGCAAAGCACAGAAGCAAGAAAAATCATGGAGGCCAAAAAGCCAGAGACATCTTATGGACATGCAAAGAGCAATTTCTATTATGATCCAATAAGTGAATGAATAAAATACAAAGAGGTAATCCTTATAAAAGGATACTGAAACCCTAAAGGGGAAACCCTAAAGAATAATAAGATGCCTAAGTCTAACTTAAGTGTAGAGAATAATAGACTAATAATTAAATAAATTAATTATTAGCTATAATATGACTACTCTAACACACAAGCTCAGTTTTACTATGATTGGTATACACTATAATGCTCGGTGTATACTGGAATGCTTCATTAACCGACCACACTGCTTTGTAACATTTTTCTCCCAACTTCATAATAGATTAATGCAACATGATCAAGTCAACAATATGAAGTCATAGACTCATCAGTAAGTTACCAAGAGTATTCCTTATCCTCATCTGTCAAATCCATCTTCCTTAATGTAGATATCTTGGTTCTTCATCTTTCTCTTCTCTTATACAAATGTGTTAGATATTTTCAACTCCATGATAAGTACTGTCAAAACTAGTTGACATCAATGACAACATAAAATTGATTCAATTATCTTACATAATAGTTCAGTGCTAAGTGATCTCAAATCACTTGAAGTTCTTCAATCAGGTTCTCAATCAGTTTTAGTTCATCAATCTCTCCCTTTGGCATTGATAGCAACTAAAGAAATATGAACTTTACCACACACATACCAAACATGTATTCTACAACTTTGTAAGAAAATGTTGTAGCTTGGTAAGATCTCCCTTAGCTAAATATGTTTAATCACTGCATTACATAATAGCATTGCAAGTGCAGACTATCTTCTACAGATATGATCTTTAGCAACTCTCAGATTCCTTCTATTTATCTTCTTAGATTGTCTCTCCCTTAGATAGATATTCTAGTATTCTCCTCGATTATCATATTGTTTATCTCTCCCTTTGACAACAATGCCAAAGAAAAAACATAAACCATATAGCTCTTGTAGTAGCCAACTAACTCACTATTGTCTAGTTCATTCACTGTATCTCAGTATACTGATTTGCGATTCTCTATTCTGGTTTCTCAAATCTTTCACAACCTTAGATAGAAATCCAAAGTGTGAACTATGCTACATAAACATGAGTGATGTTCTGATAAGAGTAAGCTGATGCAACCTCCAGATCACATTAGTGACCAGTAGATAGGGGACAGACCCCAAGTCTAGTCCTCAAGTATTTAAATGTGTCTTTTGGTAGAGGCTTTGTGAAAATATCAGTAAGTTACTCTTTATATGTAACAAATTCTAGCTTCACTTGCTTCTCCTATACTTTTTCTCTTAAGTAGTGATACTTGATAGATATGTGCTTTGTTTTTTAATGCATCATTGGATTCTTTGAAATGTTTATAGCATTAGCATTATTACAATATATAATCACTGGCTCAGTGATTATCTTATTCATTCCTTCCAACACTTGCTTAATATATGCAATATTTAAACATTTTGTAGCAGCAGCAACATAATCTTCTTTAGTTGTAGACTGGGAAATACAAGACTGCTTCTTACTTGTCTAGGTAACAAGTCTTTCATCGAAGAAAAATGCTCCTTCGATTGTTCTTTTTCTGTCATCCACATTTCCAGCCCAATCAAAATTGGTGTATACTTTGACTTCAAACTTGCCTTCCTTAGGATACCATAGTCCATAATCCTCTATTTTCTTTAGGTATCTTAAGATTCTCTTTGTAGCAACCATGTGTGACTCCCTAGGATTTGCAAAAAATCTTGCAACAATCCCCACATCATGTGCTATATCTAGTCTACCATGTACTACATACATCAACTTACCAATCATAGATCAATATAGTTTCTTGTTCACCTCTGTAGTTTCATCCTCTTTAGTCAATTTGTAGCCTGTGACCATTTGTGTTCCAATTGGTTTAGCATCTTCCATGCCAAATGTTCTCAGTACTTCTTTTATATACTTGGATTGTGTGATGAATATCCCATCATTCTATTGAATAACCTACAGTCCTAGAAAGAAACTAATCTCTCCAAACATAGACATTTAAAAATCTTTTCTCATCTCATCAAAAAATGATTTACATATGTGATCTCATCCTCCAAAGATAATATCATCCACAAATATTTCAGCAATTAGAATAGTATCATCAGTATCCCCTTTCATATAAAAATTGTTGTTCTCACTAGTCTAACAAATCCAATACTTAACAAATAAGTATGCAACCTTTCATACCAAGCTCTCAGTGCTTGCTTCAAACCATACAAAGATTTATGTAATCTATATACCATATCTTTCTTGTCTGGATCTACAAACCCTTCTGGTTGTTCTATGTAGACTTCTTCTTCAAGTATCCCATTCAGAAATGTAGACTTAATGTCCATTTGATAAACTTTAAATTTCTTATGTGTTGCATAAGCCAATAACATTCAAACTCCTTCTATTCTAGCAACACATGCAAAGGTCTCACCATAATCAATTCCTTCCTCCTGTGCATACCCCTTGCATACTAGTCTAGCTGTATTCCTTGTAACCTCTCCATTTTCATTCAAGTTGTTTCTGAAGATCCACTTAGTACCGATAACATTCTTATCTATAGGTCTAGGTACTACGATCCATGTCTTTTTTTCCTCTATTTGTGCAATCTCTTCATTCATTGCATTTATCCACTCTTCATTCTCCAATGCAACTTTAACATTTTTTAGTTCATATTCACAAACTAGGCATGTACCTTGTCTTGACTTACTTCTTGTTTGTATGCCCTCTTGCTTGTCGCCAATGATTTGGTTCTTAGAATGATGTCTTCTGACAAATCTTGCTAGTATCCGATCTCTTCTTTCGTGTTCATCTTGTTTAGGTTCATTTGCTTGCTCGGTAGGTCCTTCCTACTCGTCAGTTTCTCTTTCCTATTCCTTAGTGTTGTTTTCCTGCTAATTGGTTGTCACTATCTACAGCTTCAGTAGATACTATGGTTGTTCAATGTATGTGAATCTACCATAGTCTTATGGTTCCTTTGTGCTTTCTTCTACATTCTTTTCATCAAACTCATCAACCTTGACATTAGCACTTTCAAATCATTTTATTGGTAACTTTATTTAGACACTTGTATGCTTTTCTTTTAGTGGAATATCCAAGAAATATCCCTTCATCACTTTTTGAGTCAAAATTTCCATTTCTTTCATCTTTTAGAATAAAGCATTTACTTCCAAAATTTTTGAAATAACTTACAGTGGGTTTGTGTCCAAACCATAACTCATAGGGTGTTTTGTTAGTGTCCTTCAACTGTACTCAGTTCAAAACATAAACATTTGTTCTAACTCCCTCTCTCCAGTATGTCTGAGCAACATTTTTCTCTATCATTAGTATCCTTGTGTAATCAACTATTGACCTATTCCTCCTTTCAGCAATTCCATTCTGTTGAGGTGTTCTCGGTGCAGAGACCTATCTTTTTATACCATTCTCATTACAATAGTTAGTAAATTCATCATAAATAAATTCACCTCCTCTATCAGATCTTAAGCATTTCAATTCTTTACCAGTCTCTTTCTCTACTTTTTCTTTAAACCACTTGAACATTTTAAATGCCTCTAATTTTTCTTTCAAGAACATGATAGTCATCAATCTAGTGTAATCATAAACAAAAATAATGAAATATCTATCTCCATAATAACTTTGTGTTCTCATGGGACCACATAGGTCGATGTGAACCAACTCAAGTATTTTCTTTGTTGAATAATCTTTTCTTTTGAAACTAGATTTTGTCATTTAACTTTTCTGACATTTATGACACATAACATGATCAGGCTTTGATAAGTTAGGCAGACCTCTAACCTTTTTCTTTTTACTGATCTTAATCATGTTATCAAAGTTTACATGACATAACCTTTTATGCCATAACCAAGCATTCTCATTTTTCATTATTAAATAAGAAGACTCTGCATTATCAAGATAAAACAAGTTACTTTTTGATTGTGCTCTTATTCCAACAAGTCTTCCTCCATCATCAAATATTTTTACTTTCTTTCTCCCAAAAGCTACTCGGTGACCTGAATTGTTCATTTGTGCCACACTTAGCAAATTATAGTTTAGTCCTTCTACCCAATAAGCATTATCACATTGGATTCTATCATTTATCGATAAGGATCCCTTTCCTCTAACCATACAAGGTGTATCATTACCCATTTTTACAGATCCTCCATTATATTTCTCAAGATGATCAAATTTTTCTTCATCACTAGTCATGTGATGTATACAACCACTATCAATGATCCATGTATCATTTTTATTAACCTTAGAAATTAGTGTTGTTTCTACATACCTTTCTTCTTCCTCAAAATCATCCTTCATAGCAACAAATACCACTTCTACATCATCATCTAAATTAGAATCAGATTCATTTTCTTCAGAAATGTAACATACCCTTTTTCCTTTATCATTGTTGTCTCAGTTGTCTCTGTTGTAGTGTCGGTAACTTTTGTTGACTCTTCTCCCATATCTTCCTTCACCAGATTGATCCTTGTTTCTATCATCTTCCTTCTTGTTTGGACATCTAGCAACAATATGACCAACTTCTTTGTAGTTAAAACATGCTAAAGGTAATTTTCCTCTATATCTACCTTTTCCTTTAGGTAATCTCCTAGCCATAAGAGCTTCAAGCTCATCATGCTCATCATCAGTATTTCTATCACTATCATCCTTATTATTTCTACTACTAGACTTATTGATCTTTTGACAAGTCATAAAAGTAGATTCAATAGTTGGTACAACACTATTATCATAGTTGTTTTGTTCAAAATTTGTTAGCTTTCCAATCAGATTATCAAGAGTGCGAGTATTGTTAGGTGCTGACCTATTTTCATGTATTGTAGATATTCTAATTACATAAACATGCAATAAAGTCCTTGGAATTTTGTTTACCACAGTATCTTCATCAATAACACCATCAGATCCTCTGATAGAATGAACTACCTCCTTTATTCAGTTTGTGTACTACACAATGTTTTCTTCTTCTTTCATCTTCATATCATCAAATCTTCCTCTTAAACGTTTAGCTCTTGCTCTCTTGACATTTGTATCACCACTATAAACTTGAGCAAGTCTATCCCACAAATCCTTAGCAATAGTGCAATCTTTAATATCTTCAAACTCAGCATCTGTTAGAGTAGAAAAAATCTCCATCATAGTAATGTTATGTTCATGTCTATCTCTTAGTTGATCAAGAGTCAAAGGTCCAGTGGGTGATGCAATGTAGCCATTCTCTAATAGTGTGAGGGTATAATTCCCAATTCCAGATATGTGTAGTTTCATTCGGCTTTGCCATATTGTAAAGTTGTCCTTGTTTAGCTTTGGCACATCCCTCTTATACATTTTGTGATCTTTATGTTGAAGTCCTTAAACTCTATTCCAAGCAACCAATGAGGCTCTGATACCAATTGTTAGAATAACTGAGAGGGGGGGTGAGTCAGTTATCCACAGTCCCAAATACAAAATGTATATCCAAAATAATTTAAACAAATTTCTCCAGCTTGGTAACATAGAATAGTAAAATGGTTGTGCTTTTACTGATTACCAGTTAATAACTTATAGTAACTATTGATCAAATAAAATATGCAACATGTAAAGTATGATATCCAACAATCATCACAATCAACACATGACATAAGAGATTTAACGGGAAACCCTGTAAAGGGAAAAACCACCTGGGACCGGTAACCCAAAATTGTTCACTCTTCTGAAGTGAGCTCGGGGAAGATCCAACCCTATTATAGGTTACAAAACACATTGTAAGGTGTGACCTTGTTAGAGGATTTAACACTAACCATTATCATCCAACCAGAATTCACTATGGGGTTGACAGGATAACAAATGTACATTCTATGAATGACATTACAAGACTTTCTAGTCTACTTGGTTAAGAGATTTATTTGATTATAATGGTTAAACTATAATAGCACGTGATCTGATTATAATACAACTTCTTTTGTATATGTACAAATCTATATTATCCTCAATCAAATCCTCTAATCAATACATCAATTCTATTCAACAATATTCAGTAACTTAATCTCTCTCGGTTATAGCTTTCTAACACTTGGTAATCTCTTCAGTTCGGTTCTCCTTAACCAATTTGATTAGGCATGCATGAATATTGTTAATGTGATATCTCTTTAGTATTCTTTCCTTTGGAATGAGTTTCATAGTGAAACCCTAGTCTCTTAAATAGACAAGTAAACCATTTTCTTCTCATCCATCACATTTTTCCACTTAATCTCCTTCCTTGATTTTGCCGCTTAAACCTTCCTTGGCTGATGTGTCATTAACACGTTTCAATTTTGTCCTTTATATCTTCCTTGAATTTTTCTATTCATTGATCTTGTAACAAACTTTATCTTTCCACTTTGATCATGAGGTCCTTTCCAGCTCATCAACTTTTGTTGGCTAAACTAATCATTTAGTTCTTTTGTTCATTCTCAGTTAACAAAGAAATGTGTCAGTGAGCACAAGCTTGGTTTATATTGTGCTCAGTATACACTACACTTCTCAGTGTATACTAGAATGCTTCATTAACTGACCACACTGCTTTGTAACATTTTTCTCCCAACGTTATAAAAGATCAATGCAATATGATCAAGTCAACAATATGAAGTGATAGACTCATCAATAAGTTACCAAGAGTATTCCTTATCCTCATCTGTTGTATCCATCTTCCTCAATGTAGATATCTTGTTTCTTCATCTTTCTCTTCTCTTCTATAGATGTGTTAGATGTTTGCAACTCCATGATAAGTACTATCAAAACTAGTTGACATCAATGACAACATAAAACTGATTCAATTATCTTACATAACAGTTTAGTGCTCGGTGATCTCTAATCACTTGAAGTTCTTCAATCATATTCTCAATCAGTTTTAGTTCATCAATGTGATGATGGGAAGACCCTCATCTATGAAATTTAGAACTAGAATCTGCTATGGAAAAGAGGGGAGCACAAATGGGAGACCCTGCTGACCAAGTTCAAGGAAATAGAAAAGTATGGGACTGTTAAATTCTTAAATGAGAACTCTCTTAAGCTAGTGAGGGACAAATGCCAATTTGTCATTCTCAAGAAGACTATAATATGGAAAATATTGATTTTTTGGGTTGTGATTGGTGAGGTCAAGAATTCTACATATGAACTTTAGGATATGTAGGGGATCTTGGTAAATGATAATAAGGTGGTTAACCTGACTCACGACTAGCAACTTGGGTTATGTGGACTAGATGCGTAAGAAGAAATCAAAGTTTTCAAGGTACATATGGGGATAATTAAGGCTAAAGAAGACATCTCTACTAATAAAATCATGTAGGTTGTCAAGGTCAAGTCAATATTTTATATAAGAGATGATCAACTTTGAAAACACACCGATAAATTGCTGAGGTTCAGGTGGGAAAAAGGAAGTTGCGAAGGACAAGATCGACGCTCTGAAGAATTGAAACACACCAATGATACAAGAGCTCCAGATAAATCATGATGCCTAGAAAAAGGGAGGCCAAGATGATAAGGATGATGATCAGTAGTCTGTTGATTAGGCTATTTTTATATTTTAAAATATTTATCTAATATTTTTTTGAACTGGGACATGTGTCCTCTAAATACTCTTTCCGATTTGTTAACTATTTCTGGGGAGGTCATGTTTTCAGGGAGACCTCCACTGATTTTTGCATGAACTTCAATAAGTTAGGGTAGAAAAGAATAATATGGGTTCCAAAAAATAGTAAGGGAGATTAGGAAAAAAAAAATTGGTTTTTGGAAAAAGAAGTTTTTGGTATGATATAGAATCAGAGACTAAGAGGAAAGGAAGATATATAAATTTTTTGTCTTTATTGCATGGGATGTATATATACTGAATACTATGGATTTTGGGGTCTATATATTTTTGTTTAAATCCATTGGATGAATGTTTCTTTGTGAATGTTGATTCAGCCGAAATACTTGTGTATGTGATTTCTGGTAGTATAAGTTCTTATCATCTAAAAATTTATTTTCTTTCTGAAGTTGAAATATTTGATTTTAGTAACAAGATACTTTGTTTCTCTGCAAAATTTTCTTGTGAAGTAAATATGGAGATTATTGATATTGAAATTTGATTTAATGTCAATTATTTCTTGTCTTTGAATAATAGAAAAAATTTAAGGTTTTCTATGAAAAAACCTATGAAATATTAGCACTAGAACACCTCTTATCTTGGAATGAGTAGGGCAGCCTTACGATATTTCTAGTTAAGAGCATGCACATAATTTTTTAAGTTAGATCATTCCTTGAATAAATACTGGAGGGAGTTGTAACTTTTTTAAAATTCAGAGGGAAGTGATAAGTAGTACACTTAGCTAGTTGTTTGGTTGAGAGATTTGTTTTCATGAGGGTTAACGAAGAGTTGTATTGAATTAATAAAGGAAAAAAAAATATGTTCACCAACACTATGGAAGTTATTCATATGATTATGGATCTATTATTGGGCTACGTGTAATGTGTTCATAGTCCCTCTCTAACCTAGAGTGGATCATGTTTTATGTTTTTGTTCCAAGTATTCCATTTAATTTTTATCTCTTATTTAGATGAGTTCATGCTATGTGAGACATATGTATTTATTGGTTATCTCTTATTTGGTATTGTCCATGTTAAATATAAAATATGTTTTGTTTTAGATGCTTCTGGAATGGGACCTTATTGTATGTTGTTTCTACCATGGTTGACATGTGACATAATTATAATATTATTTTCTTACAACTGACCTTGTTGCAATATCCAATTATCTATCTTGTATATAATCATAAATTGTCCCTTCACAAGAGGGGAGTGTTTATTTAAGTAAAATTTATGGGTGAAATGGTGAATTTATATTTGAATATTTTTTTGAATAGGAGAAGTCTAGTATATGAACATAGTAAAAAAGTGCTTCTAAGGTTGACATTATTGTGTGAAAAAATTACACTATAAGGATAATTAATTTTTATTGGTTGGGAAGGGTTGTTTGTTTCTAAGATAATGTTTCTTGGATACAAAAGTTTATCATATTATCTTTCTACTTTGGCAATGTGCATCTATTTTCATGTTGAGAGAAATGAGCTCCTATCTATATTCATTATTGTATTGGTAGCATGTCTCTAGTTTGAAGTTCAGAGGAGTGATCTCCTACCATCATTTGTAGTCTAAATATATACAATAGGGAATTATCTTTATGGGAAAGTTATCACCGTAGTTTTTCCTAGTTTGAATTTTCCATGAATAAAATCTTAGTGTTCATGTTTTGTCAGTTATGTTCATTATTTTCCTAATGATGAATATTGAAGTTAGTTGTTTACTTATATGAAATCATAGTTTATGGTGATTCATCCCCTCTCTTAGCATCGAAAGTGTATTAAAAAATAAGTATCAAACTGAGGTTCCTCTTAAAGAAGCTTAATCACTTGAGGCAAATACAAGATGGCACAAAAATTATACTTTCATGCTTTAGTATTTAATGGGACTATTTTTTCTTATTGGAAGGAAAATATGGAAGCATGATGCAGAGCCCATTGATCAATTCACTCCAAGATGAAGATGCTCCACAAGATTTCCACAAACCCACTATGTTTCCTAGTTGTTCCACTAGGCCTTCTTGCACCAATAGGGTCAAATCAAATCCTAAGACCCAAGACTCATTCCCAAGCCATCCTTGGAACTTATCCCACCTATTTTAACTTTATTAAATAGTCAAAAACTTCCCAAAACACCATTTTCATCAAATTCACCCAATGCAGCCCTAAATTAGGTTTCCTTCCTAGTAGCCCTATTAAACAGGTAATTTGCACTTTTCTCAGACTTTTACCAAATAGCTTGAAAAAAAATTCTTGATTAAAATACTCTTTTCAGATTTTTTCAATATATAAAAAATCCAACTATCACTTGTTTGGACCAGGTCTACAGAAAACTGCTTCTCCATCTTTGTTCCTAAGACTAATTACGCCATTTTACAAAGCAAGTACCCTCTAAAATTACTTCCACAAGTCCAAACATTGGAAAGTATATATTTATGATCCCAAACTAATTATTTTGGCATTGGTTTTCATAATACCACTGTCCTCATAGGCAAACTACAAAACCCTCATCAAATTGGTCCAAAATCTAGGGTTATCTAGATCTCCCACTTATGATCACTTTTATAACCCAAAAAATGTTTATTCACCATATTTGGGACATATATCAACATTTTTAACATAAAATTATATACTTATTAAGGAAGATCCTCTGTTGCTATACTCTTGGCACATATTTCATGCCCTTTCCTAGGGGACAGTCCCGATGTAGACCCTCATAACCACTTCTCCTAGACATTATAAGATCAAATTCATAATATAAAATTCTACTGGAGTCCAGTCAATCAAAATCAGCCTACTTTCATGGAATGGCTTTAGACTTCATTTAGAACCTTCAAAACAATGATAAAAACTCATATTTTTAGGGACAATCAACACTATGAATGTAAATATGATTAAATAGAATGAAAAACTCATCCAAATGGTTCCAAACCACTTATCCCAAAATTCTTACTTCATCCTTGATGATTTACCAATCAAGATAAATCAATAAAACATGAACAAATGGTCATACTAGGCACCTCTCCCTACATAAAATTATTTCCAAGGTTTTAAATAACCTTTCTCTAACTCCCTGAACCGAATCCCATTTTTTGGTTGCATTAAAAACTTGAACAAATTCTTATTTTAGGCCTACCCACCCAAAACTAAGTAGCCATTGGTATTCAAATATTTGAATTTCCAACTTAGTTTTTATTTGATTCTAAGAACCTATAACCCCCCAAATCACTAAATTTGGTTTTATTGTAGTCATTAACATTATTTAAGGTCTTATAGGACCATTTTCACAGCCTAGGCACTAATGGACCACTCACAATGAAATTAGTTCCTAGGGTCCTTACTAGAACCCTTAGGACATTTACCAATATATTCAATTTAACATACCCAAAATCCATTATAGGAACTAGAAACTCCATATTGAATCTTGGTGACTCTCCTCTAACCTCTCTATTCCTTTATGGCCTCATTGGTTTCCTTTCCTTGTCACACGTGCCTCTGCAACATACTCCCTGGGTTGAAAGTTGTATAAGTCCTTTTGGAAATTATTATTACAATAAACATGTTAGGAAAAAATATACCTCATCTTCACCTTTGGTTTAAATATATCATAATGCATGACCCATGGAATCCTTTCTTGATGCTTCTTTCCATTTCTCCTCATCATCTTCACTTTATTCTTTCCATTCCTTGGCAATGTACCCACTTCTTGTTGCTGAGTTCTCTATTGGCACCATCATGCTTTCAATTATTATCATTGATGCACATACCTCCAAACTCATCCAATGTACCCAAAGGTACCCTTCTTTCTTTTCACCAACCTACCATATCTCCATGCTTGGAGAGTATACCAATTCTTGAGCCTCCTCATGTCCTTACAACTCAACCATAGCCTCTTCCACTTAGACTAGATCAGAATTCACAATCTGAACATTTTTTTCATGCCATTCCCCTTGGCATTGAAAACTATCTCTTATCTTAAAGGCTACACCATGATCCCCTTCATGAATTCCTCCCATAGTACTCTTCCTAGTACAATTCTTCTTCCTCCTTGCTAATAGCCTTTCCATAGGCCAAACAACTTTCCTCTTTACCTTTAAGTTCCAAATTGATTATTGGTCTTCAATCATCTTCTCTAAAGATTCTCAAATCTACTTTATCTCCTTCAACTCTTTTTGTCTCAAATCTTCCTCTCTCTTTTTTCTTTCATCTTTTTTCTTCTTTCTCTCTTCCTCTCTTTTCTTATTTCCATAGTTTAGGTACTCTTTCAATGCCTCTAGCATATCTCATTCAGACTTTGTGAAAGCCATCTTCGCCAATCTATGATTCCAAACCATGACATCCTAAATCTTCTCACTCTAATAAAAATATGATGTGGATCCCATTGATCAATTCACTCCACAACCAAGAGACTCCATAAGATGTCCACAAACCCACTATGTTTCCTAGTTGTTCCACTAGGCCTTCTTGCACCAATAGGGTCAAATCAACTCCTAAGAATCAATACTCATTCACATTCCATACTAGGGTCTTATCCCACATATTTAAACTTTATTCGATAGGAACCAACTTCCCATAACACTCTCTACATCAAATTCAACCAATCTTAACAGGGTAAGCTATTAGAAGTAGCTAAGCATTGTAGCTCTAACCGAGCACCCTTTTTTTGTGGGTACCATCCCCACTGTAGTTTTTCCTTATGATCAAGGGTTTCTTTGAGACCAAAAATTATTGAGTTATGAGTAATGTTTTCATGTTTTTATTTCTATGTTTTATGGTGTTACATGCAAAGTTTTCAATTCAGTAAATGATCATAATATATGATAGAAATAAAAACCAAGTTAACCAAGGGTTGATACATTTTTTTACAGTATTGATTCATGCCGCTCCTCTCAGTACTTAAATTTTCATTATTAATCCAACATTTTTGGTTTTGATTTGTCTTGTGCACTTGTGATCATGAGCCCTTGGAGATATTTCCCTTACATATTACCATCTTTTGGAGTTCATTTCCATCCATATCACTATCATATTTTCATACCCTTTCTACATCTATTATTACTTACTTATCAAGATACAATCTACATTCTCAATAGCCTCATATTCTTTGTGCTATAAAATTGATCTCACTTACATTATATCGACACAAGATCTTTAAATATAGGAAGACAAGGTAATCAAGTGTTTCATGAATGTATTGGTGTTGTTTATATTTATATAACTTGTTTTGTGCTTTTGTGAAGAAGTATTCTTTTGATATGATAATTGATTTCCTTGTGATCTCCTTGCATGTGGTTGGGTAAGAATAAGTTTTCACATGTTATATACATTATCAATTTTAATTTTGTCACTATCATTTATCTTATATGAGA
Organism: Chamaecyparis obtusa; assembly: GCA_027943335.1. Taxonomy (NCBI): domain Eukaryota; kingdom Viridiplantae; phylum Streptophyta; class Pinopsida; order Cupressales; family Cupressaceae; genus Chamaecyparis; species Chamaecyparis obtusa. The sequence goes on along the minus strand of BSBK01005434.1, from coordinate 476,937 downwards.
TGAATCCTTATAAAAACTAGACACTATCATGATCTATAAATTTTATAATATAGGATAAATCTTACTTAAAAGTAGACAACATGATCATTTATCAACCTATCAATAAATACTTAATTATGGAAAGAGATATTAATGGTTGTTGACTCATTTTATCAAGTGATTCTTATCTTTTACTTGATTTAATCTTTATTGATATACTTCTTCAATTACTTCAGGATGTCCTTCAATAGAGGAGTAATGATTCATGGTCACTTAATTGTTGTTTCCATATTTTTATTTCATAGTATTATGACTCATCTTAGGAAATTATTATATAATATGAAGAAGGATGTATGGCCTCTTCATCTTTCATTTTGAATCTTAGTGACTCTCCTCTATCCTCTCTATTCATTGATGGCCTCATTGGTCTCATTTCCTTTTCCCAAGTTCCCTTGTACCATACTCACTAGGTTGAAAGTTTTATAAGTCCTTTTGGAAATGATTCCTATAGTAAACTTTTTAGGAAAACATATAGCTGGTCTTCACCTTTGGTTTGAATATATCATAATGCATGACCCATGGAATCCTTTATTGATGCTTCTTTCCATTTATCCTCTTCATCTTCACTTTAGGCTTTCCATTCCTTGGCAATGTGCACACTTCTTGCTACTCACTGCTTTCCATTAGCACCATCATGCTTTCAATTCTTACCACTATTGCACATACCTAAAACTAATCCAATGTACTAGCCAAAGGTAACCTTCTCTCTTTTCACCAACCTACCATATCTCCATTCTTGGAAAGTAAACCACCTCTTGAGCCTCCCCATGTCCTTCCAACTCAACCTTAGCCTCTTCCACTGAGACCAAATCAGACATCACAATCTAAACATTTTTTTCATGCCATTCCCCTTGGCATTGAAAACTATCACTTATCTTCAAGGCTACACCATGATCCCCTTCATGACTTTCTGTCACATTACTCTTCCTAGTACCATTCTTCTTCCTCCTTGCTAATAGTCTTTACATAGACCAAACAAATTTACTCTTTCCCTTAAAGTGTCAAATTGATTGTTAGTCTCCAATCATCTACTCCAAAGCTTCTAGACTCTCCTTTATCTCCTTCAACTCTTTTTTTCTATACTCTTCATATCTCTTTTTTCTTTCCTCTTCTTTCTTCATTCTCTCTTCCTCTCTTTTATTCTTTCCATATTTCGTGTACTCTTTCAATGCCTCTAGCATTTCTCTTTCAAAATTTCTCAAAGCCATCTTCTCTTATCTATGATTGCAAACCATGACATCCCAGATCTTCTCACTCTAATAACAATATGATGTGGATCTCATTGATCAATTCACTAAATGACCAAGAGGCTCCACAAGATGTCCACAAACCCACTATATTTCCTAGTTGTTCCACTAGGCATTCTTGCACCAAAAGGTTCAAATAAACTCCTAAGACCCAAGACTCATTCCCATGCCATCCTAGGGTCTTATCCCATCTATTTAAACTTTATTCAATAGGAACCAACTTCCCATAACACCCTCTACATCAATTTGACCCAATACTAACAGGGTAAGCTATCAGAAGTAGCTAAACATTATAGCTCTAATCGAGCACCCTTTTTGCTACACTAGTGAAGGATTGTGGGTACCATCCCCACCACATTTTTTCCCTCTAATCAAGGGTTTCTATGAGACCAAAAATCATTTAGTTATGAGTTATGTTTTCATGTTTTGATTTCTATGTTTTATGGTGTTACATGCAAAGTTTTCAATTCGGTAAATGATTGGAATATATGATAAGAATAAAAACCAAGTTAACAAAAGGTTCATAAAATTTGTCATAGTATTGATTCACCCCTCCCCTCTCAGTACTTAACTTTCCATTATTAATCCAACATTTGTGGTTTTGAGTTGTCTTATGCACTTGTGATCATGAGCCTTTGGAGATATTTCCCTTAAATATTACCATCTTTTGCAGTTCATTTCCATACATATCACTATCATATTGTCATACCCTTTCTACATTTATTATCACTTACTTATCAATAATCAATCTGCATTCTCAATGGTCTCGTATTCTTTGTCCTATAAAATTAAGCTCACACACATTTTATCTACACAAGATCTTAAAAGATAGGAAGACAAGGTAATCAAGTGTTTCATGAATGTTTTGGTGGTGTTGATGTTTAGAGAACTTGTTTTGTGATTTTGTGAAAAAGTGTTCTCTTGATATGATGATTGAATTCCTTGTGATCTCCTTGCCTATGGTTGGGTTAGTATAGTTTTTCACATGTTATATGCATTATCAATTTTAATTTTTGTCACTATAATTTATCTTATATGAGATGAATCCTTATAAAAACTAGACACTATCATGATCTACCAGTTTTATTATATAGGATAAATCCTATTTTAAAGTAAACAACAAGATCATTTATCAACCTATCAATAAATACTTAATTATGGAAAGAGATATGATTGGTTGTTGACATATTTTATCAAGTGAGTCTTATCTTTTACTTGATTTTATCTTTTTTTATTTTCTTCTTATATTACTTGATGATGTCCTTCAATAGAGGAGTAATGATGCATGGTCACTTAATTGTTGTTTCCGTATTTTTATTTCGTAGTATTATGACTCATCTTAGGAAATGATTATATAATATCATGAAGGATGTATGGGCTCTTCATCCTTCATTTTGAGAGCACATTCTTGTTTTCCTAACTACGCATCCTCTCGACAGGGTATGATCCTTCACCATCTTTCCTTATCCTTCCTTTAACTAGAGAATCATGCTTCTATTCTATATCCTTTTCTTCTTTTATACAACATGATAAAGTGCACTGTCTTAAAGAGGGGCAAAATGTTGACACCTAAAATTATCCTCACTTAATTAAATTAATATGTTATTTATTTAATAATTTTACTATTATGTCATTTATCAATGAAATATATAGTTACTTTTTATTTAATTAATGCATTAAGATTTGCATTGTCTCAAAGAGGGGAAAAATGTTGACACCTAAAATTATCCTCACTTAATTAAATTAATATGTTATTTATTTAATAATTTTACTATTATGTCATTTATCAATGAAATAGATACTTACTTTTTCTTTAATTAATGCATTACGATTTTCATTTTTTATTTAAATAAATATTTAATTATCTAACGAATTTTCCTTTTCGATCATATATATATATATATATATATATATATATATATATATATATATATATATATATATATATATATAATGTCATTTGTCAATGAAATAGATACTTACTTTTTATTTAATTAATGCATTAACATTTTTATTTATTATTTAAATAAATATTTATTTATCTAATGATTTTTTCTTTTCTATCCTGTATGTATGTATGTATGTATGTATGTATGTATGTATGTATGTATATATATATGTATGTATGTATGTATGTATGTATCTATGTCTATGTGTTTATATATACATACATACATAAATATATATGTGTGTGTATGTGTGTGCGCGCACGCGCGTGTGTGTGTATACGTATATACATACATACATATATGTATATGTGTATGTGTATGTATATATATGTATATAAATATACATATATGTATATGTATATGTGTATGTGTATGTATATATATGTATATAAATATACATATATGTATATGTATATGTATATGTATATGTATATGTATATGTGTGTGTGTGTATATATATATATATATATATATATATATATATATATATATATATATATATATATATATATATATATATATATATATATATATATATATATATATATATATATATATATATGGGTATGTGTAGGATTGTGGTATGCCAAACTAGGCCCTTAACTAACAATGAAAATTTAGAAAATCAGGTTTAGGCAAGTTGATATAAAAAATTAAACAAGTTATAAATATTATATCAAAAATATGTAAGAAGAGAATTTGTAGAAAATTGAATATAGTTTCTAAGATACTAGGCCTTTTTTCAAAAACAATTATTCTATATGTTGAAAATTTCAAATTTCAATGTAGTAGTACGAACATTTCAGGAAGAAAATAAGAAGTAGGTGTATGTCTAACCACCTTAAACACAATCAAGTGATAATTTATTTTTACAAGATTCTAGATATAAGTAGTACACTCATGTCTAGATGTGACACATATTTATTTATAATTTTTTTTGAAGTAAATAATTAATTATGATTTTTCTTCTACAACTTTTCCAGAATATAAAAACTCTCATGTTTGACCACATTAACTTAGTCTAAACTTTATCTAATTGAAAAAACAAATTATTTTCTTGTAGTAGGAAAATCATAGAATGTTACACATATTTTGGATTTCAAAAATGTTATATAGTTTGAAAGTTATAGCTATTTTTCAATAAGTCTATCAATTAGGACTAGAAAGATAACAAGTAGGTGTATGTCTGACCACATTAAACAAAATCAAATGATAACAATTTTTTATATGATTATAGATAAATGTAGTAGAATCATGTCCGAATGTGATGTATAATTTTTTGCAAGTAAATAATTAATTATGATTTTTCTACTACAAATTTTCCTGAATATAAAAACTATTGTGTCTGACCACCTTAACTTAGTCTAAACTTCATCAAATTGAAAGAATTCTTTATTATTATTGTAATGTCTCTCTCTCTCTATATATATATGTGTGTGTGTGTGTGTGTGTGTGTGTGTGTATATATATATATATACACATATACATATACATATACATATACACATACACATACACATACACATACACATACACATACACATATACATATATATATATATATATATATATATATATATATATATATATATATATATATATATATATATATATATATATATATATATATATATATCCAACCCCTCCATTCTCAACAATTAATTTAAATCGATAATTTTCTTTGTTTAACTTATTGTATTTTTCCTCTCACATCTCCCAACATCTCTATATACAATGCATCTTATAATGTATTTCCAAAACTCAAAAAATTGGTGTTGTTAGAATTATGGAAAGGTGTGTATAGAGAGGGGAGGGGTGAATCAATATCCTTAAAAAAATTTCAAACTAAATCCTTGTAAACATGTGAATCAATAACTAATTATATCCTTTAAATTCACCATTCATTGAATATTATAACTGAAATGTAAATGCATATAATCTAATCAAATATGTAAACATGAAACTTCATACACATAACACATGTATTTTGGTATCGCAGAAACCCTGGTTAGAAGGTAAAAATGGTGGTGTGGATGACACCCACAAAGCTTCACTACTGCAATAACAAAGTTACCAGTTAAGGCTACAAATGTTTGATCACTTTTGGTGATCTTACCCTATTATGAGTAACAATAAGATCAGCTAGATCTACTCGGTTAGAGGATTTTAGCAACATGATTAAGTATGCACTAGGTTAAGAGATTTACAAAAAGAACTGTTGAGTCCACTCTATTGGGAGATTTAAGGTCTTCTACAGTGGTTAAAAAGTTACAGTAAGATTGATCTGTAAATAGAAACTAATTTTGCCTGATACCAAATCTGTTATGTACTTATATGTTATCACCTTAATATGATTGATCTCTTCTCTAAATACTGCTCGGTAGCCTTTTATTTTTGATAAATTGTATAGGGTATGTGCAGGATCATGGTATGTGAAAAAGTGGCGATGTGAAAAATAAGTCCTGATTGAAAAACAACTATAACTTTCAAATAATATAATATTTCTAAAATCCAAAATATGCATCACATTCTATGCTTCACCTACTACAAGAAGAAATTTTATTTTGTTCAATTTGAGGAAGTTTAGAGTAAGTTAAGGTGGTCAGACGCATGAGCTTTTATATTCTAGAAAATTTGTAGGAGAAAAAACATAATAATTATTTATTTAGAAATAAAATTCTAAAAAAATATGCATCCCATCTAGACATGGATCTACTACTTAAATCTAGAATGTTGTAAAAAATTATTATCATTTGATTGTATTTAAGGTGGTAAGACATACACCTACTTCTTATCTTTAACCTGAAATTTTCATACTATTGATAAACTGATTGGAAAATAGATATAACGTTCAAGCAGTATAACATTTTTGAAATCTAAAATATGTTTCACATTCTATGCTTTTCCTCATACAAGAAAAAATTAAAAGTTTTTAATTTTATGAATTTTAGACCAAGATAAGGTGGTCAGACACGTGAGTTTTTATATTCTCCAAAATTTTTAGTAGACAAATCATAATTAATTATTTACTTGAAAAAAATTACAAAAAAAATATGTGTCACATCTGAACATTAGTCTACTACTTATATCTAGAATCTTGTAAAAAAATATTATCTTTTGATTATGTTTAAGGTGGTTAGACATACACCTACGTCTTATCTTTTTCCTGATGTTTTTATACTACTGCATTGAAATTTGAAATTTTCACCATATAGAATAATTTATTTTCAAAAAAGGGCTAGTATCTTAGAAACTACATTCAATTTTTTATACATTCTCTTCTTACATATTTTATATATAATATTGATAACTTGTTCAAATTTTTATGTCAACTTTCCTAACCCTGAATTTTTTGAATTTTCATTGCCACTTAAGGGCCTAGTTTGGCATACCATGATCCTACACATACCCTATAATCTGTTAATGCTTCAAAATTTAACCCTATCTAATCTTCAGATGTCTTCCCAAAATGGTGGCTACTTCACGTGTGATACATGTCAAAATGATATCTATACAATATTTATATCAAACTAATTTAACAAAATTATGGTTTAGATACTATCTTAGAAAACCTAAGATCACCTATAGAAATGAATAACCTAGATCATCTTCACATAGGAATCATCAGTTATTAAATGATTAAATCCTTATTAAATTTCATCTCAATCTTGATAAACCATTTTCTAATTGGTGTAAATTATTTTCATTATAGTTTGTGCCATTCCAAACTGCTATGGTGTTTCCTTTTTCACTCAGTGTACACTACATTCATCACTTGGTATTTAACTGGTGCTCAGTTCATATGAATTATCAGTGACTACTATGCTTGGTATTCGATAATCATCTGGCTTAGTAAGAGTACTCAGTCAAAACTATATTTGGTTATCATAGTGATCTACCTTATGTTCTTCTTGGTGTCTAAGCTATGTGTCTTAACTGAATATCCTATCTTGTCTCCTTTACCAACTGTATGACTGAATTATACTAATGAAAAATATTTAATGCTCTTAAGAGTAACATTCTACCTCTTTGGCATTAGTATCAAAAACATTATGTATATGGTATTGACTACAAAATTTGAACTTCACCAAAAATGTGAATCTATGTGAACTCCCCCTTTGTATATGCTCTCGGCGTGAATTACATGAAAGAATATATATATATACATATATTTTCCCCCTTTTTTGAAATTAATAGAAAAAAAGTACTGAAAACTTATCAAATATGTTATGATGGGTTTTCTGCAGAGTGGACAAGAGGTTTTCCTATTCTTCTTTGAGATACTCAAGAGAAATCTACTCTAATCCGACTTGTGCATGCATATAAAAAATGTTCTCTATAACTGAAATCTCAAGGGTGGCAACTAATTATTTTTCCTTATTCGCATGCTTTTGCATTACCTTTAGGTGTGGAAGTAACTCTTCCTACAACTCAGTTACTTTTTCTCTTATTTTATCCTCTTCCTTCCTCAGTACTAGTCTTAACTGTTGGATTTGTGTAACTTTAGCATAATGCTCATAAAATGCATTGGGCTTGGTTAACAAACTATTTTCACTAACCTTAAATTCCTCATCCAACTTCTTAATCTTTTCACTAAGCTCGTTAGTAAAATGGTCTATAGTGCATAGCTTGTGCAAAATTATAATAACTCTTTGAATAATAACATCTAACTCAGTTATTACCTCAGATAATTTCACCTTATTTACTACCACTTCCTAGCTGATTCTCTCTACTAGCTTTTGTAGTATCTTTTCCTTTTCTCTTCCTTCTATTCTCTTCTGAGCATCTATGTTTGGAGAATTTATGTGGTTGGTTAGAGTAGCAAGTTGATCAATGATGGGAGTTCCCTTATCAACATTTATATAGAGGACTACTTGCATCAAGATTTATCTAACATCCTCTAAGACCTTCTTATTCTTACTTTCTTGTCTTAGTTTCTCTTGTGCATAATTCTCCAAATCTTCTAAGTTCTTATGGGTCTAGGGTTCTTGGGTCACATGTAAGAATTTCAATAATCTCTTTTAAAGTGACTAGACCCTTACCATGTTTCTTCTTTTTCTTCTTCTACTAAGTGCTTGATTTGGTAGATTTCCCATAAGGTACTAGAGATTTTCTCTCTGGATTAGACTTTTCTTTCTCAGTTGACACACTTTCTTCCTTATCGTACCCTTTGACTCTTCCCTCAGTCTGTGGTCCTTGGGCTTCTTGTCTGGTGTCAATTTAAGAGACATCTATATTTGTCTTAGTTCCAGCTTCTTTAGTTCCTACCTTTGTTCTTGCAAGCTCATTTATCTCCTTTGGTCCTTCTTCACCATGTCCTTCGATGGTGTCTATCTATTTCTCAGGTGTCTCTTCCTTGGATTTCCCTTCAGTGGAAATATCAATGGATTGCACCAATATTAGTAAGTTACCAAGTATGTTTAATTCAGCTACCTCAATAGGTCTTTCTTCCTCAGTATTGTCTACAACTATGGTGATATCTTCATCATCATTTAATTTTTCATCATGATCTCCATCAGTAATGTCTTCTACTATTACTTCATCATTCCCAATTGTTACTAGCTTCTCAGGAGTATCCTATTTTTCTTCTTCAATATATCCTACAAGATAGAATTATTCAACATATGTATCATCTTGTATCTCAGTATAAGATATATGGATTGGCTCTTTAGTAGCTATATCTGCATAATTTGAATGTACCCCTTTTCCTTTACCTTTTACTTTCTGCATGGGGATTATATCCAGTGCAGTTTAGTCAGCTTCAACCCTTGAATCCAAAATTTTATTCCACAAATATTTTTCATTTTCATCAACTTCTTCTAGATTTCCTTCCAATATGTTTAATGCTTAGTGTTTCATTAGAAATTTGTTGACACATTATTTCATCAAGTCTTTAATTTCTATTTCAGATAAATTAGGCATTTCCAACATCAATGAACATTTTCTCATCTCCTTCTTGGTATGCAAGCCATAGGTCCATCTTGTTGATACCTTGTTGTGAAACTCCTTAGGAATGTATTTTACAAATTCAATAGGTGATCTTCTAGATTTAATCATCATGCTGATGATTGCCTCTTCTATATTTTCCTAATCCTCAGTTGACATAGCTACATACATATTCATCTTAGGGTGAGCTAGTCTACCCGTTTCCTTTATGTTTTCTACTAGCTCATCAAGTGATTGAGATTTATTGGCAACAACTTTAAATTGACTGGTATCTTCCTCTTTAGATTTAATATCATCCTTACCTCTTATTAGTCTTCTTATTTTCTTCAATTTCTTGATGGTGGCTTGTGCAACTCTCTTTTTTTGATATGTTTTTGTAGGAGTAGGTTGTGTGATTTTTTCTATTCCTCATTTCAAGGGTGGAGAAATACCAGTAGAGGATCTTGTCTGTTGGAAATATAGATGTAGTAACTGAGAGGGGGGTGAATCAGTTAACCACAAAAATATTACCACTGATCTCTTAAATATCTTAAATTATTTACTGTGCCACTCGGTAAATATACAAAAAAATGTTGAAAACTTGATCCTTGAAGTGTGTAATAATTAAACTGTTCTTAAGCATTCATCAGTGATTAACTTACATGAATAAAGAAAATAACATGAACACAAGAGACACCAGATTTACCATGGAAACCCAATATGGGAAAAACCACCAATGTAACTAGTTACTATTTTTCACTCTTCTGAAGTGATGCCCGGTTAGAAGCCAACCTGGTAAAAGGTTACAAAACACACTGTTAGGTGTGACCTTGTTAGAGGATTTAATCAGCCTACTAGGAGTGGCCTTGTAAGAGGTCTTGAAACAATTCAATAGAACAGTTACCTTGTTAGAGGATTTACAAAATGGTTGTTAAACCAACTCGGTTAAGAGATTTTGATATTACTACTACAATTGCTAGAGAGTAACAATGAAATAACCTGCAACTAAATTGCTGAATATAGATCTCTGTTCTATTTCACTAGATCCTTACTGATCAATTAAATCTTTGCTTCTCCTCAAGGATATTTGACCATCCTTCAAAATTTGCACACACCTTTCTTTAAAATGATTTCTGCATGCTATATATTTTATTAACCATTTGACCTTCTATATATATATATGCCATTTCATAATCATTTAGATTGTCAAGTTGGCACTAATAATTATTATAATAGTCAGTTGGGATAAACAAATTGTAATAACAAAAATCTTTGAAAGGGTCGACCTTGCTCGGTAACATTAATCCTGAAAAGATTTCCTTCGATGACCAAGAGAACTCGGTAACCACAGTGAATTCTGCAACATCCTTTAGAGACTGAGAGAGCTCGGTAACCACTAATTTTCCTTCGATAACCGAGGAGGCTCGGTTAACATTGTTACCTTGTCATGTTTCCTTTAGACACCTGAGAGAACTTGGTAGACACAAAAAACCGCCTAGCTGACCGACTGAGCTCGGTAGATACTAAGAACCACTTAGCTGACTGACTAAACTCGGTAGATACTAAGAGCGATAATTGATATGACATTTGTATGACATTAAAGACAACACATAGCTAATCCAACAATGTCCTTTAGATAATTGTATCCAACACTTTTCATCACTCGTGTAGGGGTCTCAGCTTGTTTTTTCTTCCCTTTTCCCTTTACCGGTGCAGCTTGAAGTTCTTTTTCTGACTCAGTCTCCTCTTCATGTCCATTGTTACCAATCAAAATTTGTTCCTTGGTTACTTCTTCAACTGACTTATCTATTTCTTCCACTTCTTCTTCATCAAATTTCTTAGCCAAGGTCTCCATCATTTTCTTGGATTTTTCACTAACCTTAACTCTAACTAATTCCATTATAATTCTCAATTTTTCTTCCTCATAGATTCCAAACCTGGTAGCTTTGGGATCTTTGGGCTAAGCCAAAAGTGTCTTTATTCTCCTAGAGGCTCATTCAATATTGAGTTCATAGCCCATTAGGGGTATCCAAATAGTTCTTGGCTCAACTACCTTAATCAATGTGGTATTGGTGTCTACAAGAAAAAAAATATCCTTGTATTTCTCAAGTAATTATATAGATATCCTGCTCCTTTTATGCATTCTTTCTTTAAACTTTCCAAAATAGTCATCCTTCATAGCCTCAAAATTTTGACCTAAATTCTTGAGGAACTCACTGATTTGGATGATCATCGGTAGGTTAACATCCCACTCGACATTACCGACATATGGAAAATAATTTTGAAAGTAGAAAATGTACAAACAAATAATGAGCCAAACTTACAAGTGTTGGTGTTTTCTACATGGATAGTCCTCATATTCTCCTCCATTGTTCCAACAGTGGCTCAATGAGGTCTAACTATAAACCTTTCTTGACAATCTTATAAGCTATGTCTACTACTCCGCATGGGACACTAATGAGCCTGCTTGATTGAAAATATTATAACCAATAACATAGGCTCCAAACATTATTTTCAAATCGGTGATGGTGTTGATCCTCATTCCTCTACCATCCCACTTGGTTCCTATTAACTTCTTGATCTCTTCCCCAGGTGGGTTTTTGATGGATTTTGCCTTATCATTTGTAGGGTATCAAGTAACCATGTAGATAACTTTCTTAGATATTTTAACTAGCTCGTCCAACCAAATTTTTCCTTCATGCACTCAGCTTAACACAACCCTAATCCATTCAATCTTAAAATCCTTTCAAAAATGAAGGAAATTTGTTAGACCTTTGATTTCCAGGTAGGTATGATCATCTTTTAGCTTTCCATCCTAGCACAGTTCCTAATATGTCAATTGAAGCTCAAAATCTTTGATTTCACTTATCTTGCATTGGATGTATGCACATATATCCTGAACTAATAAAACCCTAAACTAATAAAACCCTAGTCGGTACGCTTGAAAACAAGCCTATTTGATCAACTTGTGAGTAATATCTCCTTGAATATCTATTGAATGCTCAAAAAAATCTTTGCTCAATTTTCTCTAGTTCTGCACTTGATCATTCTATGATAAAATGATTTTCTTTGATGTATATTTATACCTAAAATTCCTTTTCCCACTCAAAGTTTTGTAATAAATGCTTTACCTACCACAACTCAGTTAATACAATGACGTTCGGTTGTCTCTTTGAAACTTCAGCTTAGTTAACACTAAACATTTCTCATTTGATACCTCAACTTAGTTAACCTTGACACTTTCACTGACTAACAATATTTAACTCAATCATGCTTTTATCGACTATATGCACTTTATGCTCAAAACATACAATGCCCTAGTGCATCTTATTTCATGTTGATTTGGTATTCATCCAGTAGATATAAGGAACTGTTGTAATATATAAATGATTGAAATTTAGTTCCATACTTGAATTTCTTAGGTGTAGGTGATGAGATCACCTAATCCAAAGAATGAGGTGTCATTGAATGTTGTGCTTGGTCCAACATTATCATTTTTTGCTCTTCTCCACATTTGATACCTTATCCTCATGATTTCTTCAATGGTTTCTCCATTTTTATTAACATTCACCTCTGGTGCTTGGTCTCTACAGTCTTTTCTTAGATGACCAACCTTGTGATAGTGCAAACATGCCATTCCATAATTTGTCCAATTTCAAGATTTTCCTCTCTAGTGCATTCTCATACAATTTTCTACAATATGTCCATATCTACTACATGTTGTATAACTATTCCATGTGTTGTAATACCAAGTATATGCATTCCCTTGCCTTCTTAGTTGATATGTCTTGTTTTGTCCTTTCAATTTCCAGACTTGCTTCATATTTGTCCTACATTTGTGTGATATATGTACATGCATGTTACAAGTATGACAATGCTTTTCCATGTAATGTTTCTTAGGTGGTTTATTCAGCTTTGATCTACACTCATGTTCTTGATGTCCATACTTATTGTAGTTATAATAATAATGATTAAATTTGGGAGTGGATTTAGGAATACCTTTTTCTTTTCTTTTGAAAACATTTGATGTGTGACCTGGTTTTCCATAATGATAGCATGAAATCTTCTTTGGCCTTGGATGTGCATAGGAATTTTTTTTTTCTTCTTGTTTTGATGTCTCTCCCTTCTTGGTATAGCCTAAACTAGTAGTGATGTCAAGTCTTCTTTGAATGCTTAGGAATTCATCCATCCTTTTAGTGTTTTCTTCAGCTTTCTTTTTCATATCATTATGTTGTTGTTGAATTTTCACTTCATTTTTCAATCTTTCATTTTCTTCTCTTATTCACTAATGTCTTCCAATTTTTTGGTAAGCTCATTGTTCACTCAGTTGACGTCATGACTCATGACAACCATCTGATTGAAAATTTCAAACTAATGCTCGGTGAGTCTCAATATCTCAGATTCCTTTTCTTCCATATTTTCATTCATTTATCTTCTATCTTCAATATCTAAGTTCCATTCTTATTCATCCTATCTTGCATTGTTCATGGTATCAATCAGTCTAACCATTTAGTCTCTTGACTGATTTGTAGTGTTTTTACTTGATTAGTAAGATATTTATTCTTTCTAGATAGATCTGATATGAGTCCTTTAGATGCATCAGATATGCTTCCAGATCCTGTTCCTTCAAATGGATCCTCTATTTCTTCTTCCTGATAATCCATCTCATTATACTGAAATGCCATTTCCTTTGTTTTGACCAATAGCTCCCTGAGTTTTTTCTTTGGTTTCCTTGAAGTATTCAATGCAAATTTGCATGATCTGTAATTACTGATTTTCAATTGTCTTGTCAAGCTTATAAGTCTCCATCCTTAAGAACTTTTCTCTTAAGTGATTAAACTTTCTCAACAAGAGAACTAGATCCGGTACCAATTGTTGGAATTATGGAAAGGTTTGTAATGAGTGGAGAGGGGTGAACCAGTACCCTCAAATTTTTTTAAAATTGAATTATTGTAAACATGTGAATCAATAACTGACTGTATCATTTACATTAACCATTCATTCAATATCATAATGAAAAATGTAAATGCATGCAATATAATCAAATATGCAAACATGAGACTTCATACACATAACACATGTATTTTGGTATCGCATAAACCCTTGTTAGAAGGTAAAAAATGTATTAGGGAAGACACCCACAAAGCTTCAATACTGTAGTAACAAAGTTACCGGTTAAGGCTATAAAGATTTGATCACTTTGGGTGATCTTACCCATTTAGGAGTAATAAGAAGATCAACTATATCTACCTAGTTAGAGGATTTTAGCAACACAATTAAGGGTTCACTTGGTTAAAATATTTACAAAAAGAACTATTAAGTCCACTCTATTAGGAGATTTAAGGTCTCCTACAATGGTTAAAAAGTAATAGCAAGATTGATTTGAAAATAAAAACTAATCTTGCAAGATATCAGATATGTTATGTAATTATCTATTATCATCTTAATGTGATTGATATCTTCTCTGAATACGGTTCGATAGCCTTCTTTTTCTGATAAACTATATACTTTGTCAATGATTCAAACTTTAACCTTGTCTGATCTTTAGATGTCTTCCCAGAATGTTGGCTACTTCATGTGTGATACATGTCAAAATGACATCTTTACAATATTTATATCAAACTGATTTAACCTAATTAGGGTTTAGATACTATCTTAGAAAACTTAAGATCAATGGTAGAAATGAATAGCCTATATTGTCTTCACATAAGAATCATTAGTTATTAAATGATTACATCCATATTAAATTTCATCTCGATCTTGATAAACCATTTTCTAATTGGTGTAAACCATTTGCCGTCAGATCTATTCTAAGCCCATACAAATCCTCTAATCAATATTTAAATTCACTTCCTTAGCTTACTTTCACTCGATAATAGCTCTCTGACACTTGGTAGTCTTTTATAGTTTGGTTCTCCTTCAACCAGTCTGATCAGGCATGCATGAAACTATATTCATGTGAAATCTTTGTGCAAGCTTCTTTCTTCTAGCATGTTTCAATAAAGAAACTCATATCTCTTATATAGACAGATAAACCATTTTCATATCAACCATCATATTTTTCCACTTATTCTCCTTCATTGATTTTGCCTCTTAAACCTTCCTCGGTAGTTGTGTCAATAACACATTTTAATTCCATCCTTTAGATCTTCTTCGAATTTTGTTAGTCGTGGATCTCATAACAAACTTTATCCTCAATAACAATTTCCAGCTCATCATTTTCTATCGGCTAAACTAAGCATTTAATACTTTCATTTATACTCAATTAACAAAGAAATGCATCGGCGAATACAAGCTCGGTTAATACTATCGCTCGGTATACACTACACTGGCTCAATGTATACTGAAGTCTTCATTTATTGACCACATTGTCTTGTACAATTTATGTCCCTTCTTCATAATAGATTAATGAAACATAATCAAGTCAACAATATGAAATCATAGACTCATCAAAAAGTTACCCAAAGTATTCCTTATCCTCATCTGTCATATCCATATTTCTCCATGTAGATATCTCAGTTCTTCATCTTTTCTCTCCTTTTATAGATGTTTACATGTTTGTAACTTACATAATAAGTACTGTCAAAACTAGTTGACATGAATGACAACATAATGATTGATTTAATTATCTTACATATCATTTTAGTAACTTGATGATCTCTAATCACTGATCTTCAAGTCATTCAAGTATTCAATTAGTTGTAGTTCATCAATCTCTCCCTTTGGCATTGATGGCAAAACAAGAAATATGAAAATATTCCATACACATACCAAACATGTTTCTAAAACTATGTAAGTAAATGTTGTAGCTCGGTAAGATCTACCTAGCTTGATATTTAATATGTTTAATCACTATGTTACATAACAACATTACAAGTGTAGACTCTCCTCTGCAGATTTGATCTTTTCATCTCTTGGATTGCTTCTATTCTCAACAACAAATCTCTCCCTGACTTTCTCAGATTATCTCTCCCTTAGATAGATATTTCATATTCGATCCTTCTCTCCCTTTGACAATAATTCCAAATTAAAAAAAAAAACATACAGCTCTGCAATAGCCAAGTAACTCTCTGTTGTTCGGTGCAGTTAATGTATCTTTGTATACTGATATGCAAATTCTCTATTCTAGCTCCTCAAATATTTCACAACCTTAGACATAATCTAAAGTTGAGCTATGTTGAATCAAAATGAATGATCTTCTAATAAGAATAGGTTGATGCAACCTCCAGATCACATTAGTGATTAGTAGATAGGGGACGAACCCCAAGTCTAGTCCTCAAGTATTCAAAAGTGTCCTTCGGTAGAGGCTTGGTAAAAATATCAGCAAGTTACTCCTTTGATGTAACATATTCTAGTTTGACTTGCTTCTCTTGTAATTTTTTTCTTAAGTAGTGATACTTAATTGATATATGCTTTGTCTTTGAATGTATTACATGATTCTTAGAAATATTTATTGCACTAGTGTTGTCATAGTATATAATCATCGGCTCAGTGATTACCTCATTCATTCCTTCCAACACTTGTTTGATATAAGAAATGTTTGAACAGTTTGTAGCAGCAACAACATACTCTACTTTGGTAGTAGACTGATAAATAAAAGGTTGTTTCTTACTTGTCCAAGTTACAAGTCTTTCACCAAAGAAAAATGCTCCTATTCTACTCTTTCTATCATCTATATTTCCAGCCCAATCTATGTCGGTGTAAACTCTTAGTTCAAATTTTCCTTCCTTAGGATACCATAAACCATAGTCCTCTATTTTCTTTAGGTATCTCAATATTCTTTTCACTACAACCATATGTGAATCCTTTGGATTGGTAGAAAATCTAGCTAGAATCCCCACTGCATGTGCAATATCAGGCCTACTGTGTACTACATACATCAGTTTACCAATCATAAATCGGTACAATGTCTGATTTACCTCTGTAGATTCATCATCTTTTTTTAATTTGCAGCTTGTAACCATCGGTGTTCCTACTGGTTTAGCATCTTCCATGCCAAATGTTCTCAACACTTCCTTAATGTACTTTGATTGTATGAAAAAATTTGATCATTTTGCTAAATAAGCTACAAGCCTTGAAAGAATTTAATCTCTCCAAACATTGACATTTCAAATTCCTTTTCCATCTCATCAGCAAATGATTTACAAATATGATCTTGTCCTCCAAAGATTATATCATCCACAAATATTTGAGTAATCAAAATAGTATCATTAGATCCTCCTTTCATGTACAAATTGTTGTTTTCACTAGTTCTTACAAAACCAATACTTAAAAGATAAGTATGTAACCTTTCATACCATACTCTTGGTGCTTGCTTTAATCCATATAAAGCTTTATGCAGTCTACATACCATGTCTTTCTGATTCAGATCAAAAAACTCTTATGGTTGTTCTATGTAGACCTCCTCCTCTACTATTCCATTCAGAAAAGATGACATAACATCCATCTAATAGACTTTGAATTTATTATCTGTAGCATATGATAGTAACATGCAAACTCCTTCTAGTCTAGCAACAGGTGAAAAATTTTCAAGATAATCAATACCTTCTTCTTGTGCATATCCCTTGCAAAAAAGTCTAGTTGTATTCCTTGTAACCTCTCCATTTTCATTCAGCTTATTTCTAAAAATCCATTTAGTACCAATAACATTTTTATCTTTTGGTCTAGGTACTAAAGTCCATGTCTTATTTTTATCAATTTGTTCAATCTCTTCATTCATAGCATTGATCCATTCATCATTATCAAGTGCAACGTTAACATTCTTTGATTCAAACTCATAAACTAAGCATACGTTTTGTCTTAACTTACTTCTTGTCATCATGTCTTCTTTCCTATCTCCAATGATTTGATTCTCAGGATGATGTCTTCTGAAAAATCTTGCTAGCACTTGATCTCTTCTTTGTTCTTCATTTTGTTGAGGTTCATTTCCTTGCTCAATAGCTTCTTCCTGATCCTCGGTTTCCCTTTGCTATTCCTTGGTGTTTTTTCCCTGATGCACAGTCGACTCAGCCTATGGCTTTGATAGGTACTTTGGATGTTCAACATAAGAAAATCTACCATATTCCTTTGGCTCCTTATTGCTTTCTTCATCATTTTTATCAACAAATTTATCAACTCTGACATTAGCACTTTCAATAATCTTATTAGTAACCTTATTCAAACACTTCTAAGCTTTAATTTTAGTAGAATATCTAAGAAATATTCTGACACAAGGCAGGGAGAAATAGGGGCCAAGAGATAGTGTAGCCTGATGAACCAAGCCTACTCAACACATGTGGAAGCAACAAACAACAATAGTGAGAGAGAGAATGATAGATCTTTCATAGATTATCATCAATTTGAATCATACATGCTGGGTTGTAAGGCCTTACCAATTATAGCCTAATATTACAATGAATCTCAGAAGTCCTCAAACATGTGAGGATCTATTACAAATCTTCAAATCTAATGTCTACTATTTTCTATCCCCCAAGAACTACCTCTAAACTACAACCAAACAACTACATTTATATAAGAAGCTACCGAAATAAGTCAGCCTTTAGATCCATAATTAATGAAAGTAATGGTTAGATCTAGGACAACATGCTTCCCAATGATGGATACAAACATTAAATCTGTAATCCAATATAAATGTACAAGTTGGCCACCATAAGAAATAAAACTAAACCTGTCGGTAAGCATGATAATCGAGCAGCAGACAGACAATGCCGAGTGCCAATAAAATAACCAACCACCTAGGAGAGAACTGACCACACTCAGTAACCAAAGGAGACTGACCAACTACCAACCAACTTGGTCAAAGAAGAAACTGAGTAACATAGACAAACTCTAAAATGTTTCTGGTGACATAGGATTGCCAAGGACCTGAGATGCTCCTACATCAGACACCTGGGGTTATTTTGAAATGATTCTCCAAATCATTTGGTAGGTCTAGTCCGAGCTGCATCCAACTCAGACTATGAAATCCATGAACTGTCTTCCATCGGTCTACTCTTCCACTTAACTAGATA
Source organism: Chamaecyparis obtusa (assembly GCA_027943335.1). Taxonomy (NCBI): domain Eukaryota; kingdom Viridiplantae; phylum Streptophyta; class Pinopsida; order Cupressales; family Cupressaceae; genus Chamaecyparis; species Chamaecyparis obtusa. The sequence continues at coordinate 457,767 of BSBK01005434.1, read as the reverse complement.
TTCCATGTACTTTTTTCCTCTTGTACTCTTGCCAACTCTTTCCTTCAAAATATGTTCAACTTCATCATTCTGCTTCTTAGGATATTTTGTTGGTACTATCACTTCTTCATCAGGTTCATGATACTCATACAAATTAGCAATGTTGAAAATCAATGATATGTCCATGTGATTAGGTAACTCAATCTCATATGCATTTCCATCGTCAAATTTCTTCAGAATCTTGCAAGGTCCAAACTTCTTCATTTTCAACTTCCCATATGCTCCAATAGGAAATCAACCTTTCTTCAAAAGAACCATCACTTCATCACCAACATCAAAAATTTTATGTCTTCTTGATCTATCAACTCTATCTTTGTATTTCTGATTACTATCTTCTAGCTTCAGCATCACATCTTCATGCAATTTTTTCATGTACTCAGCAAAATTTACTCCTTCAACACTTTTCTTATTCTCATCAACAATGTCTCTCAAATCAAATATTCCTCTCGGTTGTGTGCCATTCACAATCTCAAATTTTGTCTTTCCAGCACTCCTATTCATTGAATTGTTGTATGGAAACTCTACTTGTGCCAACACAGAATCCCAATTACTCAGTGTGTCTCCAACTAAACATCTCAAAAGATTTCCCAAACTTTTGTTCACAATTTCAGTCTGTCCATTGGTTTGTGGGTGAAATGTAGAGCTATATTTCAATTCAGTGCCAAATTTATTCCAAAGTATTTTCCAAAAATATCCAACAAATTTACTATCTCGGTCAGAGATAATACTCCTCGGTAATCCATGCAATCTGAAAATTTCCTTAAAGAAAAGATCTACTACATGTACTACATTTGATGTCTTTCTACATGTTATAAAATGTGCCATCTTAGAAAATCTATCCACAACAAAAAATATTGAATCATTACCTCTTACTGTCTTCGATAATCCAAGAACAAAGTCCATACTGATGTCAATCCAAGGTTTCTCAGGAACAACAATCGGTGTATATAATCTAATATTCTAACTTACTCCTTTTGCAACTTGACAAATTCCACAACTTTTGACAAGTTTCTGAATATATTTATACAATTGCGGCCAATAGTACTTCTCCTTAAGCAAATTCCATGTTTTATCAATGCCAAAATGTCCAGCCAGACAACTATTATGTTTCTTCTTTATCAAATTAGATCTCATTACTCCTCTCGGTATACACAACTAAATACCTTTAAACAACATACCTTCCTAAATAAAATATTCATCCTATTTAGTATCTTGTTGATCTTGAATAGGTGCTTTGCACTTTCTCCATGGCTCAAAAAAATCAAGGTCATTTTCATACAAACCTCTCATCTCATCAAAACCAAGAACTTCAATTTTCATCTCATTCATCAATGATCTTCTTCTACTCAATTCATCAACAACTCGGTTAGTGAATCCACTCTTATGCTTTATCACAAATGTATAACTTTGTAAATACTGAACCCATTTCATATGTCTCTGATTCAACTTATTCTAACTACCCAAATATTGTAAATCCTTATGATCAGTATACAACACAAATTCACTCAGTATCAAATAATGTCTCCATTTCTTCAGTGCTTGAACAATAGCATATAATTCTTGATCATACACAAAATATTTCCTTCTATCATCATTCAACTTTTCACTAACGAAATCAACAAGTTTACCTTCTTGACTCAACATAGCTCCAATTGCACTTCCACTTGCATCACATTCTACTTGAAATACCTTACTAAAATAAGGTAATGCCAAAATAGGTAATTCAACAACCTTCTTCTTCAGGGTCTCAAAACTTTTGTCAGCTTCATGTGTCCACTTGAATTCTCTTTTGTCTCCTCTCATAGTCTCATTCATAGCATTACAAATTGAACTAAAATTCCTTATGAACTTTCAGTAAAAACTTGCCAAACCATGAAATGATCTTACCTCAGTAACATTCATAGGTGTAGGCCAATTAAAAATAGCTTCAACCTTTTCAGGATCCAACTTCAAACCATCAACTGAAATAACAAATCCCAAATACACAATCTCTTCTTTCATGAATGAATACTTTTTCAGATTTATTAACAACTTTTCCTCTTTTAACCTCTGCAAAACTTGTCTAACATGAAACAAATGTTCTTCTCTGTCTTACTGAATATCATAATATCATCAAGATACACAATCACAAACTTACCCAAGAATTTCTTCAAAACTTCATTCATCAACCTCATAAAAGTACTTGGTGCATTAGTTAAACCAAAAGGCATAGCCAACCACTCATACAAACCTTCTTTTGTCTTGAAGGCAGTCTTCCATTCATCACCTTCTCTGATTCTGATATGATGATATCCACTTTTCAAATCAATCTTTTTGAAATACTTTGCTCTAGTCAAACTGTCCATTATATCATCCATTCTCGGTATAGGAAACCTATACTGCACTATTATCTTATTGATTGCTCTGGAATTAGTAAACATTCTCCATTCTCCATTCTTCTTTGGTACTAATACAATAGGTACTGCACAAGAACTCAAACTTTCTCTGATCAAACCTTTCTCCAACAACTCTTGAATCTGTTAGTTCAATTCCTGATTCTCGGTAGGTGTCAACTGATGAGGTTCCTTATTCGATAAACTAGCTCCAGGGATTACATCCATACAATGATCAATACTTCTTTTCGGTGGAAAACCATTAGGTACATTATCAAAAATGATATCACTATACTTGGTGAGAAACTTACCAATCTCCTCAAGGACATTATCTTCTATTTTCTTACTTGGCTTATTAGGAATCACAACAAAACATACATCATTCCTCTTCAAAGAGTTAACAAACTTTCTTCCTTCCATAAAAAAAATTTTCACAAATGTGCAAACATTATTACCAGGTTCTTCCATCAATGATAACAAGATTTGTTTCTTTCCATCAGCCACAATAGTATACTTATGTAATCGCCCATCATATATAACATGTCTATCATATTGCCAAGGTCTACCCAACAAAATATGACAACAATCCATAGGCATGATATCACATAACACCTTATCATAGTACTTTCCAATCTTCAAATTCACATAACATTGTTCACTTACCAAGAGTGTATGCTCATCTTTGATCCATGAAATCTGATAGGGCTTCGGATGTACCAACCTTTCCAACTACAGTTTCATGACCATCTCTTCAGATGCCAGGTTCTTAGAGCTACCACTATCAATGATTACCTTCCAAACTTTGTCAGAAACTCTACATCTAGTCTTGAACAAACTTTTCCTTACTGGATCTTCCTTCTTTCTTTCATTCCACAGTGCTCTCCTTACCATCAAGTTATTTTCTTTCTCAGGTTCATTCAGCAACTCTTCTTGCACCAAAGCATTTCTACTGCTACCAACCTTCTTACTAGCGTATGTACATTCAAAAGATCTATGTCCTTCTTCTCCACAATTATAAAAAGTTCCTCAGAAACTTCCTCTGCTATAACCACCTCAGTAGTTACTGCCTCTACCTCTATAACTTTCACCTTTCCACTCGGTCTTGCCTTTGTCCAGATTTGTCTTTTCTAGTTTAGATCTACTAGTTTCACCATTAGATCTACCTCTTCCTCTAGGGAATCTACCACCATGACCTCTCTATCTTTTCTCATGTCTCTTGTTCATTTTCTCCTCAGCTTTCAAATAAAATTGATAAGCCTCTTCAATGTTCTCCAACTTAACCATACTAATTTCCTCTTGGATGAAAACGCTCAAACCATTCAGGTATCTGCCGATTATTTCCATATCATCTTCATCATGTCTAGATCTGATATCTAATCTATATAATTCCTCAGTATACTCTTTTACCAAGTTATCTTTCTACCTCAAACTTTGCATTCACCGAACTAGGTTAATTTGATAATCACAGGGTAAGAACTTTCCTTTCTTTTTATTCACCATTTTACTCCATACCTTGAATTTGTCTTTTCCTTTCCTCTTCTAATCCAATTGCATATGTTCCCACCATAAGGATGCATGACTTTTTAACTTTGTGCTTTCAATATTCACCTTCTTATCCTCAAGGATATTTTCATATTCAAAATACTTTTCCATCTCGGTGATCCAGTCCACCAAATCATCAGAATCCAGCTTTCCACCATACTTAGGAAGATTGAAATGTGGTGTTGACTTTAGACTTGTCAAATCCTTCAAAAATCTTTCTTTACCTTGATCCATAACAGGTGTAGGTTATGTATTCACATGTTCTTCTTCAATTTCATCATCACTAACATCTTCAAGATGTCTGCCTCTTCTTTGGGCTATTTCCACTACTTCTAACCTAGCAGCAATCTACCTTAGGATATCTGCCAATCCTGGATTTACATCTCACCTCCCATGAACCATCTTGACAACCCTCTACAATTGCAAGTCAGATCACAATCTGCTAACCCACAACAATCAATTAGGGCTTCAAAAGGAACCTACAAAGCTAGATCTGCAGAACTAGATCAATATCTCACCTCACTTTGATACCAATTGATGCAAGGTAGGGAGAAAGAGGGGCCAAGAGATGGTGGACCCTGATGAACCAAGCCCACTCAAGACATGCTAAAGTAACAAACAACAACAATGAGATAGAGAATGCCAGATCTTTCATATATTATCATAAATTTGAATCATACATGTCAGGCTATAAGGCCTTCCCAGTTATGGCTTGATATTACAATGAATCTCAAAAGTCCTCAAACACATGAGGATCTGTTAAAAATATTCAAATCTAATGTCTACTATTTTCTATCCCCTGAGAACTGCCTCTAAACTACAACCAAACAACTACATTTATACAAGAAGCTACTGAACTAAGTCAGCCTTCAAATCCATAATTAACAGAAGTAATAGTCAAATCTAGGACCACACACTTCCCAATGATGGATACAAACATTAAATCTGTGATCCAATATAAATGTAAAAGTCAGCCACCACAGGAAATAAAACTAAACCCATCAGTAAGCATGATAACCGAGCAGCAGAAAGACAATGTCAAGGGCCAGTGAAATAACCGACCACCCAAGAGAGAATCAACCACACTCAGTAACCAAAGAAGACCAACCAACTACTGACCAACTTGGTAAATCAGAAACTGAGCAACATAGATAAAATCCAAAATGTTTTTGGTGACACAGGATTGCCAAGGACCCAAGATGCTCCTACATCATATTCCCTCATCCTCTTTAGATTCAAATTTACCATTCCTATCATCTTTCAAAATAAAACATTTGCTACCAAAAATTCTAAAGTAACCTACACTCGGTGTCTATCGGAACCATAACTCGTAGGGTTTCTTTTTTGTGTCTTTCTTTAATTGAATTTAGTTAAGGACATATACAATTGTGCTAATCGCTTCTCTCCAATACATTTGTGCAACATTTTTCTGTATCATTAGTGTTCTTGCACAATCAACAATAGATCTATTTCTCCTTTTAGTAATCCCATTCTGTTGTGGTGTTCTAGGTGCAGAAACCTATCTTTTGATGCCATGCTCATTACAATAGTTAGTGAATTCATTAGAAATAAACTCACCACCTCTATCAGACCTCAAGCATTTTAGTTCTTATCTAGTTTCTTTTTCTACTTTTTCCTTGTACCATTTAAAAATTTTAAATGCCTCAGATTTCTCTTTTAAAAATATGACAGTCATCAATCTAGTATAATCATCAACAAAAAAAATAAAGTATCTATCTCCATAGTAGCTTTGTGTTCTCATGGGACCACATAGGTTAGTGTGAACTAACTCCAAGATTCCTTTTGTTGAATAATCTTTACTTTTAAAACTAGATTTTGTCATCTTCCCCTTTTGACATTCATGAGATAACATGATCGAGTTTAGTTAGGCTAGGTAGTCCTCTAACTTTTCTTTTTCTACTAATCTTAATCATGTTATCAAAATTTACGTGACATAACCTTTTATGCCATAACCATGTGAATAGGGTTAAAATGGATTCAACTCTATTCAAATGTAAAGGGAAGGGGGAAAATATGAGATCTATTCCCTAACCCAAATTCCCAAAGAAGAGATCCAATTTGATCAACCAAGAGGTTAATACACAATTGAATCAATTTATGGAGAATATGGAAGAGAGAGAGAGAGAGAGAGAGAGAGAGAGAGAGAGAGTAAATCCAATATTTCCCTATTGAAGGAATTTTATGCTTGGAATATGAAATAATTGAAATACAAATACTAACCTCAAATTAGGGTAGATCTAGAAAATGTTAAATTCTAATGTCTGTGTGTACTTTTGGGCAATTTTGAAACCTATTGTGGAATGGAAATGTCAAGACAGATAAACCCAAGAAATCTTTCTCCAAGATGAGCTCAAGTCAGGTTTGACCCTCATAAAAGGTCAAATACTACATTCTTTATTTGAAGTCTGATTCGAATTCTATTCGTAGATCTCAGAAGTTTGCCAAAAAGGGTATCTAAATTCACTCTCAGATCTAAAATTCTGCACCTATACCTACAAGAAAATGGGGGTTTTTGTTGTATGGGGGGTTTGCCTTGGTCAAACCCTAATCTAGGAATTAGCCTTGAAATTGAATTGAAATATAGTGTGCATAAACAAAGTAATTGAAACAAATCACCTCGCTTATGTTGAAGTCCTTGTAGAGGATTCGAATCCTCAAATCCACAAGTAGGAATGCTTCAATGGATGTAGGATGAATGTAGGATGTCTCCAATCAATGGCATTTGATCTTCAACACCAATCTTGACTTGATATTTGCATATGAGAAGGCTTGAATGAATGTGGAAGGATGGATCATCAAAGGGGGCTCCAAATAGATTGAATCCTTCAATAGCTAACAATGGATTTCATTGATGGATGAATGCTTGAACACTTGAATGCTTGAAGACTTGCTTGATCACCTTGAGATTTTGAGAGCAATTGCTTGAGGATGAGATGTTCTCACAAAACTTGATGTAGAGATGTCAATTGCTTGATTGTGGATGAGATGTTCTCACAAAACTTGATTGTGGATGTCAATTGCTTGATTGTGGATGAGAAAATGAGAGAGGAAGGCCTCCTTTTATAGTGAACTAGGGCACAATCCTCTAGAGGGGCCACCTTAGAGAATTAAATCCTAATTAGGTCCTAACCTTTAGAAAATATACCTAGATTAAATGTAATTAAAAGATTTACCATCCTGAAACTTGAAATGGCCAACCTGAAGGCGAGAAAATAAATATCCCGAAAGCTCGATGCTCAAAAATCCAGGATTCTAAAAATTTGAATGATGGGGAAAAATTGAGGTTGGCCTTGACCTAGTTAGGTTCGACCTCAATCCTGACCTAGTTAGGTTTGAGCTTGATCCTGACCTAGTCAGAATCAACCTTGAATTTGATCCTAGGCCCAGATTCAGTCAGAGCCAGGTTAGGAGGTCCCGAGGATGCCCAGAAACCTAGAAATGATATCAGAACAAGACAAAATGTCAGGGATAGACATAAAATCTTATGATGACTATGATGAAAGCTAGGAGGACTTATTTATGAATCCTACCTAGAAAATAGAACCATGGAAGAGGGAAATTAAGGAGAATCCTTGAGGTCCTAACCCTAATTTCAACTAGAATGAAGAAATCAAGTGCCAGGAAGAAATGGAAAGCTTGGAGAAAGCCAAATACATGCAAAGACCCAATCAAGGTGCTTAACATGACCCCAAACCACTTACTCAGAGAGCTAAATGCTCTTATCATGGAAGTTCTTCCATTTTAAGAGGATACATTAAGCCCCCACTTTAGCAAGAGTATGGACTCGATGCAAACTCTTGGTAAAGGAGATCAGAATGAAAAAATAATCTTATTTTAATCCAAGGGAAAAAGAGAAACCCTAAGCCCCCAGGGACTCAAGTCTTCATCGAATCCTAGATCACAATAAGAGAGACATCTCTAGAGAGAGAAAGAAGGTTTGATTACCTTGTCCAATAAGAACTTATGTCCCATTGTCAACCACACAGGAAAATGGCATAACTAGAAAGATGGAATTGAACCGCCTAGTGAATGTGGCTACTCACTAGTCAACCCATCAAGGATTCATCCTTAGGAATATTCTATTCCATAAGAATAAAACCAGAAGAAAGAAAAGATATCCAGTCTTACGGACACTTCCGACCTTAAGGGATCAAAATATATGTATATTTGAAACTGGAGGGATCAAGAGATCCTAAAATATAAACCCATGCTTTAAGGATTAATTACTAATCCAAAAAGGGAAAAAGTATCTTGAAAAATATGTATGTATTGAAAAGTGTGTGTGTGCAACAAGTGAGCAGAGCATATGCCCCCACATTAAAGTCATTGCTGACACTTTAATAGGAGCAATGGCTTTAATGAAAACATAAACAACTACACTGACTATGTTTCCATGTCGAGATGCCCCTAGATGAAGACAAATCAAGGGAAATATCATAGAAACATAAAGAGAACACAGAAGTGGTCTACCTACCGTGGGGTCAGTATGATCATAAGATAATATATATATGATATTATTGCAAATGAATTGACATCATTCCCCAAAGAAAGTAGAACTACAATCACAAAGGAGGAAAGATCACATAAGATATACAAAGGAGAATCTTTTTAGACCATGACATGGATACCAAAAAGAATTAGTGCTACCATATCTTGAATCCAAGTAGATTACACAAGGAAACATTTATGAACAATAGCACAGTTATGACATAATATTGAACAACACATAGAAGAATATAGATACATATAGAAGAATTTGAACAATAGTTTCGATTCCTTTATCACCTTGTACCAACTGAGTAACAAGGATCGTATAAAAGAATCTAACAACATTTTAGCAAACACATTACGAGAGAAGCATAGTACAATAGGAAAACACACAACAAAGCTACCATGAAGGACAAAGCAATCAAGTGTGCCGTCTACTTTACCCATCTCATTGTATATCATTTAGGGAAGGTGGGTAACTCGCAAGAGGGACTATATCCAACATAGTAGGAATGATAGCCAGTTCCAAACAAGAATCCTCTTCAGAATCACTATGTTCGACACTAGGTGTAAGAGTTAATTGTGATGAAATCATATTGGGTAAATCAATGTCAATGTTGATAGTTTCATATTCATCATTAACATCATCAATATCATCAAGAGTATCTTCTTTATCCAAATTAATCAAAATAGGATCTAAGATATGAATAGAATCATCATAATCATGCATGTGAACATCATTATTAGTAACAATCAGTTCTACCACATTATGCATAGGTTTATTCGGAGAAGGTAAAGATCTTTGACCTTTAGCATGAGCACGATGCTTTTTATGATGTTCATTAGAAGATTGATTATGTTTTGATTTATTTGAAATAGGTTGAGAACTAGGAGGAACAATCATAGGATCCTTAACAGGTTCTTTAGGAAGATCAATAGGATTATTAACCCTGGGAGAAACAATCACAGGATCTTTGATAGGTTCAGTAGAAGGAACTTGATTAACAAAGCTAGAAGTCATAGTTAAAGGAGGTATAGAAGGTGTAGGTAAAAGACCATGATTAATATCCCTAGGAGGTGAACTTAATTCAATTATTTTACAATGTTTATAAGCTTGATATGATTGAAAAATATTATCAGGTCGAGGAGGACATGAATTAGGTAATGAAGGCCAAATGAAATCCAAAGCAGCACAATCTCTAGGCCTAGAAGGTTGATATAGACCATGATTAATCATCTTCACTTCTTCATCATGAATGAATTTAAGACACTTATGGATAGGTGAAGCAACAACATGCATGGCAGCTAACCAAGGAAAACCTAGCTTAACTTGAAATTGATCGGAAGTAGGAACAACAACAAAGGGAGTGTTCACAATTTTTCCACAAAGTTCAACCGATAAAGTAATAGAACCAAAGGATGGATAAAGAAAACCATTGAAAGTTTGAATCCACACATCTGATCTATCATAAAATTCACATTGTAAGCTTTTCATAAAAATATTTTCTTCAGTGATAACATTGAATAAGGATTTAGGATCAACAAGACAACCACGAGTAGGTTTCTGAGAAATCCTAGCAGCAATGTAAAGGGGACCATCAGGAGCTTTAATAGTCTCAGAATCATCAAAGGTAATCAAGAGTTCCTGAGGTCTCTTATTCTTAAATTGTTGTTGAGGTTTAGGTTGAGTTTTCATTTTAGGTTTAGGTTTTGGTCGAGGTTGAGATTGAACTTGAGGTTGAAGCTGAGGTTGAGGTTGAGGTTGAGGTGGAGATACAGATTGATCAACATGCTCCACTTGATAAACAACATGATTGAGATCATCCATCTTTGAATCATACATAATTTCCATAGCAGATGGTTGAGCAATAGTATTAGTATCATGCGTAGGTAAAGGGTTCATATAAATTTGAAGGTTTTGATTAGGAGAGACAGATTTATTCCCACTATTATCTAGATTATCAATAGATAAAGCCTTAGAATCAATTAGATCTTGAACATTATGTTTTAAAGAATAACATTTCTCAATATCATGACCATTCTGACGATGATATTGACAAAAAGCATTTTGATCAAAAGATTTAGATGCAATCATAGCAGGTAAAAGAGGTCGAATAGGAGGTAAAGTAATCATATTAGCAGCTAACAACCTATTCATAATAGCATGTAAAGATTTAGAAAAAGGAGTAAACGCATGATTTAATCGAAAAGTAGTGGATGCAGAAGTGGCATTATGAGATGCAACAACAACTTGATTAGCAACTGCATTCGCTTGTTTGTTTATCTTGACATAGTTGTTGAATTTTTGAAATTTATTTGGATTACGAGCAGCATCACTCTTATCAACTAGAATAGGAGCCATTGGAGTGTTACTCTCAAATTGACTCACTTGTAATTGATAATGATGAAGCACTGCACAAAGTTGTTGAAAAGAGGTAAATTCAGTAAGCAAAATCTTATCTCTAATATCCTTTTGCAAATTTGAAATAAACATATGTTGAATATCAATCAGGAACAAGATAGGAAATCTGAGCATACAAATGTTTAAATCTACTAATAAATTCAGTCAATTTTTCCTTAGCTCTTTGTTTACTATGCATCAAATCAGTCAAAGACACTTGTAGGCCAATATTATTTTGAAATTGTTGAATAAAGACATTAGCAAGTTGTGGAAAGGAATTAATAGAATAAGGAGGCAAAGAACAATACCATTGTAAGGATTTGTCACAGAAAGTTCTAGCAAATAGCGTGGCTAAAATCCTATGGTCATGAGCATAATCACTACAAAGGATTTGGAATGTTTTAATATGATGAAAAAGATCTCCTTTTCCATTATAATTCTCAAGATGAGGCATCTCACCTTGCTAAGGAACAGGAGTACGAATGATGTCTCGGGACAAGGGACTTCCCATGTCACATGTAGGAATACTAAACTTGTTTCAAGTTAAAGAAGCAAGTTGTTGTTGTAAGGATGACACAGTCTGAGCCAAACTAATGATTTTTGAATCATTAGAGGAAATAGGAGGAGTAGCAACATTAGACACACTAGGTAAAGTGTAAGAAGCTGGAAGAATAGAAGACAAAACTGGAGGAACACTGGGAACTACAGTTGGAAGCGGATTGGAATAAGTAAAAGGAACATTATGATATGAAGGTTGTGATGTAGGAAGGGACACTGGAGGAACACTCATAGGAATAGAGGGAACCATCACAGTCACCAAAGGAGGAGTATAGATAGGAATACTAGGTAAAGGATTAGAAGGAGGTTCAACACTAGTGATAGGAGGAATCAACCCTAAATCTTGAGCTTCTTGAACTAAAGGTTTAACATTTGAATGCACAAGGTGAGTAATACCACACAAGAGGTTAACACCTTGATCACTATCATAGAGAACTTTCTTAAGAGCCTCTATAGCTTGAATGAAATCTTGATTGTGGTTCTCTTAAAGAAGCTAATTACCCATTTTATCAAGTTCAGTGGAAAGTTTTTGGACTTGCTCAGGAGGAACTCTTAAAGCGTCATCCTCATCATGAGATGAGTGAGAAGATTTTTTCTCCATAGTAGGATTGGAATCATGAAGAATCAATTTATCATCCGGGATCCTAAGGAAAGGAGAGGAAGATTCAGGATCAAAGGCACCATGAGTCTATGACTTCTTCTAACCGGAATATTATAAGTAGGACTAGTGGTAGTAAAGCTCATAAACCAATGTAATGGAAATGAAATAAACTAAAGACACATAAAGCATGAATATGAAATCTAATTAGCATGCAAGATCTTACACAAAGGAAAAATCTAATACTAACAACATAAAAGGAAAGCACAATAAGGCGTGCAATTCCACAATAAGAATAGAGAGGAATCTAACACCAAAAAAGAAAGAGAGTAAGCTAGTTGGGTTCACCAAAATGAATAGGGTTAAAATGGATTCAACTCTATTCAAATGTAAAGGGAAGGGGGGAAATATGAGATCTATTCCCTAACCCAAATTCCCAAAGAAGAGATCCAATTTGATCAACCAAGAGGTTAATACACAATTGAATCAATTTATGGAGAATATGGAAGAGAGAGAGTAAATCCAATAAATCCCTATTGAAGGAATTTTATGCTTGGAATATGAAATAATTGAAATACAAATACTAACCTCAAATTAGGGTAGATCTAGAAAATGTTAAATTCTAATGTCTATGTGTACTTTTGGGCAATTATGAAACTTGTTCTGGACTGGAAATGCTAAGACAGAGAAAACCCAAAAGTCTTTCTCCAAGATGAGCTTAGGTTGGGTTTGACCCTCATAAAAGGTCAAATACTACATTCTTTATTTGAAGTCCGATTCAAATTTTGTTAGCAGATCTTGAAAGTTTGCCAGAAAGGGTATCCAAATTTGCTCTCAGATCTGAAATTCCGCACTTGTACCTGCAAGAAAGTGGGGGTTTTTTTTTGTATGGGGGGTTTGCCTTAGTCAAACCCTAATTTAGGAATTAACCTTGAAATTGAATTGAAATATAGTGTGCATAAACAAAGTAATTGAAACAAATCACCTCGCTTATGTTGAAGTCCTTGTAGAGGATTCGAATCCTCAAATACACAAGTAGGAATGCTTCAATGGATGTAGGATGAATGTAGGATGTCTTCAATCAATGGCATTTGATCTTCAACACCAATCTTGACTTGATCTTTGCATATGAGAAGGCTTGAATGAATGTGGAAGGATGGATCATCAAAGGGGGCTTCAAAGAGATTGAATCCTTCAATAGCTAACAATGGATCTCCTTGCTGGATGAATGCTTGAACACTTGAATGCTTGAAGACTTGCTTGATCACCTTGAGAGTTTGAGAGCAATTGCTTGAGGATGAGATGTTCTCAAAAAAATTGATGTAGAGATGTCAATTGCTTGATTGTGGATGAGATGTTCTCACAAAACTTGATTGTGGATGTCAATGTTAGAGTAATAGATATATTTGACTTTATAATTAAATCATTTTGGTTTAATTAATTAAGTCCTTTATTATTTTATTTCACTTAAGCTTACTCCTTTAGGTGAATAATAATTAATATTTATATTAATTATTATTCCTCAACCTAGCTTTGTGTGGCTTTAGGGTTTCCATCCTTATAAGCCACTCTTGTATTCTTTTGTTAACAGCTCTTAATTTATTTTCAGCTCTAACATTTTTGAGCACAAGAGGGTTTTGCCTTTTCCATATTTTTGCTTCATTCTTTGTGACAGGTTTATTGCATGTAGCTGGATCTTGGAGTTGAATCTGACATTTCATCAGTTTCTACATGGTATCAGAGCGACGCTGCTGCAGCTTGTTTGAATTTTACTGAAGCTGTGGATCCAACGCTTTCTTTCTGGGGTTTTTCAGTTATTTTTTATTGGATCTAGGGGGCTACTTCTTTTTGGAGCACTTTGGGTAAAAACCAACCTCACAGTTGCATTCAGAAGGCCAAAAACCCCTATTTCCATATAAAATTCAACCCATTTGGCCTCCGGGGCATCTGAGAGAAAAAAAAGCCCTATTAGAGCCGTACGGACACATTTTTTGAAAAAAAAATTAAGAAAAGGGCTTTTCTTTGTTTTTTGTGACGTGCCGCTAGCACGCCACCGCCGCCCGGCCAGCGCGCCGCCCGCCGGCCTCCTCCACCACGGCACCACCCACGCTCGGCCACAGTGCCACCCCGCCAGCAGCCGCCCACCGCCGCCCGCCGAACCGCCCCTCCGCCACTGCTCTGCCCAGCCGCCGCCCCTATGCCTGTCGACCGCCGTCGAGCCACCTACCGGCCGCACGCCTGGAAAGCGGTGATGTCAGTCTGACGTCATCACCGAAAAAAAATTTTGGCATTTTTTTTTTCAAATTTACCGATGACTTTTCCGGCCAGACGGGTTCGTGACAGCCATATGACCGTCATTTTTTTTGCAGCGACTGGTTTTTTTCAGAGAGCTTGTCTTTTGGGGGTACTTGGGTGTTTTTGCTCCTACAGGGCTCATACGGACTCGAAAATTGACATATGATATATCGTCGGAAAGGTCTTTTCAAGTCAGACACGATGGTGCTAGTTTGATTTTTTGATCTAACCATTTATGCTCTCTTTTTTGGTGTCAAATTCAAGGCTTCTGTTTCCCTCCTCTGCATCTGGAGTCCAGGTTTTCTCCTAATTTTTTTTTGTGCTTTCAATTATTTGATGTACGGGGGTTTGATTTATACATTGTGGGGGGGGTGTTTTTACTTTCTGTAATCTACTTTAGAAAAGACCCTTCTACTTCTGTCTTCTTCTTCTCTCAATGTCGGATCCCTCTATGGCCCAGCTAACACCGCATAATTATCATACCTGGAAAGCACACATGACCAAGCTTCTTATGTCACATGGCTTATGGTCATGTCTAGATGAGAACCAACCTATCCTGCAGCGTCCCTTTGAGATTCTTCAGCACAGAAACAAAATGGATGAAGCCATGGGTTTGATTGCACTGAACATCTCTGACGGTCTCCTATTTCACTTGGAAGGATTGACCACTCCTAGGGCTATTTGGGGCAAGTTTTCAACCTTGTTTGGTATAGTGAATGAATTTTGGAAGCTTCAGCTTGATGCAGAGTTGACCTCTTTGACCCCTTCTGATTTCCCCACTATAGAGGACTTCTTGATGAAGTTCAAGTCTCTGCGTACAGTTCTGCAGGGATGTGGGAAAATCAAGATAGATGACGAGTGTATCTATTTGATACTCTCAAAGTTGCGAGGACAATATCAGATCTTTTCTTCCACTTTCTACTCCACCATGGATTCTTTGGGTACCAGACATGTTATGCCCTCTTTTGAGACTTTTTGTGATAGTTTGACTCGTGAGCAGTCTAAGATCACTCAGATGGATTCACTTACAGGTTCACAGTCACAGGCATTGCTTGCCAAGAGACCTTAGGATTCACAGAAGCAGAAGCTGAAGCAGATATCTGATTCCTCTTCTCACCATTCTACTAGCCCACCATCTTCTTCTAAGAAGGAGAAACAGAAGACTGAGACCCCTACATGTTCCTACTGTCAGAAGGGAACACATGATGAGTCACTTTGCTATCAGAAGAAGTTTGATGGTTACGAGAAATAGATAACAAATTTGCAAGCTCTTCTTCAGAAGAGCAATCTTTCCTCTCCATCCTCTTCTGGTTCACAGGGATCTGCTTATCAATCTTCCTCTATCTATTCTACAGCTGGACACGATCTTGGAAAGGGTCATGCATTACGGGCTTCTATCGCATCCCCTTCAAAGGTCCCTTGGATACTAGATTCAGGTGCTTCTCACCATATGGCATCTTCTTGAGAGATCTTCTCTTCTTTTGAGGCTTCTCCTATTCCCCATATTATCATTGGGAATAACACTGTTATGATAGTCTATGGGAAAGGCACTGTATGCATTCAGGATGGCACATTCAATGATGTGTTGTATGTTCCATCTTTGTCTGCAAACCTTCTCTCAGTTTATTAGATTACTCATAGTGGGTTAGGGAAGATAGTTGAGTTCACTCCAGATTCAGTTTTCATCCGGGATAGTATGACAGGAGGTATTGTTGCTACAGGGACAACTGATCATTCCACCCGTCTCTACACCTTCTCTCACTTTGGTCCACCATCTCCATTTTCAGAGCACAACTCTCCTATTTTGAGAGAGCATCATGTGGTGCAGTCAGGTCACTTGAACCTTTGTGTTGTTCCCAAGACCAGTGTTGTGATTGCCACACCACATCCTGAGGCATCCTTTTCTCTTCAGCAGGATTCTTCTTCAACACTGCCTGACCCTCCAGCTCCATTCATCGAGCCACCAGGTGCAGTTGTTGAGGATTCTACAAAGGAAATTCATCTCCTCTTTGATGACAGTGTTAGCACACCTTTCATACCACTTACATTGGGGATTCCCTTTTAGGATCCTCATGTCTACTCCTTTGAGCATCAGCTCGGCCTTCTAGTGACACCTCAGCTTTCGAGGTCCCCTCTACAATGTCCACTGACTTTCACTCCTCTACATTGCAGTCACAGTGGTTTGTTCATTGATCCAGGGGTTCTTTCATTCCGGGGGGGCTTTGGAGCCTCGACCCTCTCTCACGGGGGGGTTGTCAGCATGCATTGTACTCATGGCTTTGAGAGAGTCTCTTGAAGTCATTCTTTTTGTCTTTTCTTGCTTTTATATCTCTTTTTGGAGAGGAGTTTTTCCCACTGGGTTTTCTCCTTTACTCTGGTTTACAGAGATTTCCTTGTACTGGGTACCTGATCAGGCCTTGTTGCTGGGACCCTTTTTTTTTCTTTCTTAGCTATGCTAGGTTAGCTTCCTCCTGAGCTATGCTTAAGGGGGGGTGTTAGAGTAATAGATATATTTGACTTTATAATTAAATCATTTTGGTTTAATTAATTAAGTCCTCTATTATTCTATTTCACTTAAGCTTACTCCTTTAGGTGAATAATAATTAATATTTATATTAATTATTATTCCTCAACCTAGCTTTGTGTGGCTTTAGGGTTTCCATCCTTATAAGCCACTCTTGTATACTTTTGTTAACAACTCTTAATTTATTTTCAGCTCTGACATTTTTGAGCACAAGAGGGTTTTGCCTTTTCCATATTTTTGCTTCATTCTTTGTGATAGGTTTATTGCATGCAGCTAGATTGGAGTTGAATCTGACATTTCATCAATTTCTACAGTCAATTGCTTGATTGTGGATGAGAAAATGAGAGAGGAAGGCCTCCTTTTATAGTGAACTAGGGCACAATCCACTAGAGGGGCCACCTTGGAGAATTAAATCCCAATTAGGTCCTAACCTTTAGAAAATATACCTAGATTAAATGCAATTAAAAGATTTACCATCCTGAAATCCAAAATGGCCAACTCGAAGGTGAGAAAATAAATATCCCGAAAGCTCGATGCCCGAAAATCTAGGATTCTAGAAATTTGAATGAGGGGGGAAAAGTCAAGGTTGGACCTAACCTAGTCAAGTTCAACCTTGATCCTAACCTAGTCAAGTTCGAGCTTGATCCTAACCTAGTCAGAATTAACCTCGAATTTGACCCTGGGCCTAGATTCAGTTAGAGCCAGGTCAGGATGTCCCGAGGATGCCCAGAAACCTAGAAATGATATCAGAACAAGATAGAATGTCAGGGATAGACATAAAATCCTATGATGACTATGATGAAAGCTAGGAGGACTTATTTTTAAATCCTACCTAGAAAATAGAGCCATGGAAGAGGGAAATCAAGGAGAATCCTTGAGATCCTAACCCTAATTTCACCTAGAATGAAGAAATCAAGTGCTAGGAAGAAGTGGAAAGCGGGGAGAAAGCCAAATACATGCAAAGACTCGATCAAGGTGCTTAACATGACCCCAAACCACTTAAATAAAGGGCTAAATGCTCTTATCATGGAAGTGCTTCCATTTTAAGATGATACACCATGCATCTTCATTTTTCACCAGTAAACAAGAAGTCTCATCATTGTCAAGATAAAATAAGTTACCTTTTGATTGTCCTCTTATTTTGACAAGCTTTCCAGTTTCATCATAGATTCTCACCTTCTTGCTTTCAAATGCCACTCGCTAACCTGAGTTGTTAAGATGTGCTACACTTAGCAAATTATAATTCAGTGCTTTTACCCAATAAGCATTATCACATCTGATTTTATCATTTATCAATAAAGACCCTTTTCCTTTAACCATGAAAGGTGTATCATTACCCATTTTTACTGATCCTCCATTATAATGCTCAAGATGATCAAAATTATCTTCATCGCCAGTTGTGTGATGTGTACATCCACTATCAATGATCTAAGCATCATTTTTACTAACTTTAGAAATGAGTGTTGTTTCTACATACCTTTCCTCATCTTCAGAATCATCTTTCATTGCAACAAATACTACCTCAACATCATCATTAGTGTTGGTGTCCTCATCTTCAACCAAATAACATGCCTTTTCACCCTTATCTTTGTGATCTTGGTTATTTTTATTGTAGTGTCGATAACCTCTATTGTTTCTTCTTCCATAGCTTTCATTACCAGATCGATCTTTGTCTTTATCTTCCTCTTTCTTGTTTGGGCATCTAGCAGCAATATGGCCAACTTCTTTACAATTAAAAAAAGCTAAAGGTAATTTTTCCTTATATCTACCTTTACCTTTAGGCAGTCTTTGGGCCATAAGAGCTTCAAGTTCATCAATCTCATCATCAATATTACTATCACTATCATTCCTTATATTATGTCTACTGCTAGATTTACCAATCTTTAGAGAAGACATAAAAGAAGACTCAATAGATGGTACAACACTATTATCAATTTTTTTTAATTCAAAGGTTGTTAGCTTACCAATCAAACTATCAAGAGTAAGAGTGCTTCCAGGTGCAGACCTCATTTCATGTATAGTAGATATTCTAATTGCATAAGCAGGAAACAAGGTTCTTAGAATCTTACTTACCACTGTATCTTCATGAATGACACCACCAGCTCCTCGGATAGCATTGAATATCTCTTTTATTTAGTTTGAGTACTATACTATGTTTTCTCCTTCCTTCATTTTCATATCATCAAACTTGTTGTATACTAAGAAAAGTATCTTCATAGAATTAAGGTTGAACAATAAATGAAATAGTAACTAAATACAACCACTATAGAGCAACTATTTAGCAAATAATGATCAATTGAGCATCCTATGGCTCTCTAACTAAGATTTTTAATGAATAGCTCTCAGCAAGCTCCCATTAATGACAGTCTTAGAATGAGAATGATAAAGACAAACAAGCTATTGCTAACAATTATCAAAGTAAATGCTAATTATGCTCTCAAATGCCTTTCTAATCTCAAATTGCAAGAGGTTCAATGCAATTCTCAGATGTGTGGTTGATAATTATGAAGGATTTAGGCCTTCCTTTTATAGATTTTCCAATGGTAGGGGGTGTAGTTTTTTATCATGATTAAACCTTGGTTGAGTCCTTGGTTCCACCCTTTGAAGATAATGCAAAGTTTGTGTCCTCAAAGCTTGGGACAAGTAGACAAGATGGACGGTCAAGATTCTCTTTCACTTTGAGTGATTGAGATTGAATTTGGCTTGATACATGTGAATGCCTTTCCTCAAATCTCATTGGTTGCCTGGATTTCCTCTCCTTTTGGGTTGTTGAGAGTAATTGAGATTTATTAATTGATTTAATTGATTTATTTTAGCCATGTACCCCTTGAATGGGTTTAATTTAATTTAATCCAAGACTATACAATTAATTGACTTAATTGTATTTTGATTTGATTGCATTTGATTAAAACACTCTCAATTTTGATTGATCTTGAATTAGGATTTGATTTTGATTTTGATTAGCTAATTGTGCATTGTGATTCAATTGCTTCAATTATGTCCTTGATTTGACTTGATTTTCTCATTGAATTGTCTTTGTCCATTTTTAGGTGATTACACCTGCCTCTTAAGCTTTTAGCTCTGGCTCTCTTTACATTTGCATCACCACCATGGACAAGAGAAAGTTTATCCCACATTTTCTTTGTAGTAGTGCAAATCTTGACATCCTCAAATTCAACATTAGATAGAGCAACAACAATCTCTATCATAGTAATGTTGTGTTCATGTCAGTCTCTCAATTGATCAAGAGTTAAAGGTCTAGCCGGTAGTTGCATGTAGCCATTGTTGAGTAAAGTTATAGAAGAATCAGCAATTCCAGATATGTGTAGTCTCATGCGGCTTTTCCATATAGTAAAATTATCCTTATTTAGCTTTGACACTTCCCTCTTATACGTCTTGTAATATTTTTGCTAAAGTCCTTAAAACTTTGTTCCAAGCAACCAATTTTATCTGATACCAATTGTTAAAATAACTGAGACGGGGGGGGGGGTGAATCAGTTAGATCAGTTATCCTACATTCCCAAATACAAAGATGTAACACTTAAACCAATTTCAACAAATTCTACAACTCGGTAACATAAACTATTAAATTGTTTGTGCCTTTCAGTGATAACCAGTTAATTAACTCAGTGTGATTACCAACCAAATCAAATATGTAGTATGTAAAGTATGACAATGAAACAATCATCACAAAAACACATAACACAATGATTTAACATGGAAACCCTGCTAAGGGAAAAACCACCTAGGATCGGTAACCCAAAATAATTTTCACTCTTCTGAAGTGAGCTCGGTGAAGAGCCAACCCTGTTAAAGGTTACAAACATACTGTTAGGTGTGACCTTGTTAGAGGATTTAAGGCTAACAGTTAACATTCGACCAGCATTCACTATGGGGTCAATAAGATAACAATGTACATTCCTTGAATGACATAGGGGCATAACATAAGACGATTAAGTCCACTCGATTAGGGGATTTTTTGTATCAATGGTTAAATTGAAACAGTAGTTGATCTGATTAGAATACAACTCAATTTTTAGATGTTCAAATCTATTCTTAGCCCATATAAATCCTCTTATCGATATTTCAATTCACTTCCTTAACTTACTTTCACTCAGTAATAGCTCTCTAACGCTCGGTACAGTTCTATAGTTTGGTTCTCCTTCAATAAGTCTAATCAGGCATGCATGAAACTGTATTCATGCGAAATTTCTACAGTCTTCTTTCTTTTGGCATGTTTCAATAAAGAAACTTATATCTCTTATATAGATAGATAAGCCATTTTCATATCAACCATCAGAGTTTGCCGCTAATTCTCCTTCATTGATTTTGCCTCTTAAATCTTTCTCGGTAGTTGTATCAATAACACATTTTAATTCTATCCTTTAGATCTTCTTTGAATTTTGTTAGACATGGATATCATAACAAATTTTATCCTCAATTAACAATTTCTAGCTCATCATTTTTTGTCAGCTAAACTAGGCATTTAATACTTTCATCCATACTTGGTTAACAAAGAAATGCATCAACGAATACAAGCTCGGCTAATACTGTCACTTAGTATACACTACACTGGCTCGATGTATACTGAAGTCTTCATTTACTGACCACATTATCTTGTACAAATTTTCTCCCTTCTTCATAATAGATTAATGCAACATAATCAGGTCAACAATATGAAATCATAAACTCATCAACAAGTTACCCAAAGTATTCCTTATCCTCATCTTTCATATCCATCTTTCAACATGTAGATATCTTAGTTCTTCATATTTTCTCTCCTTTTACAGATGTTTAGATGTTTGTAACTTACATGATAAGTACTGTCAAAATTAGTTGACATCAATGACAACATAATGACTGATTTAATTATATTACATATCATTTCAGTAACTCGGTGATCTATAATCATTGATCTTCAAGTCATTCAGGTATTCAATCAGTTGTAGTTCATCACAAGAAATCAAATGCATAATTTGAACACAAAAAATAACATTTTGGGAGTAGTTAAGAAACACAAGCAAATGGTCATGAGCCAAAAATGAATGACACCCATCCTAGAGGGTGATTTTCCTTGTAAATTTAGTACTTCACCAAAAATCATATATGCTCAAGATGTGGCACCTAAATATGAGGAAGATAATGAAATAATATCTAACATGATATACATCAATCCCACTTCACTATGAGAAGAATAATGGTTTTAAATATCTACCACACTTGAGAAGCATTCAAAGACAAGTCACAACGCACTAAAGTCTAACTACACATATCATAGCACTTCATAAATCTTCAAATTCTCCAAACCAGGCCAAAAATAATTATCAATCTCAAACCAAGCATTCCAACCAGCTAAGGTTCAACTATTTCACCAATGAAATGAGAAATGAAGAAGAGGATTTTCATCCTAAACCAACAAAATAAAAAGTATTACATAAGATTCTAGTACATTCTCCTTTAGTTGTCAAATGCAATATTTTCAAATGAGAGCTCAAACTCATTTTCATGAGAAAAGGAAATAATTAGGGCATCACATGTACTTGAATTTGAATCTATTTATCATTCATTTATATTTTTGTAAATAAAATAAAATTACTCCTAAAGTTTCAACCCCTTTTGATCTCATAAAATAGCTTTTTAAAAACACTTCATCTTTTATCTACTCTTGACATCACTCTTGGAGACAACATATAAATATTTTTACTTGTTAAATGTCTCCTTTACATTGACCTACCACTTTATAAGTATAACTTGCCTTTTAAAAATAACTTTTTAAGTGGCACACATCTCTAGCATAGGAGCAAGGGGAGCACATTGCCTTTGAGTAATTTATAAGGTGACTTCATTGAAGAAAAATGAACTGAAATAAATCAAATATGAGCCCATCAATAGTAGAACTTACAAAGGTACTAAATAGGAAAGAATTGTAAACTAAATTGAGAGGAGATAGAGGCCAATACCAAGTGCTAAAAGAATATTTTCTCAAAATAGCCATACATTAAAAATAGAAACTTTTTCATAATACATTTAAAACACCTGTTAGAGCTCTCCTAGGGACACTGAGTACCCTAACCACAACAATTTAGCATATGAGAACTAGAGAATAGGTTGATTGAAACCTCAAATAGAATAGGTTCAACAAGGGGTAACTGTACTTCCATATTCATCAATTATCATAGAAATGTTATTCCCAAAAATAATTGTTGTATGATCTTTATACACAAATTTAAGTCATTAATATTTTATACAATAATGTTTGTGTAAGAAAATGAATATGGTTTCTGAATCAAGATTTCAAATTATGCTTAAAAGAGGAAGAGTCTTTATATTACAATTTGAAAGTTTTCAAATTCTATTAAAAAACACTCTAAAAATATTTGATTATATAATTATGCTAAGAAAAATAATACAATAATATTTGTGGAAGAAATTCAGTATGTTTTTTGAATCAAGATTCCAAATTATGCTTAAAAAGAGGAATAGTCTTTATATTACAATTTGAAAGTTTTCAAAATCTATTAAAAACACTCTAACAATATTTGATTGTATAATTACGCTAAGAAAATTAATATAATAAAATAAAATAAAATCATCAATAAATTTATAAAAAATATAATTTTAGAAAAAAATATTAAATACTAAAAAGAATATTTAAAATATTAAACAATATAAAAATTAAGTAAAATAATTTCTATCAACATTTCAAATCACACAATACAAATTAGTAGATTACAAAAAAAAAGAACAATACAAAAAATTTCAACAACTTACAATCCATTACATGTAGTTTACAAATATCATATCGCTTAAAAAGAAGATCAATTATTAGCTTGACAAAGAGTAACTTGGAGAGTTCTAAAATCTTCAAATTCTCCAAACCATGCAAAAAATAATTATCACTCTTAAACCAAGCAATCCAACCAGCTAAGGTGGTTGTTTCACCAATGAAATGAGAAATGAAGAAGAGGGTTTCCATCCTAAACCAACAAAATAAAAAATCTTAGATAACATTCTAGTACAATCTCCTTCAGTTGTAAAATCCAATATATGCAAATGAGAGTCGAAACTCATATTTATGAGAAAAGGAAAGAATTAGGGCATCACATGCATTTGAATTTGAATCAATTTATCTTTCATTTATTTTTTTTCAAATAAAATGAAATTTCTCATAAAGTTTCAACCCCTTTTGATCTCATAAAATAGCTTTTTAAAAACACTTCAACTTTTATCTAGTCTTGGCATCACTCTTGGAGGCAACATATAAATCTTTTTATTTGTTAAAGTGTATCCTTCACCTTGGTTCCACTTTATGAGTTCAACTTGCCTTTTCAAAACAACTTTTTAAGTGGCACACTTCTCTGTCATAGGAGTAGTGGGACCACATTTCCTTTCACTGAGTTATAAGGTGACTTCATGAATGAAAAACTAAGTGAAATAAATCAAATATTATCCCATCAAAATTAGAAATTACTAAGCTACTAAATTGGAAAGCATTGCACTCTAAATTGAGAAGAGATAGAAAACAATACCAAGTAAATAAGACTTACTAAAAATTGGCATACATTAAAAATAGAAACTTTGGGATAATACTTTGAAAACACATGTTAGATCTCTCCTTCGGACACTAAGTCGCCTAACCACATCTATTTAACATATGAGAACTTGGCAACAGGCTGATGGAACCATCAAATAAATAAGGTGCAAGAAGGGGTAATCGCAATTGCAATAGAAATGTTATTCCCAACAATAATTGTTATATGATCTTTGTACACAAATTTAAGTCACTAATATTTTTTACAATAATGTTTGTGGAAGAAATCGAGTATGGTTTTTGAATCAAGATTCTAAATTATGCTTAAAAGAGCAAGAGTCTTTATATTACAATTTGAAAGTTTTCAAAATCTATTAAAAACACTCGAAAAGTCTTTAATTGTATAATTACGCTAAGAAAATTAATACAATAATATATTATGTATATTTGTTAAAGTGTATCCTTCACCTTCGTGCCACTTTATGAGTTCAACTTGCCTTTTAAAAATAATTTTTTAAGTGGCACACTTCTCTGGAATAAGAGTAGGGGGACCACATTGCCTTTCACTAAGTTATAAGCTGACTTCATGAATGAAAAACTAAGTGAAATAAATTAAATATTATCCCATCAACATTAGAACTTACTAAGCTACTAAATTGGAAAGCATTGCACTCTAAATTGAGAAGTGATAGAAGTCAATACCAAGTAAACAAGGCTTATTGAAAATTGGCATAATACATTAAAAACAAATGTTAGAGCTCTCCTTGGGACACTGAGTCCCCTAACCACATCTATTTAGCATATGAGAACTTGAGAATAGGTTGATGGAACCATCAAATAAATAAGGTGCAAGAAGGGGTAATTGCAATTATAATAGAAATGTTATTCCCAACACTAATTGTTATATGAACTTTGTACTCAAATTTAAGTCACTACTATTTTATACAATAATGTTTGTGGAAGAAATCGAGGAGGGTTTTTGAATCAATATTTTAAATTATGCTTAAAAGAGAAGAGTCTTTATATTACAATTTGAAAGTTTTCAAAAGCTATTAAAAACACTCTGAAAATCTTTAATTGTATCATTACGTTAAGAAATTTAATACAATAATATTTATGGAAGAAATTCAATATGCTTTTTGAATCAAGATTTCAAATTATGCTTAATAGAAGAAGAGTCTATATATTACAATTTGAAAATTTTCAAAGTCTATTAAAAACACTCTTAACAATCTTTAATTGTATGATTACACTAAAAAATTAATAAAATAAAATAAAATCATTAATAAATTTATATATTACTAAAATAAATTATTAAAATATAATTTAAAAAAATAGAAAATTTAAAAAGGTAAAAAATTAATTATTAATAAATTTATTTCAGCTCCATCCTTTTGCTTTTAAAAAATAATATGTAGGAAAAACTATTAAATACTAAAAAATATTAAATTAAATAAGCACTAAGTTTAAAACATTTTCTACCGACGCTTCAAATCACACAGTACAAATTTGCAGATAACAAAATATGAGTAAAAAAGAACCATACAAAATCTTTGAGCAACTTACAATTCATTACATGTAGTCTACAAATATCAAAGAACCATACAAAATCTTTGAGCAACTTACAATTCATTACATGTAGTCTACAAATATCATATCGCTTAAAAAGCAGATCAATTATCAGCTTGACAAAAGGTAACTTAAAGAGTTGTTCTAGAAGAATTCCGGTTTGTTTGAAATCAGAGGTAAAACGCATTTTACACGCATTTGCTTGGCGACGAAGTACGATAAGATCTAATATATCTTCTTTATTCTTCCGCTACAAACATAAAAGCCGGTGCATTCGCTTAATTTACCAACTCACTATGATCTTTGCTACACAACGTGACACGTTTGTGTCCTTTTATGAGGAAAGTCCACAGTGCGCCGTCAGACTCAAAAAAAAGTTAAATTTGACTCAGAAAGTACTGAAATTGAGAAGTTGAGGCCGCTGAGGCTTGCACATGGCTCTTCCCACTTTCAGACGCCTCCATTATCCCTAGATAGAAGCTTCTAGACGGCATCGTCAACTTACTTTTCATTACACGTAGGTATTTGATTTTTGTGAATTATATAGATATTTGTATCTCTGTTTTGGTATATTATTCTTATTAATTAATAGATGCTTTTTTGAGGCTGTTCTACATTTCTCAGTCAAAATCAATCAGACTTAAACAATTGTCAATGAATAATTAATTGTGAATAAAACACGGCACCATCTTGCAACAGAGTTGTTCTTAATTATTGTATTTATCCATTAAACTCTATAGTACATGTTAGACTGTACTTTCAACCAATGAATTCCAAAACTAGACGTTCCTTCTACATCACTTACTCCAAAGGATTTAACCTTTTGGTTTGGAGAAAAGTTGATATATATATCCACAAGTACCAGCTAAATCATTAGACTTTTAAAAGTTCAGTTTGCTGATGTATGAGAACTATTCATTTATATTCTAGTTGCTTTCGAATGCAATTTATGTCGTGCTCGTAAGAAAAGGCCAAGCTGCCTCAGATCTGTAAAGCATAGAGATGCATGCAGAAAGAGAAAAAGGATATAATGGACCACGCCTAAACAATCGACACGAGTATAGAGCATCTCACAAAGTGGAGCCAACCTATTACACGCTCTCAAACCACACTGGTGTAGGTATTTAGTTGCTTGTAACATTGCATTAGCTCAAAAATATCCAGTCAATGGTCGTATGAAGTCGACAAGGTTTCGTAAATGGGCAGTTAAAATGCTTTTGTAGAAGAAAAATCTGAAATGAAATTGAGTGGAATTTTAAAACAGAAATGGTTTACAAAAGCAGTTTTGTAATTTGTAAATTTTAAAAATATTACAAATATTTATTTTGATGATGTATTTAGAATGTACATCAGATTTTATGAGGTTCAAGTCAAATCTAATATATTATATTTGGTACTTTACGAAAATATTTTTTGATTTGTGTATTTATTAAATATTTATTGTTTTGAATGTATATATGATATATTCTTTAGATGGGTATGGGTCTATTTAATTGTATTCTCTTGGTAGGAGGGGAGGACAGACGGTTGTGCTTGATAGTGGTGGGGAATACAATTGTGAATGTTGAAGATAATTGTCATTTATGTAACATCATAAAATAATATATAATGAAAAACTAAAAGTTTTATTAGAATTTACAATTAATCTAAAAATATAAATGAAAAATAGTATACTTGAAATTTGAAAAAGAATGTAGATTTAAATTTTGTAAAATAAATTAATAGTATATGTACGTAGATGGTGTTAAGTCTTTTATAATATAAAAACATAAAATTATATATTATTTTAAGTTCAAATATTCAAATTTATAGATTAAAATATTGTGTTTACTTTGTGTAATTAGCTAATTTATTTTTGTAACATTATTTTAATGAATAAATGAAAACTACATTTACCATTTATTAGATTTCTTTTTAAACTATCTTTGAACACACATTTTTCTTAATGTGATTAAAATCGATGAATGATATTCACTATGTAGATATTTTAATATTTAGTAGAATGATTCATGGCCTTTTTTGCAATACGAAATAGATCACTTTTATTAGTTTGGAGGATTAGTGTTCTCATATATTCATTTGCTAGACTATTCTTATTATATGACACATGCAGGAAATTATCATTTTGAATGGTATAATAAAGAATTCAATTTGAAAGAAAGCAAAATGGCGTTTTAGTTAATGGGAAACCATTAATGTCTTGTATACACCATGGAACATTTCCAAATAGCTTGAAACTATCATAATTATTAGCAAAATTTATAGACAAATCTATTTGATTTAGATAGTCCTAAAAAATCCTATGTTTGACATTTTTTATAGCTACAGAATATTAAGAAATCTAAGAATACAAAATGATTTATTATAACTTCTACAATAAAATTAGAATTTTTTCAATTATCTTATTCTTAAAGAAGCATCTGTAGTGATTCTATTATATATTAGTTGAATGGTTATGTATGTGTGTCATCAGAGTTGAAAATTTTAGAAGTAATTTCTTTTAATATTTTAACTTGATGTTGTACAATGTTCATTAAGGGTTTAAAGAGGTTAAATGATATTGTATTGTCATAAAATTCATACCTTAAAATTTGACATCACATGAACTTCACCTTTAGATGAATAAAATATAGTTATAAAATTAAAAGTTAATTTAATCAAACTATCTTGTCTAATAAAGTAAGGTTGATTCTTAGCCCTTAAGTAAAGTAATATTCTTGAACCAATGCATGATGTACAATTGTCCATGTCACACACTAGGTTCTTTTTAAAAATATACATCTCAACAAATGATTACAACATTATGTTTTCTACAAGTGCAAAATGTAACACCCATGTCAACTTACCTAGGCATAATAGAAAAAGCCAAACTTTCTATCATATTTGCAACAATAACATTCTCACTCTCTTATGTTAAATTGTCTAGTTCCACTTTTTTCTTTAGAAAGAGAGAGAGAGAGAGTTCGTGGAGGTAAAATTACCAAAGATGGGGTTTTTGAATAAGGTAAGCATCTAAATAACCACCCCCAACCATTTCTTTGGTCAACTGTGTGCAAGTTGAAGAGAATATATTTCATGTCAAAGCTCTCATAAAAATTTGACTCTTGTGTGATTTATTTTCTTTTTTACTTCAGTTAGAATTTAGTCTACTTTCAATATATAGTCTTTGGTATTTTTTGTTACATTGCATTTTGCTACATTCATTTCTCAAAGTTCACACAACATTCATACTTTCTTTTTTTGGGACATTTTTGTTGTATGTTCATACACAAGGATAGCATGCAATGCTAGATCATCTACATGTCATGCTAAAATTAGTGTCAATGAGCTAGGCCAATTGTTGAAAAAGCCTTTGTCATATGTATAATTTTTCACAATCTAATTATCTCTTGTGCTAACAGTATGATTATAAAACTCAAAATCTTATTGTTTAAATTATAACATCATGTAATGTCTATATTTTAGATTCTCTAGTGTAGTTGTCATTGAATTTTACGTTTTGTGTCAATATTTTGAGAGGGGTAATTTGATACTACCAATGGACTCAAATGATTTAGCAGAGCCCTACAATTATTCAAATATTATTTTTGGATTCTATTTTGGGTTCCAATATTCTTGGAGGGGTCTATAGGCTGAGTAAGTCACCTATTTAGGTCTATTTAACATATTTTATCATTGAGATCACTCCCACATTATTAGATTTCTATTCCAATGCATTTCTACCATTTTCTTGTAATTTGGTACAATACTAAACTATATTTAATTATTTTAACTTAGGTTTCATTTTTAATTGAATTTTTTTATTAAGCGACTTAGTTTTATAGTCTACTAGAATGAGCATGGAAATTTTCAAATGATGGGATTCTTAAAAGTGACTTTACGTACCAATTTTTTAAGTCAAATTAAATCAATTTATGGAGTTAAAGGGCCTAATAAACTAATAAAGTAATTTTAAAAGGGACTTTCTAGAAATTTCCATTAAAAACATAAAAAGGGGAAATGAAAGCTCTTTTTTTTTTAATCTTGAGTTCATCATTTCTAATGTTACTCTCTAAGAAAAACTCGCATGTTTCTAGAGATTCAAAGTTGATCAATATCAACCTTCCCAAGGATAAAATCCCTCTTGAAGAAGACTAGGTATGGTATGAAAGATCTAATCAGATAACTAAACTTTCGAGATATCTTGCAACCATTTACAATGCATTTTTTTCCTAAGTGTTTTCCACATTTAAAGATTTACTATAGAAATATTTTAGTGTTAATTGTACTATTCTACATACCTTGAAGTTCACATTTATGCTCATATCCCAGAAAATAAAATATAGTTCTATATATTGTCTCAAAGGTTTTGTTATACCAAGGCATTGAGGTTGCATACATAATATGTGGGTTTTGGTTTGACATTTATTTTTCTATTCCAAGTCAACCATGGAGGTATTGCATCAAACTTGGGTATTAGCACATGGAAATTCATGACATATTTTTCTATGTTTGAATGTTTCAAAATCATTTGTTTGAGGTATTTAAAGGTTCCTAATAGATCTCTAAATCAGTTTGAAAGGTAAAATAAGTGACTAGAATTTCTTGTGTGAATCAAAATTTTGTAGTTCCTCATATTTGGTTACTAAAGTAGACTTGTAAGTTACACCTTTAGATTATTCAAGCATGGGCTTGGTAGTTTGTGGATTATAATTTGATTAAAATATATTGTAAACCTATAGTAATATTGGCATAAGTATTTCATGGTGATTTTGAAGATGTTCTAACTTTTATAATCAATAAGACATATTTATAAAGGTTCTCATGCTCGGTTTATATGATAATGTTAGTGTTAATCATATTACATTTAGATAATCATTTATTTATTCATAGTTGTAGTTATAGTTACTATAATTATGGTTGTGCAGTTATAGAATCCTCTCTCTTCTTCTTGTATTCATTATATTTATGTGTTTTGGATATGGAATAATACACATCAAAGTATTCACCTATGTCTTCACTTGATATCATAGAAAATAGGACCCATGTGTCTATATAAGGCATATTTTGTTTGATAGATAGATTTGAAAGGAGTTTCCACTAGTGTGTGAATCTCTAGTGCAAAAATAGTTGTAAAATAATGGAAGGAAAATTATCAAAGAGACTAGATTGACCAATATTCATGTGAAGGAATGTGGAAGTGAACATATTGAAGGGAAAAAATTAATAATGGTGATTCATTGTTCAGAAAAAAAACTAGAATATAAAAAACCCAAAACCACCTTGAAGAAATGAGAGGTGAGGCATCTATTAAATAGAAAAAAAGAAAGGTGACATTATGGAATTGAACCTTATTCATCAATATTACAACTACAATACTAAATATATACAACCATATGATTAATATGAGACTACAATGTTAATAAGCACTACAAATAGTCAATAAAGACTACTCTAATGGGCATTATTGTTGTCATTCTCCCCCATAATGACCATTGGGAATAACATGAAGTAGATTGCTAAGATTTTGGAATGTTTCATGAGCTACAAACATTGTGAAAATATCTGTTATCTCATCTATTGTACTGCATCAAATAGTTTTGATTAATACTTGTTAGACCAATTCTCTAATATAGTGATTTTTCATCTGAATATGTTTGGTTCTACTATGAAATACTAGATTCTTTGTCATTTGTATATATAACTCTTGTTGTCACAATAAAATAAGATAGGTTCATTCTATATTTGGTGTAGGTCTTCTTGTAGTCTTCTCAATGATACAATTTGATAAGTTATTGATGTTGTACAACTCAGTATTATGCTTCTGAGCTATAGAAAGTGATACAATTGGTTGCTTCTTGGATTTCCAAGACAATAATTTATAACCAAGACTAAAGTGTAACTAGAAGTAAAATTCCAATCATCTATCGAACCCCCAATTTGAATCTGTATAGAAAACCAATCTATTATCCTTTGAATACTAAAACTTGAGGCCATAACTCAATGTCCCTTTAACAAAAGTGTTTTGCATGTCTACTCTTTTCTTGATCAGTCCCTGATAGCTTCCTCTCAGGGGGAGAAAAAGTAAGGGGGATTTTTCTTGGCCCTTTGTCATTGTTACATTAAAGGGGGAGAATGTTGGAG
Organism: Chamaecyparis obtusa; assembly: GCA_027943335.1. Classification (NCBI taxonomy): domain Eukaryota; kingdom Viridiplantae; phylum Streptophyta; class Pinopsida; order Cupressales; family Cupressaceae; genus Chamaecyparis; species Chamaecyparis obtusa. The sequence continues at coordinate 425,706 of BSBK01005434.1, read as the reverse complement.
AGCAGTGAACTTTGATGCTGAACTTTGAATGCGCTTGAGAAAAACAAGATTGCTATGGAGATTGTTGTATTAAATGTGTGTGTGTGTGTGTGTGTGTGTGTGTGAGAGAGAGAGAGAGAGAGAGAGAGATGATGGATTTAAAATGGAGAATAGGTCGGAGAAAGAGGCTTCTAGATCAAAGAAGAAGATTCTAAGCCATTTCCACCAATAAAAGTAAGGGACACATGTAAAAAATGCTCAAAACCAACATTTTAATGTTGACATGCTAATGTACGAGTGCATGGTGCCTAGACCTTTGTGCTATTATCGAGGCAATTAATGTTAAAAATGACAGATGGCAAAGGAAACACATGGATAACATAAAACTGACCTGGAATATAGTTTTTGACAAGGATTTTAGCATCCTAAGAGGGACAAGGTTGATGCAAGGGCTCAAATGAACCTACTCAAATGCTAGGGGAATGTACACTAAAGCTGTTACAAAACTATATGAAAAACTACAAAAAGGAAGCATGCAATTTTAAACTCGACAAATCTACTTTAAACTAATTATATGATTACTAATACTATATTCTTAATGAAAATTAGATTAAATCTATCTATAATTTTGATTCTTCAAATAAAGATGTACATATCAAAACCAATAGATAATAATCTAAATATAAATTTGACAACTTTATATCATATTTAATTATGTTTATCATAAAATAAGAGTAAAACTTTTACAGATTGTATACGTAGATGAAATTTTAACAATCAAAATCTATATTAAATTATTCTGATACATATTTTTATGTTTATCATAAAATAAGAGTAAAACTTTTACAAATCGTATACGTAGATAAAATTTTAACAATCAAAATGTATATTAAATTATTCTGATACATATTTTATTTATATGACTTATGCTAACTTTGGATGAATAGTTGTCAGCAAAAAGTGCCTGACAAGCACGGTGATATGAGCAATAAATGTACAGTAGTAAATTTGATTTGATAGAGATTTCATGTCACCTTTAAGTTATAAATTAAACGTTTTAATATTTACAACTGAGTTTTTTAATGCATTAACATCAATGGCTATAAATTGTAGCTAAATAGAAGTCGAGACAGCCTAGAAAATCTCCAGCGAACACGCAAGTAGCATAAGAATTCCAAAAAGGAAATAAAATCTGGGGTAATTGCTTAAGCGACTTTCTGAATTGAAATGGGACCGCGAAGAATATATTAAACCGATAAAGTTTGTTTCAGTAATGAATATCAAACAGCTGTCATAAACAGAGTCATGTGTTCAACTCGATCTTCCTCCACAATAATAGCATTTGAATTTTGACTAGTATGTCGATGTGAGAGTCTTAGAATTCAAAAACTTCTCCGATTTGAGGAAAGGATTTAGCAACAAAACTTGAAGAATAGGGCATTTACATGTGGAGGATAATGGTGAACCCTATTATATTTGTCTAAAGTGCACGGTTTTGGAGCTCTATTATTCTGATTTGGTGGACAATAATATATTTAAATGTCAAATCTAACTAGGTAGGCGGACTAAAAATTGTTATGATATCCAAGTGTTTTAGAGATTATAGGACATCCACGTAGGACGACTTAGGTGACGGATTCATCTACCAAGTGACTTTCTATGATTATTATTGAACAGGATGGCATAATTTGTTCTCTGCATATCACAATCAGGAAATGGTGGTTGGTTTATAGTGCAGTCCTATGGAATGGGTCACAAAATATCAGGAATTGGATTTAATTTGAGGGTACGCAACCAAACATAGAGTAGCATTAAAGAATGTTTGAAATTTGCAGAGCATCGCCATCAAGGCTAACTTCAAACTTTTGACAATTACTTGAGTGGGTAGGATTTGCAGGTTTAGTCTTATCCAAAGGCATCATGCGGTCTCAATACAGAGCTCCTCGTGTGGAATATGTCTAAAAGGTAGGATGTGTGGAGGAAGATGAATATAGGCTAAAGTTGGATGTGTTGGTAGACTTGACTTAGGGTGAGGTCTCTCTAAAGTGCATTTTATGTAAAGAAACATTATTCAGCTCCCCAAATTCTATAAAAGTTGGTTGTGCAGGTACCATTGACTAATCGTGAGGTCTCTTTAAATATATTTGATGCAACAATATATCAAAAGATTAGGGGAGATGGATCAGTAGTTGTGCGGGGTCCAATAGTCGATCACTCACTAGTGAATATATTATCGAGTCTTACACCACATTTATACTATATATTGTGATTAAATAATCTAAATGTAAATTAAAAGAATTCCAAATGTTGATAAAAATGGGACCAATACTTGAACACATGAGAACCTATAAATGTTATATTAAAAGAACATTAACAAGTGAAATAGATAACTTTTTATCCCAAATAAAATATCATAGCTATCTATCATATGTGTGTCACTTAAAAATAATAAGCTCACTTAATAATAATTAATAATTAATAATTAATACTTCATATTAATAATTTGTTTTATCACAAATATAAAAGGTGAACACAACCTAAATGCCTTGTATTTTCCCATTAAATGTGTGAGATTGTAAAAAAGTTTTAGTGTTCAACAATTGGTCCCTTTGTGTTGGATATAAGTTGTATTTTACATAATAATGTGTTATTTTTATAACAACAAATAATTATTTTGTGTTGAAGCATTGGTCCTTTTGTGTTGGATTTAAAAGTTAGACATTACCAATATTTATGATTACTAATAGGTATATGGTCCATTTAAGTTGCATATATGTCATATTTTGTATAGAAATACAATCACCTAGTAATAACAAATGATATTTTTAAATTCAACTACTAGAGATTTTTAGATTAAGTTTTGGTCGAATATTTAAAAAGCTAATTTTTGTACATGTTTAACTAGGTGTCCTATTTTAACGAGTTGTGTGATGAGCAACACCTTCAAGCCTTAGTTATAGGTAGTTAAGTGTCCATTTTACATTTCTAAAAAAAAATGAAGGTCTTACAATATTCCATGCACCGGCTACATGTTGATGAAGTTAGCCCTCATGACTATTGGTCCCTCTCCCCTATTCAATTCTTTGAAAACTTTCAAAAGGCTATTCAATTCTTCGAAAATGTTGAAGGGAATATAACGGAAGGCCGTGTCTAATTATATAGATTTGCGTACTAAGAATATGAATAAAATGGTTAAAATTGATGTTAAGAAATGTAAAAACTTTATTTCAATTTAAATACATTGAGAAATGATAAAACTTAATTTATTATATAAGTAAAATAAAAAGTATTGGTTTTTTTAGTTTTAAAATTATTTATTACATTGTGATACTGCTATCAAAATTCAATTGTGTAGTTATTCAAGACAAATATATTTTTCCATATTTTATAAGTAGCAGTTCACGAAATCCATCTCTCCCGAGAATGAATGAAACACATAACATTCAATACATCTAGGTGATGCTCACATATTATTTATTTCAATTTGATTGATTAGTTATTTTTAATTGAACTTTTTTTTTTTAACTACTACCTTCTTTTTGAGGTTTTCATATTAGTACTAGGTTAACTTAACTAGGTGCAATCAATCCTTCTTGTTTATTATGTAAACAATATGAAACTCTCAAGTAAATTCATTAGCTACATTATATCACTTAGATTATTTATAATCATTTTTATGATATCCAATTAATTTTAAGAGTGTGGTCCCTACTTATTCATAAAATCATTGAAATCGAACATATTTATAAGATTGAAATTATATTTTAATATTTAAAAAATTTAAAACCATACCAAATCCTTTAATTCTTTAATTTACTTTTTAAAAACCTTTATAGATAACATTTAACCATGAGAAAATAATAATAAATTTTTTAATTATTATTTTTTCAATCTTAAAAAGAATAAAATTTTATTCATTATTTAATATATAAATAAATTTTTAAGAAAAACAACTTAATTAGTTAATATGTTGGCTACTACTTTAAATGCAATTAGCAATGAAAGGCTGTGAAGACTTATTGATTATTTTAAGTTGTTAAAATCGAGTGAAAGTGCATCATAGAGTGTGTAATTTATAAGGATATTTGTAATTAGTTAAAAAATAATTTGAATGTGGACAATCTGAACAAATTATTTGAGGAGGCAAGACTTCCTAAAATACTTAGCTTCTTAATCAAGTTTCATAATGAAAATCATAACAATGAAAGGAATTTAAAAATGAGTTAATTTTGTAACTCTTGATTCCTTAAATAGTTTAATATCATGAGAAAAGTAATTAAAATTGTTTATAAAATAAACATATGAAAAAATTAATAAATCCTATGATGATTTCAAAATTTTAATCTGAAATCTTTGATCCGAGATAAGATAAAAATTAAAGATATATGTCAGTTAGAAAAAAGTTATTAAATGAGATAAGAACAATATACATTCTTGAAAATGTATTAATTTTAAAATTCTTATCCCTAAGACCACTTCATAACTCATCATGTGAAAAAGATAACTGAAAGTGTTTAGCAAAACAAAATGCGGACGACTTCTTAATTTCAAGGTGAAGTCTTTGAAAGAGAGGGAGAGAGCGTGCGGAATAGTTAGAGATGTAATATATGCCAAACATTTGAGAGACGTGAGAGTCAAAGAAATTGGGTATTTGCAGATGTACACACCATACCGTTGCCATAATGCGTTGGGGCCCACCGCATGCTGTACAAAACTTATGGTGCAAATCAAACAGGCTGGATGAATCTTTGTGGCCCTCCACAGTCTTGAGCCCATTTTTTCTTCCCTCGCGAAGAGCAATCATAAGTACAAGGATGAGCACTAACAATAATATTAGGGCATCGCCACGAGTCAACGTCTAAAAAGCCAGCCTAGACGGCCAGTTCTCTCCACTTTCAGATACATGGAATGGGAATTTTGTTTGTGTTTTTCCTCGTCAAATCATTCTCTTTCGTTTTCACAAAGAAAATGTAATGCGGATTATCATTAGCTTAACAATCAATGGAGTTCATCATCATCTTAGATTTCTATATATACACGGCTTGTATTTACCATTACATGCAAAGGGGGTGGTTATTTCTTTCTAGTTTATTGGGTTCTGAGATTTTTATCGTTTTCATGCTCAATCCCAATCCAACAAGAAGTTGGTTTGAATTGGGAAGCAATTCAAATCAAGTCAGAGAAATTTGTGCGACTCGGAGAATGCGGTTTGATCCCTCACTGGGAAATATCCAAACGCCATATTTATACTGCCCTCTCAAACGTATAAATATTGAACAGCTTCACGGCCTCGTAGAGGGGTAGTTTAAATAGACGAGCCAAAGGCATTGTTGTTCAATGCGTGTGGAACTGCAAGGGGAGAAATAGAGTGTTTAGGAAGGAACATAGTTTAAAGATGAGTTCGAGATGGTCTCTGTGTGCGGAGAAGGGGAAGTTGAAGAAGGGGCCATGGACGTTCGAGGAAGATATTCGTCTCCTACGTTATATCAAAATTCATGGTGATGGCCGCTGGAGCACTTTAGCTAAGGCAGCTGGTACTCCCTCCTTATCATTATCATTATGAATTTGTTGTTATCATTTGATCTCTGTTTGTTATTTCTCTGTTGGTAATTGTATCATGGTTGTCACTGTCGATGTACTTTAATCCTTTTAAGTTGACGACCAGTTGCATGCTTCAATCTGTTTGGCATGGTGACGACCGCGACCATTCATAGCATCAGTCTCTTCTCAGCCGAGCAGAGTCAGCTCATTTATTTTATATGAAAAAGTGGTAAAAGTTTGATTTGTTTACTCTAAATGCCCTTGATGTGTTTATTCTATATGTCCTTTTGTTTGCTTTTTCTGCCTGCAACTCTTCTGATCTTTGTTGTTTATTTTTAAAATGAAATAAGTACATGAAACTTATTCGAGCTCCTTTACTCGCGACTCTATAGCAGTGGAATCTATGGCAAGAAGCAAAAAGTCTTTTCTTTCCTCGAAATGAAAGTGAAGTAATTATTAATGTGTGAAGGATAAAAGAATTGAAAATACAGTGTGCTATAATAATTTAAGAGAAAATAATCAAGTATCTCCAAAAAAATTTGGAAGAAAAGATTTAAAATTGAGAAGACCAATTTAATTGTTTAGATAAATCTGTAATAAACATGCTCAAACATTCACACTTGATGCATGCGGCTGTACCCATGCAAATTGTCCTGATTTGTTCTAGAGACCTTTCAAAATATATGGGAATTGATTATTTCACCATTGGATGTGTATAATTTACATATTACATATTGATGCTGTAGAAAATTAGAAAATGAGAAACATGGGAGCTACCAATAGTTCATGTTTAAACTAAGAGTTTGAGAACTAACAAAGTTAATGGGGTGTTTTGATTTTTATAACTCTAGGATAATTAGAGGATGAGAAAACATTTTAGTAATTGTAGAAAATTACAAAATGAGAAACATGGTAGCTACGAATAGCTCAAGTTTGGACTAAAAAGTTTGAGAACTAATAGAGTTAAATGGATGTTTTTCACGATTTTGAAATCCATATACATCATCACATGTATCCATGGCTAAAATCATTTGACCTTTTCCAGGGCTGCATAGATGCGGAAAAAGTTGCAGATTGAGGTGGGTAAACTATCTCCGTCCGGGTATTAAGCGTGGCAATATTACTCCTGAAGAAGAACGCATCATAATTGACCTTCATAACCGCTGGGGTAACAGGTGGATGATTTATTATTTATCAATGTCTTTCATTAACATTTATCAAGTTCTTACTGATTTTTATCACAGATTTTATTCTGCTCTTGTATTGAAGAGATTTATGTGTGGTTCTACAGATGGTCGCTTATAGCAGAAAGGATCCCAGGCCGAACTGACAATGAGATAAAGAACTACTGGAGGTCTCATCTGAAAAAGAAGCTTCAAAATTCAACAGAAACCCAACACATTGATGATCAAAATTGTAGTCCTGAAGCACAATTGCAGGAGAAGCAAGTAATCCTCCCAGAAAAGGGCCTCGAGATTTTCACAGGCAACGAAATTAGAGGTCCACTTTTGTACGAGAATGATGCCTCAGTCAAGGTGGAAACTCTGACGAACAAGTTGTGCATTGAAGAAGTGATTAAAGATATGGAGCAAGTGCAAGTACAAGCAGAAGGAGAAGGAGAAGGAAAAGCTTCTTTTCTCCAAGGAAGTATTCAGAATGACTTTGGTATGGCGGGTCAGGATGCAATTGAACTTTGTAGAATGCTGTATTCATTTCCTTCTGGAATTCCAATGGAGAGTTATGCAAGCGCAATATATGAGGCTTCCTGCTCTGCTAATCCTGAATTAATGTATCCCACAGTCACACAAGAGAGTGAGTGTGAATTAGATTCGGGATCAGATATTATGCTGTGGAACATGGAACCAGACACGCCCATCCATCTCAATGGGCAAACGCCCTACCCTTCAATTTGAACTAGTTGTGTCAACTCAATCCCCATCAAATGTAAACTCAAAACAAAAATAATCAATAGAAACCAAATACGTGGTAAATTCCATGTTTTGATTCGACTCACGGTAAATGGAGTTATTTTTCTTTCTTATATATTTTTGTTCTTTCTTTCTATGACATCACTGGCTTCTCAATTGCCCCACTAACGGAAGATTGGACTGGTTTTGGTTTTTTTTTTTTTTGAAAATTTAAATGGTTATTATCAGGAGGAAAGTATATTCTGGATTGTCTTATAACGAGTTATTTCACAATCTCAATGTCATTATTTTGATTTTGAAAAGAAAGCGAGATGCTGTAGAAAAAATATTTGGTATTAATAAAAGTAAATGAGTTTAAAGTTATACGTTATAGATAATGTATTAGATTACCTTGATTTTTTTAATTTTTTTTTGTCTTTTTCTCTATTACTGAAAAAGTGAGATGTCATAGAAAACATAATTTTGTATCATACTCTTATAATTTTGTTTTGGTAAATATGTCATCAAAATGAGAAGTTTAAATAGTTCTACATTATAGTCAATGTATTGAATGATCTTTACGATAAGAGATTAATAGGTTTATTTGTAAAATTTTCAAAAAATATAATATTAAGAGAGAACATAAGAAATTGGAAAATAAAATTGAAGGAAAGTAATTGAAAATAATATTATGTGTCATGTATCATGCGTATGAACTTTTGTAGTGTTGCAATGATATTATCTGTTTCGTAATTGAAAACTAATAGAAATTTGCTTGAAGACATCCCAACCATTAAAATTAAGGATACATTGATTTGACAATGCTATTAATGAGAAACTAATATATCCTGAGCACAACATGAGGATTGATTAAGATTGGATTAAAATTATTTTTTGATATGCTTTAGATATATACTTTGATGGATTTATTGATCATGGGATGTACCCTTGAAATGCTATATATGAGTTTGAGTATGCTATTGAAATGGATGAGAGTGAAATTAGAAAATGTGTGAATATGTACAAATTTGAATGATTGAAAGAAGGAGGTTAAAGGATAAACCTTAAGAAAAAAATGCATGAAGATGAAAATGATGAGATGTAGATGAAGAGAAGGATTCAAATATGTAAGGTAAATAATATGCATGAAATAGGTGGTGATGATTGACTTTAGAAGTGCTTTGTTATGACTTAGGGTGTTAGAAATAAAAAGGTAGTAGTGTCAGATCTTCTTTGTGTATCCAAATATAGGTAGATGATAGGAATTTACAAAGAGATGCCTCTAGCATTGAAAAAAAGGTTCAGGAGATTTGAAAATGCTATTAATGTGACAATGATATATTCTAAGAATAACACAAGGATTCATTAGGATTTGATTCAAACTATGGTTTGATGTTCGGAGAGGCTTCATATTTAAGCTTTTATGGACTTATTGCTTTGATGGATGATTGGATGCACCTTTGAGAACATGGGGACATTTCCAGAACATGGGTATGCACTTTAAATGGATGATAGTGTAATCAGTAAATGAGTGAATATCTATAGATTTGAGTGATTGAAAGATGGTGTTATAGGATTAATCTTTAAAAAGAACTAATGAAAATGAAAATGATTAAGATGGGCATGGTAATTGATACATGAATGAATTAGATCAAAAAGATGGAATTATTAGATGGAATTTTTTTATTTGACTTATGGTGTTAGAAAAATAGAGGAGGAAGTGTGATATATTCTTAGTTTATTTAAGCATAGGTAGGTTGTGGGAAATTACAAACATATTCTAATGTTTTTGAGCAAGATTATTTTGTTTTTAAAATTCATTATCCATCATGATATAATGGACCATAATGATGATGTGCCATATGCATAGAGGAATAACTAAAAATAATAAATAAATTGATAAAGGATAAAAAGGTAAAAAACTATATGATAATTGATATTAAAGACCTACACATAATTACATTAATTTAAGTAACAATAAAGATAAATGGAAAGATAATAATTATGCTTAGTAATCATAGCTTAGAGATACAACAATTGTTAATATGATTTAGAACAACAAAGAGGGGGGGTGAATCAGTTGTTCTCAGGTCCTGATGTATAAAATAAATTTTCTTTAAATCAAATCAACCAACCAAAACAAACTCGATCATCACTGATTCAATAGAAGAAACATATAACACTGCAGTCCACTACCCAGCTGTAACTAACTTGTAAAACACATAAATGTTCAAACCAAAACATTCACACAAGTATTGACACCAGGATTTATAGTGGAAACCCAATATCGGAAAAACCACTTTGTAACATGCTACAATTATTTTCACTCTTCTGAAGTGAGCTCGGTTAAAAGCCAACCCTGTCAAAGGTTACAATACACACTATCAAGTGTGACCCGGTTAAAGGATTTCAATTACCGTGTTAAAAGTTAGCCTGGTCAAAGGACTTACATACACTCCATTAGATTGCAACCTTGTTCAAAGGATTTAACATATGACTGTTAGGTCAACCTCTGTTAAAAGGATTTTCACTCTTACAATGGTTAGAAAGTAGCAGTAGTAATGATCTAAAAACATACAACTCACTTTGCAAATATCAGATCCAATTCTGTACACAAATGCTGGTTTACTAGCTTTGAAACTTTTCCATCTCCACTTCTAATCTGCTCGAAACTTTCTTTCAAGCAATCACCACACTTTTCCTTCAGCCTTTTCACTTATACAGTCAATAAAACTTTACTATTCTTCTAGCATCTACTTCACCCATGCATACACATACCTAATGCTTCGGTTCCCTTAATACTTTCCTCTGTTAGGTTAACTTATCTTTTGTTGCTTAATCTCTTTCATAGATCTTAGGGTTAGGTCAAATACATTGAATCTACCTACTTCATGTTCTTCATCTCCTCTTCTAGAATCATCTCAAATCTCATAAAGATTTACAATAAAACATTTTACAAAGCATTAAATGCTTCCATACAATCAATAAATAAAGTCAACACATTTTACATAATCCAAGAATTCAACAATGTCGGCTTCAAATCTGAATTCTCTTCAAATATAAAATTGCTTATGCTCGGTCAATACTATGATCATTTACTCGGTCTCCATGTAAAATGCTTGGTCACTACTAAAACTATTTGCTCGGCATATACTGTCTTCCTCGACAATTTACTGATACTCGGTTGACACTAGATTTTTGCTCAGCATCCACTAACTCAGTCAACTCTGTCATAACTCGGCTTAAACATGATTTCTTCATTTTTGTTCTGTTAAGCCTACCAGTTTAGTCTTCAATCTTACTAAGATAAACAATACATTGTCTCATCATTGTACAACATAGTCAAGTACACTTTGTAGTATCAAGATAACTCAACCTTTCCTTAGGTGCTATTTTTACCAACCTTTCTTTCCCTTCTCACCATAGATATAGTACTTTCCTAAGTAGCAACAGTCTTACCAGTTAAGGTTTGACATCAATGACAATACAATAATTATTTCAATTGTAGTTTCCAACAATCTCCCTCTTTGGCATTGATGGCAACACCATATGATATCACCTGAATAACACATGTACTACCAACCAATCCAAAAACTTATCTGTCCATCAGAGAAAATTTATAATATCCTTAGCTTCATTTTGATTTAGAATCAATAAATCTTACTTCTTTGGCCGTCAGAAGTATTTGGATCTCCCTCTATCTTGATCTTTCATTTCAGTTCATCATCTCCCTTACTTTCAGTGTCATGTGTTATAGTATCATTTCAGTTCAATCTCCCTCTTTGACAAAAATGCCAAAGCAACAACTCAAACATACATCCAACAGATGTAGATATATCTATTCAACACAGTGTTTCTCCCTCTGTGATCTTTCTTATGACTGATTTGTTATCTTCATTTCTTCTTCACAGCTCGAGGACAATCCTAAAGTGTGACAATCTTATGCATCAATTTGTCAATTATTCTACTGTAGCATATTTGATGCAGTGCTTCTAGCTTGACTAGGCAACCTCACTTAGGGGAAGGACTCCTAATTGACTTCTCAGGTACTCATGAGCTTCTTTAGGTAAAGCTTTAGTGAATATGTCTGCCAATTGTTCTTTTGTATTCACATATTCCATTCAGACTTCCTTGTCTTGTACCAATTCCCTCAAATAGTGATACTTGATTGCTATATGCTTGGTCTTAGTGTGCATCACTCGATTCTTAGAAATATTGATAGCACTTGTGTTGTCATAGAAAATAACAATAGGTTCAGTGATTTCTTCTTTCATGCCTATCAACAACTATTTTATCCATATCAAATTTGAACAGTTTACTACAGTAGCAACATACTCGGCTTCAGCAGTAGATTGGGAAATGCAATTTTGTTTCTTGCTTGTCTAGGAGACTAATCTCTATCCAAGAAAGAAAGCTCCACCACTAGTGTTGTTTCTATCATCTACATTTCCTACCCAATCAGCATCAGTATATACTCTAAGTTCAAATTTGTCATTCTTCTTGTAGTATAACCCATAGTCAGCAATTCCTTTCAAGTATCTCATGATTCTTTTCACCACCATCATATGTGTTTCCTTAGGATTGGTAGAGAATCTTGCCACAATCCCAATAGCTAATGCAATATCAGGTCTACTATGTACAACATATTGCAATTTTCCAATCATGGTTCTGTACAAAGTCTGGTTAACTTCTGCAGCATCATCATTCTTAGATAACTTTTATCCAGTAACCATAGGAGTTCGCATTGGTCTAGCATCTTCCATTCCAAAAGTTTTCAGTATTTTATTAACATACTTAGAATGTGTAATGAAAATACCTTTCTTCATCTGATATACTTGTAAACCAACAAAGAATTTGATCTCACCAAACATACTCATCTCAAATTCAGTTTGCATTTCATGTGAAAAACTTTTACACAATGCATCTTGTCCACCAAAAATAATGTCATCAACAAAAATTTTGGCCAACAAAATACCTCTACCTTCTTCATCTTTCATATATAGATTGCTTGTGTCATTTGTCCTAGAAAATCCAATCTGTATCAGATAATTATGCAACCACTCATACCATGCTCTGGGAGCTTGTTTCAATCCATATAAAGCTTTGTTCAGTTTGCATACCATGTGTCTTCTGTTTGGATCAATAAAACCTTTTGGCTATTCTATGTAAACTTCTTCTAGTATACCATTTAAAAATTCAGCCTTGACATCCATTTGATATACCTTGAAATCTTTATAAGCAGCATATGCAAGCAGAGTTCTGTTTCCTTCCAATCTAGCTATAGGGGAAAATGTCTCCCCATAATCAATTCCTTCTTCTTGTGCATAGCCTTTGCATATGAGTCTAGCTTTGTTCCTAGTGATTTCACCTTTTTCATTCAACTTGTTTCGAAATACCCACTTTGTTCCTATAACATTCTTATCTGCAGGTCTCGACACCAGAGTCCAGGTTTCATTTTTCTCAATCTGGTCAATCTCTTCATTCATTGCTTGTATCCAATCTTCATTTTCTAACACCTCTTTAGTTGTCTTAGGTTCAAATTCACATAGTAAGCATGTTGGATCTTTTGTCTTGCTTCTGGTCTGAATTCCAGTGTCTCTATCTCCAATTATCTGTTCAAGCTTGTGATGTCTTCTTACATATTTTGCCAAAATAGGTTCAACATTTTTCTCTTCTATTTCATCAAGTTCCCCAACAAGATTGTCAGATTTAGCTTCTGAATGCTCGATAACCTCTTCCTAATCCTCGGCAGCATTATCTTGTAGCTCGACATGTTCTTATTCTCTCTCGGCACTGTTTTCCTGATACTCAACATCATCTGTCTGTTGCTTGGCATTGCTTGCCCGATACTCGGCATCAGGTGCAGGTCTGTTACCTTCCTCTTCTATTTCCTCCATGTACACAAAAGCTCTGTAATCTTCTGGTTCTCTTTTGCTATCATCCTCATTTCTTTTTGCATACTCATCAATTTTTACATTCACACTTTCCACAATTTTGTTAGTGTTAGAGTTCAAACACTTATAAGCTTTACTTTTTGTGGAGTAGCCTAGGACTATGCCTTCATCACTTTTAGCATCAAACTTTCCATTCCTATTGTCTTTCAATATGTAACACTTGCTTCCAAAGATTCTAAAGTATTTAACACTCGGTGCATGCCCATACCATAATTCATGGGGTGTCAGATTTGTACCTTTCTTGATCTGTACCCGGTTAAGAGTGTAAACAGCAGTACTTATAGCTTCTTTCCAGTATTTCTGTGCCACATTATTTTCAATCAATAATGTCCTAGAATAGTCCAAAATAGATCTATTTCTTCTTTCTGCTATGCCATTTTGTGGAGGTGTCCTAGGTGCAGACATCTATCTTTTGATTCCTCTATCATTTCAAAATAGATTAAATTCATTTGACGTGAATTCTCCACCACAGTCAAATCTAAGACATTTCAGGTTCCTACCTATCTCCTTCTCAACCTTAGCCAAATACCACTTGAAAAATTGAAAAGCATCAGATTTTTCCTTTAGAAACATTACATGCATCATCCTGGTATGATCATCAACAAACAAGATAAAATATCTAGCACCACAGTAACTTTGTACACCCATAGGTCCACAAAGGTCAGTATGAACCAAATCTAAAATGTGTTCAGAAGTAAAGGATTTTCTCTTGAAACTTGACTTAGTCATTTTTCCTAACTGACATTCTTTGCACATCACATTCTCAGGTTTCTTCAATCTAGGTAGGCCTCTTACTTTCTTCTTCTTACTTATCTCTACCAGATTGTCAAAGTTAACATGACATAGCCTCTTATGCCATAACCAAATGTCATCAAGTTGTGCAAACATACATATTTCTTCAAATAGGTCAAGATAGAACAAATTACCTCTAGTCTGCTCACCACTTCCAATCAGTTCACCAGTAGCATCAAATATCTTAGCTTTCTTGTGATGAAATTCCACTTGGTAACTAGTTCTATTGAGTTGAGAAACACTTAAGAAATTATAATTCAATCCTTCAACCCAATAAGAATTTTCACAAGAGATCTTATAAGTTAGTTTAATCAATCCTTTTCCTCTAACAGGACATGGTGCATCATTACCAAATGTTACACTTTTACCTTTATAATGATGTAGGGTCTCAAACTTACTCTTGTCACCAGTCATGTGATGTGAACAACCACTTCCAATAATCCATTTATCATTCTTGTTTACATAGGAAATCAATGCAGTTTTCTCATCCTCATCAGATTCATCTTTCATTGCAACATAGACTATCTCAATTTCAAAATCATCACTATTAGTGTCAGTCTCTTCTTCAGCAATGTAACAGGATTTCTTACCTTTTCCTTTGTAGTTTTTGTACCTTCAGTAGCCTTTGTCATCTCTTCTGTCTTTATGTCCGCTATTTCTTTCTTCATCTTTATCCTTCCTATCAGGACATCTAGTAACTATATGACCGACCTTGTTACATGCAAAACATATAATAGAGAGTTTACCTTTGTATTTTCCTTTTCCTCTTCTCAGTCTTCTAGCCATAAGAGCTTCTAGATCTTCAAGATCTTCATCAGAAGTGTCACTGTCATCTTCACTTTCACTTTCGCTTTCACTGATGCATCTTTCTTTTTCCTTCTTAGGCTTGTTCAGGACTAACTGTGACTTGAAAGAAGATTCAACATTTCCAATACTACCAACGGTGAAATTATCATAATTAGGCAGTTCAAAAGCAGTCAGCTTGCCAATCAAACCTTCCAAAGTAAGCACATTTGCAAAGTTACATCTAGATTCCTGAATAGCTGAGATCTTAATAGCATATATAGGACATAGAGTTCTGAACACTTTTCCAATTATAGTCTCATCATCAATAGTTCCATTTTATCCTCTAATAGCATTCACAAACTCTTTTATTCTACCACAATATTGTGCAATGTTTTCATCTTCGTTCATACTCATTTCATCAAACTTACCTCTAAGACTCTCGGCTTTAGCTTTCAGTACATATAGATCACCACCATAGATCTTTGCAAGAGTGTCCCACATATCTTTAGCAGTTGTGCAGTCCTTAATGTCCTCAAATTCTGGATAGCTTAGGGCAGATGCAATTTCCAGCATTGCCTGATTGTGTTCTTGCTTGGTTGTCATTTCCTCGGTAGTCAAAGGTGCAACAGGTGTGACATAGTCATGCTCAATGTAGTACTTTGCAGAATCACCAATATCAGCCAGATGCAGCTTCATCAAGCTTTTCCATGTAGGGAAGTTTTCCTTATTCAGCTTCAGTACCTCCTTATACATCTTGATCATTTGCTTCAAGTCCCTTTAAACTTTCTTTCTATAAACACCAATAAGCAACACAGCTCTGATACCAATTGTTAACATGATTTAGAACAAGAGAGAGGGGGGGTGAATCAGTTGTTCTCAGGTCCTAATGTATAAAATAACTTTTCTTTAAATTAGATCAAGCAACCAAAACAAACTCAGTCATCACTGATTCAATAATAGAAACATATAACACTGCAATCCACTACCTAATTGTAACTAACTTGTAAAACAAAGAAATATTCAAACTAAAACATTCACACAAGTATTGACACCAGGATTTATAGTGGAAACCCAATATGGGAAAAACCACTTTGTAACATCCTACTATAATTTTCACTCTTCTAAAGTGAGCTCGGTTAAAAGCCAACCCTATTAAAGGTTACAATACACACTGTCAAGTGTGACCCGGTTAAAGGATTTCAATCACCCTATTAAAAGTGAGCCTGGTCAAAGGACTTACATACACTCCATTAGAATGCAACCTTGTTCAAAGGATTTAACATATGACTGTTAGGTCAACCTCTGTTAAAAGGATTTTCACTCTTACAATGGTTAGAAAGTAGCAGTAGTAATGATCTGAAAACATACAACTCACTTTGCAAATATCAGATCCAATTCTGTACACAAATGCTGGTTTACTAACTTTGAAACTTTGCCATCTCCACTTCTGATCTGCTCAGAACTTTCTTTCAAGCAATCACCACACTTTTCCTTCAGCCTTTTCGCTTATACAGTCAATAAAACTTTACTGTTCTTCCAGCATCTACTTCACCCATGCATACACATACCTAATGCTTTGGTTCCCTTAATACTTTCCTTTGTTAGGTTAACTTATCTTTTATCACTTAATCTACTTCGTAGATCTTAGGGTTAGGTCAAATACATTGAATCTACCCGCTTCATGTTCTTCGTCTCCTCTTCTAGAATCATCTCAAATCTCATAAAGATTTACAATAAAACATTTTACAAAGCATTAAATGCTTCCATACAATCAATAAATAAAGTCAACACATTTTACATAATCCATGAATTCAACAATATTGGCTCCAAATCTGAATTCTCTTCAAATATAAAATTGTTGATGCTCGATCAATATTGTGATCATCTACTTGGTCTCCATGTAAAACGCTCGGTCACTACTAAAACTATTTCCTCATCATATATTGTCTTCCTCGGCAATTTACTGATACTCGGTTGACACTAGATTTTTGCTCGGTATCCACTAACTCGGTCGACTCTGTCATAACTCGGCTTAAACATGATTTCTTCATTTTTGCTCGGTTAAGCCTACCAGTTTAGTCTTCAATCTTACTAAGATAAACAATACTTTGTCTCATCATTGTACAACATAGTCAAGTACACTTTGTAGTATCAAGATAACTCAACCTTTTCTTAGGTGCTATTGTTACCAACCTTTCTTTCCCTTCTCACCATAGATATAGTACTTTCCTAAGTAGCAACAGTCTTACCAGTTAAGGTTTGACATCAATGACAATACAAAAATTGTTTCAATTATAGTTTCCAACAACAATTATAACCAATAATGATGTACTAGGAGAAGGATGTTTGTCAAAATTTTCTTATCAATTTAACATAAATAAATGGAATGAGTTTTATACCCGCAAAGAAGCATTTTATTAATGATGATATTATGCTTCTGATATTTGTAGCAGGAGGGATTCATGTGGCTAATGAGGTGAAATAATTATTAGAAGAGACAAAGAGTAGTAATGGGATGCAAGATTTCCAAGTTACATGAATCATGTCACTATGCTTTTAATAAGTGAGGCATTATTCAATATATTGGTAATTTTCATCATTTGGAATTTATTATTAGTATCAATTTGGGTGTGCTACTTTGGTTACCAAGGTAGGTGGAGATGTCATAATACTAGGGTGACGTTGTTGGATTACGAAAAGGTGGGGGGGGGGGGGGCACCGGGGGTGAATCAGTAATCCCTGATCCCAAATAACTTTAAAAAGTTTCTTTGATTAACTCGGTAGTAACTCAGTAGAAATGCAGTTGACTATTTATTGACAATAGATAAATAAACAATAACATTTAGTAGATCATTCACATAAATTATTCACAACATGTAACACCAATATTTAATGTGGAAACCCAGCTTTGGTAAAAGCCAATGTGGGAATTTTCACCCACTAAGAAAATACTCTTTTGAAGTACGCCCAGTTAAGAACCAATCTGGTTAAAGATTACAATACACACTGTTAGGTGTGACCCGGTTAAGAAATTTACCTCAGATATGTTAGGATCTTCACCATGCTAGGAGTGGCCTTGTTAGAGGGCTTCAAACACTGATGAAGGGTGCTCCCCTTAATACCACAAACACATAACATAAACAAAGAAACAACAATAATTTGCAAGAATAGAAAATGGGCTTCTTATTATCTCCACAAATGTGGAATTACAAATTTCAGATTTACAATATGCAAAGCCACATGGGCATTTTTCCCTTACAATATTATGTAGGACAAGCCTCGAATCATTACCCAGATCTACTACCTAGAACTACCCTAGACAACACTACAGACCTTTCTTATATAGGCAATTTCCACCACCAGAGAAGGTTCCAGAAATTTAGCCCTTAAGGCCGACTATCCTAAGAATTATTTTCTTTTCTTTTCTTTTTACATAGGGTCAGCTCCAAATGATTACAAAAATGTGTTTTTAGGTAGCCCAACTTCCGGAGGCCATAACTTTCTAACCGTAGCTTTGTTTCTCTATTGCAACCACTTTTCAAAAATGGCGGGACCTGATCTACAGTGCCTGACTCACGCAAGTTCTAATCAATCGGGGGTCGATCATGATCTGGAGCCTCTAAGGCCTTCAAAATTGACCTGAAAGATTTCGTACCTAAAAACCTCAATAACTTCACCAATATAGATGATGTGGCAATGAAACTCAACTAGTAGGTTGATATGACTAAGATGAACCTCCAACTATGAAATTAGAATATTCTGGGATCATATGACCAACTTACTAAAAATAGTAAGTTTCCATAAATAGCAACTCAACACAAGATAACCCTTATTGAAAAGAAACTAGAAATATTTTTAAGTGATGCATGATTGCTCTTACACCCAGGATGCTCCTGCATCAAACACTCTTTAGAATGCCACCTTTCTCAAGGATTTTACAATAATACTATTAGGTCTAGGGTGGTCCTACAATAGTTTGTCCCAATTTTTGGCCAATTTTGACACGTAGATCAACATTTTGAGAAAAAACTTCACTTTCGAACACCCGTTGCCGCAAAACTATTAAGAATTTGAAGATGATGTAAACTAGAGTCTTTTAGAATTTCCTTTCTAGTTTCTAAATATATATATTTTAAATTTAAATTCATTTAAATTCATTTTTCCTTCTCCTTTGAAAAGTGGTTTGCGTGAAAAAACTATATTTTTAAGGAGTTACTGTCACTTGGATCAACATAATTTTTTTTTAAAAAATATGATAATGATGTAATTCTTTCGAGATTATATTTGTAACTTCAATATCTAAAGGATGCAATTCATTTTATTCATTTTGGGTCAATATTTCATAGTTTATTAAGTTATAAAGTGACAGTAAATGTAATTTAGACATAAGGTCACTTGGATCACTCTAACTCAATCTGTGTATATCGAAATTCATTTTTTCTTTTTTTTTATAGAAAGGTAACACAAATACTCTTTTCCTACATATTTTTCATAAATTTTTTTGTAATTTACTATTTTTCCCAAAGTCTTGAAGAGACAAGTTGTTGAATGACCAAACAACCTATGTTTAGTTAAAGTAATATTTAAAAGTTATAATGAACTCAATATGTATTAAAATTATATTCATTGGAAAGCTTGTTTTGAATATCATCATTTGACATCATATGTTTGAAAAAACCATCTTGTTTGGTCCTTGTCCCAAGCCTTGAAAAGCCATTTTTTGTAGTTCACTTTTTTTTCTGAGGGCAAAATTTCAATTTTGAGGTCTTCAAGCGAAGAGCCCCTTCACGTGAAGACCCCTGAGGGGCTTTGTGCAAAGGGTCTTTGCGTGAAGACCCCAATGTGAAAATTCTGGTGGAGAAACACCCCACCGAAATTTTTGCCAACCTACTTTGAGCGAAGTAGGTCGTCTAGTTATGAATTTGTTTTGTAAAAAAAAATAGAATGGTATAAAACTAAAACATTTTATTTCTAGTTTATACCGAATTGCAATAAATTAATTCTCTTTTTCTATTATTTTTTCTATTATTGATCAATTTTTACGAAGGCATTTTTTGGAGGAGGATTCCTATTTCTATTTTTTTCAAAGAAATAATTTTGGAGAGGAGAAATATTAGATAAAAGTATTTTTTGAAGAAAAGAATTTTTATTGGTGATCTTGTGGAAGACATTTTTTGGAGAGAAGAAATGGGGAACAAGAATGGAAGATAAAGTAAATCTTCTAGAAAAAGGTCACCTAGTACTGAACAAAGAAATCATGAAGCTGCACTGACATATTATCATAAAACTAAAGAAGGTGAAGGACAAGCTGAAGTAGGAGGGTCAATTCAAGTCGAAGAATTGCACATTAAAGAAGGGTCATGATCACTCCTTATGGAAGCTCAAGAAATTGATGTTGGAGAAGGGTCGAGATCAAGTGCTCCTACTGGTATGGATGAACTTTTAAATTTAGCTCAAACTGTAAAGAGAAATATTAATTATATAAACTTAGATCATTTTCTTACAATGGATGTGGAGAATTTGAGATTAGTTGCTAATGTTCAAGCCTTAAGTCTTTCTAAGAAGAGATCAATGAATATAATAGCAAGAGAAATATTAGCTAAATTTGATGATTTTGAAACACTTGAACAAGCCCAATTTCTTTCAGTTCCACTTATAAACAAAAAGTTGAAAGGGACATTAAAATTATTGGGTATAGACACAACATCAAAGAAGAGAAAATTTATTAACATCCAAACTGATATGATTGAAAATCTTCGGAAAGATTTGAACTAGGTAGGGAAGCGATCTCAAACTAAAGATAAGACCATTACAAGAAAATTTATGTTGACATCCATTGTAGGTAACACTATGATCCGAAAAAGACAAATATCTTCAATTTCATCTCAGTTTGGTTTTAATAGGAAAACAATATCACGATATGTTAATAGGAGAATACTTTTGGATGATAGCACCTTGGAAGGCAATTGGGAAATCATGTGTAGAGCTCCTCATTCTGATAGGATTGATGGAGGAATCAAGAATTTGGTCACATTATTTTGGAATGATAATACACGTCCTTTATAAAATAGTAGAGATGTTATTAGACATAGAATTTTAGTTAATCAATATGAGTATCATATGAAACATTGGTTCGACACAACACAACATGAAATGTATGTGTCATTTTGTAGTTCAAATCCTAATATAAAGATTGGGTAAAAATTGTTTGAAAGATTGAAGCCATATTATGCAGGACAAACAAAGTGTTTGAAACTTGTTTTCATTATCATATTGAATTTGATCTCCACTATCAGGTTTTTCGAAAGTTTGTAGAAGACACTTATGGTTTTGAAAATGCTCCTCCTACTAGACGAAGTAAGTTCATCTCATCCATTTTATGTGACAAAAGAGATTATGTAGCTAGACAAATAAATTGCATAAAAGGAGTATGTCAAACATGTCCTGATTTGTCTCTTTTTCCTTTGAAAAATGAAAATATTGATTTAACAAAGATTGTAAATTGCAAGAGTTACAAATATGTAAAGAATGAAACAAAATTTGGCAAAGAATCCAAAAGGCTAGAATATGTTGAAGAGGAGATAAATGTTGGACTATTTATGGAAAAGTTTAAAAAATTGATTCAACCCTACATTCATCATGTTTTTTTTGCAAAGAGCCAAGAACAACAATTCCAAACACTGAGAGACAATTTCCCACTTGGAACTATTGTATCAATTGTTGATTATGCAGAAAATTATTCCTTTGTTCATCAAAAGGAAATTCAACTGGAATGTTATTTTTCAGAGAAAATTACTATTATGGTACATGTGTGTTATCGACACACACAATTAGATTTGGATGGTATTCAAAGAACATTTGAGGCATGGGTCATCAAGAAGGAATATCATTTTTATACAAGTGGTGATAGAGAGCATGACATTCATTATGTAGAACACTACTTCAAGATGTTTTTTGCAAATTTGAAAGAAAGAGGTATAAAAATTGATAAACATTATGTTTTGTTAGATAGATGTGTTGCACAAGTCAAATCATTGAGACCATTTTATGCACTATGTACATATCATCGTAATGAAAACATACCACATGTCTGGAGTTTCTTTGAGAGTGGACATGGAAAAGGAGAACATGATGGTCCTGGAGCTTGCATCAAATGTGCTATACGAAAGTATCAAATGAATTATAAGGGAGTTCATATAAAAATTGAACATGATGTTGATGAATGGTGCAAGACACATTTCACACCAAATGAGAATGACAAGTCATTAGGATTGACTCAAGAAGTGCCACATAGAAAATTTTGGGAGATAAAAGATATGCAGACATTTTTAAATCATTCAAGTGTTTAATTTTTATATATATTCTTTATTCAAATTATATTTATAGAATGTATTATATATGCATTTGTTCAGGTGTGGATAGAAAAATTATGCATGGTTTCAATAGGATAGAAAATATGTGATCTTTGCATTCAGTTATGAGTATGAATTGTCACAATTGGACATTGAACACTAGGGACTACTCATGCTTTTGTTGTCATTGCATTGCTGACAATTATGAGGAATGCATCAATCAAGACTATGGACATGTAGGTGCATGGAATCTAGTGCCACTAGTTGTTACTGATACATTTGATAGAGATGAAGATGAAAATTTTGATGATGTCCCTTTGATTCCTACTAATTACGATCATATCTCGGGATTGGTCAGAATTGGTAAGTATATATATTTCACATTATATGGTCCATTGAGCTATATGTATAGATAGATAGATAGATCTATAGATTGAACTAAGTAAATTTTAAGATCTCACACATGTATATGTTAGGAATAACAATCCATAATACAACTAAGAAGGGAAGGGGTGAATTAGTTGTATGGAAGATTATTAAACTTTAAACTTTAAGTAGAAGCAATATCAGATCCAATGAGCACAATGAATGCCAACACAATAACAAAATATTTTGGTCTCGGAGAAATTCTACTAAAGGTAAAAACCCTAGTGGGAATTAGCACCCATAAATGATGTACTAAGAGTATAGTATCCTTGTTATAAGATTTAGCCCTGTTAGGAGCTTATTGAAACATTACAGTACATAGTCCTTGTTAGAGGACAAACATTGTTAGGAGTCAAGAAGAAAGGGAGGGCTCACTACCCAAAGAAGGTTAAATCCATCTTCAAAATTCACTATTCGCAACACAAGTGTATATGAAGAAATACATAATATTTTGAATTGTACCACATAAACTATCTTTGCTTGATTAGTTCCAATGAAGTCCACCAGTAAAACTCTGCTCTACATACAACAAACACAAGCTCACAATATTCACAACCTCTTTATATCACCTTTTTCCCATCCATATCTTTTCCAAAGAAAAGACCATTCATTTATACCGTATTACAATTCTCATGATCAGGTCAGCCTATAAGCCTTTCCTAATTACAAATAATTACATAAACCCTTGCTAAGATACACATGGTATCTAAAAAAAGTATACAATGATTCCATTACAACAATTAAGGACTGACATCCTTAATTTATATTTGCAAAACAAAATGGACGCTACATATCCTGAGTCGGCTTCCAAATAAGTCTTTTCCAGAACACACACCACAGCTGACATCACCAAGAAATCCATACCTTGTGTTGACCAATGAACATCCTTTAGTATCTTGTATGTCATCCTTTAAGTTTGCATACCTTGAATCCATATCATCTAGAAGATAAACCAGAAACACAGAGACTGACTCTATCATTTCTCACTATCTAGTCAATGACCAGTCTTCACCAAAACATATGTAACTCATCCAACACACATATTACATCATGATATCTTAGAAATAACATCAAAACACCTTCCTATACATAAACCTTAGTTCACATGCTCTGAATCATCAATATAGTATCTGTACATTGTAGTTACCAGTCTATTTTCCTCTCAGAAACATATGTTCATATCAGTGACAAAACAAGAATGACAATAGTATTAATTCCACATCAGAAACATCCAACAATCTCCCCCTTTGGTATTGATGTCAACATATGGGAAAATCCATCAACCCAAAATACATCAACCCAAATATAGTAACCAATCAGTACTCTCATAGTACAACTTCTCATAGTCTCTCTGTATCGAGTCATAGTATCTCTCCATACAATCTCCCCATACAATAGGGATTTTCTCATAGTACCTCTCCCCTTTGAAAAAAGTGACAAAAGGTGCTATAATCCACCAATTGTCTTCATATCTATCCAATAATTGTCTTCATCAACCAGGTGCTAAATCACCCAAATGTATTTTGTAAGCTTTCAACGATCACTCCCCCAAAGGAGTAGATCCACACATCAAGTCCAGAATAAGATAGAGCCCTAAATTCCTCTGGACTGATGCATCCATGCATCATTTAATTCACATAAGGAGGGGCCTACACCCCAAACATACCTTTGAGATACTCAAAGGCATCTTTCCACATCTATTTTATCCAAACCATCCGAGTACAATTAATTACAACAGCAACAACCAATAGTTCCAATAATTGTCCTCCATTAGTATGCTTCTTGTCATCAATGTTTCTTGCCCAATCAATATCAGTATAATCACGAATCACAAAGTCATCATTATCATATCGTAAGCCATATTCCATTGTTCCTTTCAGATATCTCAGTATCCTTTTCATAGCAGCTAGGTGTGACTCTTTAGGATCTTCCTGATATCTAGCCATAATTCCAATAGCATTAGCAATATCTAGTTTAGGAATCTCAGTAACTTCATTTGTGTCATCATCACAAATCTCATTCTCATAGTCTGTCCCAACATATTCTTCCTCATCTATAGTAGTAGCTTCCTTGATTTATGTATTCTAATTATAATCATGCATTCTCTTTTTTTCTTCTATCCTCACATTATTGCTTTCAATCATCTTTCTCAATCTCAGAAAAAAAACATTTATAAGCCTTTCTTATAGTATAATAACCAAGGAGGATTCCTTCAACACTTCTAGCATCAAATTTCCCTATCTCATCATCTCTCTTGATATACCACTTACTACCAAATATTCTAAAATATTTCACAATAGGAGTATGATCAAACCATAATTAATAAGGAGTCTTACTTGTACCTTCTCTAATTTGAATTGTGTTCAATGTGTACACCATTGTCCCAAAAACCTCTCTCCAATGCACAAGAGATACCTTTTCTTCAAGCAGTATTGTCCTAGAACATCAAGTATCATCATGTTTCTTCACTCTGCTATCCCATTTAGTTTTGGAGTTCTGGGAGAAGATGTATGTCTTTGTATTCTATGTTCTTCATAGTATGAATTGAACTCTCCATCTATTTCTGACCTTAAACATTTTATCTTTAAACTTGATTCATTCTCTACTTCTTTTTGAAATTTTTTTACACATCTCATCACTATTATCATAAATAATATTATCAACAAATGTATAAAGTACCTTTCACCATAGTATGATCTTTTCCTTGTAGGTCCACATCAGTCTGTATGTACCAGATCCAACTTTCCTTTTGCTGTATATGATTTTATTTGATAACTGCTTCTAGTCTATTTTCCCATTACACATTCTTTGCATATAGTGTTAGATGGTTTCATAATCTTTGGTAGGTCTTCCACTGCATTAGCCAAGCTTTCCTTCATAATATCATCAAATTTAACAAGACAAAATCTTCTATTCCATAACCAAATTTCATCAACCTTCACAAGAAAACAAGAAGCCTAAGATGTATTTGACTCAAATACATTACCTCAAGATTTAGTATCAGTTGCAATTAGATTTCCTATCTTACATTTTCCATCAATGAATTTTAGTTTATAACCTTTGTTCATCAACTGTTCAACACTCAACAGGTTATGCTTAAGCCGACCAACAAGCAATACATTTCCAGTATTAGTCTTTCCATCCAAAGAAATAGATCCTACTTCAATGATAGGTTTAGGAGCATTGTCTCTAGATCTCATAACATCACCATCATACTTATTTCTATCTCCAGTCATATTGTCTATATGCCATTTAGACTTACTATCCACATGTGACACTAAATCTTTTTCCTCATGTACTAGTTCATCTTTAACAACACTAAATCCAATCTCTTCATAATCACCATCAAAAATACTTTCACTAGCATAATAACATTCTTCTTCTTCTAAATACTTAGATTTGTACTTAGGAACTCTTGTAGGACATCTAGATGCAAAGTGACCTATCTTATTGCATGAAAAGCATTTCATAGGTAACTCTCCTTCTATTTTACCCTTACCTCTATTTTATCTTCTATAAATCAGTGCAACAAGTTCATCCATCTTTATTTCTTCTGCTAGTATCTATTCCCATTCATCGGCATATTCACCAAGCTCTTCCTTTATGTTCTCAAAACTATCAAAATTTTCAAGATCAAACTTCGGACTATCCTTCCTATAGAATTCCATCTCCAAGATCACCTCAAGTTGTTAAGCTTTCTCTCTAAGGACCACAAGCTCTGATACTAATTGTTAGGAATAACATTCCATAATACAACTGAGGGGGTGGGGGGGTGAATAAGTTGTATGGAAGATTATTAAAATTTAAACTTTAAGTAGTAGCAATATCAGATCCAATGAACACAATGAATTCCAACACAATAACATAATATTTTGGTCTCAGGGAAACCCTATTAAAGTTAAAAACCCTAATGGGAATTAGCCCCCACAAATGATGTATTGAGAGCATAGTATCCTTGTTAGAAGATTTAGCTGTGTTAGGAGCTTATTAAAACATTACAGTACATAGTCCTTGTTAGAGGACATGCCTTGTTAGGAGTCAAGAAGAAAGGGAGGGTTCACTACCCAAGGCTCATTTCCCAAAGAAGGTTAAATCCACCTTCAAAACTCATTGTTCGCAACACAAGTGTATATGAAGAAATATACAATCTTTTGAACTATATAGAAAAAACTTTCTTTGCTTGATCAATTCTAATGAAGTCCACCAGTAAACCTCTTCTCTACATACAATAGATACAAGCTCACAACATTCACAACCTCTTTATATCACCTTTTTCCCATCCATCTATCTTTTCCAAAGAAATGACCTTTCATTTATACCATATTACAATTCTCATGATCAGGTCGACCTATAATCCTTTCCTAGTTAAAAATAATTACATAAACCCTTGCTAAGATACACATGGTATCTAAAACAAGTATACAATGATTCCATTATAAAAATTAAGGACTGACATCCTTAATTTACATTTTTTTTTAAAAATGCACACTACATCTCCTAAGTCAACTTCCAAATAAGTCTTTTCCATAACACACGCCACAATTGATGTCACTAAGAAATATGTACCTTGTGCTGACCAATGAAAATCATTCAGTATCTTGTCTGTCATCCCTGAAGTTCATATACCTTGAATCCATATCATCTAGAAGATATACCAGAAACACAGAGATTGACTTTGTCATTTCTCACTGTCATAGTCAATGACTAGTCTTCACCAAAACATCTGTAACTCATCTAATACATAATATTACATCATGCGATCTTAGACATAAGATCACAATACCTTCCTATACAAAAACCTCAGTTCACATGCTTTGAATCATCTGTACAATATCAGTACACTGTAGTTACTATTCTATTTTCCTCTTAGAAACATATGTTGACATTAGTGACAAAACACAAATGGAAATAGTATTAATTCCACATCAGAAACATCCAACAGTATATATAAATTTACTGTGCAAGAGATGTCTTTGCAGTGATTGCTAAGCATGGAAATGTAGGAGTTGGTTATTATTTACTGCATTGTACTGTAGACAGGATGAAGTTACTTGAACCTAAAGAAAGTGATGGAATGTTGTTCCCCATAGGTTTGTACATGCTTTACATCAATATATTGAACTCAATTTGTAAATTTAAAATTTCAATCTTTTAACAAATTTGAAATTTAGTTTGTTTAAATTTATATTGTTAAAATTTGTGACCTACGGGTTCAGTTGTTTTAGAGGGAACACATTTCAAGAAAATCAAAGTAATTCAACATGGTATTCAATTTTTTTATTACCAACCAGACAATAAGGTGTTTCAATATAGTCACCTAGTAGTTTCCACCTCCATTTGTCTCCATATAGTTAAATCTCAAGGTGGACGTCGTAAGTGGAGACTAAATAGTGAGAATCATGAGAGAATATTACATGTTCTCCATGAAAGGTCTGAACCACTTGAGTTGGTCTTATAAGTATATTATGTATGTACCGATTTCATGTGTTAGGACATAGTTGATATCTCTGGATTAAACTAACTATACTTTGTTTATATATTTAAACATATGATGGACTATAATTTGTTGATATATGATGGACCTATTTGATCATTGAATGGTTTTAATATATAGAATTATATGTATGCTTTTATATATATGCTTTGATTATTCAATGATTTTTATGATACTTATTGTCCATTAGTTACATGTATTAACTAGTTATTTTTTATTATATTAATTCTAGATCCCCTTAAGACCTCCCCTAAGACCTCCCCTTAAGATTGCTTATTAGTTAAAGATCCCCTTAAGACATTAGTTTGAACAATAAAAAATGATGAAATTAGTTAGATTACTTATGACATGTGTTAGTTCTAGAATGAGTTAGAATAGTTATTATCCATTAGTTACATGTATTAACTTGTTATTTTTATGATATTAATTCTAGATCCCCTTAAGATTGCTTATTAGTTAGAATAGTTATTTTCCATTAGTTACATGTATGAACTAGTTATTTTTTATGATATTAATTCTAGATCCCCTTAAGACCTCCCTTTAAGACTTCCCCTTAAGATTGTTTATTAGTTAAAGATCCCCTTATGATGCAGGGGCATTCTTTGTCCTTGGTGATACTGCATGGGGTGTTTGTATTTGGCTAGTGTTACTCATGTGCAGCCTTGACTGACTACCTCGATCATTGAAGGAAGCTCAGTAACTGAAGGAACTCGATAGTCTCTAGCACTTGGTGAATGTGTTACTCAGTCATGCCTATAGTGCTCAGTCGACACTGGTGCTCGATGATGCCTGGCATGCTCCATTAATTCACTGTCACTCGGTAGTTCTGGCTTACCGACTAGAGTTCTATGTGATTTATTGAGCTGACTTGGTGCATTTATTATTGGTAGCTATTCTTAAAGGCCGACATGCTGAATTAAATGTTTGTATACAATTGTAAGCTGACTTGTATGGCATTTAATTATTTGTTTGGGAAGTTAATGGTTTCATCTAGCTGACTTGTGGATGATGACTAGTATTTATAGGATGTTTGGGTAGATGTTTAGGGATAGATCAGAGGATCATTAGGGGATCGATATAAGTTCATAACTTGAAAGCTTAGTGAATCAGATCTATGGTTCTGAAAGCTGAAGTTAGCAAAGTTGTGGAAAGGTCTTGCATGATCTTACAGATCAGATTGTTATCTGATAGTTTTTTGTAGCAGAGCTAGTGGTTTGCACACTTGCAGACAAGGAGATTGCTTGGAGGCTTGCGAGCTCAAGTTTAGATCTGCCTTAGAGTTTCCATCAGCTTCTCATTTTCTTCAGTGCTAAACTAGCTGAGATTGTATTAGATCTATTTGGATCTTGCAGAATTGTTTCTATTTGTAATTGGCCCTAACTCGGAAGGCCTTGCAACTGGGCATGTTAATGAAAATTACTTGAAACAATTGTTGTGTTATCTATGGCATTGAGTATTCCACTGTGTAATTCTATTGGTTGCAAGGTTTGGTGATGTAGTGCAAGGTAGGAGGATCCCTGATGGAGATGTCCTAGCCCCCAGCAAATAACCACACAATAGAATATAATAACAATACAAAGATTTAGAACCACACAATGCCAAAACTCATAATAGAATTATCATATTTTCATCCAACATGCCCGGCTGTAAGGCCTTCCGGGTTACGACCAAATACAATGCAATTACAATAGAAACTCCACAAGATCTCGCAAGATCCAAACCAAACCCTAGCTAGCCCAGATCCACACACTAGTAGGAACCCCCAAGGAAGATCTAAACTTGTGCTCACAAGCCCACCAAGCAATCTCCTTGTTTCCCAAGCCGTAGCTACTAGCTCTCCTCAAAACTCGCTCCACAACCACCTCCTCTTCTCCTAGGTGGATGAATGATTCCTAAAGACTTCCCCCACAACCTCTACTTATACCAATCTAAGCCACAAGTCGGCCCTGAACATAAATTAAATACAAATACCGAAATTAAATGCCACAAGTCAGCCAACAACAACAATTAAATTCCCAAAATAGATGTCTTCATAAAATCATGATATCTCCTAGCTCCAGATGAATTAGAACTCGTGCTTCAAACCACAGGTAGAAATATAGGCCCTCTTCAATCTCTGAAATTTGCAGCCTTTAACTCTTTATGGAAAATTACTTATACAGCCTGAAATAGGCACCAAATTCCTAAGCAAGGCCGAGCTCCCCAAGGCCATGCTGAGCAACCAAGACCATGCCAAGTTCCATTAAATACATCAAATTCAATTACCAAAGACCCAAGTGGGTTTATCCAATTCTACCAAACCTCTCACATGTGAAAATAAGTCCACACAACTCCATCAAATTTCCCAAACATGCAGGATAGGAAACTACCCTGGGATGCTCCTGCATCATTTAGACTGTCCTTCATTGGATCCACCATCCTTGACTGCATCAGGTGGTATCAGAGAAAAGGTTTTTTCTTGTTGGAGCTAATAGTTGACCTTTTGGAGCAAAGGTTGACCTAGCAAGGCCAATATTGCAAAGTTGATCCTATTGGAGAAGAGATTGTGCCCAATCTGGATTACATATATAGAGCACTAACCTTGTGGATCTTTCCCTAGTTGTTTGTTCAAGTTGGAAGGTTGAGATATGACTTGTACACAACTTGGACATTGCCACAAGGTGGTCGGTGAGGGTTTTTTGCAGAGAGTTATTTTTGCATATCTTTGAGGATGCCTCCAATAAGATTGGACCCTAGAGCTATTGAAAATCTTTGTGATGTTGTGGAATCAAAGATTTATGATAAAGTTAGATCGGATGTTAGATCTAAGATAGAACTAATGAAGAATGGCATGGTCACTGATATCATGAGAGTTGTTGCTGGTGTACCTCAGAATGTTGGTCCAAAAGATGGCTATGAGGAAGTTGCTGAAGAATTTGAAACTACTGGATCTAGTGGTGATGACCGGAGGAACAGATCTGGTGAAGACAGAACTGTTTAGTTGCATAGATCTGGAGCTTGATTTAGTAATGGTTACCAAATGGAAGTTTCTACTTTCTTTGGTACTTTGAAGCCCAACAATCTGATTGATTGGATTGGTGAACTTGAAGATTTTTTTGAGCTGGAAGAAATTGAAGATCCTCTTCAGGTAAGATTAGCATAGACAAAGTTAAAAGGACATGGTGCTCTTTGGTGGAAGGAACTACAAAGAGATAGAGAAGATGAAGGTGAAACAAAGATCAGTTAGTGGAGGTTAATGGTGACTAAGTTGAAAGCTAAGTTCATACCAACTGACTATGAGCTTGAATTGTTTAAGAATTTGTAGAATCTAAAATAGAAGGATTTGTCTATTGAAGATTACACTGAGGAGTTCTACAAACTTACTATTAGGTCTAGACATCAAGAGCTTGGTAAGGAAAAGGTAGCTTGGTATGTGAATGGTTTGAGATTCAATATTCAGGATGAGCTTGGTATGTTGAAGATTGATTCTGTTGAAGATGCTTATCAGTATGCTCTAAAGGAAGAAGATAAGTTGAAGAGGAAACAAAATAGTAATCCCTGAGGGAAGGAAAAGATTGATCACTCAGTGAATGATAAACCAACTGATGCAGAAGATGAATAGAAACCTATGGAATTGAAGAAGAAGATAGATAGAGTTATCTTTAAGGGTACTTGCTATAACTATGGAGAGGAAGGACACTATTCTTTTGAATGTACATAGAAGAAGGTTGATCGACGAACTACTATGATGAATGAGAATATTCAGAATGAACCTAAATTAGAGAACTTGCTGCTTTGGCAAACATTGCTTAGTACATAGGAGGAACCTTGTCAGAGGAGTAACTTGTTTAGAACTCGATGCAAGTCTAAAGGTAAAATTTGTGATGTTATTGTTGATAGTGGTATTACTAATAACCTTGTAGCTAAGGACCTAGTTCAGAAACTTGGATTGAATAGAATGAAGCACCCTTGTTCTTATAGGCTTGGCTGGTTACAAGATGTTCATGCTTTGGAAGTAAGAGAAGAATGCTTCATTGATGTTCGGATTGGCCAATACAAGGATCTTGTGTTATGTGACATTGTGAAGATGAATAGTTGTGATATATTACTCGGTAGACCTTGGAAATATAATTGTAGAGCTATTTATGATTGTGTCTAGAATGTGTTCACTATTGAGAAGGATGATAGGAAGTTTTCCCTGATGCCTTTGATGGATACAACACTCAGTAGGAGAAGCTTGAGTATTGGTAGCCGAGTTGAGATTGTGGATCTAGAGAAAATGAATGATCAGTTTGGAGAACCGACTTGTATATTGTCAAGAAAATAATTGAAGAGATAGAGGAAACTGAAGTGGAAGAATCTGCAACCAGAAAAGGTGGAGGACTTGTATGTGAATAACTAGTTCGGGATTTATGTGCTAAATCCTGGAAGATGTTCTTCTCACATATGAACATCTTTTGGAACCTGGGGTGTCTAGGGAATCCAAGGTTAAGGCAGGGGAATTCTTTGTCCTTGATGATACTGCATGGGGTGTTTGTATTTGGTTGGTGTTACTCGGTTGCAGCCTTGACTGATGGCCTTAGTCATTTAAGGAAGCTCAGTCACTGAAGGAACTCGGTAGTCTCTGGCGCTCGGTGAAAGTGTTACTTGGTCATTCCTAGGGTGCTTGATTGACACTGGTGCTCGGTGATGCCTGATGTGCTTGGTTAATTAACTTTCCCTTGGTAGTTCTAGCTTACTGACTGGAGTTTTATGTGATTTGTTGAGCTGAATTGGTGCATTTATTGTTGGTAGATATTTTTATAGGCTGACATGCTGAATTAAATATTTATATACAATTGTAAGCCGGCTTGTATGGAATTTAATTATTTGTTTGGGGAGTTAATAGTTTCATCTAGCTGACTTGTGGCTGATGACTAGTATTTATAGGGTGTTTGGGTAGATGTTTAGGGACAAATTGGAGGATCATTATGAGATCGATAGAAGTTCATAACTTGAAGGCTTAGCAAATCAGATGTGAGGTTCTGAAAGTTCAAGTTAGCAAAGTTGTGGAAAGGTCTTGGATGATCTTGCAGATCAGATTGTTATCTGATAGTTGTTTGTAGTAGAGCTAGTGGTTTGCACACTTGGAGACAAGGAGATTTCTTGGAGGCTCATGAGCTCAAGTTTAGATCTTCCTTAGAGTTTCCATCATGTTCTGATTGTCTTCAGAGCTGAACTAGCTGAGATTGTATTGGATCTGTTTGGATCTTGCAGAATTATTTCTATTTGTAATTGGCCCTAACTTGGAAGGCCTTACAGTCAGGCATGTTAATGAAAATTACTTGAAACAATTTTTATGTTATCTGTGGTGTTGAGCATTCCACTGTGTAATTCTGTTGGCTACAAGGTTTGGACTGTCCTTCATTAGATCCACCATAATTGACTGTATCACCTAAAGACATTAGTTTGAACATTAAAAAATGATGAAATTAGTTAGATTACTTATGACATGTGTTAGTTCTAGAATGAGTTATAATAGTTATTGTCCATTAGTTACATGTATTAACTTTCTATTTTTTATGGTATTAATTCTAGGTCTCTTTAAGACTTCCCCTTAAGACCTCCTGTTAAGATTGCTTATTAGTTAGAATAGTTATTGTCCATTAGTTACATGTATTAACTAGTTATTTTTTATTATATTAATTCTAGATCCCCTTAAGACCTCCCCTTAAAACTTCTTATTAGTTAAAGATCCCCTTAAGACATTAGATTGAATACTAAAAAATGATGAAATTAATTAGATTACTTATGACATGTGTTAGTTCTAGAATGAGTTAGAATAGTTATTGTGCATTAGTTACATGTATTAACTTGTTATTTTTTATGATATTAATTCTACATCCATCTAATAAAATATAATCAAATGAAACCACCTAATCAACTTAAACCATCTAATCAACTCGTCTAATCAAATGAAACTATCTAGTCTAATCAAATGAAACCATGTCATCAAATCATATCATCTAATCAAATAAAACCATCTAATCATATCATTTATCATCTAATCAAATGAAATCATCTAATCATATCATATCATCTAATCAAATGAAACCATCATAAATCTATGTAATGTCAAATCATAAATCATCTATGTCTAGAGGTCTCGATAGCATATAAATATATATCTCAAATCATAAACTGAAAATATGAAACATATAATAATGGCATATATAATGAGTCTCAAATCAAAGATCTATGTAAAATGTCCTAAACTAGGGAGTCATCTAGGCACATGCAAATAGAGTGACCCTCTGACTGACTGCCACATGCATCCTCTGGCTGTGAGGAAGCAACTAATCCCTACAAATTTAAATGCATATATATAATAATAATGTAAAATACTTAAAATATTATAAATGCATGTTTAAAATTACATATTTTTAAAATTTACCTGACCACTACTTGGTGTCACATCTGTTGAATCTCTCCTATGAAGAGCATCCTTTGGTTGTGAAGCAACAACTGACTACTGCAAATTTAGTACAATAGTTGGTTATATACGTGTGCATAGTATATATTATGTAAATTACATGAAATATATAAATACATGTGTACAAGTGTAAACATGTGTTAGGCCATTTTCTTGTCAATACCAAAAATCCAAAGAAAATGGTCTGTTCCTGCAAAAATCTTATGAAATTGTCTTGCCCTGGCTGCAACTTATTTTGATCTGTGAAGAAGATCTATCATCTTTCATAGCTTGAAAACTTAACCATGGATAGCATACGGTGTCATCAAGCTCTAGTCAAGATCGCATGTGCTCAAGTGTGCAAAAACTAGGGAGATATTGCAATTTTAAGGTTTGAGAAATAGGTCTAAATCCATGTCCAAGGGTTTCATGAAAATTTTCCTAAGTCCAAAAACCCTAGCCTTGTTATATTTCTTCATTACCTTTTCATGGCCACTTAAGTCCCCTTTCTGCACATGTTTTAGTTTTTAGCCTGGGCAGTTAAGTCTTCTATTTAATGACTTGGTGACTGAGTGTTTTATCTCATGATCCTAGCAATTAATAGGTTAGCATCTAGCAACCTGAAGAACAATTATGTTTCCCTTCAGTTACGTGTTCACTAGATATCTGGTCAAGTATTTAAAAGGTTTTGAGATTAAATGTGATTCGTAGATGCAAATCAAGGTCAATGGCTGATGCTTGCTCTCGAGATATAATTGGGGTTAAGTAAATGACATGGTGACTTGGTGAATAAAGGTTATCTCATATTCTCTAGATGCGACCGGGGTTAAGAAAAATGTTCTGAGATCTAGCGACCACTTTAGTCACGTGATCTCATGATCAACCATGAGTTAAGGATAAGAAGGCCTAGAGAATGCTTTGGGTCATTGATGATGAAAGATCAGATGATAGTCACTTGTTAGCTAGATGAAACCCAGAGTTAAAAAAAGACTCAGCAATCATGCGAATTCTTCATTCACCTAATATTCTGATTGGACCATGGTTAAGAGAAGCTTTCAGTGACCCAGTGATTGCCTTAATCACGTGCTCGCTAGATGACTTAGGGTTAAGGGAGGCTATCCGTGGTTAAAATAAAAAGTGTGATACAAGTCAGGGAACATCTATGGTGGTCATGATGCCGCCAAGGAAAAGTGCTCAAAAGATAGTGATGGCGGGATTGTGATAGCCATTCAATTTTCCAACAGATGAAGACCGAGGTCAAGGTGGCTCCAAGTGATAGGTCATGTTGAGGTTCTTGTTTTTGATTGGTTGTTGATAATGATGATGTGACTGGGTAATTTTAAAAGGCTAAATGACTGTTGTCATTTTTCAAGAGCCACCCAATGTGCTGGGAAAGATTAAGATCGACAACCATGTTTTAAACCTGAGCCTCTTAGCCATCTCTCCTAGAATTTAAAATTGTTTAAGGATTTTTATGTAGGGTTTGTTATAGCAAGCCAGAAAGCAACAAAGGGCTAGATTAGATTTGATTTCTCTGGGATAGTTGTAGGTAAAGAAATGATGAAGAAGATATGGGTAGCTACCTGATCTGATTTTGTTTCTTGGGATGCCATGCCGAGTTAATGCTGAGGATTGATGTTTTGACATGGGCAACTAGGATTTTTTGGATGTCAAAATTATTTCCATGCCCTGTACACGCAAGCTCTCTTTTGGTGGTCCTGGCATTTAATTTAGTTTGGCTTGCAACAAGAAATTGGTTGAACTTGTATTTGTAGTAAGCCTTGATGATGAAGCCTAAATAATTGTACATCAGATTTGATCTGATTCTCTTGAGTTTCTAGGGTTTTTCTACATTCTTTCATTCCTCGTTGATTCTTGTTGTTGTGGTGGTTATAGACCTTATTTTTCCCTAAATGATCTACAACTTTCTACAATCCTTTCTAAGGCTTTCCAAGATCATTTAGAAGGGTTCTAGTTTTTGGCAACCTTGACAGGTTCCAGTTCCATTTTCTGGCTCCATGAGTGATTCCTTCCTATAAATATATTGCCTTCTTCTCTGCATATAGGGTGTTCCCTCTTTCCTTTCTGGCTTGGAGAATAGAATATAATTTGTAACAATTTTTATTATGAATAAGATCTCAATATTTTCATATTCCTATCATATTGTCTCTATTTGACTCTTGAACTTGTTGATTAGAGCATCAAGGATGTTTTACTCTTTTTATTATATGTCTGAAGATGTCTGCAATAGAATTTTTTTCATAGAAATGATAGAGTTTAGGATTGGTTTTTAGATATGTATGAGTTGGGATATCAAAGATATCTCAAACCTGTCTTTTAGTGGATGTTGATTAATGTATTGCTTGTTCCTAGGTCTCTTCTAAAGGGAGGGTTAAAGTCCTTTGAATAGGTGATTGCATATCTGAGTACTCAGGTGGATTGCTAAGTAGGATATTATCAATGATGTATGGTTGATGTAAGGCATCAACATATTAGAATGTATTGTTTTATCTATTGATAGCTCTCTATTGCCATGATTTATTTGACTTTGTTGCACATCAGATAAAGCAATAGTCTAT
This sequence comes from Chamaecyparis obtusa, assembly GCA_027943335.1. Classification (NCBI taxonomy): domain Eukaryota; kingdom Viridiplantae; phylum Streptophyta; class Pinopsida; order Cupressales; family Cupressaceae; genus Chamaecyparis; species Chamaecyparis obtusa. Next base: position 388,466 of record BSBK01005434.1, on the reverse strand, counting down.
GAGAGACTTGGGGTATTTTAGGGGCCCATTCAACCCAAAACATCAAAAACTTAAATGAAATCACTTTCCCTTTCATGTTTGATAGAAGGAGTAGGAGGTCCATTCTATTTTTCAAAATCATTCTATGCAAGTAGGATATTGCATAAGACTTGGTGAACATTAAGGTACAGATACCTATAGGGGTTGGAAAGCTATTCCATAGTCATATATCTACTGGCCTGTTGTTTGTCACAAGAATTTATGTATGTGCAAATGAGGTATACCCTCCTAAGTGATGTGGAGCTCAAAGTGTAGGAGTGTCATTCTCTTGGTCCTTGTTAATTGGCCCTTTTTTTTGTCAGATATGGAGTGGTTATTGAATCAGTGACATTAATTTGTCTATTGAATTGTAAATCTGACAGTGTGGGAAAAAGGAACCAACAAAATGGTGACTCTACTAAGGAGGCCATAAAATAGAGTCAATTTCAAAAAAAAATTATCTTCTCACCTAGTGTGAGTGGCAACTCTGAGTTCTTTGTTTGATCAGTGCAGTTCCTAATAAATAGTTTATAAAATCCTAGTGAAGTTTTATGTTGATTGGAATGAGATACAAAAGTAAGTACAATATTTTCCTCTTCAAGGAGGTGGAGACTCTACAAAGAAAAGAATGTGATGGAGCTATAAGGAGAGATCTAGATCTTGCCTACTTCCCAGTCAACAAGCTAAGTTTCAGCTGCAGTACTTCCAGGTATGTTGATTTTCATATGCAATTTTTTTATAAAAATCAAGTGTAAAAAATGTATCCCTATCAAGTGTTCAACATAGTATAAAGGGATGAGTATTAGTGGGCAGTTCCTTATGGAGGAATACATGCCCTTTTGTTTTTATAGCATTGAAGGTGCCCCTAATGAGTTTTCTACATAGGATGGGGACCGCTTGCCAAGATTGATAGCTGATGGATCAGTTTTGACAAGCCAACATGTAGATGATCTCATGGGTCTATTTGGTGAAATGGATGTTGAGCATGAAGATGTTTCCATGAGGTTGCTTGTGTAGTCTCTTTCACATAATGCAAGGGATTGGTTCTTATCCCTTCCTTCATGTTCAATCCCTTCTTGGGATGTATTAAGAGAAACATTTATAGAACATTTTGATGAAAGAGTTGGTGTGGATCAGATTGAAGAAAAAAGTTAAAACTAGTACCAAGACATTAGTGTCTCTGTTGATCCTGTTGGCACTTCAAATTTTTTAGTACATAAATCCTATAAAAATTTTATAAATTTGAAGTGTGTATAGATGTTCATGGAATTGAGAAAATTTTTCTGCCAAAAACCCACAAAAAATCTTGCAAAATTATCTTTTTTTCCTCAATACATGACCAGCCTTAGTTAGAAGTCTGAACTTGAGACAAACCCTAAGTATTTGTCACCTTTTGAAAAAACCCTAAGTCACTCTTTTCATGATCTAATTGAGTGTTACTTTTTTGAGTCACTTAAGTTCCTAAAAAAGCATGTGTTTATTTGTATTACCACACCGGGGTCATTTCTTTAATTTTTCCTAAGTCTAAGGGCTTGGTGATTAATAATGTGTCCAAATTATTAAAAACCTTATGTTCTAATGTTGTGGTTTTATTTTGGGTTTTGAATCTTTGAAAGGATCTAATGGTGGTCATATGATCACATAGAATATTTCCAAGCTATGTGATCATGTGACAGTCATTGATCCTACAATGGAGCATATTGCAGTTGTCAAGTGGGGCCGATGATAGATATACACATGTTTCGAGTGTTCATTGGTTATAGTTTTGCTGACATGGAAATTGGCATCAAGTCTTTTCTCACATAGGGAAATTATCATTGTATGGTTACCCAACATTTGTGTTGATGTGGAAGTTCCTAATTGGTTAATCTCAGTGGGACCATTACCAAAAGAATCTGCAGAGATGTCAGTAACAAAGGGAAGATCAATGCTTGTCGTATGATCACATTGAATCTTTCCAAGCTATGCGATCATGCAACAACCATTGATTTCCTTTTTTTTAGGCAACAAAAGGAAGTGGGTCCAGTTGCCAATTGTGCACTTGTGGCCGCTTTTGATTGGTTGAATTTCACATTGATGTGCAAAATGTTAGTGAGTATTGGCATTATAGGGAAAAGGATTTACAGGTCTACTGGCTAAATTTTGATGTGGCATTTTATGGTTGGCTGAATCAAGTGGGGCCAAGGTTTTAAAGATATCAGTAACAAGGAAAAGATCTAATGGTGGTCGTATGATCGCATAGAATCTTTCCAAGCTATGCAATCATGCGACAACCATTGATGTGGTATCAGCATTGCAGAATTGTCAAGTGGGTTCTTCTTTTGTTTAAAAGGACAACTGTTAGATTTTGAAAATAGGGAATCAACAGTTTTAATTCAAACTAGAGTTAAAAATGACACAATTTCGAAGTTTCCCGTTGTGAAGTGATAGTTCATTCTTTCAGAGAAGTAATGGTTGAATCGTGCTAAATAAATTGCTAAAATGACTATTCTTAAATACTAATACACCAAAGTTTTTCGCATTCTCAAAAGCACAAGGAGATCAAAAAATTGTAGAGACTCGGACATAAAGAATTACAGAGACTAGCTCTCATCTCCTAGAGATTTTCTTAAACAAGGTTGGTGAAATACTTGAATGAATTGTTTCCCTATTAATAGTCATAGTTTTGTAGTTTTTCTATCTTGCAAAGGTTTTAGAAGAAAACCCTACAATGGCACCGAGGAAAGAATTGTCCGGTAAAATTGAATATAGTGAAAGGAGTTTGCATGAAGACTTGTTATAGTTACTTCCCGATTCTACAACTAACCTAGTGAAAGCCAAGAGTATAACTCCCAAAAACCCTAGGATAAAGATAGCAGATGGATTGTATGGTACTGCAAGTTATATTAGAGAGGCTAAAATTGGTAAAATCAATGCCAATGGTGACTCTAATAGCACTGGTCTAGCATTATTCAAAGTAGGATTTAGTCAGAGAAATGCCCCTCACCCTGTAAGCAATATATGGTAGTCTGGCCTTGGAAAACTTGTGGTGCCCAGTATTTTTATAGATATTGATTTGATGATCCAAGTGGAAAAGAGTTATGACCCAATCACTAGGGAGATTAGGGATGTGAAGGGAATATTGTTGATAATAATCTCTGCTGAAGAAATCATGAAGGTTTTCAATTTAAGTGAACCCTCAAACAACTTAGAGAGTATTGATTTTGAAGAGCTAAGGCAAGTATATGATGCACAAAGGAATTATCTTAGGGGAAAATTATTGAAGGACTTCTGTACAAAAATTGGGAAGATGGTTATTATGGGACAAAATACATAGGAGCCTTTTAAAGTAGAGTATTTTGACCCCAGAGCTGAGGGTGCATATTGGGCACTATGTCAGGTTTTTGGAGAGGATGTAAATGAGAGGATGCCAATACATTTAATGTGCATGATGATCCAAATTCTTCATTCAAACCTATCCATTACATTTGATTTTGCTCCATTCATTGCTAAATTAATCCATAATGGATTAGTGAGGATCCAAAAGAGTGAGGATGACAGGCCCTTTTGCTGGTATTCTTTCATGATGTACATGTTTTTGTTTAAAGGTGCAAGCTATTTTGAGCAAGAAATGGAATTGATGAGATAGAAGGATGGTGAAGATATGCCAATCTAGTTATGGAGCCTCACAATGACCTAAGATAGAAAGGATAATAATTTTACAAATTTTGATAAATGTTTTGCAGCTAGACTCAGGATGTTGTTTGTCCTAGACAACCCAAGAATCCCAACAGCATTGGCACAGCTCATTAGGCCAAAGCAGTTTGCTCAGAGCTTGAATATTGTACACAATTGGGGAGATGTCATTTTCTACCATGTATCAACTATCATTAGGTTGTATGGCTTTAGGGGAACCCCTTTTATATTGCCTTATCATGTACCCCTTAGGATTGGAATTGCAGAGTTTCTTAGACAATTGGGGAATATTGAAGAGTATGCCCTCACTAGAAAAGGCAAGGGAACTCTATTCCAAAATGTTACCATTTCCCACCAATTCATAATTACCAAGGGTAGATGGGTTCACATAGATAAAATCTTGGCTCCATATCATATGGCCACTACAATTGCTAGAACAACAGACCTTGAGGGGTTCTACAATGAAATGTTTAAGAAGAGAGCCAAATGTGCCATGATTAACCACATTTTAAACTTTCCTAAAGATATTGTTAGAAATATCCCAAAGTTGCAGGATCAAGAGGTTAGGAAAGAGAAATGGCTGGTATACAAAAAGACATTAGATTTTATCTGACAATTTGATTCTGAATGGGATCCCCTAAAAAGCATAACTCCAATGGGAAAGAAAATAGATACTCTCATGAACTGTTTCCAGGGTATCTTTCAAACCCTAAATGAGAAGAAAGAAAAAGTAATGAAGGATGACCTAGAAAGGTCTAAACAATTATTAAGCAAACATGTATTTGCAAAAGGGTTTCCCCTAGGGAGGTACATGGTGCAAAATAGGACTGGTTACAATATTGCGGTACTAGAGCAAAGCCAGGAAGGGAAAATGGATAAAAGGGATGTCCCATCTACTTCACAATAGATTGAGAAACAAAAGAAGGTTGTAGAGGTCCCCTATTCTCCTCATCTTCAAGCTTTTGAAGATTTAATTGACTCTCCACCCCCATCAAAGAAATAATAAATGGAAGAAAGACCTGTTCATGTTGAGAAGGACTATTCTCCATCACAGTCTCCTCTAAGAATTTTGGATGACCAAGAGATGGCAGAACAAGTACAATAAGTAAGTGCTCTAGGTCAAATATTTATGACCTATGAAGAAATAAATGAGGGAGTGCTAGAGCCACTAGAAGAACCCAAGTTGGATCTAATAGCAGGGGAATTGGTAGGCACAGAATTGGACCCTATAATTAAACAAGCTTGTGAAGAGTTTTTGGCTGATGATACTTTTGTTAAAACTAGGGCTTTCATGTAATTTCTTTGGAAATTAAACATTAAGAAATTTTAAGAAATTTGTGAGAAAAGGCATGAAGAAAATCTAGAGAAATATTTACAAACCATAGAGGATGAGGTGAGAAAAGAAATGACTGAGAAATTTGAAAAAATTACTCCAGAATAGGGTAGAGACATGGTGAAAGTATCAAGAGTGCTAATCCTTCTAGAGTGGGATATATTTGATGCAGTAGTTCTTGATGCAGTTAGAAAATAGACCAATCCTATCCAAAAAACTCAAGAAGAAGTAGAACAGACTATTAAAGGGGTCACCTTCAGTGACAATCACCAAGCTTTGGTAATGTGGTCCCTAAGAAAGAATGAAAATAACAGGGGAAAAAAAATTGTCAGAGATGATCTTTTAGGGAGTTTAAATGTAAGAAGGGTTACTGATACTTCTTTGGTAGAAGCATTAGGTATGGTAATGGCCACAACACAATTGATAGCAAGGGTGGAAAAAAAAGAGGCCAAGGAGAAAGAGGAACTCACTGCAAAGTTGGAAACAGTTTTGAAGGTTTATGGTGAGTTGAAACAAGGGATTTTTGAAAGAGATACTTTGATTGCAAATTTAAAGAAGAGATTGGGAGAGAATGGCCTAGTGAAAATATCAAAACAAGTGCAGATAGCTCCCTCCCCTACTAGGCCTTCCTCATCAAGCCCTATTGTTGAATTTCCTCCTTCCCCTCTTCCCCCTTCCATGGATGAGGAAGGCATTGATCAAAAGATAAAGCAGATGTTTGAAAAGAAGATAAAAGATGTTGTTTCACATTTTGTTGCAAATGTGAAACCTAAAGAAGTGTACAAAACTACCCAACAATTGGCAGAGATTTTAACATCTTTTCAAAAGGAAGTAGCCACTGTGGACAAGATTTTGGAAAAATGGGCTGCAAGGAGAGATAATTTGAAATCATTTTTTGATCAAATAAAGGATAAATGTATTGTGGATATAGAGCTAACAAACACTTACAGGTTTGTTAAGGATCTTTTTTATTTTGAGATAAAAAGGGAGAGTTTAAAGAGAAGATCACAAATCTTAAGGGTAAGGTACTTTTAGGATAATTTTCAAATGTTTCTAGGTCTTATCAAGGTAGATGGGGTTATTAAAAATAATGATGAATGGATGGAATGGATAGATGGGAAAGTATTGTCTAGAATGGATTCCATTTTAGGTATAGATGATAATACCCCCCTTGTACAACTAGTTGAGCTTCTTCAGGATGCCAGGATACACTTTGCTTATGTGAAAATAGAAGTTCACCAGGTAGTTGCTGAATGGAACAAATTATTGTAAAAAAGTGATGAAGTCTTGACTTTCCATTGGCCAAGTGAAGAGACCTATATGTCTTGGGAGTCAACCTATCCCTTAGAAGATTTAGAAGAGGAAGGAGCGTTAAATAAAGAAGCAACAGGTGGTAGTATTCCAAACCCTCAAGATCAAGATAAATAGGGGTAAAAGCATCAAGCAGTTAACATAAGCATGGATACAACACTTGGCAGATGTTGAACTACCCCTAGGAGCTATTGCAAGATTTTTGGCACTCATCTTTATGATTCATCTCAAAGATTTGTGTTGCCCAAAATTTCCTATTCTGCATATTTGGCCAAGTCCTATTCCTGGGTCTCTGCTTTTGTTCTGTCAAGCACCTCAAAAGATTTCATGGTGTTATGCCTTGTCCTCTGGCCTCTACAATTTATCTTGGCCTCTGGTCTGCAAGTTTAAAATTTTGAAGAAGTAGCCATTACCCTAAAAAAGCCCAAAAGCCCTAAGCCCTGTTATGTTTCCTTGTTACTTTATCGGTAACTTAAGTGATCAAAAAAGGCACGTGCATATTAGGTTTCTTCTTGTTCACCAGTTCACTATTTCCTTTCGACAGTGTTTTAAGTCATTCAATGATTTCGCAAAAATGCCCTCAATCGGGCATTCACTTAACCGAACCCTAGGTTCACATGTAATTCGATGAACTAGTGAAGCCCCTTTGTTCATGTATTCACCTGGCTCAACCATGGCTTATCAAAGTATCTCATGAATAAGAAGCCTTTGGTCGCTAAATGGCTAGGTCAAGGTGGGGTTAGTTCTATAGGTAGTGGTAAGATTCTACATCGGACAGTTGTCTTATACTCTGAAGGAATATTCTAGGAGCATCAGATCATACACTCCCCATAGATTTGGTATCAGGATTACTTGTCAGAATGGGGTCTTGGTTAGGAGGATCTAGTGGCTAGTGTATTATCACATAGGCCATTATCAGAGCATGAGATCTTTAGATGACCATTGATTTTCCCCTTTTGCTTAGAGCTACAGTGTATTGTGGGTCTGATGCCACATATTTTGATTTGGTAGCTCCTGGTTGGTCCACGTGTGCTGAGTTGGATTACTTGTTAGCGGGTTCATTGTTAGAGGGTTTGTGGAGATGTCAGTAAGATTCATGATCTACGATTGTCTAGTAATCTGATGGAATCTTCGGGGGCTATCAGATCATGCACCCACTGTTAGATTTGAATCCTATCTAGGGTGGGTCCAAAGTTCTTAGAGTAGGCAATTAGATGGTTGGCATGTATTCTCATGAATTGTGTTAGAGGTATAAGATCTTATGATGACCATCTGATCAAAGGTATGTCAGCTAGGTGATTTGGCAATTTGGCGACTGAGGGAATTTAGTGTCCTCTATGTCTGGCGGTCCCGATAAACTTTTATGTGTTCTCTTGTTCACAAAATAGTTTAGTAGCACTCCAAATGACTTGGTGATTCAGTGAACACTTTGTTCACTGAATCTCTAAATAAATTGGCAAGGGTGGAAAGTATTCTATGAATAAGAGATGGCTTTCAGTCGCGTGTTCGCGGAATGGCTAAGGTTATTTAGTTGTGCCTAAGGTTAGAAGTATTTAGCGAAACAATGATTAAAGAGCCATTTTCATGTTCACTAAATCACTTGACCAGACTGGGGTTAGCCAAGGTATTAAATGATTCTATGACAAAGGGAAATTGAAACCCAAGGTAAAGGCTGAGTTAGTTTTACAGTCAAAGTGCTAACCCTGGGTAAAAAGGAAGATCTAACGGTCGCATTTTAAAATAACATTAAAGTTTGAATGCTAGCCACTAATGGATTAAAGTTTGGCACTATCTGTGACCGTTATTATATTTAAATTCAAATATCTAAGGATATCAGATTTTCATAGTTTTGGCGAGCCCGAGTTATAGGTAGGTAGATGGATCACGGCGGCTAGATTTTTTGTAGGTATAAACACGAAATGGACACACAAACATAGATATCTGATCAGCTAGGATATTTTCATGTGCATTTATGGCCAATTTGGATAGGTTTAGGGTTTGATTATTATATGAAAATTTATGTAACCCTAGTTAGGTTTTTACTCCTGCATGTGTGTAGTTGAGTATGTATATAATGTTTTTTGAGACCTTTAGAGTGAAGAGTTCACATTTTGTAAAGAAGAAGGTCTCTTTCTTAGAAGGCTATCTGTGGCATTTTTTTTCCCTCTGGTTTTCTACATTCTGTAATCTCCAATTGATGATTCAGATATTGCAGAGGTATTTTGTGACAATTCTTCATGTCCCTATGCCTCCTTGCCCGAATTATCTCTTATTGAATTGAAGTATATGTATGTTTTGAGTGATATCTTAGGGTTCCTGATCCCTCTCTCTTTCTACAATTATTGTGTGTTATTATGGATGATTTGATGTGAATGCTTTTGTGGGTATACCTCAACCCCTTAACAATCTTGTCTTATTCCTATGCCAAGTTGCAGAGGTGAATGTTTGTCTGCAGGTTGTAGATTGTGTCTAAACTTTTAGGAATACTATTATTTGTGAAAGCTCTCTCTCTTTCCCTGAATAGTCTCTTTTCTATTGTAGACCCTTCTATGAAATATTTAGTGAGTTGTGATCTCCTAGACTTGAGTTGTTCATTATTTTCATCCTCTATACTGAGATTCAAACCCTTTATTTTCGATGTATCACCTAGTAGGATAGTTTTCTTTCAGTCATTTCCCTTTCAAGCATTCCTTCTATCCCTTTCCCTCAAAAGATTTACTTTCATGTCTAGAAGAAAATTAAGGTGATTATCCAAGAGGAACCAACCTAGAACCTAGAGGTCTCATATCAGTCAGCATAGGTCCCACAACCTGGAGATGATTCCCATGTTATACTAGGTTATCAAGACTATGAGAGATTGAGACAAGGGTGAAAACTTAGTGTATAAAAATTTTGGCATGCCTAGTCGGACCAAGAAGTCATAGTTTTCATAATTCTTGATGGTTTTGATATGCTTCTAGCAGGATGTAAACCTTTGAGAGGTCATTATTTTGCGTATTCGGCGACTTCGAGTTCACATCTACTGGTTTTGAGGAGATTCAATACCTAAAATGGATTACCATCCTTCTTTCCATGAAGACATCCCTTCATTTCATGGAGGTTAGCTTTATCAGAATAGTGGTACTTCTGATTTCATGTAGGACTACCCAGTTGCAGTAATGGAGCAACATTTACCTCATGCTTGCCCCCCACCCACCCAACTTCCAGTATCATGGCAGCATCAATACACATATTAGCAACCTCAAGAAGAGATGCTTTCCTTGAAAGAGCCTGCTCATCATGCCCATATCCAACAACAACAATCTTTGGCTTAGCAAGATCAAGGTTATAGGAGGTACCTGGCAGAGCAATACAAGAGGAATGAGGCCAAGCTCGCTGAAGGGTTGGAAGCACAAAAGAGGCACTATGAGGAGGTGTTGGAAACATAGAAAAGGAATATGTAGACACAAGAAAATGAGCAATTTGATGCTAGATGGAAGTAGTGTGAAGATATCATTACAGGACAACAAAAAAGTCAAGCAGCCCTTACAAGCAACCTGGCAACACTAAATAAAGTTTATAAGGAAAACTTGATGAAGGTTAGTGTTGCTATAGCTATAAAAGAGAAAGGTTTTCAAAAAAAATTATTAGCTCAAAGGGATGCTCATGAAAAATTAGAGGTTCATAAGAATAATTGTGAGAAGGTGGTTCAAGACCAAAGGGTTTTGATAGAGGCCATGTTTGATAAAGGCAATGAATTCCAGATTGAGAAAGAAAAAGAACTAAGAGCTCATGAGGAATTTCATGAGAGAGAGCTGCAAGATCTCAAGAAAAATATAAGATTCTTGGCTTCTACAACTGAAACATATAAGAGAGGCTACCAGATGTAGGTTGAGAAGTGTTTTCAACTTGAGGAGGAAAAGTAGATCATTGAGTAGAAGATTGCTAATCTCAAGGAGGTTCTCTCTGCACAAGTCAAGTCAAATAAGTTCTCAGTAAATCATGATAATTGTGTCAACAATGGTATACTTCTCCTACAAGAGAATCTAGAAGAAGAAGAAGGAGATCAATTCTGGGACAGGATGGAATACTTTTGCTTGCATCCTAATGACAAGCCCACACTTCTAGAGAACATCTACAAATTGTAGGAGATAGTCATTTCTAGCTAGCATGATGAGGAGATCAATCAAACTAAATTAATCCTTTAGGAGCCTAAGTTTATCAAGGAGAGCTCCAGGTCCAACATCTCTCATGGTTTCCCTATCAGGTATTTGGCCAGGATGGAGGTTATCAAAGGAGTAAAAATTATGCCAGCATCCCAACATGATATTCCACTAGAAGTTGAGGCTGAGAATGAAACAAATCAGCTTGTTGTCCCCATTGGCCAAGTAAGAAAGGTCTTATTGCTGCTTGTTTCTCCTCAAAATGATAGTGCCTACAATCAGCTTGACCAAGTGAGTAAAATCCATATAAGTCAAATCCTTGTCAAGTAGGTGATTCTGCATATCTCCTATATTTATCTTTTAATAGATTTCCAGAGACATGTGGATTATTGTAATCTGAGAAGGATGGGAAGTTATTTTTCACAAACAGTAAATGGTTTTGTTTGACCAGTGTTACTAGTTAGTTTAGGTTAGTTTCTCCTTCTTTCTTCTAGCTTCCTAGCCTAGTTTTCCTACTTTCCAAGAAGTGCTCGAGCATAGTTTTTGCCACTCTGGTTTCAGTTCCATCCCTCTATTGAATTTTTGAGCTCAAGTGATAACTCCATGCCTAATGGATTGTTTATAGGCCACTAGTTTTCCATGTCTAGCAAGCTGACATCTAGCAAAAATTGCCAAACTGTTGCCCAAAATTTCCTATTCTACAAATTTGGCCAAGTCTTATTCCTGGGTCTCTGCTTTTGTTCTTTCAAGCACCTCAAAAGATTTCATGGTGTTATGCCTTGTCCTCTGGCCTCTACAATTTATCTTGGCCTCTAGTCTGCAAGTTTAAAATTTTGAAGAAGTAGCCATTACCCTTAAAAAAGACCAAAAGCCCTAAGCCCTGTTATGTTTCCTTGTTACTTTATTGACAACTTAAGTGATCAAAAAAAGAACATGCATATTAGGTTTCTTCTTTTTCACCAGTTCACTATTTCCTTTCGGTGGTGTTTTAAGTCATTCAGTGATTCTATGAAAATGCCCTCAATCGGGCATTCACTTAACTGAACCCTAGGTTCACATGTAATTTGGTGAACTAGCAAAGCCCCTTTGTTCACACATTCACCTAGCTCAACCATGGTTTATCAAAGTATCTCATGAATAAGAATCCTTTGGTCGCTAAATTGCTAGGTCAAGGTGGGGTTAGTTCTATAGGTAGAGGTAAGATTCTACATTAGACGGTTGTCTTATAGTCTGAAGGAATATTCCAGGAGCATCAGATCATACGCCCATCATAGATTTGGTATCAGGATTACTTGTCAAAGTGGGGTCCTAGTTAGGAGGATCTAGCGGCTGGCATATCTTCACATAGGCCATTGTCAGAGCATGACATTTTCAGACGACCGTTGATTTTCCCCTTTTGCTGAGTGTTGTAGTGTATTGTGGGTCTGATGCCACGTATTTTGATTTGGTAGCCCCTAGTTGGTCCACATGTACTGAGTCAGATTACTTGTCAGTGGGTCCATTGTCAGAGGGTCTATGAAGATGTCAATAAGATTCATGATCTACAGTTGTCTGGTAATCTGATGGAATCTTCGGGGGCTATCAAATCATGCACTTGCCATTAGAATCGAATCCAGTCTTGGGTGGGTCCAAAGTTCTCAGAGTAGGTAATCAAATGGCTGGCATGTATTCTCATGAATTATGTCAGAGGTATAAGATCTTATGATGACCATCTGATCAAAGGTATGTTAGCTGGGTGATTTGGTGATTTGGCGACTGAGGGAATTTAGTGTCCTCTATGTCTGGTGGTCCTGATAAAGTTTTATGTGTTCGCTAGTTTGTGGAATAGTTTAGCAGTGCTCCAAATGACTTGGCAATTCAGCGAATGCTTTGTTCACTAAATCTCTAAATAAATTGGCAAGGGTGGAAAGTATTTTGTGAATAAGAGATGGCCTTCAGTCACGTGTTCATGGAATGGCAAAGGTTATTTAGTCATGCTCGGGGTTAGAAGTATTCAATGAATCAATGATTAAAGAGCCATTTTCATGTTCACTGAATTGCTGAACCAGACTGGGGTTAGCCAAGGTATTAAATGATTCTGCAACAAAGGGAAATTGAAACCCAAGGTAAAGGCTGAGTTAGTTTTGTAGTCAAAGTACCGATCCTGGGTAAAAGAGAAGATCTAACGATCACGTTTTAAAATAAGATTAAAGTTTGAATGCTAGCCATCGATGGATTAAAGTTTGGCACTATCTGTGACCATTATTATATTTAAATTCAAATATCTAAGGATATCAGATTTTCACAGTTATGGTGAGCCCAAGTTGTAGGTAGGTAGATGGATCATGGAAGCTAGATTTTTTGCAGGTATAAACATGAAATGGACACGCAAACATAGATATCTGATTAGCTGGGATATTTTCATGTGCATTTATGGCCAATTTGGACAGGTTTAGGGTTTGATTATTATATGAAAATTTATGTAACCCTAGTTAGGTTTTTACTTCTACCTGCGTGCAGTTGAGTATGTATATAATGTTTTTTGAGAGCTTTAGAGTGGAGAGTTCACATTTTGTAAAGAAGAACGTCTCTTTCTTAGAAGGCTATCTATGGCATTTTTCTGCCCTCTAGTTTTCTACATTCTGTAATCTCCCATTGATGATTTAGATATTGCAGAGGTATTTTGTGACAATTCTTCATGTCCCTATGCTTCCTTGCCTAAATTATCTCTTATTGAATCAAAGTATATGTATGTTTTGAGTGATATCTCAGGGTTCCTGATCCCTCTCTCTTTCTGCAATTATTGTGTGTTATTGTGGATGATTTGATGTGAATGCTTTTGTGGGTATACCTCAACCCTTTAACAATCTTGTCTCATTCATATGCCAAGTTGCAGAGGTGAATGTTTGTCTACATGTTGTAGATTGTGTCTAAACTTTTAGGAATATTATTATTTGTGAAAGCTCTCTCTCTTTCCCTGAATAGTCTCTTTTCTATTACAGACCCTTCTATGAAATATTTATGTAGGCCTATTTAGTGAGTTGTGATCTCCTAGACTTGAGTTGTTCATTATTTTCATCCTCTATACTGAGATTCAAACCCTTTATTTTCAATGTATCACCTAGTAGGATAGTTTGCTTTCAGTCATTTCCCTTTCAAGCATTCCTTCTATCCCTTTCCCTCAAAAGATTTACTTTCATGTCTAGAAGAAAATTAAGGTGATTATCCAAGAGGAACCAACCTAGAACCTGGAGGTCTCATCTCAGTTAGCATAGGTCCCACAACCTAGAGATGATTCCCATGTTATACTGGGTTATCAAGATGTTGAGAGCTTGAGACAAGGGTGCAAACTTAGTGTATAACAATTTGTAACAAGAAAGTTTCTATTTTCATTTTTTGTCCTATATGAGAACTCCTTTCTTATCTTTTCTACAAAGATCTGAAGCTTGTTTGCAATTCTTATTTTCTATAAAAGGATTACCAGGATTAGTGAAAAAGGATTGAGAACTTGATCAATTTAACTGATAAGTTTCTTGAGTCTGGGATATCATAGACTATATTTTAGGCATATTTCTATAGAAGAACAATATTTTTGGTTCAAGTTAATTTTAGAAGGTTGCATTGTAAAGCATTTTGTAAAAACATGATATAATACAACATTTGAATAGAATCCAAGATTTATATCTCTCCTCGAGTATCTTTATTTGAATTATGAATTGTTCCAATTCATTGCATGGATAATCTCTGTGTGTGTGTTTATATTTCTCAGTTCTGATCCAAGATCATATTAAATAAGCTTTGAATATAACATAAATTCTTTGAAGTTTTTTCTTAAGGATACATCAGTAAGTAGTGTGAATGTAGGAATCCTTTGATAAAATCCACCACAGGGTGATTATTATTTTCAAAGGGTAAAGATCTTTCAAAGTTTAATATATTTGTACATGTATAATAGTCTTGCAGTGGGGATGTTACCCAATGAATAAGACACTGGCCGACAGTGGAGTTCTTCTCATAGAGATTAGTGTTTGAAAGGATTCTACTAGTATTTCCATCTTTAAGCATAAAATTGTCAAAATTCTTTGAAATACAGTGATTTGCAGAGCAGTTTAATACCTAGTGATAGTGAAAGATCTATGAATGAATGATTATCATTTAGGTTTCTCTTATCATTTATCTATTACATTTAAATCTAGTCAGTAATTAGTGAAATAAATCTTTTTTTAATGGATTAGGAGCACCCTCCTTGGTTTTGCAGAGCCAGAAGTGCATAGGGTAGTCTTGTCCCTATAGTTGGTCCAATCATCTTTAGAGCTAAATATTTGGATCTAACCCATCCCAAAAATCTATAGATGTGTTGGTTGCTTGTCAAAGCATAAAGTCCATTTTGGGAACCAACAAAATTAATGGAATGAAAATAGAAATTGAGTGGCCAGTGATAGAATTACACATTCATAGAAACTCATAGCTAGTCATACACCAATTCAATGATGTGTACCAAAAAAAAGATGAGAAACTAGTTCCATATAAAAGCATGGTTGATGACCTTAAGAAGTATTTCATCTTAGTTACCTTTGAGAAAATTCCTAGAATAGAGAAAAAGGTTTCCAATGCTATGGCAATGCTATCATCTCTACTACAATAGCATGAACATGAGCTACGCTATGATTTCCTAGTGGAAGCATTGTCCTTCCTTGCCTATGATTGCCTAGAAAACCACATGATTTTCACTATTGTTGGTCATGATTCCTCCCACTATAAAAACCTATACTTCTACCTTAAAGACCAAATCATTCATGAAACCTTTAACCACCATGAAAAATGTTACCTTATCTAAAAAAAATCACAATATGTCATCATTGGTAATGATTTGTACAAATGAAGTCTAGATGGTACACATCTTAGGTATTTAGAACATGAAGAGTCACAGAACGCATTAGAGGAAGTCCATAAAGGTATCTGTGGATCACATTCCAACGGTTTAACACTTGCTCAAAAAACTTATTAGGGATGGGTATTATTGGTTTGAAATGGAAAAAGAGGAAATCAAATAAGCCAAGAACTATCAAAAGTGCCAAGTACATGGTAACTTAATTCATGCACTAGGGAGATATCTGATTCCCTTCACTACACAATAGCCTTTTCAACAATGGGCTTTCGATCTAATAGGAGCTATATATCCACATTCTTCTAATGGGCATACCCATATCATTATAGCTATAGACTATTTCAAAAAATGGCTAGAAGTAGTTCCTTTGACTCAAGCAATCAACAAAAAAATTTCAATGTTCATCTTGAACTACATCATATGTAGGTATGGAATTCCACATTCAATAGTTATAGATAATTTTGGTTAGTTCAAGAATAAAGAGTTAGATTCATTATGTTCTAAATTCAAGATTACACAACATTGGTCATCCATATACTATCCTCAAGGGAATAGACAAGCAGAGGCATCAAACAAGAATCTATTGAAAATCTTGCATCGCATAGTTAATAAAATAGGAAGAGACTGGCATCTCATGATCAACCCATCTCTCTAGGCCTACATAACAAGTATCAGAATGCCCATTGGGGCTACACCATTCACTTTAGTTTATGGGTCTGAAGCATTTCTACCTATTAAGGTTGAAATCACATCACTAAGAATCAGAATGCATGGTCTAGTAACTGATGATGACTACAGAGTGTCTAGGTTGCAAGAACTTGAACTACTAGATGAGCACAGACAAGAAACATGTGATCATCTCATAGTATATCAGAAGAGAATGTCTAGAGGCTACAACAAGAAAGTCAAACACAGAGAATTTTAGGTTGGTGATCTAGTGTTGAGAGAAAATCCTAAAAATCAATCACATCAAGAGTGCAAGGGGAAGTTTGAACCCAACTGGCTGGGTCCCTTTGTTATCACTACTAATTTTGGCGCTGGAGCCTATCAACTATCAATGACTAAAGTAGAACAGCTTCGAGAACCAATCAACATTCTCCATTTGAAGAAATTCTATGCCTAAGACATTGAGTTTGTGTAAATGTCTTGAAAAAAAAAGAAAAAAAGTCCAGAATAAAATGATCATCCTAGTGAAAACCTAGCAATAGGTGCCTTGATGTATCACAAAAAAAAAAAAATTAAAAAAAAAAGTAAAAAATATATTGAAAAAATGAAAAATACAAAAAAAGGAGAAAAAGAAAAGTGCCTTGGTGAAAACCTGGAAATAGGGACCTTGGTAGCAAAAATAGAATCTCTACCAAGATGGTGAAAACTCGGCAAATAGGTGCCACTTGTTTAAAATGCTCCATCTATTAGCGCAATCTTGGTCTTTCCTAGCTTTTAGTATGCTTTATTTTGTATATATCTCCTGGTTTTCTTTTGCATCCCATTTTCAATAAAGTCAGTTTGTAAACCAATCAGCAAAAGTGTAGGTATCCTATCAATGTTCAAAACTTGGGGCAAACCAATGTCATATCCTACAGTCCTCAAATACCTTAGAAGATTCATGTCCAGTCAGAATCCTTTGAAGCATCATCTGAGTTAGTCAATCAGTCTCCTTACCATAAAGGATTTTGCAATCAAACACAAATAAACATCAAACAAATTGAAAAAAATCTTTGCTCCACATGCTTTTATCTCCTTGTATGCTAACTGATTCACATTGAGATTTTTGCATATTCTACATATTTTTTTCCCACGAGCTCTTCGATGATGTCCTTCATAGGATTTAGAGAGTGATGACTGGGGGCATAATCTTTTATTTGTTTTCTGCTTTGATTAAAAATCTAATAACTTTGGAAATTATGGATTGAATTGGTGCCCACTATAAGTGCCACCATCATGTATTGGATGGCCATGTGTACCTTGACCATTGATACCTAAAAAATTCAAGGAAGTTTGATCTAACTTTGTCTTTTGAGTGATTTCTCCTTCTCTATTGTGAAACATGTTGATACCCAAGGATGTGAATGATAAAGGATCACTATGGGTACATTCACATGAGAATGAGAATGATCTCTCCTCTGCTTGGTTTTTTTTCCACAAGGCATATTCAGGTCATCACAACATTCATGTTCTAATGCTTATACAAATTGCTATATCAAAATGGACATGATATTTAGGCCATCCTGGCTTTTGTGCCTTGATGCTTATATCTAATTTGACATCATAAAAAAAAATCAATATTCATATGTTCATGGTTGCCTAACTAGTGAACATTATATTGATTTATCCAGTTACCTAAAAAAATTCCGTTATGAAAATGACCGACACATGATCAGTGACTAAGTCCTAGGTCCTAGGTATGCATTTCATTTTGCACTTTGCATGATTGCATTTATCTCATGATTTCAACATTCAGCTTGATACTTAATGATTCTCCAAAACTAAGTTAAACATGAAACAAGGACTGAGTATCACACGAAGGTCTCCTTAACAAACCAAGAAGGAGTCACCATCCTAGGTTATACATCTATTTTGATAAATGATTGAGCACTTGTCTTCATCAATACTTGCAAAACATATCATGTGTTTCACTACATTTACATTATGTATCATGGTCACTCCATAAATCCATTTTCATACATATATAAAAATCCACAAAAGCATAAGCATAACATCTACATTTTCTATCAATCATTGAATTGCATTATCCATATATTTGAAAGAAAACATTGCATTACATAATCCATACATTATACACTAATCAAATCATTTCATACATCAACATCACATGATATGATAATCATAAACCAAAATGACAAGTGCATATGAGGTCACAACCAAAATCGATCTCATGTATATATATCAAAAATCAAAATAGTACAAGGGTGCACTATTGGCATAGTATAAAAAAGAATGAGTTTGATTGAGCTATTAGATATTATCAATGTATGGATACAAATAAAAAAACATGATAACACTATGAAAGATCAGTTGTCTGCCTGATCCTTGACATCTGGTGCTCCTCCAGAAGGTGCATCTGGTGGTGGGTTGGCTCATCATGCCCTAGTTCCCTCAGAAGCAATCATGTACTCAGAATAGGATGGCAATCTCTACTTAGTAGGTACCTTTGAATAATAAGTAGATACATAATAAGAGGCCCAACTCATCTGATGGATCACCTTTACCTATAGTCACCTCACATCAGTCTCTCGCTCAAGTCTCTATCTCTTGGACTCTCTGAGTTGGAACTCAAAAGTGGCACTCTATAACCTCAAATCACATATCTGTAGTCAGAGTCACCTAATTATCTCCTATGGCATCTATCTCAAGCCAGGATCCTCCTCAAGTGCCACTATCTCTATCTCCTCTATAGGCTGCTCTGCACTAGCTCCTCTACATGCCTTATAGCTATGGACCTCCGCACCTAAATCAAAATTAGGAGCATCCTATGCATCCTCTAGAAGATCATCCTGATGTTCTCCCAAGACCTCCTTTGCACTACCCACACTACCAAGCTAACCACTCTCACCTCTAGCATATCTCCTCTGAAGTACTACAAGTCTACCTACTATAGAACTCTCAGGGTGAGGGGGTCTCATTTGACTTGATGGCCTCAGTGGGGTCATCATAGCTCTAGGATGTGGTGGTGTAGGATGAACAACTGTAATTTGAACCTCATGACGTCTCTGGCCTCTTCCCATATGGGAACCTATCACATCCTCTACATCCTCCATAGTAGGGATGAGCTCTATTAGATCTAAGAATCTACTGATAGGGTGATCTACTATCCAAGCCATATATGCATCAATAACTCCAGCATCTAAGATCTGCACCCTATAATCCTAGTCATGACTGATATAACCCATGTACTCTAAACTACACTCTGCATATGATAGTCAAGGTGACCATCCTAGTCCAAGCTCTCATACCATCCAAGCATAAGAAATGAAATCCTATGGGGTATCTTGAATAATGTTGTACTGTCTCCATACTCTAGTGATCAGGAATCACTCCAACACACTGGTAGACCAGCCAATCAATATCCAACTCTAGAAAAAGAAACCGAACTGTATATGGGAGGCAGGCCATGCCTCTATCTGCAAATATGGCCACCAAGTCACCATAGTCATATCATCTAGAACATGCCTCCAATACTCGGTGCATCCCATCCTAACCTATGTGATATAGCTAGAATATCTATAAATCAACAGCTCCTATGGTTGCCGCACATCCCCGCATATCGGCCTAGAGATGGAGATGTGTTCCAAGGCCCAAATCTGTAAAACAAGAACTCCAGATGCAAATCACTTCACCTCATGATACACTATCTCGTGCATCTCAAAAAAAATGTGGGCAAGAAGACACTAACCCCAACCATGCTTAGTAGGGGTAGCCATCAATTTCTCTACCATAGTGGCCCAACCCATTAGAAGTCCACACTACTGCCAATCTAACATGATGATCCGTCTGATTATCCCAGCTATAATACACTCCAGTTGGTGTGTCTATCCATATTGCTACACTAGGGTCTCCCATGAGATTTGCTGAGTGATCTTCTCATTAACACCAAACAATGATCTAAATGTAGCTAAACCTGTATTACTTGAACTGATGTAGTCTGGGCGAGGTCCATGAAATGGTATCCGTAAGATCCTATATACATCCTCTAGAGTCACAATGATCTGTCTGGTATGAAGATGGAAAGTCCAGGTCTCAGAATGAAACCACTCAACTAATGTTGTGATTAGGCCATGGTTTACCCAAATGTCAGGTAATCAAATAAGATACTTGAAGCCACAGGCAGCTAAATGGACTCTCAATGGATTAGGCAGTGAAACAGATAATCCCTAAGTCACTGGATGTGAGATCTGAATAGGAATGTCAGGAAAGATGACCTACACAACACAAAATAAGGTAACCTATTAGTAACTTGGTCAAAAATTAGGCTTGGTGCATAGAAAATGAAAAATTGACAACTTCAGAAGGTGCATTATTGGCTAAGCAATCAGACTAAGAAATCAAAAAATTCAAAATTTTGACCTAAGGACATGAAATTTGGTCACTATATTTCATACAAGTTTTCAGACTAGCACCAAAACTCGTACGAGTTACGACAGGGTCTCATACGACATTAGATGGTGATATGAGTTTTGGATAGTTCTCATACGACACATGAGGGACCCGATGAAATGTCATACAACATTTTGGTCCTCTTCATACGAGTTACTCATGTAACCTATACGAGTCTAGACCTAGACTTGAAAACTCATATGAGTCTTGGAGGACTGTCATATGAGTCTTTGTGAGGTAGAAAGTAAAAAGTTGAAAAATGTGTAAAAAGTTCCTAAAATGCATAAAACATGGAAAAATTTGAATGTAGGATAGGCATAGAGGTCCACTTACTGGGTTTCCATAATGGTGAGGTCACTGGTAGTGTTGGCTATACTCAAAATGATGAAAGGACACTGAGACTTTCATCTTTTCTCAAAGGGCTCCACAAGGCTCACAAAAGACAAAAGTGAAAATGATTTGAAAATGACCCTTTTAGCCCTTATATAGGTTTTGACCTAATTTTTCAAAGTGCTCCATTTTGCATGAAAATTGTACCCTTGGCTAATTTCGATGTTCTGAACCTATTTTTGGAATCAAAATTGAAATCTAAGATCATTTACTTTTCAAAATTGTGATTTAAAATTTTCGGACCTAGGATGGCTAATAGCTTGCATAATCAACCTTTAGAACATTATTAAAATTTAGAATTCAACTTAACTGATTATCTCACATCAAACTTTCAAAATTTCAACTTGGTCACCCATGGTCAACTCATGGTCAAACCTAGTCAAACTTGGTCTTTGGGACCTCCAAATGATGCAAAATGTGTCTCTAGGTGTACACAACTACTTCTTAAATCAATTAACATGCTTTAGTAATCACTCAACATTGACTTTCTTGTCAGATTTTAATTTTCATCCTGAAAGGGGCATGGTATTGTACATATTTAACTAATTCTGTCAATCAATTTTTCTTCAGTAATCAAGACAACCACGTCTAGTAGTTGATTCATCAAAAGTCCTCGTCGCTTGGGGCACATTACTTAGGGCATATTAGATTCATCAAAATCCATATCAATCTGGTATTCTTTCACAAACTTGTAAATTGTATCAGCTCTTCGTAGCCATCGGTTCATTAGTGTTATTTTCGTGGCTCTTAGTAACTGAAGGGTTCATAATTGGCATCCTTTCAATTCCTTTGGACAATCAAGTCTGGAGTTAGGATGATCATTTCTTCATAATCATAAGGTTCAGAGTCAGGTGTTTTGACCCTTTTTTCATAATCACCCGTTCATTGTGGCTATAGTTAACATCATCTTGATTCTTTGGTCAATCAGGACCTAAATCACCAAATCTTCAAATCTTTCAATCGATTTTTGTCTCAAAATCAGTTAATCTTTTAGGATCAATTTCTCCACCACATAATTAAGTTCATCTCATCATCAAAAAAAGATTATTCTTTGAACCACTGCGCTTTCCATAGTAACTCAAAGAGGGACAAAATGTAATACCCCAAAAATGGGCTATAGGACCATTAACCTTACATCGACAAATTGATCGAAATCAACATAAAATTCATAACCAAAGGCACATCCACGCATCAAATCATCAAAACCCTAATTGATTCTATCTTAATTCCACATCAGGGAATATTTCTCAAATATTCCTAATTTATTCTAATGATCTCCTAATTGAATATTATTTGGCGATAAATGATATTCTTTTATTTATCCTAAATTTGATTAATTGAATATGATGAATATTTAATTAATTAGACTTAATTATACCACTTAATCATTTAATTGGATTTAATTCTATTTATTCCTAATTAATATTATTTCATTTTGACAACAAATAAAAAAATCCTACGAATAATTGTTTAAATTATTATTTAATTGATTAAATCCAATTGTCAGATTTAATGATATAGTTTTTGGAGTAAAGTTTGATTAAATAATTGATTAACCCATAAATAATTTATTTTAATTCAAAAATCAATTAAGTTGATAATAATTCTTCTGAATTATTAAATTAATTCATAATTATCCATGTACATTCAGAAAAATAGTTAAACTCTAAATCAATAAATCAATTCAATTTGTTATCTTTTTGAACTCAACATCTATTTCAAGTTAAAAAGTGATCTAAAACTTTTGATTTGAGTTAAAAAGTTGATTTTGAATGATTTTGTGAGTTAACTAATTTTGACTTCCTGATAACTCAAAAATCAATCTAAGTTAATTAGGGAGAGATTTTTGGCTTTCCATGACCTTTCAAAAATTGTGGCTTTCTATATAAACAAGGCTCAGCCCTTCACAAAAGATCCCTCTTCTGAATCCTTAAACTATGCCTCGAGAATCGAGCTCTTGCAAACAAGCGATTGTGAGATTTTTGCAATTCATTATTTTCAAGCCATTTTCATAGAACTCATAGCATTGTTAGATTAGATTTTCAATCCATTTCATTCTCAAATCTAAATTAAGTTTCATATCAGTTTTCATCATATTGCATAGAAAAATCCCAAAAGATAGATTAATCTGCATCCATGTTTTCATTTCTTTCATCATTTCAAATCCTTCTTTTAGGTATTGCATTGTCACTGGTCTTGGTCATAATATGAGAATATCAAACTCATACCTACTAGAAGGCAGTATATCACCTAGTTAGCATTGTTTACTTTATTTACAGATTTCTTGATTTTCTAACCTCTAATGTTTTACTGAAGTGCTGTGTCTACAACTAGGTACAAAATTCACACACACAACTATCTTTTAATGCCATTTTCTTCACAAAAGATATTAAATTAATTTGAAGTAATTTCTCCACCTCTATTAGACCTTAAAGATTTAATCTTCATTCCAGATTCATTCTCAACTTTGTTCTTAATCAATTTAAACTTGTCAAATGCTTTAGATTTTTCTTTAAGAAATGTTATCCCCATCATTCTAGTAAAGTCATCAACAAAAATCATAAAATACCTTTCACCATAGAATCCTCTAGTCCTTGTGGAACCGCTCAAAGCTATATGAAAAATTTCCAACTTTTCTATTGTTGTGAACTTATTACTCAAAAATGAAATTCTCTTCTGCTTAGCCATAACACATTCTTTTCATATCATGTTAGAAGGTTTCATAATCTTAGGAAAATCTCTTACGAAAAATATAGTACTTACTTTCACAATGTTGTCAAAGTTTATGTGACAAAATTTTTTGTGCCATAACCAACTATCATCACTTTTAGTAATAAAACATGTCATCTCAGTAGGATTCAATTGAAATACATTACCTCTGGTTCTTGATCTAGTTCCAATTATATTACCATCCTTATCCTTGATCACACACATTCTCTCAGTAAACCAAAATTGATATCCATTATCAACTAGTTGTCCAACACTCAAAATATTATGTCTCAATCCATCCACAAAATAAACATCATCAATGTTAGTCTATCCATCAAGAGTAATAGATCATATTCCTTTTATCAAGAAAGGTGCATTGTTTCTAACTCTAACAATTCCTCCATCATAGTTGTTGAAATTTATAAATTTATTCATATCTCCAATCATATGATGTGAACAACCACCATCTATAATCCAATCAGTTTTCTTTTCTACTTGGGAAACTAAAGATTTTTCTTCTCTAACTACGGTTTCAAAGTGTTCTTCTTTTATTGCTACAAATATTATATCATCATTCTCATTATCACTTTCACTTAAGAATTTCTCAATACTAGCCTCAAACCTTCATCATTAGCATAGTAACATTCTTTAGATCTTCTAAGTTTAAATTTCTTCTTATATTTCTTTACTCACTTAGGGAATTTAGATGGAAAATGACCACATTCTTGACATGTCAAACATTTAAAAGTTTTATTACCTTCAGGTTCTCTTTTCACCAGCAAGGCAATTCCTTCCTCAATCTTTCTATTTTCTTCGGTCTTAGATCTATTGCAACTAGCATAATCTCCATTGACACTAGTACTTCTTGAAAAAGTAGGACAAACACTAAGTGCACTGGATATTGTCTCAATTCTAGGTAAATCTCATAACTATCTTATGCCTATCTTTGTTTCTTCTAATCTTCCAAGAAGAGTTTCTTTTGTAAAATTCTCAGTACAAGGTATAACCTATTCAATCATATGCAATGTCTTCTTAAATATAGGAGTCAGTGTCTTTAATATCTTCCATATCACTTCATCCTTAGTCTTGTTTCCTTCACAAGCTTTGATACCTGCAACAATCTCTAATATCCTACCAATATAACTTCTAACAGAGTCATCTTCCATCATCTTTGTATCCTGAAATAAATATATCCAATTCTATAATCTGATTCTCTTTGCATGCACATCACCTTCAAAAGTAGATTGTAAAGTTCTATAATCTGATTTTCGATCTGATTCTATAATGTGATTCTAATTATGTGCACATGCACATAATCTGATTATGTGCACATGCACATAATCTGATTCTATAATCTGATTTTCTTTGCATGCTTTTACCTGACTATATTCATTCCCTAGAAGAGCTGATAAAAGTGTTTCTCTAGAAAGTATGTTACACATGAATAGATCTCTTTTCGTATCAGTGCATTCTTCAATTTTATCTTTTTCAATGATTGTCTTATCATTCTTTATGATTAACCAATATCGTGGTCCTAAACATAGAAAATATGTCTTCATCCTTTCTTTCTAGCTATCATACTTTACTCCATCAAACTTAGGGCTCTCTTTCCTTAAATGAGTTTCCATACATCTCCTTAAGCTATTAAAAATTTCTTTCAAAGACCTATCTCTCTAATACCAATTGTTAGAAAGTAAAGTCCACCAAGATAACTAACAGGGGGGGTTAATCAATTATTAGATAAAAACAAATTTTATCTCCATTATCAGATTTCAATCATGTAATAAATATAAGCAATAACCATAGAAATATAAACATACACAATAACACAATAACACAAGATATGTGAACTAGGGAACCTCCTGATCAGAGAGTAAACCCCAGTGGGAATGATTCCCACAAAAGATGTACTAATATAAAAATTCCTTTTAAGAGGATAGACTCTATTAGGAGCCTTATGAAATACATTCAGTACATATGAGTCCCTGATAGGAGACTTTAAATCCCTATTAAAAGATTCTAACACTATTAAGAGTTATGGAAGACATAAGTACCCATTATCCAAACAACTTCAAGGGAAAGATCACTGAACACACTATCCAACTGATCTTTGTATTATTTGAATAGAATAATACCAACAATTACTAATCTTAGCAAATTATCTTCACTCCTCTATCTGTGCCAAACCACACCAACTGCTTCACCAGATCTATGCAATTCGCATATCCTCTTACAATATCATATATCACTTTTTAACATACTTCTCATATCATATCTATTACAATCAAGAATAACAATCCTCCATTTATACTACACTCAAATAATTACAAATGATTCGGCCAACAAGGCTTAACCAATTACAAAATATAAACTTTCACATGTTACATAGTATTCCATAATCACATAGAACTGTTGGCTTAAAAAAAAAAACCTTCACTTGTGTGACCTCTGACCATGTTGTCTCATCCAGGTCACATGCCCAAATTCTATCTTGATTAAGAGATATAATCTAGCTATCACAAGCCACTTCTCAGGAACACTGTCTAAATACTACTTCCACTAAATTACACATAACTTTCATGAATAATTGAATTTCTATACACACTCTTGGCCACAATATAGAACAAGTCCTTAACTTCGTATAACTTGATCTGCAATACTTCACATGCGCTAATTCAAACATTATTTTCTTCTCTCCTAATCTCTAGTAGATCAATGTGTTGACATCAATGAAAATCACAGTCATGAATGCAACATACAACTGCTACAGAATGACTTTGAATACTCCCCCATAGGACATATTCGGCATTCATTTCTAACAGATCTTTGATGTGAGGCCTCACCCTAGACCCGTCATAGCTTTTCCATTATCATTATGGTAGACCTAGTAATTGGCTTAATGTTTTGATTAGTTTAGTAGATTCTACCCTTTTGACAAGGATTTGATTATAGTTTATAAAAATACATTACATTTTATGATTCTTTCTATACTCACAATTTTGACTTTATGATACATTATGATTGGCATTATGATGATTGATTTAGATGAAATACATAGATGTGCAATTAGGGAATTTATGTCGATATGAGTTGTTAGGAAAATGAAAATCAAGAAATGAATTAGGTTGAGATGAGGGTTAAATGTTAGGTGATGAATTATGGATGACTATTTTATGATATAAATATGAATTCTAATTTATGGTTATTTTGATTTATGAATGTTGTGATGATGTGATGGATTTTATATGCTTATGTAAGTAACTAGGAAATGGAGATTTGATTCGATTATGATACAATGAGATTTCTATTATGAATTGAAAGTTAATTACTTAGGTGAAGTTTATGGGTGTCATGATTACATTTAATAGAAATTAAATTATATATGCAATGATTATGCTAGAAGTTTAATTTAGTGATGAATTGAATATTTCATGATGAGTTGTATGTATGTTATAGATGAATGATTATGCCATGTGAATTATGATATTTTAGATGAATTATAATGTTGGAATTTAGTGTTCAGGGAATTAGACCACGGTAAATTCGGGGTACCAAAGAATAGACCTATGTAAAAATAAGTTCAAGTGAAGGTTCATTCTAGTGAGAGGCAAAAACCTCATTGTATTGTATTTTATTTGTGAAAGTAATGTGCATGAATGTATTTAATTTATATCTTAAATTGTTAATGTTATTTTTTTGTGAGTATGCCCAAGTGGATATGTCACATGGTTTGTGACGTGTCTTTCTTGTTGTGTCACTTGACACTTGTATGTGTACTTGTGGCCATGACATGTCCACTTGGGGATTGGATACCCATCAACCTAGGATAGTACCATGAGGATCCCCATGAGAAATCTCTTAGGTAGGGTGCTTGAGGTAGCGTCTCATCAATGAATTTCGGATTTGAACTTAGCATGAGTTTTTGGGGGGATTAAAAGGTGCCTAGGGGTGTGTTTAGGCCATTTTTAGTAAGCCCACTTGATATACTTATGGGTAAGGGAAATTTTTAACCATAGGACAACCCATAGTTGACCAAAAGACCCCTCCAAAAGTTGGATTTTCAAAATGGCCGAAAATCTACTTTTGAAGCAAGATCTTGGTTAGAGCTCCATCCAATTAAGATGCAAGTCTTTGGTCCACCTTTTTGGCGAACCTTTTTAGGAGTCCATATTTGAAAACCATGTAAGAAACTTGGGAAGACCACCCAATAAGAATGAGAACTTATCCCTGGGAAATTGTGTGGAGGCCATTTTAGAGGGGACTCTTCTTTTGGAAGAGTTTGAACATGCACTCTCTAACTTAGAGACATTGCTAATTTGGAGAAAGGAGACTTAGGAAAAAGATGAGGCTCTTCAACAAATTACTTCCATAAGCTTGGATCTAGGTTGGTGGCATTCCTCATTTTAGTTGTTGATGCTTCATGTGGAAAGAGTTCTCATGTCTATTTTCATTTTTGTATGTTAGTAATTTGATATTGTGTTCTTCATGTACTTATGAATTGACGATCTTGTTATTTTTTTTAGTATATGAATATGCAAATCTTGTGTTTGATGTTGTGCAAGTCTTTTTGTTTTGTAAATGTGAAGATCTATTGTTCTTGTGATTACTTGTTTTGTATTGTTGTTAAGGGAGTTTCTCAAGGCCACACTCACCCTTGGGAGGGAAGAGTAGCCCTGGGGGTGAAGGGAATTTTGGGACAACCATGGGTGTAGAGTCTCTCCTTGGTATGGAGAAGGAAGAAACATGGATGTATGGGCTCCATGTAGCCATTTCTTTTTGTATTTTGGGGGTCATAAGGGATTGAATGGCTTGAAGCCTTGGGGGTCATAAGGATTTTTTTCGGTTGGGGTTTTGTGGCAAGATGTGTGATGAGAAAGCCAAGTGTAGGCTTGTCTTTTATTTTATGAAATAGGCTTTCTCCCCTTGGGATTTAGTTCCACCTTCACCCCAATTTTTGAGTCATTTGGAGACTCTTTGTTCATAGCCTTGGATGGGAGTCTAAATGTGCTTATTGTGTTATTGTGATATTGGTTTTCTTCATTGAGAATCCTTTTCTATGTGATGGCTCCCCAAGCTTGGGGGTGGCTTCATAGAAGCCTAGGTTGGGAGATGAGCACTCAATGACCTATATTTTTTATTGTAGGATTAGAAGCCATTGAAGACTTCATGTTTTGAAGTTGTATTCTTGAAGAAGATTGAGGATGTATTCTAAGGATTGATATGGATCCTATTTATTTTATGATTATTTTTATTGTAAGGAAATCTTAAAGATCCATTGAGCTCAATATATTTATATAATGGAGATATGCTCTCCAAGTCTAGTTTCATGATCTCTTGAAAATAATGTATGATGCTCAAAGTTGATGCTTATGTTATATGTTGTTATTGTGATAGCATTTCAAAGCATGAAAATGTAATAATGTATTTTAGTTCCCTTTAGTTTCTCTTTGAAATAGTCATTTTGAAAATGTTATTGTTATTGTGAAATGAATTCAATGTTAAGAAATGAAACATTTGTAAAATGCTTGTTTGAATAAGGTATAGATGAGTTGTTCAAATTTTATTAAAGCAACCTCCTTAAATATTTGAGCATTAGTATGTGAAATAATTAATCATGTTATGTAGGTGAAAGAAAAAGAAAAAAAAGTTTAAAATTTTCAATAGTTTAGTTGTTCTTGTGATAACAATTTCATGTTAAACTCATTGTTGATTATTTAGATTTGTAGCAGAAATTCATCCTACGTTATGTTCACAAAAATAAGACTAGATCTAATATACCTCTTAGATACTTAGTCAAAAAGTAGCAAAGAGAAAACAAATGCAAGCAAATGAATCAAGCCAAAAAATTAAGAAAATGGTGAAATGAGACCTACAGGTCTCTGAAAAATGTATGGGAAAAATCCCATACAATTTCCAAAAACCATAGTCATTAAAATATGACTTTTCCCCATCCACTTGGCTGGGTTGGCAATTAAATTTGTTATAAAAAAAAGGACCTATTATATCTCTTGGGGAACCCACCTAGTCTCCACCCCAAGAAGGTCCCCCATAAAAAAAATTTAAGATATAAACAAATACTACTTGTCATTGCAAACAAATAATAAAATAAAATTTAAAATATAGATATATATATATCACTTACCCAAGTATGTTGTTGTTGTTTTAGTTTTAAAATTTATAAATAAATAAATAAAAATATATTATACAAGGAGCCTGCAGGCCCCACACCCTACTCTCATCACCCTTGCATGGGCCATGGGCCTACCAAGGTAGGTACTCGCCTGCCATAGTAGGATGGGCTATGCCATGCGCAGGGTACCACGCTGGCAAGCGCAGGCCCCTGCACAGTCCCTTAGGGACTTTAAAAAAAGCTTTGCCACATTATTTTTTAATTAAAATTAAATTTATTTATTTTTTTTATTATATTTAGTTTATTTTATAATAATTTAAATGATTAAAAGTTCTGTTATTATAAATTATTTAATAATCATAATTATTAATAAATTTGTTTATTAATAAGTATGGTATTATTTAATATTTAGTATTTAATATTTAATAATTATATTTATTCACAAATTTATTTATTTATTTATAATAAATTAATATTTAGTATTTATTATGGATAATTTTAGTTGTTAATAAATGTATTTGTTTATTTATTAATATGCTATATTAATAAACATATAATTATCATTTAATTAATATATAATTTCTTATTATATATTATATTTTTAGGTTTAGTTGATAAGATCCTTCTACAACAGTTAATTAGTCGGATTTAATCAATTTTGTTAGCCAAAATTTAATTTAATTCTTTAATTGACTAGTTAGTCAAACTAAAATTTATTAATATATTAATTAATAGTTAATTAATATGTTTCAATAAATATTTTCAATTAATTTCTCTCTCCTATGGAATAATTATGCTTCTTTAATTGGATAGGAGAGTTTTATCAACTTTATGTATTAATTTGATGTAATGAGAAATTGAGCATAATTTAAATTTATAATTTTATTTTACAATTTATTAATTGATAAGGAGCTTAGTGAATTAAGTTAAGCTTAACTGATAAAATAATTATAGTCTAGCTTTTGATGTCAGATAAATTGGGATTCATTATGAAGTTTGAACTACATTCTCCTTTGAGAAATTTTAGCTAACTAATTTAATTTGTGATTAAGTCGGGTTAAGATGTAGGTGGATTCATTAAACAATTCTTGAGTCATGGTTTAAATGTATTAGCCTTATAACACCTATAGGTTCACTGAAGGACAATCTTGACCAGATAATTATAGAGGTTGTTGTATTAAAAATTTTGCATTGAATGAATGCAATACTAAACTTGTAGGTTAATGAATTCCCAAATAAGAAATTTATTATGAACTTAATCTATTGGATTTAGTTTTCCTTTGAAGTCTAGTTGCACTTTTCGAACATAGATGTACATGATCAACTCGATGCGCAGATGAAGTCATACCCTCATAGGGAAGACATTTGTGCATTTTAATTTTAGGACATCTAGTTATGGGCTTAGCTAAGATATCGACTTGTTTCCCCCTCCATTAAAAAAAAAATTGGTGTGCTTTTGCATGTAAAATTTATGGGCATGACACTTGGTATCAGAGCCTAGGTTTCAACATTGGAACCTAAACCTATTACATTTCTTATCTAACTTTACCCTTTTGAAATTGTTAGGATGTCTCCCCTTACACATCAAGCAGTTCATAATTCAAAGCTAGGACTAGAAAGTTATGCCTTCTCCAAGTAGACCCAATTTTATACATAGATTTTTGATAAATTTTAATAGTTTTATTAGTTTATTTCTAATAAACAGTATGATGGCCCTTCATTACATTATCAAGGGGATTCTTGAGACCCTTGGGATCCATCAAATTATTATAATTCCAATTCCGTATAGGATGGATCACTTTTTGGTTTAATTTAATTCCATAATTCAGCTTAATTTATCTCTATAAGAGATAGACTAGGAACATTAAAATATCTTAATAACTCAAGCTAAGGGATCAAAGTAAATTGGAAACATGTTATTTCATAAGAAGTTCATATAAACTTATATAGAAAGTATACTTAGAAGAATAAATTAAGAGGTTTATGGACATATTATGTTCAGTGTTGATGGAAACATGAATTAAAATTATTTTGACCACACTATTAAGTAAGATTAAGATGTGGTTATACACTCAACACATATCAAGGAAAGAATTAGTTGTGGTAGGATTCACATAGTGCTTGAATGGAGAATAAATCAGAGGTTATACAAATGCTTAACATTGGAACCACCTACCCTTATCTTGTTCATAATTTAAAACCTTATTATTTATAATGGAAATGTTGTTATGGTAGTCCTAGAAACTTAAACTACTTGTGAGGAAACATTTAGAAACTTCTTTATTAAGAGTCTAGGCCGCATAAATTTTCTAATATGTTCTTTTCAACTTAATTAAGAAATAATTTATCAAGCACATGTTAATAACAAAAGAGTACCCTAAGAGTAAAAATTTAAAGAGTAACTTGGCCAAAAGATCGATCAATACATGACGGCCCCACCTTGGAAATATGAAAGCAAAGACTAATATAGATAAGTAATGGAAGATTCAACTACCTAGAAATTCCTTCAGATTTCATGAATAAAACTTTAGGGGAGTTCTTAAGAATTTAGTATCAAATTATCAATCAATCTAATTGTGATGCAGGGGCATCCAAGGTTTAGATAGGGCATTCTATGTCCTTGATGAAACTACATGGAGTGTTTGTGTTTTGGCTAGTTTTACTCAGTTGCAGCCTTGACCAATGGTCCTGGTCATTGAAGGAAGTTCGGTCACTGAAGGAACTCAGTAGTCTTTGGTGCTTGGTGAAACTGTTGCTCGGTCATGCCTGAGGTGCTTGATTGATACTGGTGCTCGGCGATGCTTGGCATGCTCAGTAATTTTACTGTTGCTCGGTAGTTCTGACTTACTGACTAGAGTTCTGTGTGATTTGTGGAGTTGACTTAGTGAATTAATTGTTGGTAGCCATTATCTTGGGGTGACATGTAGAATTAAATGTTTGTATACATTTTTAAGCCAACTTGTATGGCATTTAATTATTTTTTTTGGGGAGTTAATGGTTTCATCTAGCCGACTTGTGGTTGATGATTAGTATTTAAGGAGGGCTTGGGTAGATGTTTTAAGGGACAAAATTTGGGAAAGAACTGGTAGATTCGGAGGACTTAGACATCAGAACAAATTTGAAAGTTAGATGCATAGCTTGAGAGTGAAGTTGTGGAAAAGTTCTTGATGTTCTTGTAGATCATATTGTAATCTGATAGTCCATTCTAGCAAAGCTAGGGGTTTGCACACTTGGGAATGAGGATATTGCTTAGAGGCTTGCGAGCTCAAGTTTAGATCTACCTTAGGATTTCCATCAGCTTCTAATTGTCTTCAAAGATGAACTAGCTGACATTGTATTGGATTTGGTTGTGTATCTTGTAGAATTATTTCATTTTGTAATTGACCCTAACCTGGAAGGCCTTACAGCTGGGCATGTCAATGAAAATTACTTGAAACATTTATGGTGTTGTCTATTGTGTTGAGTATTCCATCGTGTATTTATTTTTGCTACAAGGTTTGGACTGTCCTTCATTGGATCCACCATCCTTGACTGCATAAGGTGGTATCAGATAGAAAGTTTGATCTTGTTGAAGTAGAAGTTTGATCTTGGTGAAGTAGAATTTTGACCTAGAAAGGTTGATCTTGTGAAGTTGATCTTATTGGAGTAGAGATTGTGTGCAATCTGAATTGTAGATCTGAAGCACTAAACTTGTGAAATTGTGCCCTAGTTGTTTACAAGATTGCAGGTTGAGATCTGACTTGTTGCAACTTGGAAATTGTTACAAGGTGGTCAGTGATGGTTTGTTGCAGAGGGTTTCTCTTATCTTTAAGGATTCCTATGAGAAGATTGGACCCTAGAGTTATTTTTGATCTTTTTGATACTGTTGAATCTTGGATCACAGAGAAGGTGAAATCAAATTTCAGATCTGAGTTGGAATTGATGAAGAATGATATGGTCGCCGAGATCATGAGAACTATTGCTAGTATACCTTGGAATGTTGGTACTGAGGATGGCTATGAAGAAGCTACTAAATAATTTGAAACTGTTGGATCTAGTGGTGATAACTAGAGGAACAAATCTAGTGAAGACAAAACTACTCAGTTGCCTAGACCTGTTGCTTGGTTTAGTAATTACCGAATGGAAGTTTCTACTTTCTCTGGTACTTTGAAGCCTGACAATTTGATTGATTGGATTGGTGAACTTGAAGATTTCTTTGAGCTGGAAGAAATTGAAGATCCTCTTCAGGTGAGATTAGTGCAGAAAAAGTTAAAAGGACATGCTTCTCTTTGGTGGAAGGAACTATAGAGAGACTGAGAGGATGAAGGTGAGACAAAGATCAATCAGTGGAGATTCATGATGACTAATTTGAAAGCTAAGTTCATACTGACTGACTATGAGCTTGACTTGTTTAAGAAGTTGCATATTCTAAAACAGAAGGATTTATCTATTGAGGATTATATCAAGGAGTTCTAAAAACTTACTATTCAGTTTGGACACTGAGAGCTTGGTAAGGAAAAGGTAGCTCGGTATGTGAATGGTCTGAGATTCAATATTTAGGATGAGCTTGGTATGCTGAAGATTGATTCTGTTGAACATGCTTATTAGTATGCTCTGAAGGTAGAATATAAGTTGAAGAGGAAACAACCTAGCAACTCCCAAGGGAAAGAAAATATTGATCACTTGGTGAAGGAGAAACCTACTGATGCAGAAGATGAACAGAAACCTATGGAAGCGAAGAAAAAGATAGGTATAGTTATCTTTAAGGGTACTTTCTATAACTATGGAGAGGAAGGACACCATTCTTTTGAATGCACACAGAAGAAGGTTGATTGATGAACTAATGTGATGAATGAAAACATTTAGAATGAACCTAAATCAGATAACTTGCTACTTCGGTGAACATTGCTCGGTACAAAGGATGAGCCTTGTTAGAGGAATAACTTGTTTAGGACCTGATGCAAGACTGAAGGTAAAATCTATGATGTTATTGTTGATAGTGGTAGTACTTATAACCTTGTTGCTGAGGACTTGGTTCAGGAACTTGGTTTGAGTAGAATGAAACATCCTTGTCCTTATAGGCTTGGCTAGTTACAAGATGTCCATGCTTTGGAAGTTAGAGAACAATGCTTCATTGATGTTCAGATTGGCCAGTACAAGGATCTTGTGCTTTGTGACATTGTGAATATGAATAGTTGTGATATATTGCTCAATAGACCTTGACAGTATGATTGCAGAGCTATTTATGACTATGTAATAAATGTGTTTACTATTGAGAAGAATGACATGAAGTTTTCACTGATGCCTCTGATGGATGCAACGCTCGGTAGGAGAAGCTTGAGTATTGGTAGCTAAGTTTAGATTGTGGATCCAAAGAAAATGAATGATTAGTATGGAGAACTGACCTGTACATTATTCAGAAAAGACTTGAAGAGATAGAGGAAACTAAAGTGGAGGACTTTGCAAGTAGAAAAGGTGGAGGACTTGTATGTGAAGAACCAGTTCAGAATTTATGTGTTGAATCTTGAAAGATGTTCTTCTCACATATGAACATCTTTTGGAACCTAGGGTGTTTGATGTAGGGGCATCCAAGTTTTAGATAGGGCATTCTATGTCCTTGGTGAACCCACATGGAGTGTTTGTGTTTTGGATGGTTTTACTCAGTTGCAGCCTTGACCGATGGTCTTGGTCATTGAAGGAACTCGGTAGTCTTTGGTGCTTGGTGAAATTGTTTCTCAGTCATGCCTATGGTGCTTTCTTGATATTGGTGCTCGGTGATGCCTGGCATGCTCAGTAATTTTACTATTGCTTTGTAGTTCTGACTTACCAACTAGAGTTCTGTGTGATTTGTGGAGCCAACTTGGTGAATTAATTATTGGTAGCCATTGTCTTGG
Organism: Chamaecyparis obtusa; assembly: GCA_027943335.1. Classification (NCBI taxonomy): domain Eukaryota; kingdom Viridiplantae; phylum Streptophyta; class Pinopsida; order Cupressales; family Cupressaceae; genus Chamaecyparis; species Chamaecyparis obtusa. The sequence goes on along the minus strand of BSBK01005434.1, from coordinate 352,903 downwards.
GCCGACATGAAAAATTAAATGTTTGTATACATTTTTAAGCTGACTTGTATGGCATATTTTTTTTTTTTGGAGGGGGGGGGAGTTAAGGGTTTCATCTATTTGACTTGTGGCTGATGATTAGTATTTAAGGAGGGCTTGGGTAGATGTTTTAAGGGACAAAATTTAGGAAAGAACTGGTAGATTTAGAGGACTTAGACATCAGAGAAGATTTGAAAGTTAGATGCATAGCTTGAGAGTGAAGTTGTGGAAAAGTTCTTGATGTTCTTGCAGATCATATTATAATCTGATAGTCCTTTGTAGCAGAGCTAGGGGTTTGCACACTTGGGAACAAGGAGATTGCTTGGAGGCTTGTGAGCTCAAGTTTAGATCTGCCTTAGGATTTCCATCAGCTTCTGATTGTCTTCAAAGCTAAACTAGCTAACATTGTATTGGATCTAGTTGTGGATCTTACATAATTGTTTCATTTTTTAATTGGCCCTAACCTGGAAGGCCTTACAGCTGGGCATGTTAATGCAAATTAATTGAAACATTTATGGTGTTTTCTATTGTGTTGAGTATTCCACTGTGTAATTCTTTTGGCTACAAGGTTTGGACTGTCCTTCATTAGATCCACCATCCTTGACTGCATAAAATTGTGTAATGACTATAATACGATAGTAAAAATGAAGACAATGCATGTGTCAATAGAGTTACTTGGTAATTAAATGTGGAGACCCTTATCATGATACACTTCCAAGATGATACAAGGGTCAAGGTAGAAAGATAACCTAAAACAAATAAATTATGTCCTAATTATGAATTACCAGGAGGTAGATGTTAGCTATGAATCAATGACCTTCTTGTGAGTGTTTTGTATGTAAGTAATATGAATTGTAATGAAACTTTGGACAATCAATGACAATTTTAGAGACTAAAATGGAGCTGACAGAGATAATATACATTTAATCTAGCATAAATAACTTGACTATCCTATGTTGTTGTAATTATTAGTTCATAAGTAAATTGGAACCTTGTTAATACATTTATAAATTGAATAATATAATTTAGGGATTGTACTTTTGGGTAGTCCCTTGTGCATTTCAAAGTTAGCTCAAAAGTAAATCACCTACTATAAAGTAGAATTTTCTTTTGAGGCATGCTATATGGATGACGAATGAGAATATAAAACCTTTGGATGGACACACCTAATCAAGTCCAATAAGATGGAGAGCTTGACCTAAATAAACATAAGACATGATTGTGAAAGTGTTTTGTTAAATCCTTATGGATAGTCATCAGACTCTTAAAGTATAACATACTATATGTCTTCACACCATGTACAAATTGGTAAGCAACCCTCCTCATGAGTCAATGTAATATGCTTGGGAATGTTGTGTAAAGTGAATATTAAGTGGTAATATTGAGAGTAGTATGGAAACATAATGAAAAATATGTATAGTAATATAAATTAACTAACCAAATGCCTTTTGTGATGAGTGAAGTTATATGTGAAGTACCCTAAGTGAGTGACTAGTTCAATTAGCTAGGAACGTAGTGGTGGACATCAAATGCCAACTCACCAAATAGAGCCACTTCAAAAGTTTATTGAGGGTTGTGATGCTAAAAATATTCCTATGAATTAATTATATTAGTTGAGTTTCTCATGGAGTTGTTGTGCTGGTAACCGTATCTCTGGTCATTCCTATATTCATAAAATTAATAGTCTTATAGATGTTGTAATAGAATTGTTTTATGCCTTATTGGCCTAAGTGATTGGGCCATTTAAATGTTGTGTAAGTACGATGATGTATTTCATGTGTTGAGAGTGAGGCATAAGTGAACCACATTGCAGTGGGAACTTCTCTCTAGGAGAGGAGGATGTTGTGATGTGAGTACCATGATTATATGATTGGATGTAGTGAAAGAACTTATAGAGTAAGTAAGACTATTTTTAGTAAATATGTAGTTTTCTCCTGAGTTTTTGTGTGTCTACCTCTCTTCCCAAATAAATGTTTTCTTGGAAAACCCTTAATGCCTTATCCTTGTCAGGACATAATTGGTATATTTTAAATATTGTCATAATAAAGGTATGTTGTGAATTCCTCGTCTCCCTCTTAGTGACCTCAAAAGGTCACATGGTTCATGTAAAGATTGTGGTAGAATATGGATTGCTAAATTTATTTTTCTTTTATTTTACTTTGTTTCACAAGTTGATTTTTGTGATTTCCAACAATGTAAAAGTAATTAATTTATGTGTTGGGCTGCTTAGCCAAACTTTATTTTAATGTCCTTATTTGCCTCAAGGACTTATCTTTACTTACTTTGTGACAAAGTTTTACCAATATGGCCACTTTTTTTTTGAATCTCACTTTCATGAAACGTTCTTTTCAATTTTTAAATTATGGATTTTATGATTATTTGATGAGGCTCTTATGGTTGCAATTGTTGGCAAGTCCTTTCATGGTAGGTTGTATAAGGGAGAAGATTTATTGAGGAAATCCATCATATTTTATTATTATAAACAAGGAGAAATTGTAAAGAAGTTTCCCATCACACTATGTTCACCCTTGTCATTAGTGCTATTTATGACCATGCTAGTAGCCTTGGTAAGAGTATTTTTATGGATTGTGATATCTATATTCCTTGTAAGATTACTTTATGATCTTCTTTCATAGATATTATGATATTATCAACAAATATAATATAAATTTCATACAAACTAAGTATTTTTAGAGTGACAGATGATGCCTTTAGCATAATATTGGACCTATACTCAGATATTGAAATTCATAGGGACCAACATCTAGAGTGATGATAGCATACATTTGGGATATGTTGTAAGGAAGATGTCCCTTGTTTTAGAGAATTTCCTTGTGACCTCAGATCCAACATTGGTGTGTTGAATGGAATTACCTTACATGATCTTGTTGCTAGAAGAAGTTATGATAACTATGTAAAACAATATTAGATTGTGATGTTTGGGTAAGTAGTTCAGTCATACAATGTTAATACTTTTAAATGTTAGAATTGATTGAAATAAGGTAAAACATATCCTTAACATGAATCAACATTAGAATTCCTCATTGCATGAGATCAATGATTCAAAATTTATTCAATGGACTAAGCTAGATGTCAACCTTGGAACTTTGACCATAAGTGCCATAACTTCCAGGAGGAAGTAATTGTCTAGGGGGGGAGGATGTCAGGCCTCACCCTAGACCCGTCATAGCTTTTCTATTATCGTCATGGTAGACCTAGTAATTGGCTTAATGTTTTGATTAGTTTAGTAGATTCTACCCTTTTGATAAGGATTTGATTATAGTTGATAAGTATACATTACATTTTATGATGCTTTCTATACTCACAATGTTGACTTTATGATACATTATAACTAGCATTATGATGACTTATTTAGATGAAAAATGGAGATGTGTAATTAGGGAATTTATGTCGATATGAGTTGTTAGGAAAATGAAAATAAAGAAATGAATTAGGTTGAGATGAGGGTTAAATGTTAGGTGATGAATTATGGATGACTATTTTATGATATAAATATGAATTCTAATTTATGGTTATTTTGATTTATGAATGTTGTGATGGATTTTATATGCTTATCTAAGTAACTAGGAAATGGAGATTTGATTCAATTATGATATTATGAGATTTCTATTATGAATTGAAAGGTAATTACTTAGGTAACATTTATGAGTGTCATGATGACATTTAATTGCAACTGAATTATATATGCAATGATTACGCTACAAGCTTAATTTAGTGATGAATTGAATATTTCATGATGAGTTGTATGTATGTTATAGATGAATAATGATGCCATGTGAATTATGATATTTTAGATGAACTATCTTGATCGTTAATGTTATGAATTTACATGTATATATTTCCTTAGACTACTGATGTTGGACTTTAGTGTGTAGGGAATTAGACCATGGTAAATTCGGGGAACCAAAGAATAGACCTATTTAAAAATTAATTCAACCCAAGGTTGGTTCTAGTGAGAGGAAAAAACCTCATTGTATCGTATTTTATTTGTGAAAGTAATGTTCATGAATGTACTTAATTTATATGTTAAATTGTTAATGTTATTTTTTTGTGAGTATGCCCAAGTGGATATGCAACATGGCTTGTGATGTGTCTTTCTTGTTGTCTCACTTGACACTTGTATGTGTACTTGTGGCCATGACATGTCCACTTGGGGATTGGATGCCCATCAACCTAGGATAGTACTGTGAGGATCCCCATGAGAAATCTCTTAGGTAGGGAGCTTGAAGTAGTGTTTCATCAATGAATTTGGGATTTGAACTTAGCATGAGTTTTTGGGGGGATTAAAAGGTGCCTAGGGGTGTGTTTAGGACATTTTTAGTAAGTCCACTTGATATACCTATGGGTAAGGGGCATTTTTAACCATAGGACAACTCATAGTTGACCAAAAGACCCCTCCAAAAGTTAGATTTTCAAAATGGCCGAAAATTCACTTTTGAAGCAAGGTCTTGGTTAGAGCTCCATCCAATTAAAATGCAAGTCTTTGGTCCACCTTTTTGGCCAACCTTTTTAGGAGTCCATATTTGGAAACCATGTAAGGAACTTGGCAAGACCACCCAATGAGAACAAGTTCTTATCCCTAAGAGATTGTGTTGAGGCATTTTTAGAGGGGACTCTCCTTTTGGGAGAGTTTGAACACCCATTCTCTAACTTAGAGACATTGCTAATTTGGAGAAAGGAGACTTAGGAAAAAGATGAGGCTCTTCAAAAAATTACTTCCATAAGCTTGGATCTAGGTTGGTGGCATTCCTCATTTTAGTTGTTGATGCTTCATGTGGAAAGAGTTCTCATGTGTATTTTTATTTTTTTATGTTAGTAATTTGATATCGTGTTCTTAATGTACTTATGAATTGAGGATCTTGTTATTTTGTGTAGTAGATGAATATGCAAATCTTGTGCTTGATGTTGTGCAAGTCTTTTTGTTTTGTAAATGTGAAGATCTTTTGTTCTTGTGATTACTTGTTTTGTATTGTTGTTAAGGGAGTTTCTCAAGGCCGCACTCACCCTTGGGAGGGAAGATTAGCCTTGTGGGTGAAGGGAATTTTGGGACAACCATGGGTGTAGAGTCTCTCCTTTGTATGGAGAAGGAAGAAACATGGATGCATGGGCTCCATGTAGACATTTCTTTTTATATTTTGGGGGTCATAAGGGATTCAATGGCTTGAAGCCTTGGGGGTCATAATGAGTTTTGTTGGGTTGGGATTTTATGGCAAGATGTGTGATGAGAAATCCAATTGTAGGCTAATGTTTTATTTTATGAAATTTTCTTTCTCCCCTTGAGATTTAGTTCCACCTTCACCCCAATTTTTGAGTCATTTGGAGACTCTTTGTTCATAGCCTTGGATGGGAGTCTAAATGTTCTTATTGTGTTATTGTGATCTTGGTTTTCTTGATTGAGAATCATTGTCTATGTGATGGTTCCCCAAGCTTGGGGGTGGCTTCATAGAAGCCTAGGTTGGGATGTGAGCACTTCATGGCCTATATTTTTTTATTGCAGGATTGGAAGCCATTGAAGACTTCATGTTCTGAAGTTGTATTCTTGAAGAAGGTTGAGGATGTATTCTAAGGATTGATATGGATCCTATTTGTTTTATGATTATTGTTATTGTAAGGGAATCTTAAGGATCCCTTGTGTTTGATGTATTTATGTAATGGAGATATGCTCTCCAAGTCTAGTGTTTGTATCATATTTTTGAAGTATTCAAAGTCATGAGAAATGTATTGTTTCCTTCTTGGATAGTTTCATGATCTCTTGAAAATAATGTATCATGCTCCAAGTTGATGCTTATGTAATATGTTGTTATTGTGATAGCATTTCAAAGCATGAAATTGTAATAATGTATTTTAGTTCCCTTGAGTTTCTCTTTGAAATAGTCATTGTGAAAATGTTATTGTTATTGTGAAATGAATTCAATGTTAAGAAATGAAACATGTGTAGAATGCTTGTTTGAATAATGTATAGATGAGTTGTTCAAATTTTATTAAAGCAACCTCCTTAGAAATATGAGCATTAGTATGTAAAATAATTAATCATGTTATGTAGGCGAGAGAAAAAAAAACAAGTTTATAATTTTCAATAGTTTAGTTGTTCTTGTGATGACAATTTCATGTTAAACTCATTGTTGATTATTTAGATTTGTAGGAGAAATTCATCCTATCTTATGTTCACAAAAATAAGACTAGATCTAATATACCTCTTAGATAATTAGTCAAAAAGTAGCAAAGAGAAAACAAATGCAAGCAAATGAATCAAGCCAAAAAATTAAGAAAATGGTGAAATGAGACCTACATGTCTCTTGAAAATGTATGGGAAAAATCCCATACAATTTCCAAAAACCACAGTCATTAAAATATGACTTTTCCCCATCCACTTGGCTAGGTTGGCAATTAAATTTGTTATAAAAAAAGGACCTATTATATCTATCCTAGAAGTCTAGACCTCTTGGGTAACCCACTTGGTCTCCACCCCAAAAAGGTCCCCCATAAAAGAAAAATTATATATATATATATATATATATATATATATATATATATATATATATATATATATATATATGACTTACCCAAGTATGTTGTTGTTGTTTTAGTTTAAAAAAATAAAAAATAAAATATATTATAGGGGGGAGCCCACGGGCCCCACACCCTACTCCCATCACCCTTGCGTGGCCCACAAGCTTGCCAAGGTAGGTACCCGCCTGCCATAGCAAGACGGGCCCTGCCATGCGTAGGGTACCACCTGCCTATGGCAGAACAGCCCTGCCATGTTGGGTACCGCACTAGCAAGCGCGGGCAACTGCGCAGTCCCTTAGGGACTTAAAAAAAATCTTTGCCACATTTTTTTAATTAAAATAAAATTTATTTATTTTGTTTATATTATAATAATTTAAATTATTAAAAGTTATTTTATTAAAAATTATTTAATAATCATATTTATTAATAAGTATGGTATTATTTAATATTTAGTATTTATTATGGATAATTTTAGTTGTTAATAAATGTATTTGTTTATTTATTAATATGTTATATTAATAAACATGCAATTATTATTTAATTAATATATAATTTCTTATTATATATTATATTTTTGGGTTTAGTTGATAAGATCCTTATGCAACAGTTAATTAGTTGGATCTAATAAATTTTGTTAGCCAAAAATTTAATTTAATTCTTTAATTGACTAGTTAGTCAAACTAAAATTTATTAATATATTAATTAATAGTTAATTAATATGTTTCAATAAATATTTTCAATTAATTTCTCTCTCCTATGGAATAATTATGCTTCTTTAATTGGATAGGAGAGTTTTATCAACTTTAAGTATTAATTTGATGTAATGAGAAATTGAGCGTAATTTAGATTTATAATTTTATCTTTACAATTTATTAATTGATAAGGAACTTAGTGAATTAAGTTAAGCTTAACTGATAAAAGAATTATAGTCTAGCTTTTGATGTCAGTTAAATTGGGATTCATTATGAAGTTTGAACTACATTCCCTTTCGAGAAAATTTAGCTAATTAATTTAATTCATGATTAAGTTAGGTTAAGATCTAGGTGGATTCATTAAACAATTCTTGAGTCATGGTTTAAATGTATTAGCCTTATAGCACCTATAGGTTCACCGAAAGACAATTTTGACCAGATAATTATACAGTTTGTATTAAAAATTTTGCTTTGAATGAATGTAATACTAAACTTGTAGGTTAATGAATTCCCAAATATGAAATTTGTTATGAACTTAATCTATTGGATTTAGTTTTCCTTTTATGTCTAGTTGTACTTTCTGAACATAGACTTACATGATCAACTCGATGCGAGGACGAAGTCATACCCTCATAGGGAAGACGTTTGTGCATTTTAATTTTATGACATCTGGTTTGTTAGGACTTGTGAAAAATTTTCATGGTTTCTAGTGTTTCCCTTTGGTCTTTGCAATGTTTTTCATATCTCTGGCCTCAAGCCCTAGTTCAAAAATTTAAAAATCTAGCCATTGCATACTAAAACCCTTGAAAAATCTTGGCCCTTTTCTAATTTTGAGTTACCTTTTTGGGTCACTTAAAAACTTTTAAATGCACGTGCTTTATATTTTAGTCGGCCCAGTGTTAAATTTTCCTAAGTTTCTACCCCCGGCGAATTTAATATTTCCTAAAGTCCCCTGCGCCTAATATTTTTCCCGAAAGCCTAAGTCTTAGCGTTTAATTTTTCCTATGTTTCAGTAGCTTTTATTTTCCTTGGGCCCAGCTCTGACACCATCTCCATCTGACGGTCAGCGTAAATTCTCATTGGATGTGTCAGATGCTTGAGATCTTATGCTGATCATTGATCTTTTCTGATGACATAGCCTTTCTTTTCACACGGGTCCACTACCATGTTGGCACAGTTGGCATTCTCTCATTGTTTAGTGTGTTGCTGAGAGGGATCCTATCAGTGAGGTCTGCAATTAAGGCTTTTCAATCCATGGTCAGCACATGATCTTAAGGAATATTCTTCCCCTTTGAGATCATGCGCCATCCATTGATTTTGAATCTTACTTGGACATGTCAGAGGGTCCTAGTCATGTCAGTGAATCGATGATCGGCGTGTGATCTTATAGGTTTTGTCAAAGGCTTAAGATCTTGCAACAACCATTGATTTCTTCTAGTGTCAGAGGGTTGTCAAAGATGGGAGGAGATTCTTGATCTAACGATGGGCATGTAATCTGATAGAATCTCGGATGGGTATGTGAACTTCAGAGGGTCGTTGATCTTCCTGGTGAAGGCTTAGCAATTCTGGCAAGGTGTTTAGCGGCCTGACAAATTTCAATGGGTTTTGCTTGTTCACGAAGAAAAATGGCGGTGCTCCAAATTGATTGGCAATTCAGCAAACAAGTGTTTGTGTAGCTGCTAAACTAAGTGGTAGAAGGATAAAGTATTCTACGAATTGGAAAAGGTCTTCGGTCACCAGTTTGCTAAATGTGACTGGGGTCTTTTTAAAAGGTAAAACACAAAAGACCATGAAAGGGAGAGATCTAACGGTTGTGACTTAAAGTTGATCTGATTTTAAATGTTGATCATCGATTTGCTACCTAAGCCATAAAGTAACTGTTCTTATTCAAATTCAAATGTTCTGAGGATTTCCTGCGACCAAAAGGAGTAAAATTCAATCTAGAAGTGACTGGTGCTAGTGGGAGATGATCTGTTTGTCGTTGCAGTGTGGTCCAGGGTGTGTCATGTTCATTTGGAAGATCTATACCATGTAGTTTTGTGCTCAAGGTGTGTTGCAAGTGGACAAAAAGGGTTGAAATTTTTGAATTTTCATGATTTGCAATACTTTCCTAGAGATTTATCATGAGTGTAGATCTTCCTCAGGCATGGTCGGCTGCTTTTCTTCCCCTGTAATAAATTTGGAGCCATTCCCAGTTGGTTGGGTTGTTGAAACCCTAACCCTAGTCACCCGAAGCTTGATGCATCCTTTTTGAGGATTCCAAGGTGACTAGGGGTATAAGAAGTAAGATGTTTTATTTTGAAAGGGTTCTGATCTTGATTAGTTCCAGGTAGTTGTAGCAGGCAGTATCATATTGTATTAGATTGAATAGAATTTCCTTGTAGTCTTTTGCAGGTTATTGAAATGGTTCTCTCTCTTCTCTACTTTGAACATGTACATGATTCATTATACTTAATACAATTATTTCAAGCTTTCAAGTCTCTCCTTGGTGTCAATCTTGTGAATTCTAGATTTTCTGATCTATTGCATAGGGTTACCTTTGTATATGTTCTAAGTCTTCAATTCTTGATCTACAATCAAGTGAAATATACTTTGGATAGGACATAGATTCACTTTGATTTGTCTGTAGAAGGATGTTATAAGTAGTGGATGGGCTGGAATGTTTGTATTTATGGCTATGAGTCTTAGACAATAGTTGGTTCATGTTCAATGTCTGTATTTGAGATTTTTCCAATGGATAATGGCACTGATCAGGGATTAGTATATTTAGTTGAGTTCAATGCTTGATTCACTCGTGTTTACTTCTTTCCATCTTCATATATCATCACCTTTTCAAGTTTCAATTGTATTTGGTTGATAGTAGTAACACCCTATAGTAATGGAGAGTCAATGAATGTGAGGTTATCATTTAGCACTTTCTTACTATTCAATCTATTGTTTGGACCTAATCTTTGGTGTGTGAAGTATAGTTTTCACTACGTTAGATGCACCTGCCTTGGTTTTGCAGAGCTAAAAGTGAAGAGGGTAGTCTTGTCCCTATAGTTGGTCCAGTTACCCTAAGATCCTTATACATTTTGGAACTAACCAATCCTAAAATCAACCTGAGGGTATATTGGCAGCCTAGGAGCATAAGCGTCCATTTTGAACACCAACAAGATGGTGACTCTACTGGGGAAGTGTTACACAAGTCTATAGTAACCAGTAGGTCATCATTGAAAAATAGGGTTATTCTTGTCCCTTGTCTTATAGTCTCATTTGGATATTTGTTAAGTGGTATTGTAAGATTCTCAATATACTTGTGTGGTGACTCAAATATCTCTGCAATAGTGCTAGTTAGTAGATTTTTATCAAATGAGTTATAGAGGTACTAGGTCTTGGAGGAATGAACATCTTGAAAACATAATGGAAGAAGGTATTCCAAGCACTTCCAGGCCTAGTCAGACAAGGGGAGGAAAGAAGAAAATAAATCTTTCTCATACTTGGAGAAATAAAAAGGATACAAGACAAGAAACTCAAACCAAGCCTAGTCAAGAAGAAAATATTTTAGAATATGAAGAGGCTATTGATTTGGGATTGAACCAGTATGAGGATAAATTTCAAGTGGGAGATGATGAGTCTGAGACTACTCTCCCTGAATCAGAAGAGATCTTTGAGGAGGTCTATGAATTGAAAGAAGAGTCCAAGAACAAGTTTCTATCAGGAAACAAAGAGAAAAGGACAAAGAGGATAGAGTAAGACAAGCAATGATAAGGGCTAATCAACTAAAGAGGTAGTTGTTAGATTTGGAGGCAATTAATTTTTTCCCAGATCCTGAAAGAGCAGAGGAATAGCCTATTGTATATAAAACTCATGAGATAACTAGGCCTAGATATAAGGGAAAATAAAAAACTATTGGAGTGTTGTTTAGTGAATAGATTCATGTGGAAAACTCATTAGATCAAGGGTTTAGATTAGATGCAAACCTTGAGAGGGCTAGAAAAGAGAAAGAAAGGTGGGCTAAAGAACTAGAGAAGGTAGAGTTGGAGGCTATTACTACAGAAATGAGGAACAAGATTGATTTTCTCAAGCATACCTCAGGACCTTCAAATGTTGTTGCTTCTTTCTCGGGGTAAGGTGGAAATCATGGTAACCTTGCAGCTCAAACAAATGGTATTCCAGGTGTTGCTAAAATTCATGATGGTTCAAACACAAGGACATCTACATCTTAAGGAATGGATCTGCCACATGGAGTTCCTGTTCATGAAAGGTACAAAAAACTTATTTTTTTTGGTATTCCTAGTTATCCTAATGTTATTCCTGATGAAATTAGATAGAAACTCCCTAAGTTTACTAGAAACAATGTCATTACATGTGAAGAACATCTAAAAAATTTTATGGATGTAATAGATGACTATAATGTTGAGCCTGATGATGTTGTGATGAAGTTATTTGTACAATCTCTGACCAAGGATGCTAGGGATTGGTTTAGAGGATTTCCCTGTGCTAGTATAGGATCTTGGAATGAATTTAAGAATTGTTTCAAAGAGCATTATGGAGATAAAACAAATGAGGGTTTTATTTTGAATGAATTCAATAACATAAAAAAAAATTAGAATGAAGAGGTCCTTGAATTTAATATAAGGTTCCAAAAGGCTATGCATAGGCTACTGCAAGTTATCAAATTAGATGATAGGGTGTTTCTTGTGACATACTTAAATGCTTTTGATGAAAAGATGGGTTACCTCTTAAGGGATAAGAACCCTAGAAATCTTGGGGAGGCTTACAAGTTGGCTATCAACATAGAAAGTAATAGAAGAATATTAGGAAAATTAGGGAGAAGAGATGATTATAGGCCTCAAGTGCAAAACAAGAAAGAAATGGGAAGGTTTTCTAATTTTAAGCCTAAGGAGGAGGACAATCTAAAATAAATTCTAAGTGCTTTAGAGAGTCTAAAGCCTAATGAAAAAAGAAACAATAAGGTTGCAACAAATGATAGACAAGCTTCAAGTAATTTTAGTAGGCAACCAAGAATGCAGAATTACCCATACAATACTCAGTGGAAGGATGGCAAGCCCATTTTTCCAGTTAAAAGGGATAGCCCTGATGATAGGATTCTTGATCCTTTGCAAAGAAATTTAGTTAACTTGAATGATGATATCCCATGGTGTACTATTTTTCAGTCTCCTCATAGTCCAGAGCATTGTGTTATTGCTTTGAATTTACTTGATAACCAAGAACAAGAGGAGCAATATGATAGGAGTGGTTGTGGAATGACTTCTTCACATGCATGGGATGAGGTTGACTCTACTGATGATGAGGACAAAGAATTTGATGATGTTGGATGTGGTGCAGTGAAGTGTGAGGAACATGTTTCCTTAAGGAGACCCTCTAATGAGGAAATTGCACAAATCACTATAGACATGGTCACTCAAGCTAGGAGTAATTACAATTTGAGAAGCAGGATAGTTGGAGGCACAAGTGGTAAACTAGGTAGCATGTTTATCAAGAATTCTAAAAGGAAGGCACAACAACATGAGGAAAAGGGAAAGGGTGCAGGTGTTGTCAGTCAGGTTAAAATAAAAAAAAAGAGTGGGCCTACTACAATACCTAAGGGTAAAGTAAGGACATCAGAAGTAGCTGTCCCCATACATCAAAAGGAAGATGAATTTGTACAAAAGAGTAACTCTGACTTGATTGTCCAAAAAGAGGATAAGGGTATCTCTAAGATTAAGGAAGATATGGGCAACCATTCTTATGTTCCCATTGATATGACTAAATTGCTTTCACAAATAACTATCAAGGTTCCATTGTTAGAAATGATGAGAATAGAAGAGCACAAGGTCAAGGCCTTGGATTGGGTGCCTCTTCCATAAAGGTCCAAGAAATGAACAAAGGTGACAAGCATGTGGCTACTTTAGATGACACACCTGATAGTAAAAATGAAGAAATTATCTCTAAGATTCCTCAGAGGTATTTGGATGAAAACATTGTAAATACTACCTCAGGGACAGTTGATCCTTTCTTCTTGTCCCTTATGATAAAAGGAAAATTATTGAAGAATTGCATGATTGATTTTGGAGCATCAAACACTGTCATGCCTGCAGAGATCATGAAGTCACTGGGACTAAAGGTTGATACACCTCATGGAAGATGCCAAGCTATGGACTCAAGAGAGGTGCCAGTTATTGGTACCATTAAGGCTTTGCCTTATAAATTAGCCACATTTCTTGACAAACAATTAACTATGAGTGTTCTTGTAGTCAACATTCCACCTCAATATGGAATGTTGTTATCTAGAAAGTGGAGTGCCTCCATGGGAGGAAGTATTCAATGTGACTTGTCCTTTCCCACTTTTAGCATTGAAGGTGAAAGTGTGAAAGTTTCAAGGGAAGCTAGAACTCCCCATATGATTGAGGAGGATGAAAAGGACAATATGAATTGTTTTGTGGACACTGACATTGGTTCTTTCCAAGTTTAGGAGAGAGAGATGCAAGAGAAGGTCAAGCCTATCTTTCTGGTTGATGTTAAGAGTAACATGGAAGAAGGTAATGTATTATGGACCCTATATTTTGATGGAGCAAGTTCAAAGGAAGGTGCTAGAGCAGGAGTGCTATTGATATCCCCAAGTGGTAAGACTTTTAAGTTTTCTTTCACTCTCTTGTTCCCTTGCACAAATAATGTTGCTGAATATGAGGCCCTACTGATTGGTTTGAGACAAGCATCAAAACATGGGATCAAACATCTTAGGGTGATTGGTGACTCTGAGTTAGTAGTTTCTCAGATTAGCTCAAAGTATGCATCAAAGAATCAAAGGCTGAAACAATATAGAAATGTTGTTTGGGATGAAATTGAAGGTTTCAGTGCCTTTGGTATTGATTGGGTGGATAGAAGCCAAAATAGGATGGCTGACTTACTAGCAAACATAGCATTAAGGCCATAGGATATTACCTTTATAGGGATATCCAGGATTGAGTGCAAGTCTCAGCCTTCTATCCCAGACAATGTTGAAATTGGCAGGTATTTTATGATGATCAAGATATACTAAGGTTTTTGCAATGTGAATCTCATTTTGATGGTCAGGAGATGGATTTCAGCACTTTTGTTGACATCAAAAATGGAAAAGAGAATGTTCTTGGGAAGGAAGTTTTGCAATTAAAATCAAATAGGATCCCAAGGGGACTGGTTTCTCTTGAGAGGGCATTTGATGATAAAGAAAGGACTTGTTTTCCTAAATTTGTTGATAAGATAAATGATTTGGAGGAAATAAATTTGGGAACAAGTCAAATGCCCAAAAATGTTTACATAGGTAAATGTTTATCCCAAAGAACTAGGAATAATTTGATTGATCTTCTCAAAAGATTCAAACATGTCTTTGCATGGTCTTATGATGATTTGAAAGCCTATAGAGAAGATTTATTCCAACATGAAATACCATTGAAGGAAGGCACTAAACCTTTTAGGCAGAAATTAAGGCCTGTGAACCCTACTTTGGCACCAAAAATGCAAGATGAACTTAAAAAGATGATGGATGCTGGCATTATTAAGCTTGTCAGACATTCTACTTGGGTGTCAAATTTGGTTTTGATCAGGAAGAAGAATGGTGACATTAGGTTATGTGTTGATTTTAGGAATTTGAATGTCAATTCTTTGAAGGACAATTATGGTTTTCCTAATATGGAGAATATGTTACAGAAGGTTACTGGATCAAAGTTAATGTCCATGATGGATGGTTTCTCTAGATATAATTAGATCATGGTCAAGGAATCAAAACAATTTAAGACTGCATTCACTACCCCTTGGGGAACATATGTTTATGTTAGAATGCCTTTTGGTCTGACAAATGCAGGAGCTACTTTTCAGAGAGCTATGGATGTAGCCTTTGCAGACTTTATAAACAAATTTCTAGTGGTGTATCAGGATGATCTCACAACATATTCAGATAAGGAAAGTCAACATTGTGAACATCTTGAGAAAAAATTTATTAGGGCCTTGGAGTATGGGATCTCTTTGAATCCAAAGAAATGTTCTTTTGGTGTTGTGGAAGGCAAGCTCTTAGGACATATTGTGTCCAAGGATGGAGTGAGAATTGACCCTGAAAGGGTTATGGCTATAGATAAACTTTCACCACCTAGAAATGTTAAAGGAATATAGTCTTTCTTTGGGCAGGTAAATTTCCTAAGGAGATTTGTTACAAATTTTGCAGAAATAAGTATCCATATCTATAGGATGTTGAAAAAGGAGGCAAAGATTGAGTGGAATGAATAAGTAGATGAATCTTTCATAAGTATCAAAAAGGCCATCAAGGATGCTCCAGTTTTAAGGACACTTGATTATGGTAAGCCCATGCAGATATTTTCTTCTGCTTCTTATCATACAGTTGCAGCAGTTTTATTACAAAAGAATTCAGATGGATATGAACAACCCATATCATTTTTTAGTAAATCCTTACAAGCAGCAAAATTGAAATGTGATATTACTAAGAAACAGGCTTATGCCTTAGTCAAAGTAGTCAAGCCTTTTAGATGTTATCTTGTAGGAGCTAAGGTGGTTTCTTATGTTCCTAGTGCTGCAGTTAAGGATATATTGGTGCAACAAGAAGTTTCAAGAAAAGGATGTAGATGGGTCAATAGGATCCAAGAATTTAATATTGATATCCAAATTAAAAAATTGGTAAGAGGCTTAGGTCTTCCAAAGTTAATGGCACAAAGCAATTTAGTTGCAAATCATGTGAATGTGTTAGAAGAAGAACAAAGGCCATACATTTCAGATATGGATTATTGCGATTGGTACAAAGATGTTATTGGCTACTTGCAAAAATCGGTCCTTCCCCCTGAGATGGATGAAAATAGAAGGAGAACTCTCAAGTTGCAATCTGCAAGGTATGCCATTATACATGGTAAGTTGTGGTGGAGAAGCAATGAAGGAGTATTGCTAAAATGCATAGACCATGAGGTTTGAGGCTCTGTTAAAGGAAATGCATCAAGGTGTGTGTGGAGGACATTATATGGAAAAGACCACAACCCACAAGATCCTTAGGTCTAGATTTTGGTGGCCTACAATTTTTAAGGATACCCATCAGTTTGTAAGAAAATGTGATGCATGTTAGAGATTTGCTAGAAAGTTGAAGTTTAATGGGAATTTACCACTCAAACCTATTGCAGTTCAGGCTCCATTCCAAAAGTGGGGTATTGACTTCATTGGGGAAATTCAAAATAAGTCTAGTGGTGGACATTCTTACATACTAGTGGCAATAGACTATTTTACTAAGTGAGTTGAAGCTATCCCCACTAGAAAGGCTACTAGCAGAGTGGTGACAGATTTTATGATGCAAAACATCCTTACCAGGTTTGGTTGCCCAGAGGTAATTGTGGTTGATAATGCAATGTGTTTTAGATCACAAGAATTTAGTAATTTTTGTCAGCAGTATGGGATACACATTTCATTTTCTTCTCCATATCATCCACAAGGAAATGGCCAAGTTGAGTCCAGTAATAAAAGTCTGATTAAGATTCTCAAGAGAGTGTTGGACAAAAATAAGAAACCCTAGGACTCAAAGTTATGGTGGGCACTGTGGGCTAACAGGGTAACTATAAAAAGGGCCATAGGTTGTGCTCCATTTGATTTGGTATATGGAATAGGTACTAGATTGCCTCAAAATAATCTATTGCAGATGTACAAATTTATCCAAGAATATGATGAAGACTTGAATGATGAAATGAGAGTAAGAATGGATGAACTGATCCAATTGGAAGAGGTAAGGAGGGATGCAGTTGAAATAAATGAGGCATTGCAGAGACAATGTAAGAATTTGTTTGATAGGAGGGCCACCCAAAGAAGTTTTGAAATTGATGACCTCATCTTGATGTGGAATACAAGGTTGGAAGATAAGGGGAAGCATGGAAAGTTTGATCCAATTTGGTTGGGCCCTTATCTTATTGAAAGAAAATGGGGGACAAATTCTTATGTTCTGAAAGATTTAGCTAGTGGTACTTTGGAATTGCCTGTTCATGGACAATTCCTAAAGTTTAGGTTTTCCCTTGTGCAATCATTTGTTTTTGCTTTTTGTGTGTCAAATTTTTGAGTTGGTCTTCTCTTCCAAGAGATTATAGCTTGCTTGTTGTATCTGTAGGAGATACACATCCCCGAGTATGAGCCACTGTTAGCACTTGTGAAAAATTTTCATGTTTTCTGGTCTTTTGCTTTGGTCTTTGCAACATTTTTCATATCTCTGGCCTCAAGCCCTAGTTCAAAAATTTAAAAATCTAGCCGTTGCATACTAAAACCCTTGAAAAATCCTAGCCCTTTTCTAATTTCACATTACCTTTTTGGGTCACTTAAAAACTTTTAAATGCACATGCTTTATATTTTGGTCAGCCCCAGTGTTAACATTTCCTAAGTTTCTACCCCCAGAGAATTTAATATTTCCTAAAGTCCCCTGCACCTAATATTTTTCTCGAAAGCCTAAGCCTCAGTGTTTAATTTTTCCTATGTTTTGATAGCCTTTATTTTCCCTGGGCCCAGCTCTGACACCATCTCCATCTGACAGTCAGCATAAATTCTAATTGGATGTGTCAGATGCTTGAGATCTTACGCTGATTGTTGATCTTTTCTGATGATATAGCCTTTCTTTTCACATGGGTCCACTGCCATGTTGGCGTAGTTGGCATTCTCTCATTGGTTAGTGTGTTACTGAGAGGGATCCTATCAGTGGGGCCTGTAGTTAAGGCTTTTCAATCTATGGTCAGTGCATGATCTTAAGGAATATTCTTCCCCTTTGAGATCATGCACCATCTATTGATTTTGAATCTTACTTGGACATGTCAGAGGGTCCTAGTCCTATCAGTGAATCGATGATCGGCATGTGATCTTATGGGTTTTGTCAGAGGCTTAAGATCTTGTGATGGCCATTGATTTCTTCCA
The DNA here is from genome assembly GCA_027943335.1 of Chamaecyparis obtusa. NCBI lineage: Eukaryota > Viridiplantae > Streptophyta > Pinopsida > Cupressales > Cupressaceae > Chamaecyparis > Chamaecyparis obtusa. The sequence goes on along the minus strand of BSBK01005434.1, from coordinate 334,763 downwards.
ATGTTAGAGGGTTGCCATAGATGGGAGGAGATTCTCAATCTAATGGTGGGTGTGTAATCTGATAGAATCTTGGATGGGTATGCTAACTTTAGATGGCCATTGATCTTCCTGGCAAAGGCTTAGCAGTTCTAGCAAGGTGTTTAGTGGCCCAACAAATTTCAATGGGTTTCACTTGTTCGCGAAGAAAAATGGTGGTGCTCCAAATTGACTGGCGATTCAGCGAACAAGTGTTCATGTAGCTGCTAAACTAAGTGGCAGAAGGATAAAGTATTCTATGAATTGGAAAAGGTCTTCGATCACCAGTTTGCTAAATGTGACTAGGGTCTTTTTAAAAGGTAAAACACAAAAGACCGTGAAAGGGAGAGATCTAACGGTTGTGACTTAAATTTGATTTGATTTTAAATGTTGATCATTGATTTGCCACCTAAGCCATAAAGTAACCATTTTTATTCAAATTCAAATCTTCTGAGGGTTTCCTAGGACCAGAAGGAGTAAAATTCAATGCAGAAGCGAGTGGTGCTGGTGGGAGATGATTTTTTTGCCATTGCAATGTGGTCCAAGGTGTGCCGTGTTCATTTGTAGGGTTTGTACTATGCAGTTTTGTGCTCAAGGTGTGTTGTAGGTGGACACAAAGGGTTGACAATTTTGAATTTTCATGATTTGCAGTACTTTCCTAGAGATTTATCATGAGTGCAGATCTTCCTCAGGCATGGTCGGCTGGTTTTCTTCCCGTGTAATAAATTTTTAGCCATTCCCAATTGGTTGGGTTGTTGAAACCCTAACCCTAGTCACCCAAAGCTTGATGCATCCTTTTTGAGGATTCCAAGGTGACTAGGGGTATAAGAAGTAAGATGTTTTATTTTGAAAGGGTTCTGATCTTGATTAGTTCCAAGGAGTTGTAGCAGGCGGTATCATATTGTATTAGATTGAATAGAATTTCCTGGTAGTCTTTTGCAGGTTATTGAAGTGGTTCTCTCTCTTCTCTGCTTTGAACATGTACATGATTCATTATACTTAATACAATTATTTCAAGCTTTCAAGTCTCTCCTTGGTGTCAATCTTGTGAATTCTAGATTTTTTGATCTATTGCATAGGGTTACCTTTGTATATGTTCTAAGTCTTCAGTTCTTGATCTAGGATCAAGTGAAATATACTTTGGATAGGACATAGATTCACTTTGATTTGTCTGCAGAAGGATGTTATAAGTAGTAGATGGGCTGGAATGTTTGTATTTATGGCTATGAGTCTTAGACAGTAGTCGGTTCATGTTCAATGTCTGTATTTGAGATTTGCCCAATGGATAATGGCACTGATCAAGGATTAGTATATTTAGTTGAGTTCAATGCTTGATTCACTCTTGTTTACTTCTTTCCATCTTCATATATCAACACCTTTTCAAGTTTCAATTGTATTTGGTTGATAGTAGTAACACCCTATAGTAATGGAGAGTCAGTGAATGTGAGGTTAGCATTTAGCACTTTCTTACTATTCAATCTGTTGTTTGGACCTAGTCTTTGGTGTGTGAAGTATAGTTTTCACTGGGTTAGGTGCACCCACCTTGGTTTTGCAGAGCCAAAAGTGAAGAGGGAAGTCTTGTCCCTATAGTTGGTCTAGTTACCCTAAGATCCTTATACATTTTGGAACTAACCAATCCTAAAATCAACCTGAGGGTATATTGGTAGCCTAGGAGCATAAGCATCCATTTTGAACACCAACATGGTTATGGGGTTAGCTAAGCTATCAGTTTGTTTCACCCTCCGTTAAAAAAGAAAGTTGGTGTGTTTTTGCATGTAAAATTTATGGGCATGACATTTGATGTCTTTGCAAATTTCAAAAATAATTTCAAGTCATATGCTCGTGAGATAACATAATGTATTTTAGAGGGTGTAAAATATATTTAGAAGTTTTTAAGTTTAATAAGTATACTAAGTCTTAAATAATTACATCTACATAAAGGGAATATATCTTTCACCATCTGTCAATCCAATGATATTTAGTTATTTTTTAAATTTTTTACACAACAACATTTTATCACAAGCATCATCCACTAGACTTTATGGATCATAAGCTAATAAAATATATAAATCCTATATAATTACGTAGGGTTTGAGAGTATTTTTTTAGTTTGAAGTATTTTATACTATCATTGGAAAGGATATTTTTGTCATATCCTATAATTAGTTCACTATAAGATCACCTTTTTTTCAAATAACATATCAACTCATCAAACACTTCTCTAAAATGACATATTAATGATAGTTTTTAGCCTATAAGAATATTAAGTCAAATATAATAATTCTTTTCTTAGGAATAATAACCTTTTTGGATCCCTATGGAGATAATGCTTTCCATAGGATGGATCCCTAAGCTACCCCTGAGTGCAAAAATTGTAAGTTTCCCTTAAGTGAAAAGTTTTCAAGCTTCCCCTGAGTGCATACTTTTGCATGCTTCCCCAGAGAAAAAAAAAAATTGAAGTCACCCCCGTGTACAAAATTTTCTAGGTAGAATTAACTAGCATAATGCAACTTTATAGACCATCTATTCTCCTTCCCTTTTTCTTTAGGATGAGAGGAGATAGAATAAAAAATATTGCTAGCCTTTCCTTCTTCTTCTATTCTTCTCTAGTGAATCACCTAGCATAACACAACTTCCTAGCCCATTGGATTTATGGTCTTTGTCTCTCTCTTTCTTTCCATGCTCTCACAACTATGCTAGTGGGTTAGATCATGGAGTTTTGACTTTGGTGATGCTATTTCCATTTCAATATAGTCACTTATGCTCTTGCAATAGATTTCCAAACAAGATATTAGTAGTTGAGACATTTATCGATTGAGGTCTCTTCTACTAATTGATTTAGAGTTTTTTACAATAAAATCATTGTTTAGATTAACACTTGTTTAAGCTTTTATTACACCTATGTTGATTCCCTCAATTTATACCTAATTGTGTCAATCTAGGGTTGTATAATGAATTAAGATATAGTGGTTGTTTACTCAAGTAATGAAGGTAATAATTTATGTGGATTGTTTACTCATTCTAATACAACACACAAACTCTATAGTTAGTCACTATGTGATTGAGGAAGTGGGACCTTCCTTATTTGATTTCCAGTGACGAAGCTGTTACCAATTTAGTTTTTATACTAAATTTCTAAGTGTGCACTTCCTTATACATTGATTTGTATATTATAAGTTGTTGTCCATGCATATTATAGAATTATTAAGTGCAAGAAAAGTAAGTACCAGAATGTAGAAACATTGAAATTTTGATCATTATTATTCAAAAATGACATACAAGTACAAAAATAGTACATTTTACTACCATATCATTCAATTTTTTTTAACAAAGATACAAATATATTCATATTTCAATGATACAATATTTAATACAATACATTCACATCCACACAAGGAATGGAATCTTCTAATACACTATCTGAATAAACATATTGCAAGACATAAAGTATTAAAGAGGGAGAGAGAGAGAGAGAGGAAAAGCTTCCATTGATTGAATGGGAGGCCTTTAGTTAAATTATGATGAAGATTTGGGCCCACATCTCCAACTTTAATTAGACCTACAAAATAAAATGAGGAGGGTCAATTTAAAAGAACTAAGCAATGGAACTTTTCCTAAATACCTGTATAGTACTCTGTGCTAAAAAATTCTTATGCAGATAAGGAATTAAAATATGTAAGCAGGAAGAAGAAAGAGAAAAGAAACACATGTTTAGGGTTTTATTGTTTTCTTCATGTGCAGATATAGGTTTCAAGACCAAGTAGGTTGTAGAAGGGACACACATATCATACAGGTGTCAAACTTTCCAACTGAAATTATGTAGAGGTGAAGATTGATTAAGGAAGTTGTAGAGGGGGAATACATATTAGGTAAGGGACCTTCCAGCTGAATTAATGCAGCTGTTGAAGACTAGTCATTGAAAGGACATGATTTTCTATCATGAAAACTTTTAGCCTATTTTATTTCTACATAGTTTTAGTTTTCTATAGGAGGATATAATAATACATAATTTAGGTACATGTCAACACAATTTCATAAATGCTATAGGTGGTTGGATGCTATAGGAAAAATTACATTTATGAATAATTCTAGTTTGGCTACACGAGGTAGTCATAATTTATGAACATACTAAGTTACATGAGGCTATAATAAAGTGACTTGGTGGGAAAATTTTGGGATTTAGTTAATGGTACAAGAGGTTTTGGGATTCTAATATTTCATGTTGTATTTATCTTTAAAATAAATATACATAATAGATTTAGAGAAAATGAACAGGGCAGGATATAACCATTGGTGCAAAAAGTTAGATTGAATTCAAATGTATATGCAGTGGATATAAATATCATTTGAAAATTTTATTAAAGATATCATAGTAATTATTCTACTACAGGAGATCAAATTTTGATTTTTATTCAACTGATTTCTACAAGAGACTGAATGTGTAGGTATGAGAAACAATATAGGAGATATATATTGTAAGAGAGGTTTGTAATATCATGTGCAAGTGATAGTCATATAATGAGATATTATGATAATATAATGGAAGTACATTGACATTAAATAATTCCTTCACCCGTTTCAATATATTCCAAGGTTAATTTGAATAGGATGAGCATGACATAATTGCAAGAAAATGATTTCTGAAGGTATGCATTTAGATGAATTCTTTTTGGAAAAATATGCCATTATCAAAATTAATAATGAGATTTTCATATGGATATATCATAATAAACAATATAAATATTGTGAAAATTAGTTAATGTATAGAAAAGGATCAAATCATAATATCAAAAAATGAATCATAAATGCAATTAATTCTTCGAAGGCAGTCTTATAAGTGAAAATAATGAAATCTATTTGCATAAGTGTTGAGTATTTTAGATTACTAAGAGGGGGGGTGAATCAATTAAGTCCAGTTATCCTACAGTCCCAAATACTCTCATATGTATAAAACAATTCAACATATAGACTTAAATAGCTCGGTAAACACTTGACTGTGTCTTTTTGATTCATTTACCAAATGTTTGTTAAATCATCTAGTATATACCAATCAAACCATTTAATGTAATGTGTAAAGTAATATAAAAAATCATCACATCCATACACATATAACACTTAATTTTTAATGTCAAAACCCTATTTAGGAAAAAACCACCTATGACCGATACCTGAAATAATTTAACTCTTCTAAAGTGAGATTGATTAAGAACCAACCATGTTAAAAGTTATAAAATACACTGTAAGGTGTGACCTTGTTAGAGGCTTTATCACTAGTAGTTCTTTGTGACCATACATTCACTTGGGTCAACAAGAAAAAAATCAACATTCATTGAATTCCATAAAGAAATAAATAAATATTGTTAAGTCCCACTTGGTTAAGAGATTTTGTCTATAGCAATGGTTAGAATGCAATAGTAAATGATCTGATTCAAATGCAACTTCCTTTGAAGATATTTATATATTTTCTAATCTCATATACCTTTGGCCACCATAATCTCTTCAATTTCCTTTTATCCTCCAACTCTATTCTTCTTAGTTAATCTCCTTTCTTTGACACTCAATGTAGTCTATAGAAATTCCCAGTTATTAATTCAACCTGTCTAACCATTTTTGCATGAATACAATATTTTTCTCATGTGCATACATCATTTTTAATGTGTAGTCTCCTTATATAGAATTTATAAACCATTTTCTTCTCATCCATATAATTTTCCACTTAATCTCCATCATTTATTTTTCCGCTTTAGCCTTCCTCAAAACTTGTTCCTTCAACACATTTCAATCTTCATCATCTAATAAACCTTGAATTTTGTCAACCATAGATCTTCATAAAATATTTTATCTTTATCCTTAGAATAATCCCAATTCATCCAACTCATCATCTTAAGTCGGAAATGACATGTTCCATCTTATTCCTTTCACTCAGATAATACTGTGATGTGTCACTAACTTCCTGCTTGGTTAATACCACATTCGGGTATAGACTACACTTTCTCGGTGTACATTATTTCTACTCAGTGTATACTATGTTCTTCATATACCGACCACATAAAATTTTATGCTCTTGATCTTCACTCTTAATAGAATCGTGTAATACAATCAAATCATGATCATACTATCATAGACTCATCAATAAGTTACCCAATGAATACCATATTAATAACTTACTCATACACCTCATTTTCATGTAAATATTTCATTCCTTCACCAATATACCTTCTTCAGATGATGGAAACTATCATGATAATTATAGTCAAAACTTAGTTGACATCAATGGCAATATAATAATTGATCTAATGTGAAACATATACCTTTGTATCTTGGTGATCATCTTCACCTTTTATTCTCCAAGTAATCAATCAGTTATATTCTAACAGTCTCTCCCTTTGGCATTAATGGAAACACAATATGAAATATGTCATAGAATAAAAAACATCTTAAGTGTCTACAACTCTATCTATATGTTGTGACTTGGTAAGCTCTCCCTTAGATTATTCATTTAATATGTTTAATCACTACACAACATCTTTGTCTCTTCCTTTTTATAAGCTTCATTCCTTACTGATATTCATGTAGTCCTCTCTCCTTGTAAATATCAATCTAAATATTTCATGTAATCATCTCTCCCTTTGACATAAATGCCAAAGATAATCAGCTCTTTAATAGCCAAATAAGCCTCTTTTTAGCTCACATTCAGATTCTTGTACCTTGCATGTATAAATGTTCTCTATTTCATCTTGTGTTCAATCTTCATCTTATTGTTCAAAAACTTAGGAATCCCAAAGTGTGAACATCATGCATAAACATTATTATATATTTTGATAAAGTACAGGTCAATGCAACCCCATATCACCTTAGTGACTGTTAGATAGGGGATGGACCCCTAGTCCTCTTCTCAAGTATTCAAATGTATCATTTGGGAAGGGTTTTGTAAATATATGAGAAAGTTTCTCCTGTGACTTCACATATTCCAATTTGACTTTTTTTTCTTGAAATTTCTCCCTTAATTAGTTATATTTAATAGATATTTGATTTGTCTCTTCATTCATCACTAGATTCTTTGAATTTTTAAAAGCACTTATATTACCACAATAAATTATCACTGGATTAGTGATTTCATCATCCATACCTTCCAATAATTGGTTTATCCATACAATATTTGAACAATTAGTAGCAATAGATAATTATTCAGCTTTAGTAGTGGAGTGATAAATTCATCCTTGTTTCTTTCTTATCCATTTTACTAATATTTCTCCTAAAAAGAATGCTCTACATGTAGTTCTTTTTCTATCACCAATGTTTCAAGCCCAATAAACATTAGTATAAAATTTAAGTTCAAAACTTCCTTGTTTCTTATACAATAATCCATAGTTTTCAATGTTCTTCAGATATCTTAAAATTATTTTCACATAAGTCATGTGTGACTCTTTAGGATTAGTAGTTCAAATATATCTATAATGCCAACTACATGTGCAGTATCTAGTCTACTATGCACAACATACATCAACTTGTCAATCATAGATCTATATATGTTTTGATTTACCTCAATTAACTTGTCATCCTTGGTCATCTTGCTTCTAGTTACCATAGGTGTACCAAATAATTTTGAGTATTCCATACCGAATGTCTTCAAGACTTCTTTGATGTACTTATATTGAGTTATGTATATGCATTCCTCCTATTGTAGTATTTACAAACCAAGAAAGAATTTGATCTCTCCAAACATCTACATTTCAGACTCTTTTCTCATTTCATTATCAAAAGACTTACATAAGTTTTCATGAACTCCAAATATGATATCATCAACAAATATTTCAGCAATAAGAATCTTATCATTAGTTTCATTTTCCAAGTATAAATTGTTGTTGTCACTTTTTCTAACAAATCCAATTCTGATGAGATAAGAATGAATTATTTCATACCATTCTCTTTGTGCTTTATTCAATCCATATAATGCCTTGTATAGCTTACATACCATGTTCATCTGATTAGGATTGACAAAACCTTCAAGTTGTTCAATGTATAGCTCTTCTTCAAGTATCCCATTGAAAAATGTAGATTTCACATCCTTCTGATATACCTTAAATCCTTTATAAGTAGCATATGCAAGTAGTATTCTTACTCCTTCAAGAATAGAAATGAGTGAAAATGTTTCTCCATAGTCACTTCCTTCTTTTTGTGCATAACCTTTGCAAACTAGTCTTTCTTTATTCCTTGTTACATCTCCATTCTCATTCAATTTGTTTTGAAAAATCCATTTAGTTCCAATCACATTTTGGTCTTTAGGTCTTTATAATAATCTCCATGTCTTGTTCTTCTTTATTTTCTCAATATCTTGATTAATTTCATTAATCCAATCATCATTTTCCAATGCATCTTTAATAGTTTTAGGTTCAAATTCACAAACCAAACATGTATTATTCCTTAATATTTTTCTAGTACATGCTCAGATCTTTGTTCTTGAATATTTTCTCCACTTAGTGCATAATCATCTTTTCCATTAGTAACTATTTGTTGTTTCTCAGTCTATAAGAATTATTTCTCAGTAGAAATATTTATTTTTTTAGTGACACTAGGTTGTTTCTTAGGTAGCGTTTTAGGTTCTTCAATATAAACAAATCTACCATAGTCTTTTGGTTTTTTTTTTCTTTGTTCATCATTCTTTTCTGCAAACTCGTCAACTCTCACATTTGCACTTTCAATCATTTTGTTACTATCCTTGTTCAAATAATTATAATCCTTTCTTCTAGTAGAATAACCTATAAATATCCCTTCATCACCTTTTGAATCAAATTTTCTATTTCTATCATCTTTTAGAATGTAACATCTACTTCCAAATATTCTGAAATAGCTAATATTAGGTGTTTAACCATACCATAGCTCATAAGGTATCTTTTTTTATTCTTTCTTTAGTTGTACTTGGTTTAGTGTATAAACATCAGTGCTAACAACTTCTCTCCGGTATATTTCTACCTCTTTTTCAATCATCAGTGTTCTAGTACAATCAACAATTGATATATTCTTTCTTTCAGCAATCCCATTCTGGTGGGGTGTCCTCAGTGCAGATACTTGTCTCTTTATTCCATTCTCATTATAGTAATTAGTAAACTCATTAGAAATTAATTCACCACCTCTATTTGACCTTAAGCATTTCAATTCTATACCATTTTCACTTTCCACTTTTTCTTTGTACCATTTAAACATTTTGAAAGATTCTAATTTTTCTTTTAAGAACATGACAATCATCATCCTAGAGAAATCATCAATAAATAAGATAAAACATCTATCTCCATAGTAACTCTAAGTTCTCATTGGACCACATAAATCAGTATGAACTAACTCCAAAATAGCAATAGATGAGTAATATTTTCTCTTGAATCTAGATTTTGATATTTTACCCATTTGACATTATTTTCACATTACATGGTCAGGCTTTGATATGCTTGATAATCCTCTAGCTTTCCTTTTCTTACTAATCTTAACCATGTTGTTAAAGTTCACATGACATAACCTCTTGTACCATAATGAAACATCTTCAGTTTTAGCCAACAAATAAGAAGTTTTAGCATTTTCTAGATAGAATAAGTTACCTTATGATTGTTCACTAGTACCGATTAGTTTTCCATCCTCGTCATATGTTTTTACTTTTCTTTTCTCAAATGCAACTCGATGACCTATGTTATTTAGTTGTACTACGCTCAATAGATTATAGTTAAGTATTTTTTCCCAATAAGCATTTTCACATCTGATCTTGTTATTCAACAATATAGATCCTTTACCTTTCACTTGATAGGGTGTATCATTTCCCATTTTCATAGATCCTCCATTATAATGTTCAAGATATTTAATTTTTTCCTCATCACCAGTCATATGATGTTTGTAACCACTATCAATAATCCAAGTATCATTTTTTCTAACTTTAGAAATAAGTTCATTTTCAACATACCTTTCTTCTTCTTCTTCAGAATCTTCTCTCAATGCAACAAATACCACTTCTATGTCTTCATCAATTTCAGCCTCATTATCATCATCTTCATATTCAACTAGGTAGCATGCCTTCTTACCTTTATCTCTATAGTCTCAATTGTCTATGTGTCCATATTGTTAGTTGCCTCTATGATCTCAATAATTTCTTTTGTCATTCTTCCTCTCATTTGATCTTTCAATTGTTTCCTCATCATATTTCCTGTCAGGATATCTTGTAGCAATATGACCAATCTCCTTATATTTGAGACATACCAAGGGTATTTTACCTTTATATCTTCCTTTTCCTTTTTGTAGCCTTCTATCCATTAAAGCTTCAAGTTCATCAATTTTATCTTCTTCAACTTTATTATCACTTTCATTTCTTATCTTATGTCTACTACTTGATCTTCCAATATTCAGAGATGACATAAATGCATATTCTACCTTAGGTAAAATATTGTTATCATAGTTGTTAAGCTCAAATGTAATCAATCTACAATGAAAACTATCAAGAGAAATATCAATACTAAGAGCTACTCTCATTTCATGTCTTCTTCAATAATTACACCTGATCATCAAATAAAATTTAACACTTCCTTGATTTAGTTGTTGTATTGTGTGATATTTTCACCTTCTTTCATCTTTATATCATCAAAATTTCCTCTTAAGATTTCTTCTTTTTCGTGAGCACATTCACATCTCCTCCATAAACTAGTGTCAGTTTCTCCCACATCTCTTTTGTAGTTGTAAAAGTCTTAATATGTTCAAATTCAACATCTGATAGAGAAGAAGCAATCTCAATCATCATAGCATTATGTTCTTGTCTCTCTTTCATTTGGTTGATAGTCAAAGGACCACTAGGAGTAATGAATTCATTTTCTGAATAGTATAGTGAAAAATCTCCAATACCTGATAGAAACAACTTCATCCTTATTTTCCATGTTGAGAAATTGTCTTTGTTCAGCTTCAACACCTCTCTCTTATACATGTTTAGATATTTAACTTAAGTCCTTCAAACTTCTTCCTTCAAGTACTCTAGGTTTGATACCAATTGTTTGATAACTAAGAGGGGGGGATGAATTAGTTAAGTCCAATTATCCTTTAGTCCCAAATACTCTTAGATGTGTAAAATAATTCAACATATAAACTTAAATATCTCAATAAACACTTGATTGTGTCTTTCTGATTCATTTATCGAATGCCAATTAAATCATCTAGTATATATTGATCAAACCATTTAATGTAGTGTGTAAAGTAAAATAAAAAAATCATCACATGCATACACATATAACACTTGACTTTTAATGTGGAAACCGTATTAAGGGAAAGACCACTTGGGACAAGTGCCTAAGATAACTTCACTCTTCTGAAGTGAGCTCGGTTAAGAGCCAACCTTGTTAAAGGTTACAAAAAATACTCTAAGGTGTGAACTTGTTAGAGGATTTATCACTAACAATTCTCTATGAACATACATTCACTTGGGTCAATAAGAAAACAATGAACATTCATTTAATGTCATAAAGAAATAAATAAAGGTTGTTAAATCCCACTCAGTTAAGAGATTTTGTATGTAGAAATGGTTAGTATGCAAAAATAAATGATTTCATTCAAATAGAAATTACTTTGCAGATGATCAAATCTATTCTAAGCTCATATACATCTAGCCATCATAATCTCTTCAATTTTATTTTATCCTCCAACTTTGTTCTACTTGGTTAATCTCCTTTCTCTAATGCTCGGCGTAGACTCCAAAATTTCTCGATTCTCACTTCAACCTATTAGACTAGCTTTGCATGAATACAATGTTTTCCTCATGTGCATACAATAGTTTGAATCTCTTGTCTCCTTATATATACATGATACACCATTTTCTTCTCATCCATTAACTTTTCCACTTAATCTCCATCATTGATTTTTCTTCTTTAGCCTTCCTCAGAACTTGTGCCTTAAACACATTTCAATCTTCATCATCTGATCAACCTTGAATTTTATCAACTATAGATATTAATAAAAAACTTTATCTTTATCCTTGGAATCATCCCAATTTATCCATCTCATCATCTCAAGTCAGAAATCACATGTTCCATCTTATTTATTTCACTCAGTCAAGACCATGATGTGTCGGTGACTTGCTTCTTAGTTAATACCGCACTCCGTATACACTACACTTTCTTGGTGTATACTATTTCTATTTGGTGTATACTAATTTCTTCATATATTGACCACATAAAATTTTACATTCTTGATATTCATTATTAAAAGAATCATGTAATACAATCAAATCACTATCATACTCTCATAGACTCAGCAATAAGTTACCCAATGAATACCATATTCATAACTTACTCATACTTCTCATTTTCATGATAATATTTCATTAGTTCACCAATATACCTTCTTTAGATGATTGCAACTATCATGATAAGTATAGTCAAAACTTTGTTGACATCAATGACAATATAATAACTAATCTAATGTCTCACATATACCTTTCTAGGTCGGAAATCATCTTCACCTTCTATTCTCCAAGTAATCATTCAGTTCTTGTCTAATGGAGTAACCAGATCAAAAATAATTTTTATCTATAAGGGACAATAAAGTATCTATTATCTTTTATTTTTTGCAATGAAAAGTCATCATTGAGAGTAAAACACTTAGAATAATTTATTATTTTTATGCAAGAACTAGGGGATAATATGATAACTTGAAGACCTTCATTTTTTACTTGGAGTTGCATTTTGAGGAGATGGAGCTTTTATTGTTTCTATCATGAGTTGTGGGCTATTTTGAGGAGTTTTTCATCCAATTGAGGATAACTTTCAGTTTCAGATCAATTGGACATTGGCTTAAGGGAAATTTTGATGGGTTTCTTCATAGTTTGGAGTGTTTTGACATGCATTATTTTTTGGATCCAAGTTAGGGTTTTGATCGCTACATATTATATATTCACCTCATTTTGTAGGAGGGCCTTCTTTTTCTTGATATTTTTTGCACATTGCAAAATTTTTGAGTAAATTGTATGGAAACGTTTTGGCAAAGGTTTTTCTGCATTGATTATATAAATAAAATGATTCTTATTAATTGATTCCTACTGTAGTATTATGATTTTATTTCTTTTATATTATGTTTATCCTTCATTTAAGCTTTATTTCTTATTTCATATGTGAATATCAATACTTGTAGATGTAAGTCTATGTTTGTGATCTTTATCCTTTTATAGAAAATTGATAAAACTAAGGCTTTCCTTTCAAAGAAAAGAATTCCAGATCCTTACATTAGAATCACTTTTGTAACTACATGTTTGTATGGTTATTATGAATCTATAGTATTTTGGATATTTGGCATTGGGTTACTAAATCTACATTAAATTCATTGGTGTATCACCTCATTTAGGTTTTAAGTAATTCATCTTTTGGATCCCTTTCCCATATAATAATTAGTTTTAAGTGATAACTATCTAGGAACTAGCCTCATCTAGAGATTCTTCTCTCATTATAGGACAACCCACCACCCAAGAGAGTTTCCATGTTTCAACAAGATAGCTAGATTTCACATCAAGCTATAGGTTCAATCTTGATTAACAATAGTTTTTTGCACACTTGGTGGGACATGAACTATTTCTCAGTTCCCCGAATCACCATATTTGATTTTTTTTTGGTGTGAACAATAGTCTTTCAAACTTTTCAAGTTAGTTTATATCACCTAGAGACATAATAGCCCATAAAAAAGATTACCACATGACATAATAAAGGTTCTTTTGGCAGATCTCAACATAATAGCCTATGGAAAACATTACCACATGACATAATAAAGATAATTTGGAGTATCACTTACATCGAGGAATACAAGAGGTAGTAGAATGAGGAAATGTAATAGATCAATAAATAGAGGTGGGAGAAGTACTATTTTAGAAGGTGACCCAGCTATCACATATTTGAAGAATCCATTGTTTGAGAGTTTTGAAGAGGTTTCAGAACAATTACCTAAATATTTTGACTTTTTCTAGTGGTTCAGAGGCCCCAAGTACATTTTCTTTAGAATTACTAGCAAATGAAAATTTAGTGCTAGCTTCTACAATTGCATAACCAATAGTTAGTCAACCTCAACTCCTTGTCATAAATCAAGTATTTAATCAACCACCTCAAATGGCTTATCAACAACCTAGGAATCATCCTTTTGTGGCTTTTAATTAAGGTAATCCTCTTAATATACTAGTTCATCATGACATACCTACTTCTGCACTTAAAATTTTACCATATTTTATATGTGAAAATCATGTATCATCTATTGATCATATTAGAGATGTAGCCTCTTTATGTGGTTTACATTAATTTAGTGAACAAGATGTGGCTATGAAGTTACTAGCGGCATATTTTAAATGTAAAGCGCTTCAATTATTTAGGGAATTTCAACTTAACTCTATTACCACATGGGATCATCTTGGAGAATAATAAATAAATAGTTTGAAGACAAATTTGATCATTTTTCTCTTGTGGAGCAATTGTCTACTATCAAAAGAGCACCTAGTGAGCACATAACCGATTTCAATCATAGGTTCAATAAAATATGAAATATGATACCATCAACAGTTAAGACATCTAATGAGTATGCATTTTTGTTTTACCTTAAAGCATTTGATTAAAATATATTATTCCAGAACCAATATATGGGAGGAAATACATTACCAACAACATTTGACATTACAATAGAAGCTGAAAACAACTTAATACAGGTTGGTGTGTTAGCTCCTTGGCCATCGATGTTTATTACTGTAGGGATTCAACCTTTAGTACCAATGGTGTCTATTTACAACCAACTATTGTTGTCATTCCAGGATTTTCACCATTTAATAGACAGGTTCTAGCTGAAGAATATGTTACCACAACACCTTTTAGGGAGCTAAAAGAGAATAATTTGGAGCTTAAAGAACAAAATAAAAGTATGATGAGGACCTTGCAGAGTAATGGAAATTAAATAAATAATTTAAAGAGGCAACAAGGAGAATACAATAGGCCTCCATAAGTTCCATAACAACAAAGACAAGGAGGTCTATCTTTAGGTACACATCAAAAAAGGCCATCACAAGGGCAAAAAAGAAATTGTGGGGAAAGAATTCATCGACCATATAATTACAACACTCCAAGAATTTATAAGGAGTTAGTAGTTTTTCCTTATAATAACCATGCAAAAGATGAAGAATGGTGTAATACTTGCAATGTTGGTCACTATTGGCTAGATTGTCCAAATACCTTAGATGCAATGTGACAAGATGTTATTAAAGGAGAAGTTATAATTATCTAGATATCTAGCATGATCAACTACAACTGCAAGGTAATCTTTATACTATATTGATGAACTTATATTTTGATGAAGCTATCATTGCATCAAATTTTGATACAAATCAAGTATGGAGACCCATAGTAGAAAATAGTAAACAAAAAGGTTTTTGATGAACAACAACATGTTGATGAGTCACAACAACAATCTAACAAAGGACAAAACACCAAGATACTATTTTTCTTAATAAACTAGGACCCTCAAGTATACAAAAATCTCAATTTATACCAAAAGAACAACTTGGGCAATATTATCAATCTCAAAAGAGAATTTTGGAGCTACCATAATAACAAAAGGATCTTATTGTTCCTAAACAATAGCATAAGCTTAGTGTGCAAAATTTCAATATAGTTGAACATTTAAAAAAGAAACATGTTCATGTATCTATGTGGCATGTTCTTGCACTTCCAGGTCAAAAAGATATGTTACAGGAAGTCCTAAGATCCTTTAACCTTAGTGATAATGTTTTATATCAACAACCTTCTAAATTCCTAATGGTTGCAAATGCCAAAATAGATCAACAACTATCTAACCTAGCTAAATCACAACCTTTTTGTGTAAATTTCATGATAGGAAAATACCTCCTGCATAATTGTGTGAATGATTTTGGTGCTTCAAGTTCTATTATACCAAAGAATATTACAAATCAGCTTGGTCTAAAGTATGAGTCACTAGAAAAGGGGGTAGTTCAGCTAGATGGGACAGCTATTGAAACTATTGCATTAATGGTCTAGGAGAACCTCCCTATACTCTTCAATAGAATATATTCACCACTGGTCTTCAAGGATGCACCCAAGCGCCTTCATTCCTAAGGGTCAAAGACAACATCATAGATTTAGTTTATAAGCCAATTGTAAGGCCTAGTCACCCTTGGTGTGGTTATAACCATGGCTTTTGACTATGGTCCAAAGGCACGGTTAGGTGCTTAGGTTACCTTATGCATCTTTTAGAATATTTTAATATTTTCATGTTATTTTGTGTCCTTGGGATCCAAGGCTTAGGCCTTATAGTCTCAATAGGAGCAAAAATGCAACATTTTCAAAAAGTTGCACAATGCAAGAAAATGTTGCTCAACAACTTTTGAAAAAGTTGCTAAGCAAGTTGTAAATTCTTCCCAATAGTCATAGCATTTGAAAAATAGTTGGAATCATTGGGGAATGTCTTCAAATACCCCTTTTAGGTGGGTGGAAGATAGAGTATGTACATTTGTAACCAAATGAATAAAATTACATTATTTTCCATACATTCTATACTCAAAATCACTCATGTATAGACCTATAATTTATTCTACCAAGATGAGACTTGAAGGTTTGGAGTCTTTCATGAATTAGGATTCCAATTCTTTTGGTTTTAGTTAAATTTGAGATCATGATCAAAAGTTAGAGGGATTTCTTTACCGGGTGCACATGAATCCCTCCTAAACCAGGGGTTCACAAACATCATGCCCTAACTTTCTTTCTCACCATGGTAATTCCATTCCCCTCAGGGAAATACAAGTAGGGTCAATTTATTTTAGGATTCCATAAGGCTGGGAGAAGGGCAGAAGGTTTACCATTTTCAGTTGCAAGCCCTAGTCCAAGCATCTCTATGTGCTTGGAATAGTGTAGAGAAGAATGAAGTAGCAATAGCACTTTAGGGGTGGATAAAAGAAAACTAATGCTAGATTCTAGTCTCTAAGGTGTTAGGAATAAATTCTGAATATATCCTATGGGGGAGCATTCATAGTCATTCTAGATAGCAGTTGTTGTTGCATTCATGACTATGATTGTCATTGATGTCAACACAATGATCTACTGAAGATTAGCAGAGAAGTGGATAGTGTTTGAGTTAGCGCACGTGGAATATTGAAGATCAAGATATGTGTATTTGAGGACTTAATATATGAAATTTTATAAGATCATGGTTAAGAGCACATAAGGAAATTCACGTATTTGTGACAGCTATGAGTAAATCAGTTGAAGTAGTTTTCAGGTAGTGTTCTTGAGAAGCAGTATATGGAAATTGGATGATATCTCCTAATCATAATAGAATCTAAGCATGTGAAGTTGTACAGATGATGAAGAAATGTTCATTATGACATGGATGTGACAAAACCTTTAGTGGTCACATGATTGAAGAGTTATCTTAATTGGAAGCCGACAATTTCATTTAATTGTGGAATTATTATGTAACATGTGGAAGATTTTATTTTGTAATTTGTATGCCAACTCATTTGTAATTATTTGAGTATGGTATAAAGGAAGGAATGTTTTCCTTATTGTAATATGCAAGTGTAATTGGAATTTTGAAAGTGAATTGCAGAATTGTGCAATACCTTTTGAAAGAGGATATGCAAAGTATAGAGATCTAGTATTGAGATCTGATGAACCAGTTAGTGTGGTTTGGCACAGTCAGAGGAGATGTGATAAGTTGTTGAGATTAGTAATCTTTTGATATTATTATGTTGAATAATATAGAGATGATTTGGACAGTGTGTTTAGTGATCTTTCCCTTGAAGTTGGTTGGATATTGGGTCCTTATGTCTTCCATAACTCTTAACAGGGTTAGAATCTCTTAGCAAGGATTCAAAGTCTCCTAGCAAGGACTAACATGTACTGAATTTATTTCATAAGACTCCTAATAGAATCCATCCTCTCATAAGGAACTTTCATATTAGTGCATCTTTTGTGGACATCATTCCCACCGGGGTTTACTCTTTGATCAAGAGGTTCCCTAGTCAACATATCTTGTGTTATTGTGTTGTTGTGTATGTATATCTTTATGTGGTTTTTTATTACATTGCTTACATGGTTAAGATTTTTTAAAGGTGATAAAAGTTGTATTTATTGGATAGCTGATTCACCCCCCCCCCCTCTCAGTTATCTTGGTGTACTTTACTTTCTAACAATTGGTATCAAAGCAGTAGGTCCTTGAAGGAAACATTTAACAACTTGAGGAGATCCATGGTGAGTCATTTTAGGAAAGAAAGCCCTAAGTTTGATGGAGTGAACTTTGACATTTGGGAAGAAAAGATGAAGACACATTTACATTGTTTAGGATCATGATATTGGTTAATCACAAAGAACAAGAACAATATCATTAATAAAGATAAAATTGAATAATGTACTAATGAGGAGAGAGATTTATTCATGTGTCACATACTTTCCAAAGAAGCACTTCTATCAGCTCTTCTAAAAAATGAGTACAGTCAGGTAAAATATCTTAAAACATCTCATGAAATTTGGTTAGCTTTACAATCTACGTTTGAAGGTGATGAACATGCAAAGAAAGTCATATTACATAATTGGATATGTGCATTTGAAGATATAAGAATGATGGAAGATGATTATGTTAGAAGCTATATTGTTAGAATGTCAAAAATTGTTGCAGGTATAAAATCTTGGGAAGGAATCAAGACAAAGAATGAAGTGATATGGAAAATTATGAGAACATTGACTCCTAAATTTAAGGAGACAACGTAGATGATTGAGCAATTTATACCTTGTACTAAGAATTTCATTAGAGAAACTCTTCTTGGAAGATTGGAAGTAGTAGAGATGAACTTGAGACAATCAGGAGATCTACCTAGAATGGAGACAACATTCAGCGCACTGGGTATTCACCCTACCTTGTCAAGAAGCATGAGTGTGAGTGGAGATTATGCTAGCAGAAACAGATCTAGAAATGAAGAAGATAGGAAGATTGAAGAAGGAATTTTATTACTTGTGAAAAGAGAACCAGATGGTAAGAAAATCTTTAAATGTTGGACTTGTAAAGAATATGGTCATTTTGCATCTAAATGCCCTAAGAGAGTAAAGAATTATAGAAATAACTTTAAACCTAGAAGATCTAAAGAATGTTATTATGCCAATGATGAAGATTTTGAAGCTAGTATGGAAAAATATCTAAGTGAAAGTGATAATGAGAATGATGATATAGCATTTGTAGCAATAAAAGAAGAAAATCCTGAAATAGAAGTTAAGGAAGAAAAAGCCTTAGTTTCTCAAGTAGAAAAGAAATCTGATTAGATTATAGATAGTGGTTGTTCACATCATATGACTAGAGACATGAAGAAATTCCTAAAGTTTAACAATTATGATGGAGGAATTGTTAGAATTGGAAACAATGCACCTTGTTTGATAAAAGGTATAGGATCTATTACTCTTGATGGAAAGACTAACACTGATGATGTGTACTTTTTAGATGGATTGAAACATAACCTTTTGAGTGTTGGATAATTAGTTTATGAGGGATATCAAATTTGGTTTACTAAGAAAACTTGTGTAATCAATGACAAAGATGGTAATTTGATTGGTACCAGATCTAGAACTAGAGGTAATGTATTTCAGTTGAATCCTACTGAGATGACATGTTTGATTACTAAGATTGATGAGAGTTGGTTATGGCACAAAAGATTTTTTGATATAAAATTTGATAATATTGTGAAAGTGAGTACTACACTTGCAATGAGATATTTTCCTAGAATTATGAAACCTACTAACATGATGTGCAAGGAATGTGTGATGGCTAAGTAGAAAAGAAGCTCATTTCCCAGCAAGAAGTTTACAACAAAAGAGAAGTTGGAAATTATTCATACATATTTGAGTTGTCCCACAAGGACTAGAGGATTTTATGGAGAAAGATATTTTATGATTCTTGTTGATGATTTTACAAGAATGATGTGGATTGCATTTCTTAAAGAAAAATCTGAAGCATTTGATAAGTTTAAAATAATTAAGAACAAAGTTGAGAATGAATCTAGAATGAAGATTAAATGTTTGAGATTAGATAGAGATGAAGACTTTACTTCAAAATAATTTCACACTTTTTGTGAAGTGAATGGTATTAAGAGACAATTTTTGAGCCCCTAGAACACCTAAACAAAATGGTATTATAGAAAGAAGAAACAGGTCAGTGACTGAAGCATCAAGAGCCATGTTATTTGAAAATGATTTGGAAAAGATATTCTAGAGAGAAGTAGTGAACACAATAGTATACACAATGAATAGAGTTCAAATCAGAGCAGACACATATAAGACACCTTTTGAACTATGGTTTGGACATGGACCACCAGTTAAGTATTTTAGAATTTTTGGAAGTAAATGTTATATTAAGAGAGATGATGACATTGGAAATTTTGATCATAGAAGTGATGAAGGTATATTTTTTGGTTATTCATTGAAAAGAAAATCTTATCGATGTTATAATAAGAGAACTAAAACTATTGTTGAGAGCGCAAATGTTAAAATTGATGAAAATTTCAAAATTGAGGAAAGAATGATTGATTATTAATCAGATGAAGGAACTCAGCCTAGAACTAATCCAGAGAATGTTGAATTATTCTATGAAACTGATAGTGATTTGTAGAATGAAGGCTACATTGAGGAAATCATACAAGAACCATCATCTGAAGCAAGAACTAAGATAGTGACACATAACAAGAACCTATCAAGAAATCATCATGTTGAGCAAATTATTGGAAGCATAGAAAGAGGAGTTCTGACACGGAATAAGGTAAAAGAAAAATTGTGTTTAATTTCTCAAATTGAACCTAAATCTACTAGTGAATCCTATGAAGATGAACATTGGATCAAAGCTATGAAAGAAGAACTAGATCAAATTGAAAGGAACAAGACTTGGGAATTGGTCCCTAGACCAAAAGATAAGAATGTTATAGGAAGTAAATGGGTATTTAGGAACAAAATGAATGAAAAAGGAGAAATTGTAAGGAATAAAGAAATATTGGTATGTAAAGGATACTCATAGCAAGAAGGAATTGACTATGAAGAAAATTTTTCACCTGTAGCAAGAATTGAAGTCGTAAGAATGTTTCTGGCTTATGCAACTTATAAGAAATTCAAAGTGTATCAGATGGATGTGAAGTTAGCATTTTTGAATGGAGAGTTAGAAGAAGAAGTTTACATTAAGAAACCTAAAGGTTTTACCTTGACTCATGAAGGAGATATGGTATGTAAAATGAAGAAAGCTTTATATGAACTTAAATAAGCACCTAGAACTTGGTATGCAAGACTGGATAAGTATTTGATAAAATTTAGATTTACTAAAGGCTCAATAGACAATAACTTATATTTTAAAGAAATTGAAAATGGTTTTTTGGTTGTAGTTATTTTTGTTGATGATATTATCTTTGGAGGAAAAGATGAAGCTAGTGATAAATTTTTAGATGAAATGAAGACTAGATTTGAAATGAGTATGATTGGTGAGATGAAATACTTTTTGGGATTATAGATAACATAGAATAGTGATGATATCTTTGTATGTCAAAAAAATTACTTGAATGACTTATTGAAGAGATTTGGAAAGGAGCAATGTAAGCCAGTTGGAACACCTATGGTAATAGGACACAAACTATCTAGCACATATGAGACTCCTACAATTGAATAGAAGAAGTATAGATCTATGATTGGAGGATTGCAATATTTAACTCATACAAGACTAGATATATCACACGTGGTTGAAATTGTTGCAAGATTTCAAGCTGATCCCAGAGAATCACATTATGCAGCAGTAAAAAGGATAATGAGGTACTTAAGAGGCACAATTGAATATGGATTATGGTATGAAAAATCTGATGACTTTACCCTATGTGCATATACTGATGTAGATTGTGGAGGTAGTGTTGATGAAAAAAAGAGCACAAGTGGTGGAGAATTTTTCCTTGGAGGAAGATTGGTTTCTTGGCTAAGAAAGAGGCATAATTGTATCTCACAAAGCACACTAGAAGAAGAGTTTGTAGCAGAAAAAAACAATTTTAATCAGGTAATTTGGATGAAACAAATATTGAAGGATATTGGAAGAAAATTTGATGAGCCTGTTGCTATACACTATGATAATACCAGTATAGTTAGTATGTCTAAGAATCCTATACTACATTCTACGACAAAGCATATACAAAGAAAGTATCATGTAGTGAGAGAGAAAGTTGGAGAGAAAGAAGTCAAACTAGAGTACATAAGCACAAAAGAGCAGATTGAAGATATATTTACAAAGCCTTTATCTAAGGATACATTTGAGTATCTAAGAGGTATGCTTAGGGTTATGCCCCAGCCTACTTTTGAGAAGTGATGTAGATTCTTGCATCCATCCAGTGGTATATGAGCCTTATATTTCTTTTGGACTGGATGTTGGTACTTCCTCTATGGGGGAGTATGTGTTTCTGAGATGAGTCATGAAGACTCTAGTGAATGTATTTTCTAAAAAGTGTCTTTTGACATTAAAGTTATTGTTGACACAATGATGTAACATTTGTCATTGATGTCAATGGGGGAGAAGGATACATGAAAAATCATCTATTAAAGAGAACTCGAGGAAGAAGGTTACACGCAATATAAAATGGAAAACTAAAATATTTGAAGAGTTGAATAGGAAAACAAAGAAAGATTCGATTGATGAAGAGGATTTGAAAACATTTCAGAGCAGCAGTGTTGCAGTGTTGGTATTCATGGAACTTGGATGTGTGTGTGTGTGTGTGTGTGTGTGTGTGTGTGTGTGTGAAAATTGTACCTAGCTATGGACACAACACTTCAGTAAAACATTAGAGGTTAGCAAAATAAAAATCTGCAAATAAATCAAACTAAGCTAACTAGGTGATTTACTACCTTCTAGTAGGTGTGAGTATGGTATTCTCAGATTAGACCAAGATTAGTGACAATGCAACACCTAAACGAAGGATTTAAAATGATGAAAACAATGAAATATGAATGCAAATTAATCTTCTTCTTTTTTGGATTTTTGATGCAATTAGATGAAAAACTTGATATGAAACTAATATAGAATGAATTTAAATGATATGCAATTAATCTAACAATGCTATGAAGATGAATGAAAAAATATGCAAAAACTATGAAAAACTATGAAATGATCTCTCAAAATTGTCTGTCGCAAAAGCTTTGTTCTTCAGTTGTAAATTTGCTAGAGTAATTGCGCAAATTCGAGAGATATCATTATGAAGAGCTGAGCCTTGATTTTATAGAAATCCAGGGCTTGAGGATGCATTGAGAAAAGCCATAAATCACTCTTGATAAACTCAGGCTGATTTTTGAGTTAACAAGAAATTAAGAATAAATAAACTCATAAAATCATGCAAAAGCAGTTTTTATCTCAAAATAGAGTTTAGTTCTCTTTTTCAACTCATCATCAGATGTTGAGTTTAGACAAAAAAACAAATTGAAATTGAAAATTGATTTAAAGTTAACTGCTTTTCTGATTGTGCATGATTTAATATGAATTAATTTAATAAATAAAGTGATTTATTTTCCACTTAACTGATTTTGAATTAAAACAATTGAATTATGGGTTAATCAATTATTAAATCAAACTTTTATTCAAAAACTATATTATTAAATATTGACAATTGACATTAATTAGTTAAATAAGAATTTAATTAATTAGTCATGAGATTTTTGATTTATTGTCAAAATTCAATAACATAATTTAGGAATAAATTTAATTACATTTAATTAAATAATTAAGTGGCAATATTAAATCTGATTAATTAAATACTCAGAATATTCAATTAATCAAACTTTAGGATAAATAGGATTTATCACCAAATAATTATTAAATCAAAGATAATTAGGATAAATTGGAATATTGCTAGGAATATTCCCCGATGTAGAATTTAGGATAGTTAATTAGGATTTGATAATGTGCAGATGTGCCTTTGGTGAGGACTTTGATGTCAATTTCGATCGATTTGATGATGTAAGAGGTTAATGAACCTATAGCCCATTTTTGGGGTATTACATTTTGCCCCTCTTTGAATCACCATGTGAAGTGCAATGGTTCAAAGATTAGTCTGTGTTTGATAAAGATGTATGAAACTGATTTGAAAGATGAACCGATTCCCAAATAGAAACCAATTGAAGAATATGAAGATGTTAGGTCCTAATTGACCAAAGATAATGTTAACTATAGCAACAATGAACTAGTGGTTATGAAAAAGTATCAAAACACCTGATCCTGAACCTTATGATTATGAAGAAGTGAGTGACCTGATTCCAGAGCTAAATGTCAAGAGGAATCATATTGGTATCACATCTGAATCCTTTAGTTACGAAGAACCAAGGAAATGATGATAATGAATAGATGGTTACAAAAAGTTGATACAATTTACAAGATAGATTAGGATACTAGATTGATATGGATCTTGATGAATCTGATATGCCCCATGCGATGTGCCCCAAGTGATGAGGTATTTTGATGAATCAACAAGTAGACATGGTTGTTGTCTTGATTACTAAGGAAAGATTTGATTTACAAACTTGATTGATGTGCAATACCATGCCCCCTTCAGGATGAAAATCAAAATCTAAAAAGACAAGTCAATGTTAAATGGTTTAGAAGCATGTTAATTGATTTGAGAAGTGGTTATACACATTCGAGAACATGTTATGCATTGTTTGGAGGTCTTGGAGACCAAGTTTGACTAGGTTTGACCATGAATTGACCATGGTTGACCAAGTTGAAATTTGAATAGTTTGATGTAAGAGAAATAGTTAAGTTAGATTATGAATTTTTTGATGATTGAAGGTCGATTATGCAAGCAGTCGGCTGTCCTGGGTTCAAAAAATTTTAATCGCTATGTTGACAATATAAATGATCTCAGATTTTGATTTTGATCTTGAAAATGGGTTCAGAACGTTGAAATTAGCCAAGGGTTCTTGCTTGGTGATCTATGAAGAAGACCTTCATGTGATACTCAATCTTTATGATATGTTTAGTGTAGTTTTGAAGAATCATTTGAGCATCAAGCTGATTTAGGCAATCATGAGATAAATGCAATCATGGAAAGTGCAAAATGAAATGCAAACCTAAGACCTAGGACCTAGTCACTAATCATGTGTTGGTCATTTTCATCATTGAATTTTTATTAGGTAACTGAATAAATCAATACAACATCCACTAGTTAGGAAGCTATGAATATATGAGTATTGATTTGTATGTGCAAGAATCAATTCAATGCCCACTGGCTAGACAACCGTGGACATATGAATATTGATTTTATTTTCAAAATGTCAGATTAGATATAAGCACCAGGGCACAAACACTAGGATGACTTGGATATCATGTCCATTTTGATATAGAAATTTGTATAAGCATCAAAACATAGACATCGTGATGACCAGAATATGCCTTGCAGAATAAACACATCAAGTAGTCAAGAGATCATTCTAAATCCAGTGTGAATTACCTATAGTGACCCTTTATCATCCACATCCTTAGGTAAGATCGCATTTCATAGTAGGAGTAAGAGCTTTTGAAAAAATACAATAGTTAGATCAAACTTCCTTGAATTTTTTGGGTATCAATGATCGAGGTATGCATGGCCATCCAATATGAGATAGAGGCTCTTACAGATAGACACCATTTCAATCTAGAATTTCCAAAGTTATTAGATTTTCACATACAAGAAAAAAATAAAGAAAATATTATGCCCCTAGACATCACTCTCTAAATCCTGTAAAGGACATCATCAAAGAGCTCAAAGGGACATAATATGCAAAAATCTCAATGTGAATCGGTAAGCATACAAGGAGATAAAAGCATGTAAAAGCATAGATTGTTTTCATTCGTGTTGATGTTTGATTGTGTTGTTGTAGATGCAAAATCCTTTCTAGAGAGGAGACTGACTGACTGACTCGAATGTAGCTTCAAAGGACCTTTACTAGATATGACATGTTTGAGATACTGAGGACTGTAGGATATGACTTTGATTACCCCCAAGTTTGAACATTAATAGGATACAAACATTTGAGCCGATTGGTGTACAGACCAACTTTATTGAAAATAGGAATGCGGAAACAAACTGGGAGGTATGTACAAACTAAAGCAAGACTGAAATTTGGGAGAGACCAAGATTGCACTGATAGATGGAGCATTTTGAAACAAGTGGTACCTATTTGTTGGGTTTTCGCCATCTTGGCAGAGATTCTATTTTTTCTACCAAGGCACCTATTTCCAAGTTTTCACCAAGGCACTTTTTCTTTTTCTCATTTTTTTGTATTTTTCATTTTTTTTTATTTTTTTGTACTTTTGATATTTTTAATTTTTTTTTGTGATACATCAAGGTGCAAATTGCTAGGTATTCACCAGGATGTTCATTTTTTAAGGACTTTTTTTTATTTTTCTAATTTTTATGATACTATGCAAATGTGCCTTTGGTTAGGACTTTGATGTTGATTTTGGTGGATTTGACGATGTAAGAGGTTAATGAACCTATAGCCCATTTTTGGGGTATTACAGGATGCTTTTTCATCTATGTTGCCATCAATCACAATGGGGGAGATTGTTATGAATGAATGCTGAATATATCCTATGGGGGAGTATTCATAGTCATTTTGTAGCAGTTGTTGTTGCATTCATGACTATGATTGTCATTAAGGTCAACACATTGATCTACTGAAGATTGGCAAAGAAGTAGATAGTGTTTGAGTTAGCACCTGTGGGATATTAAAGATCAAGCTATGTGGAGTTGAGGAATTAATCTATGATTTTTTATAAGATTGTGGTTAAGAACTCATAAGGAAATTCACTTATTCATGACAGTTATGAGTAAATCAATTGAAGTAGTTTTCAGGCAGTGTTCCTGAGAAGCAGTTTGTGGAAATCGGATGATCTCTACTAATCAGGATAGAATTTGAGCATGCAAATTTATACAAATGATGAAGACATGTTGATTGTGACATGGACATGATAGCAAGGTCATTGGTTGCATGAGTGAAGAGTTATCTTAATTAGAAGCTATCAATTTCATGTAATTGTGGAATTGTTATGTAACATGTGGAAGATTTTATTTTGTAATTTGTATACCGACTCATTTATAATTATTTGAGTATGGTATAAAGGAAGTAATGTTTTCCTTATTGTAATATGTAAGTGTAATTGGAATTTTGAAAGTGAATTTTGGAATTGTGCAATACTTGTTGAAAGAGGATATGCGAAGTATAGAGATCTGGTATTGAGATTTGATGAAGCAGTTGGTGCAGTTTGGCACAGTCAAAGGAGAAGTGATAAGTTGTTGAGATCAATAATCTTTTGATATTATTTTGTTCAATAATATAGAGATCAATTGGACAGTGTGTTCAGTGATCTTGCCCTTGAAGCTGTTTGGACAATGGGTCCTTCTGTCTTCCATAACTCCTAAGAGGGTTACAATCTTTTAGCAGGGATTCAAAGTATCCTAGCAGGGAATAACATGTACTGAATGTATTTCATAAGACTCCTAACATATTCCATCCTCTTAAAAGGAACTTTCATATTAGTGCATCTTTTATGGGCATCATTCCTAGCGGGGTTTACTCTTTGATCAAGAGGTTCCCTAGTCAACATATCTTGTGTTATTGTGCTGTTGTGTATGTATATCTTTCTAGGGTTTTTTATTACATTTCTTACATGGTTAAGATATGTTAAAGGTGATAAAAGTTGTATGTATATGATAACTGATTCACCCCCCCCCCCCTCCCCCCTCTTAGTTATCTTGGTGGACTTTACTTTCTAACATTAGGGGTCCCTAATACCATTCCAATTAGTAGGTTGTCTATGGGATTCATCTGGTGAATACTTCCTTAAGGAATCAAGCCTATTTAGCTCTATTAGGCCTTGTTGATCATAAGTAGTTTGGTGGTGCTTTGTAGGCTGGGAGTTCTCACTTTAGGGATTTGACACATCTCAATAAAGGGTGTCTAGATCTATCATTTTTTTTATGATTCCCTAAGGAATATCTTACACTAATCATCAAAAACTCTTCTCATGGGAATACAACCTAAGAAGACCTAATAGCCAGAATTAGCATCTAAATCCTTAGCCACTTTAAGGATCTATGGGTTACTTAGTAAGGATAATTTTGAATATTTTGGAACCTTTCCATCCCTTTTAAAGATCTAGGTTTCTAATTTTGTGATTAATTCAAGTAGGTAGTACTTCTACTCATGGAAACATATAATCCTCAATGGGGATGGTAACTTTGGGGTTAGTTGTAGGACTTTTCAAAGGTGTAGAGTACTCTCACAAGTCAGTTTGGGTATAGTGAAGATACCTAAGGCCATACCACATCAAACCTACCTATTTATGGGAGAGATCTACATTAATTGGTATTAGAGTGTCTAAGATACTAAAGGCAGGAGTCTATTATAACCATGGAAGGAGAAGAAGATGGACGGTTATCAACAAGGATGACCAATGCAGAGATTGTAAGGTAGTTGAGGGAAAAGAGACAAAAGAAAGATGAACAAAGGAAAACTAAAATGAAACTAATGAGACAAGAGATGGAGATGCTTAGGGAAGAGCTTCATAGGAGGAGTAGTGGAAACTATGAAGATGTTGAAGAAGGGAGTGAACAAGAATCCCTTGAGTAGGAAGAAGATGAGTGGCCTATAGATTAGAGGCTACTAATGAAGACTCTAAAGTCTATGGAGAGAAGGAATATGGACTCCAAGCTTGAATTTCCAACATACAATGGGAAGATGGACCCAGATACTACTATGGATTAGGTTGATGCCCTAGCTAGTTTCTTTGATTGTGAGGACATCCCTAAGAATCAAAGCCTGAAGATTGCTAAGTCAAAGCTCAAAGGCTCTGCACTTGCAAGGTGGAACTATAGACACCTAAATCCCTTTGCTAAATAAAAACATTTTATTTTGCAAAAATCCCTGATGACATCATCATTAATTAATTAATTAATTAATTTGTATTCTCATTATCCCTTCTCCTATTTTAATTAAAAATTTTAATTAAAAGATCCTTGCCAAAAATGTTTAAATCCAATTTAAATATTGAATCCCCTTTTTATTAAATTACTATTTAATAAATGAAGTCATAATCCTTAAATAAATTTATTTATTCATTTAATCCTTAAAACCCTAGAATCTTCTAGAAATCCCTAAACCTATCTACCCATCCCTAATCACTCCCTAACCCAACTTAGGAAGGGATTCCTAACCCTCTTAGGCTAATCTTGATGGAATATGGATGAAGTGACTGAGAAGGGGGGTGAATCAGTCAACCATAAACTTCTTTACAGATCCCTTAGGATATCTTAACAATGTTATCTGTTTTAGCACTCGGTAAATAGATTGCAGTAACTTCGAAGATGCAGAAAGTATTAGCAAAATTATCTTTTAGATATTCATCAGTACTGGTGTATGGTTAAGATAGCAATTAAGAACACAAGAGACACAAGATTTAACATGGAAACCCAATATGGGAAAAACCACCAATGTATCTAGATACTGATTTTCACTTTTCTGAAGTGATGCCCGGTTAGAAGCCAACCCGGTAAAAGGTTACAAAACACACTGTTAGGTGTGACCTTGTTAGAGGATTTTAAAACACCCTGCTAGGAGTGGCTTGGTAAGAGGTCTTGAAAACAATTCAATGGAATTGTCACCTTGTTAGAGGATTTACAATATGGTTGTTAAACCAACTCGGTTAAGAGATTTAGAATTCACTGTTACAATGATAAGAAGGTAACAATGAAAAAAATGACCTGTATAATAATGCAACTATCTTGCTGATTACAGATCTCTGTTCTGCATATGTGTGATCCTTCCTGATTGAATAAATCTGTGCTGCACCTCAAGGATATCTGAACATCCTTCACAAATTCGCACACACCTTTCCTGTCTTTCTTCTGTAAATCTTCTTCTATTTTTCTTGTTTATTTTTCACATTTGACCTTTTATTTATATGATTTTAGATTTGTCAAATCGACATTATTTAGTATAACAATTGGCTGAATTAAGCAAACTCTATTTGCAAAAATCCTTCAAGGGCCGACAGTGCTCGGTGACCATAACTTTCTATAATCTTTCGGAGACCGAGGGAACTCGGTAAACACCGACAATCCTTTACCTTCGATAACTGACTGAACTCGGTAAATACTAACTTTTCTTCGACAACCGACTGAACTCGGTAAATACTAACTTTTCTTCGACAACCGACTGAACTCGGTAAATACTAACTTTTCTTCGACAATCGACTGAACTCGGTAAATACTAACTTTTCTTTGACAATCGACTGAACTTGGTAAATACTAACTTTTCTTCGACAACCGACTGAACTCGGTAAATACTAACTTTTCTCCGACAACTGACTAAACTCGATAAATACTAACTTTTCTTTGGTAACCGAGTGAACTCGGTAGACACTGATTTTCTTTGATAACTGAGTGGACTCGGTAAGCACTAATATTCCTGTTTGGCAGACCGACTGAGCTCGGTAGGAACTGATTGCTGCGGACTATGACATTGTGTGACATCAAAGACAATACATAATTTGAGTAGCAATTTCCTTCAGACAATTATTCCCAATAATCTCCCTCTTTGGCATTGATGGCAACACAATATGTCATAGCATAAGAAATTTGAAAGAGTTAGCTCGGTTCAGATTCAAATCTCCCTCTATCAGCAAACTTCCTTTATCTTGAAAATTCTTCCTTCTGACTATTGAAAATTTCTTGAAGTGATAGTAAAGACATAGCAAACACTCCCTCTTTGACAACACATGCCAAAGACAATTCACATATTACCAGTGAAAATTAATGTACCTCAAGTACTGATTCATATGCAATGATTCCTTGAATATGCTGCATCAACTGGTTGATTTTCAATCATTTTCTGGTTGATGCATCACTAAAACTATATTTAGTGAGCCTCAGATAGGGGAATGACCCCTAACTTACCTCTTAGATACACAAATGCATCCTTAGGTAATGGTTTGGTAAAAATGTCTGCAATCTATTCTTTTGTATGAATATATTCTAATCTGATTTCCTTATCCTGCACCAATTCTCTGACAAAGTGATATTTAATAGCAATATGCTTGGTTTTGGAATGCATCACTGGATTCTTCAAAATGTTTATTGCACTGGTATTGTCACAAAATATAACAACTGGTTCTTTGATTTCAACCTTCATACCTTCTAATAACTGTTTAAACCAAACAATATTTGAACAGTTTACTGCAGCAGCAACATATTCTGCTTCAGCTGTGGATTGAGATGTGCAATTCTGCTTTTTACTAGTCCAGGATACCAGTCTTTTTCCAAGAAAAAATGCTCCACCACTTGTGCTTTTTCTTTCATCAATGTTTCCTGCCCAATCAACATCAGTAAACACTTTTAAGTCTAGATTGCCTCCAAATTTATACCACAAACCATATTCTTCAGTTCCTCTTAAGTATCTTAAGATTCTTTTGATTGCCATCATGTGATTTTCCTTAGGTTTTGCTAAGAATCTAGCTACTATACTGACTGCTAAGGCAATATCAGGTCTTGTATGTACTACATACTGCAATTTTTCAATCATAGATCGGTATAGGGTCTGATCAACTTCTTTTGAATCATCATTTTTGGTAAGTTTCAGTCCAGTACACATGGGTGTACCAACTGGTTTTGAATCCTCCATACCAAACGTCTTAAGTATTTCCTTAATGTATTTGGATTGAGTAATGTATATACCATTCTTGCTTTGCTGAATTTGAAGACCAACAAAGAATTTTATTAAACCAAACATAGACATTTCAAATTCTTTGTTCATTTTCTCTGAAAATTCTTTGCACTGATCCTCATTCCCTGTAAATATAGTATCATCTACAAATATTTCTGCCAATACAATTTTGTCATCCGGTCCTTCTTTAATATACAGATTGCTGTTATCATTTGCTCTTTTAAAATTAATCTGAATCAAATAGTTATGGAGTCTTTCATACCATGCTCTAGGAGCTTGTTTCAAACCATACAATGCTTTGTGTAACCTGCAGACCATGTCCTTTTTATCTGGATCAACAAAACCTTCAGGTTGTTCAATGTAGACTTCTTCATCAAGAATTCCATTGAGAAATGCAGATTTTATATCCATCTGATATACCTTAAATCCTTTGTGTGCTGCATAAGCAAGTAGAGTTCTTACACCTTCTAATCTTGCAACAGGAGCGAAAGTTTCTCCATAATCTATGCCTTCTTCTTGAGAATAACCTTTACATACCAGTCTAGCTTTGTTTCTAGATACTTGACCATCTTCATTTAGCTTATTCCTGAATACCCATTTTGTTCCAATTACATTCTTATCTTTAGGTCTAGGTACAAGAGTCCATGTTTTGTTCTTTTGTATTTGTTCTAATTCTTCATTCATTGCTTCAATCCAACTTTCATTTTCCAATGCATCTTTGATATTTCTAGGTTCAAAGTCAATAAGCAGACATGTACCTTTTAGCTTGCTTCTTGTCATAGTACCATCTGATTTGTTTCCAATGATTTGATCTGGTGTATGATGTCTTCTAACATATTTGGCTAGTATAGGTTCCTTGCCTTTTGAATGATTCATGCTGTTGTCTTCTAGGATCTCTTCTTCAAGTTGCTCGGGCTCGGTAGATATTTGCTCGGTAACTTCAGGCTGAGACTTGGTCTAAATTTCTTCCTGTGACTCGGTTTGAACTTCTTCCTGTGACTCGGTTTGTGATTTGGTAACTGTGCTCGGCTTGGTAGATATAGTTTCCTTATTGATAGTTGAGCCTACCAATTTTTCAGGTTCAATGTAAATGAATCTTTTGTAGTTCTCAGGTTCCCTTTTGCTTTCTTCTTCAGTCTTTTCTGCAAACTCATCAAATTTTACATGTATACTTTCTATGACTTTGTGAGTAGATAAGTTCAGACATTTGTATGCCTTGCTTTTGCTAGAATATCCTAGGAATATTCCTTCATCACTTTTCACATCAAATTTATTTCTTCTGGATTCTTTTAAGATATAACACTTGCTACCAAATATTTTCATGTAACTTACATTGGGTTTATAGCCATACCATAATTCATAAGGAGTTTTGAATGTGTCTTTCTTCAATTGTACTCGGTTCAAGGTATGAACTGCAGTGTTGATAGCTTCCTTCCAGTACTTTATAGCGATGTTCTTTTCTATCATTAGAGTCCTTGCACAATCCATAATAGATATGTTTCTTCTTTCTGCTATTCCATTCTACTCAGGAGTTCTAGGAGCTGATACCTATCTTTTGATTCCTCTTTCAATGCAGAAGTTGTTAAAATCATGGGAGATGAATTCACCACCTCTGTCTGATCTTAAGCATTTCAATCTTTTCCCTGTTTCCTTTTCCACTCTTGCTAAGTACCATTTGAACTTTTCAAATGCTTCTGATTTCTCTCTTAAATACATAACAGTCATCATTCTAGAATAATCATCAACAAAAGAATAAAGAATTTATCTCCAGTATAGCTTTGTATTCCAATAGGTCCACATAAATCAGTATGCACAATTTCCAAAATTTCTTTAGACTGATAGTTCTTAGTCTTGAAACTAGTTTTACTCATTTTGCCAATCTGACAATTCTTACATAGACCAGTATTAGGTTTCTTCAAAGTAGGAATGCCTCTAACCTTCTTGAATTTGCTTATTTTTATCATGTTATCAAAATTCACATGACATAACCTTTTGTGCCATAGCCAAATTTCTTCAATTTGAGCAATAAAGCATGAATATTCACTAAGATCAAGATAAAATAAGTTACCTTTTGTTTGTTTGCCTGATCCAATGAGTTTTCCTTTTCCATCCAGCAGTCTTGCTTGACCATTCATGAATTCAACCTTGAAACCAGTGTTGATTAGCTATGCTACACTTAGAAGATTATGTTTTAGTCCTTCAACCCAATAAGCATTATCACATATGAGTTCTTTGGTTAATGAGATTCTTCCTTTTCCTTTTATACAACAAGGTTCATTGTTTCCAAATCTTACATTACCACTATCACAGTCTTCTAGATATTCAAATTTTGTCTTGTCACCAGTCATGTGGTGTGAACATCCGCTGTCTATTATCCATATATCATCTTTGCTTATATGAGAAATAAGTGCCATCTTATCTTCATCATCATCAGATTCATCTTTTATAGCAATAAAGACAATTTCTTCTTCACTATCATCAGAATCTTTAGCCATAAAACATGATTTCTTACCTTTATCCTTGTATGATTTGAAATTCTTTTTGCCATAGTACTTGTGACTTCTCTTCTCTTCCTTGACTTGCTTGTTTGGGCACCTAGCTGCAATATGTCCAATTTCTTCACATGAAAAATAGATTAAAGGAGTTTTACCTTTATACTTACCTTTCCCTCTAGAGTACTTCTTTGCAAGTAATGCTTCTACAATTTCAAGATCACTATCAGAACTTTCGTCTGATACTTCTTCACTTTCTGACTGAACTTCTTTAATTTTCTTGTTCTTCTTTAGTGAAACCTTGGCCTCAAATGCTGATTCAATATTTTTGGAACTAGGAACATAGTTGTCATAGTTGTCTAATTCAAAGGCTGTCAATCTTCCAACTAAAGCATCCAAAGTTATATTGTGGTTTGTTTCGCATCTTCTTTCTTGAATAGCTAATACTCTTATTGCATAGATAGGGAGTAATGTTCTGAGTACCTTACTTATAACAGTTTCATCTGAGATTGTTCCTCCAGAAGCTCTAATTGCACTTACACTTGCTTTGATTCTTTCAACATATTTTGCAATGTTTTCATCTTCCTTCATATTCATCTTGTCAAACTGTCCTCTTAGGCTTTCTGCTTTGGCTCTTTTCACATTTGCATCACCACCATATATTTTCTTCAGTGCCATCCACATTTCATATTCAGTAGTGCAGTCTTTAATATCATCAAATTCTTCATAGCTGAGAGCAGATGCAATGTCTATCATCATGGTGTTGTGAGTCTTTTTATCTGCAATGTCTTCAACAGTTAATGCACCATTAGGAATTGTGTATTCTTCATCAATGTATTTGCATCCTGAATCACCAATGGAAGCCAGATGAAGTCGCATGAGACCTTGCCATGCTGAAAAGTTATCTCTGTTGAGCTTTGGAATTTCCCTCTTGTAAGACATCCTGATCTTTAGCTTAGGTCCTTGAAACCCTTCCTGCAAGCACCAAAAGCTCTGATACCAATTGATGGAATATGGATGAAGTGACTGAGAGGGGGGGTGAATCAGTCAACCATAAACTTCTTTACAATTAATTCTTTATAGATCCCTTAGGATATCTTAACAATGTTATCTATTTTAGCACTCGGTAAATAGATTGCAGTAACTTCGAAGATGTAGAAAGTATTAGCAAAATTATCTTTTAGATATTCATCGATCAGTACTGGTGTATGATTAAGATAGCAATTAAGAACACAAGAGACACAAGATTTAACGTGGAAACCCAATATGGGAAAAACCACCAATGTATCTAGATACTGATTTTCACTTTTCTGAAGTGATGCCCAGTTAGAAGCCAACCCGGTAAAAGGTTACAAAACACACTGTTAGGTGTGACCTTGTTAGAGGATTTTAAAACACCCTGCTAGGAGTGGCCTGGTAAGAGGTCTTGAAAACAATTCAATGGAATTGTCACCTTGTTAGAGGATTTACAATATGGTTGTTAAACCAACTCGGTTAAGAGATTTAGAATTCACTGTTACAATGATAAGAAGGTAACAATGAAAAAAATGACCTGTATAATAATGCAACTATCTTACTGATTACAGATCTCTATTTTTCATATGTGTGATCCTTCTTGATCGAATAAATCTGTGCTGCACCTCAAGGATATTTGAACATCCTTCACAAATTCACACACACCTTTCCTGTCTTTCTTCTGTAAATCTTCTGCTATTTTTCTTGTTTATTTTTCACATTTGACCTTTTATTTATATGATTTTAGATTTGTCAAATCGACATTATTTAGTATAACATTCGGCTGAATTAAGCAAACTCTATTTGCAAAAATCCTTCAAGGGCCGATAGTGCTCGGTGACCATAACTTTCTATAATCTTTCGGAGACCGAGGGAACTCGGTAAACACTGACAATCCTTTACCTTCGATAACCGACTGAACTCGGTAAATACTAACTTTTCTTCGACAACCGACTGAACTCGGTAAATAATAACTTTTCTTTGACAACCGACTGAACGCGGTAAATACTAACTTTTCTTCGACAACCGACTGAACTCGGTAAATACTAACTTTTCTTCGACAACCGACTGAACTTGGTAAATACTAACTTTTCTTTGACAACCGACTGAACTTGGTAAATACTAACTTTTCTTCGACAACCGACTGAACTTGATAAATACTAACTTTTCTTCGACAACTGACTGAACTCGGTAAATACTAACTTTTCTTTGGTAACCGAGTGAACTCGGTAGACACTGATTTTCTTTGATAACTGAGTGGACTCGGTAAGCACTAATATTCCTGTCTGGTAGACCGACTGAGCTCAGTAGGAACTGATTGTTGCGGACTATGACATTGTGTGACATCAAAGACAATACATAATTTGAGTAGCAATTTCCTTTAGATAATTGTTCCCAACAAATCTAACCTATTTGACCCCAAAGTCATGTTGGAAATATAGATGCAGTAACTGAGAGGGGGGGTGAATCAGTTAACCACAAAAATATTACCACTGATCCCTTAAATATCTTAACAAATTATTTACTGTGCCACTCGGTAAATATACAGTGAAATGCTGAAACTTGATCCTTGAAGTGTGTAATAATTAAACTGTTCTTAAGCATTCATCACTGATTAACTTACATGAATAAAGAAAATAACATAAACACAAGAGACACCAGATTTATCATGGAAACCCAATATGGGAAAAACCACCAATGTAACTAGTTACTATTTTTCACTCTTCTGAAGTGATGCCCGGTTAGAAGCCAACCCGGTAAAAGGTTACAAAACACATTGTTAGGTGTGACCTTGTTAGAGGATTTAATCACCCTACTAGGAGTGGCCTTGTAAGAGGTCTTGAAACAATTCAATAGAACTTTCACCTTGTTAGAGGATTTACAAAATGGTTGTTAAACCAACTCGGTTAAGAGATTTTGAGATCACTGCTACAATTGTAAGAGAGTAACAATGAAATGAACTGCAACTAAATTGCTGAATATAGATCTCTATTTTACTTCACTAGATCCTTACTGATCAAATAAATCTTTGCTGCTCCTCAAGGATATCTAACCATCCTTCAAAATTCGCACATACCTTTCTTCAAAATGATTTCTACATGTTGTATATCTTTTATTCACCACTTGACCTTCTATATATATATGCCATTATAATTAACATTTAGATTGTCAAGTCGGCACTAATAATTATTATAACAGTCAGCTTGGATAAACAAACTATAACAAAAAAATCCTTTGAAGGGCCGACCTTGCTCAGTAAACATTAATCCTGAAAAGATTTCCTTCGGTGACCGAGTGAACTCGGTAACCACAACAAATTCTACAAGATCCTTCGGAGATCGAGAGAGCTCGGTAACCACTAATTTTCCTTTGATAGCTAAGGAATCTCAATTAACACTGTTACCTTGTCATGTTTCCTTTAGACACCCAAGAGAACTTGGTAGACACTAAAAACCACCTAGCTGACTGACTGAGCTTGGTAGACACTGAGAACCGCTTAGCTGGCCGACTAAACTCAGTAGACACTGAGAATGATAATTGATATGACATTTGTGTGACATCAAAGACAACACATAGCTAATCCAATAATGTCCTTCAGATAGTTGTATCCAACAAGTCAATCCTCATTAATGACTTTGTAAGAGTCATTAATAACACTCTTACACCCTTATTTATTGCTCTTACAACCATAAATGAGAGCCCCTGGCCCTTCTTCCACCTTGGTCCCCTAAGAACACTTCCCAAGTTTTTCTCACACATGTGTGAGCAACCCTTGGGGCATTAAACCATGAATGCAATCCCTATCCCATCTAACTCAACCCATAAACAAACCCCTAACTCTGACCCTCCTTCCTAACCTAATTCCTTAGGAAAATCCTATAAACACCCTCACTTCTAAGACAAAACGAGTAGCTTAGTTTTTATCATTCCATGCATTTTTATCATGTCAATTTGCATCTGGATTATCATAGCATCAGCATAATTGTTAGATTTCTTCATGTTTTTTAGGTTTCTAACTCACTCTAGCTTAGCCTAATGGATTGAATATATTTAATTTTCAATATTTTCATATCATCCTCATCCATATCACATCTATCATTTTGTTAAAATTAACTTTTCATAGCATTCATCAGCTCAAATCTACATTTGGCTTCATTTAGACCCTCAGAATCCTCATGGAAAAATAGGTGTTCCATACTTGGTTTTGTGCCATTATGGGGTATCCATGGTTCCTAAGTGATCCTAATCCTTCCTAAATAGCATTTCAGACAATCTTGTTGTGCTTCAAGAGAAAACCCACATCTCTCGTATTAGAACAAATCAAACGGTGACAAGGTACTCATGTTTAAGCTCAATCCAAGTGTCCTACAGATAGTTTTTCTATATGTTAGGTATATGATGCTTCTTACTAATGTTTTAATATCTACTCACATTTCTAACAAGTTAGGTTTCCATTGATCACATTTTGGCACGCCCGGTGGGACCCCACCACGCTCTTCAAACTACTTTTTTAGGGTTTTTGGTAAAAAAAAATCACTTTTTGGCACATCTCTGGCATCTTTGGATGCAAAGTCATACAACACTCCTTCCTCGGCATGTATTTCTATATGGGAACTCACTAAGTGTCATATTAGAGCATGTGTATTGCCGTATGGGCTTTTTCAGGTGTTTTTAGGCTTTTTTCCCACTTTCTGGCATGAATTTCCATATCGGAACCCCTTTATTGCCATATGGGAACCTATGTAAACTCTATGATATTTATCATAGAATACCCTATCATGTATTTTTTTATTGGAAATAAAGGGCATTTTTGAGGCCCTAAACTTGGTCTTCATTGGTTTTTATGGCTCACTTGGTCCTCCTAGTGACCCTAAAATTCAAATTTGTAGGTTCTAACTCCATGATCTTGTAGGTACTTCTTGGAAGGAAATTTGATCACCAAAACATCAAATCATTAAGGCTAATTAACTCTCTTTCATTCAATCTTGAGTGCTTAAAATGGACTAAACTACATATCTTTCCTAACTAGTTTTAAATCAATCGTAATCAATCCTAAAGTGACCAAATTCACTCATCACACTTTTTTTTTTGGTTAAAATGAACTTAATTTTCAAATCTTAAGGTTTCATGCAATCTAGGAACTAAAAACACACCTCATTTTGGGCTTAAAAGGAACTTTCACCCACTCTTGAATGCCTAAAAAGAAAAGGAATTGCATATCTTTGATAAATTATTAAAACACAATCCTAATAAATCCTAAATTTTCCTAAATCAATCTCAATGCTTTTTTTTTTTCCTAAAAATAACCTCATCTAAGAAATTTATATGTTTTAAGGTTTTTATGCAAGTCTCAAAGTGCAAAATCTAGGAAAAGTTTCTACTTTTTGAACTAAGACCAAATCTTGAATGACCCTAAAGAAATGAACCAAAGTAAAATATCAAAATCATTTCATTTGTGTCCTAAGAATACAATCTTTAATGCACAAAGTGAAAAATAAGTGATTTCATTTCTCAAATCAAAGTTCAATTGTGATCCTAAAGGGCAAACTCAATCTCGAATGCAAAAGGATAAAAAAATTGCAAAATATTTCAAATGAGCTTTTCCTATTTTCAAAGAAAGAACAAATAAAATCCTAAACATGTGTGCTTGAAGGTATTGGCATGAAAAACACTTAATCAATTTGGAAATGAATTCTTTTTGATGTTCTTCTAGGAGTTTCCAAATGCTGCAAACCTTTTTAATCTAAGTGACATAAAACAAATTGAACTAGGACAAGTTCCATTTTCTTACTTCTAGCGAGGCCTTTCCAAAGATAAAAACACTTCCTCTTTGGAGAAATGACCTCAAATAGGTACTTCCCTAATCTGTATAGAAACAAAGCATTGAGAATACTCTCACTTCATCCGCTCAAGCTTAGGTGATGTGTGTTAATGGTAGCCCAAGGTAGGTGAATATCCCTACTATTTTGGCTTTGTAAACTAGGCTCTTAAGTGAGTCATGCACGTACAAAACAATTGGGAGGATGCCACAAATCAAATCAAATACCTATTAATTAGAGGTTTCTCAATCTACTCCCATATTTATCAAAATATTTATGCAAGGACTAATCCAAGTGGTTTCCCAGATCACCTTAAGATTACTCACCATATGTATTCCTTTTTGGGATACCAAGTTGTGGGAAAATATTTTGATACTAGCATGTATTTTAGGTAGTTCTTTTCTTATGTGTTTTCTAAGTTTCAGACTCAATGCAAAACATCTATTGAAAATATGCAAACAAAGAGTTCAACACACAAATAGTTTTCCATGTCAAATCCAAATCCTCCAAATCTAGAAGTCATCCAAGTCTCCAAAAACCTGTCATCCTAGTCTCCCAATCATGTTCTTCCTCTCATCCTACATCTTCCCCATCCAGTCTTGTCCTCCTTTCCTCCCCATATCCTAGGTTAATAAAGTCATCTTGGTCATCCCTCAGCTCCCTTCCATCTTCCTCTAGAGTTAATATTTCCTCCTATCTTGAGCTAAATCCAATCCCAAGCATAACTTCTCTCTCTTCCTAATCTGAGCTTTAGTTCCTTCCATCTTCATCCTTCATCTTCATCCAACTTATCTGCAAGTCAGCATGTCTCAAAACTATTATGATGAGTTTGGTTATTACAAATTTTTTCCCACTCCATCCTACCCCAATGATGATGAAGGTCTTTTTGATCATGATGATTAATTTAAAAACCTTAACAAGCTTAATTAAAACATCCCCCAAAATCCAATCATTCCTCCAAACTATCCTATCATGCCTTCATGCATATCCACTAGTTCTCCTTATCATGTCTTTGATAAGGGAAATATATTATCCTATTCATCCACATCTTCCTATCTTTAGCCTGCATATCCCCTACATACATCATTCATGCCTCCATCCTCTTCCATGGTCATATCTAAATAAACATCTTTCCATAATAACACTACTAGCCACATCCCTTATCCAAATCCTCCATCCCCTTTCCAAATCCTCCATCCCCTTATCATCCAACCCATTTT
The DNA here is from genome assembly GCA_027943335.1 of Chamaecyparis obtusa. NCBI lineage: Eukaryota > Viridiplantae > Streptophyta > Pinopsida > Cupressales > Cupressaceae > Chamaecyparis > Chamaecyparis obtusa. The sequence goes on along the minus strand of BSBK01005434.1, from coordinate 293,454 downwards.
CAAACCCAACATCCTAGTCTTCCAATCTATTACTTTGATCCCCCATCCTATCTTGATCCACCATCCACTATATCATATCTCTCTACTCCATCCACTATATCCTATCTCTCTGCTCCATCCCCTTCATCCTATCTCAATCCAACATCTTCCATTATTACCTTCTTTACCACAAATCCCCTTCAACAATAATAATACATCCCTCAATCCACTTCATATCTCATATCTCAATCCATCACCCCTACCTCCCTAATTATTCAATCTAGTTGACAAGCTTTATCTATGCCTACTTATGTGAACTATCTAGTTATTCCATCCTCCAATACCTCTTCTGCATAGGCATCCCCTAAAGAAAGTTTGAAATCCACTATCCCACCATCATGTGTGGACTATCCTAGCTCCCTATCTTCTACACATTCTGATCCCTCTCCTTGAACTCCATCACGAAGGTATCCTAATGTTGATGAGCCATGCCATCTCACTCCCTCATGGGAAGCCATTAGTAATGATGCTCACCCACCTCCTACATCTATCATTCCTCTTCCATCACCCATATCTATCATCCTTCTGCCATATATCACATCTATTAATCCTCTATGATCTCCTTGCATCATTAAGTCCCTTCCATTAGTTGACCCCATCTGATTCCCATCCACATCTCCTCCTTGTATTATTATTGAAACCACATCCAATGAGCCTCATGAGTTCACCCTTCTTCCTTCCATCACAATTGTAGAATCTCCCATTGTTTCATCCATGTCATGTGAAGAGTTTATCCATACATCCCCCATCACTCTATCCACACCAATCCCATCAATTCAAGATCTTTTCCAAAATAATGTTGAAATATCCATTAAACTAAATCAAGATCCTATCTCTTCACTCCAAGATCCTATCATCCGAATTCCTCCAATCCAAGATCCTACCATCCCAATTCCTCCATCTCAAGATCCATTACCATCTCCAAATCCTAGTCAAGATCCCATCATCCCATACTTTCCATTGATGATCCTATAACACCTATCCCAATACCATCACTCTATCCCCTTGGTCCACTTACATTTGTCAATAGATGCCCACTCAAAGAAAAAGAAACCAATTTCATATCTTCCACCATAGAACCTTATACTAGATGTTTATCTTATTCCCAAAGTTAGAAATATCCTTTCATGGGTAAAATGCTCAAGAAATGAAATTATCAAGGAAAAGGCTTAGGCACTCATGAACAAGGAAATTTGGAGCCCATCTAGGACAAAAAAACATACATGATCATGTGGTATTGGTCACACATCTAAAGAAAATTCCTCCATAAATGTTGGTATACCTAAAGCGTGATGAACTACAACTGATTGAATATCTAGATGAACTAAAGAAATAGTGATTAGAGATCACCAAGCACTAAATGGATATGTAAGATGATTAAATTAGTCAATATGTTGTCATTGATCTCAACTAGTCTTGACAATACTTATCATGTTAGTTACAAACATCTGAACATCTGTCGGAGTAAGAAAAGATGAAGAACTGAGATATCTACATGAAAATGATGGATATGATAGATAAGGATAAGGAAAACATTGGGTAACTTATTGATGAGTCTATGTATTCATACTATTGATTTGATTATGTTGCATTAATATATTATGAATAAAAAACTTAAATTGAGAAAAACATTGTGGTCGGTAATTTAAGATTTCTGTATAAACTAAGAAAAGTGTTGTGTATACCGACTAATAGTATCAACTGAGTTAGCTAGTATTCACTGACACATTTCTTTTTCAACCAAGTATGGATGAAAGTATTAAATGCTTAATTTAGCCAACACAAAATGATGAGCTAGATATTATTATGATTTTGAGTTTAAGGATAAAGTTTTTTATGACATCCATGACTAAAAAATTTCAAAGGAGATCTAAAGGATGAGATTGAAAAAAGTTAATGAAACATCTTCCGAGGAAGGTTTAAGAGGAAAAATGGATGAAGGAGATTGAGAGGAAAAATCTAATGGATGAAATGAAAATGGTTTACTTTTCTATTTAAGACATATGAGTTTCATTGTTGAAAAATGCCAGAGTAAGAAGACTACAGAGATATCAGGTGAAGACTATTCATGCATGCCTAATCAAACTGGATATTGAAAGAACTGAAATGCAGAGTTAACCGAGTGTCAGAGAACTATTTACCAAGGGATAGTAAGTTGATGAATATTGAAGAAGTGAATTTGATTATTGATCAAAGGATTTGTATGGGCTTAGAATAGATCTGAATATCTGCAATTGAGTTGTATTTGAATTAGATCACACTATATCAGTTTAACCATTGATTCAAAAAATATCTTAATCGAGTGGACTTAACAGTCTTATATTATGCCCTATGTCATTCAGAGAATGTACATTGTTATCTTATGGATCCCATAGTGAATTCTAGTCAAAATTTAACTATTAGTGTTAAATCCTCTAACAAGGTCACACCTAATCATGTGTTTGTAACCTTTAACAGGGTTGTCTCTTCACCCAGCTCACTTCAGAAGAGTGAATTATTTTGGGTTACCAGTCCCAGGTGGTTTTTCCCTTAACAGTGTCTCCATGTTAAATCATTGTGTTATGTGTTATTTATGATGATTTTTTTTTATCATACTTTACATACTGCATACTTGATTTTGTCGGTAATCACAGTTAGCTATTTAACTAGTAATCAATAAAGTGAACAGTCAAATTGATATTTTATGTTACAGAGCTATATAATTTATGGGAATTGTTTTATAAGGTACATATTTGTATTTGGAACTGTAGGATAATTGATCTAATTGATTCACCCACACTCTCTATTATTATAACAATTGGTATCAGAGCATATTGGTTTCTTGGAACAGAGTTTTAAGGACTTCATCAAAAAGATTACAAGATGTATAAGAGGGAAGTGCTGAAGCTGAACAAGGATAATTTTTCTACATGGAAAAGCCGGATGAGACTTCACATATCTGGAATTGGGGAATATGCTATACCTTTAGTTGACAATGGCTACTTATAACCACCAATTGGACCTTTAACTCTTAATCATTTGAGAGATCGATATGAACATAATATTACTATGATAGAGATTGTTATTGCTCTATCTGATGCTGAGTTTGAGGATGTCAAGGCTTGCACTACTACAAATAAAATGTGGGATAAACTTGCTCTAGTCTATTGTGGTGATGAAAATGTGATGAAAGCCAGAGCTGAAAGCTTCAGAGATTTGATTATATGAAAATGAAGGAAGATAAAACATACTATAGTACACAAACTGAATCAAAGAGGTAGTCAATGCTACCTAAGGAGCTAGTGGTGTCATTGAAGAAGATACAATGGTAAGTAAGATACTAATAACCTTGTTGATCACATATGCAATCAAAATATCTTCTATTCATGAAATGAGGTCTACACTTGGTAGCACTCTTACCCTTGATAGTCTAATTGGTAAGTTAACAACTTTTGAGCTAAACAATTTTGATAATAGTATGGTATTGAGTGTTGAGTCTTCTTTTATGTCTTCTCTGTTGAAGATAAATAAATCTAGCGGTAACCATAATATAAGGAGTGAAAATGATAGTAATATTGATGATGAGCTTGATGAACTTGAAGCTCTTATGTCTCAGAGACTACCTAAAGGTAAAGGTAGATATAAGGGAAAGTTACCTTTAGCTTATTTTAATTGTAAAGAAGTTGGCCATATTTCTACTAGATGTCCCAACATAAAAGACGAAGAAAGAGACAAAGACCAATTTGGTGAAGGAAGATTTGAAAGAAGAAAAAATAGTGGTTACTAACAGTACAACAGAGACAACTAAGATCACAAAGATAAGGGAAAAAAACACATGTTATTTGGTTGCAGATAAGGACACCAACACTAACACTGACACTGATGATGACATTCAGGTAGTGTTTGTTGCAATGAAAGATGATTCTGAAGAGGAGGAAAGGTTTGTAGAAACAACACTCATTTCTAAAGTTAGTAAAAATGATACATGGATCATTGATAGTGGTTGTATACATCACATGACTGGTGATGAAGATAAGTTTGATCATCTTGAGAATTATAATGGAGGATCACTAAAAATGGGTAATGATACACCTTTCATGGTTAAAGGAAAAGGATCTGTTGGTGTTTGAAAATGCTTACGCCAACTAGGGCTACCAATATGCCTATGATGGATATTAAGGATTGGTTAGTTCCAAATGTGAGCAATCTATAGGCAACTGGACCAACTATAGGGATGGATATTCCCTCTTCTACGTCTGGCTCTCTGAAACCAAGGTGGGTGCACCTGATCCAATAGTTGTAATTCTAACTGATAACTTCAACTCTGCCCCTTATTTCTTTATTGGATCTTTTAACAGATAAAAACAGTGAGAAAATACTAAAAAACAACCTATTGTTCATTGATCCTCCATCACTGGGTAGGACAATACATAAATGTAAATAAAACTAAAATTACTGGTAATGATTTTAAGATTTTGGGATTTTGAAATCTGAATCACCTTCTTAGAACAAAGATAGGAGAATATAGGCCAGTGTCTTATCCATTGGGCAACAGAGTCAGAAAATAGAAAGGATCCCAAAACAACTTTGAGAACAACTGATTTTTGAAACAAAAATACAAATACCCCAACTCTTTCCTACTTATAGATAATCCTTATGTGGATTCAATGAACATATATTTTACTTTGAGTAATATTTAATCCAACCCTAGGTCAAAACTCAAAGTGAGATACATACACATAAACCCTAAAATAGGCTTAAAGATTCATAGAACAAACACAATGGAGAGGTAAAGATTTGATATTTGTATTAAGTATAACCATGATCATTTACATACCTCATATTCTGAATAACAAACTTACTAGACAATGGTGCCAACTTGTATCTCTCCTCTATTATCCTGACAAAATCATACAAATTTACAATCCTCGACTGAGGATTAGGGCTTTAGAATTTCCTTTTTCTTCTTACACCTAACTCACTCAATGCCTAGAATGACCATGGGAAATCCTTTTCTATACAAGGAGATGCAATAAGCTTCCAGTCATTCTGGGGTTTACAAAATATCAACCCTAAAACTTTACAACAACTACCAAATTTATAATAAATACACTCAGTCACAATGGTGAGGAAATTACAATTGAGCCGACCTTCTTCATGTCTTTTAATGTAGTCCCTGGCCAGCTGTTAACAAATCTGATCTGTAATATTTGTTGTCCATTCTGTAATGAATATTTCCTCATATCTCAACCACCCTTATGACTCAAAATTAACTACTCTGATCTACTTTATGAAGCTGGTGTTGTATCTTCACTCTCCATAGCTGGCATGTATTGATATCTCCATTTATTATACACCTCTTCACTTGGGAACTCAAACTTAACAAATTCATCCTTCCCGGTAGACAACTATTCCCATTCACTTATGGTCTATGCGATTTTCTATTGAATGGTGTCAAACATCAATTTGGCATTTATCAACATTTTAATTGTGCCACTGAAAGAAGACTTATCACTTAAAACATTAGTGATTCTTTCTGTGAGGAGTCCATCTAACTCCTCCCTCCACTAATAAGCTTCCTTAAATTCTCCTTTGTCTGTGAAAATAGGAGGCACTAGTTCATAACTTGAAAGCATTAATTCAGTTTTCAACATGTTCTCCTGATAAAATTATCCACAAAAATGTTGAAATGCACCAACTTCTTCACAATTTGATGCAATGGCTTTATTAAAGGATCTGGGTCTTCCTATCCCTTGGATAACATACGAAATAGTTTTACATTGGGAGACCTTTCAATCCATCTTTTCAAAACTGGAGCCATTTCATCCTTCTCTTTATTAAAAACCTTAAGCAAAGAAATTAACCTATCCATATGGCCATGTATAATAGAAGGCTTTAAATCTACTGCAAATTCCATAATCGCCCCTACTATTTTTTCTTCATATTTCTGATTTGCCAAAGCTGTAGCCTTTGCATTCTCATTCTTTTCCTTTTCCAATTGTACCCTAATTTCCCTCAATTTATTTGTTTCCTCTGTCAGCTTCAGCTTCTCCCAAGAAACCCTTGCATCCATATCTACTTTTGGGAGTGGTGAGGGTGGAAATTCAATTATTGGGCTTGAAGATGAAGCCACCGCAGGCTTATCAAAAATTGCTCATTAAGGAGATCTTTGATCCTGTGGCCCTGATAACTGGACAATTAGTTTGTCCTTTTGAATTAGCTCAACTCTGACCTCATTATAAGATTTAAGGACCATTTCAAATTTGAGCCTAAGCTCTTCCTTTTCTTTCGCATCCTTCTCCGCCACACTAACATTGAACTTGGTAGTTTCAAGAATTAAATTAGATGCCTCCACACCAGATGTTTCTCCCACTATCTAAACCATTAGGCTCCCTGTATATCCTATGGAGAAATCACTCTTCTTCCCTTTATTTTTATCTTTATCTAAAGACCACATGACCAGAGCAACATGATCTTCAGAAAAAGTAATTCCCCTAGCTCCCTGCTTAGCCTATTCTAGTGTAGCTAGGGTCTTTACCTTGCTCTTCCTTACTTCGTCAAAAACAATGGCATCAGCAATGTCCCATTCTGGTAGGATCAGAATCCCTTCTCTATGAATCATGGCTCTCCCTTCTTCTAGAGTGATCTTCTCAAATTATCTAGCCATTTGTGCCTTGGTCTCCTCTTCTATCTCTTTCACATCTTTATCAGGGGATTCTTCCTTCTTCTTCTCACAAATCTCCTTAAACTAATTGATTTTCATTCTCCACAAGAACTATGAGAAGGCCCTAGTTTTAACAAAATCATCATCACCAAGGAAAGAGTCACTTGCCTATTTTAGAATAGGGTCTATTTGTTTACCCTCAAACTCTTCTACTGTGAGATCCATGGCCACCTCTTTAGGTGCCTCCAGCATTCCCTCTTGCAAATCTTCATTAAAAACAAAAAAGATTTCCTTCATCCCTTAACTGCACTAGCTGTTCTACCACTTCATGCTCATCCAACTAAATAGGGGATTGAGAAGGAGAGTAAATCTCCTCTATCGGTCTTTCTTCTTCTTGTCTTTTCCTTTTTGGGGAAGGTGCCTGCACTGCTGGATCACCAAGTGGTCTTTTCCCTCTTGAAGTGGAAGGAACATCTTCACTTCCTTGTTGTGAGGTCAGAAGGATAGTATGTCCACTCTTCTTCTATACTGTGTACACCCCCTTAGGGATTAACTTCATATATTCAAGCTGGTTTAAGATCTACCTAGCCTTTTCTGGATCTGTCTTAGTCACAGATACCCTTTTCTCATTTACAGCACTCATGAGTCCCTCAAAATTCTCTATAAGGACATTAACTTTTCTAGCCCATGGTTCAAAACTAATCAATGGGTCATAAGTTTTATCAAAATTGTGAATAAAACCTATAGACTTGCTATAAATCACCCATTTTTCTTTCTTAATCTCCTGAGCTTGAAGGTCAAACTCATTTCTTATTATGTCTTCTAGAAAATTAATTGATGCTCAATAAGAGCACACCTCACCTTATCTTTGAACATGCCCAAAAGGAAACCCTTTATATCCGCACACCTCACTACTGCCTTTGACATTCTGTAGGGTTGCAAAACCTTATGCAAGTGCACCCATCCTCCTTTTGTAATTACATACTGATGTGCCAGAGTTACATCAGGAAAGAAAGTTCCTCTACCTTTGCCAGTGAGTGTGGTTTCTTGTAAATTTCCAATCTATCTTAAGATCTCAGCATATCCCAGCTTCAAAGAGACCTGATATGGAAAAATATAAGGCACCACTTTATTGCCATACACTCTAAATACTGTGGAGACTGGATATAAAATAATGTCTCCAAAATTATGGACAATGGTAATGTCCTTGCAGTAATCCATCGGCCTAATCAATCTTAATAACTCTCCTGGGATTCTTTGATTATCAAAAAATAAAAGAGACCTAAGCCTCGATGCAAAATCCCTATCAAAAGAAATAAAACTAGCATCAGTTCTGTCCCAGGACAAGGCTGTGGTCCACAATTGCACTGGGAGAGGCTCTCCATATCTTTCCTTCTCAATATTGACCGTTGTACTAAAAAACTTCTCACCCTTATACAAAAATATGTGCATAAGCATCGAGTACCATCCGAATGGTCTAGAGACCTTCATATTCTTAATCCCTACTAATCCTTCATGAATTATTTCAACCAAATGAGAAGAAAAGTCAAAAATGAGGGCTAGCTGGGGGTGGAGTGACTACACCATCATGAACATAAAAGGTACTAGCATATGAGTCTTCTCATCATGACCTAGGATCAAAGACAAAGACTTATAAACTTCTTGTGCACTTTTACTAAATAAATCTAACCTGATGGGCTCCAGTGTACTTGAACTGATAGCACACATTGATCCTATCTGATCAAAATATTGCCTTAGAGGCCCTGCCCTTAGATAATCCTTCTGTGCCTCATAAATCTCAGTGAACTCCATGAAATCTATTTTCTCCAATCCCACAAATGGTTCATTTAATGAGAAAACCTACCTAATCTCATCATCGGTAATGCTTATCAGGTCTCTTTCGCTTATATCCCTGACACATCTTGTCACAAGATCATAGCATTTAGCAATCTGTATTAACAATTCATCATCCATGAAAACCCCAGGGCATAACAACCTCCCAATGTCAAACTACCATACATTACTGAGGGGCACACAAGTGTTCCTTTGTGAATATGCTGATTTAAAAAGAATAAGACTGTTGTGCTTATCACCCACTTTAGCATCTCTCATCCAATTCCCTCTATCATAGAGACCTTCTGCAACTGAATCTGTAGGATGTCTCAGAGTGAGCTCTTTTACTCTTTGTGCCCCATTATCAAAAAATGAGAGCAACTGCATCAAATCCTCAAAAATTCCTCTCTTACTATATTCTGTTTGACCAGACAAATTCCTCTTGGGCGGCATTTTGAAAATAGGGCTTCTTACTAAGATATGAATTCCCAAGAAAACTTTAAACAATATCAACTGACAATAGGAAAGAAGACCCCACAAAGCTTTACAAATTTCAAATGACTTAAACATAGGAGAAAACCTACCAGGCACCTGAAAAATCTTCTGCTTGAAAGCACTGCATGAAAAATATATCACCAGAGAACATACGAGAGCAGTGAAGAAAAACAATAATCAAATTATGGTATATAACATCTACTAACGGCTCACAATTCTCCTACACATAACAAATTTATTTCACCATTACTGAGGTTTGCGGCCCTATCACTCACTGGATGTGAAAATGTCATTCAAGAGAAAAATTCAAATTCAAGCCGTTGATATATTTCATTTTCAACGCATCGGGCGGTAGACAATCTTATCAGCAAAATCCTATAGTACCTTTAGCATGCTAGTTCTCGACCAACAAGAACATTTCAAAATTAGCATGTGCAGAATTAAATTCCTTAAGTTCATCCTGGTCTGAGAAGGGATCTTTACACGTCAACATCACCCGTGGCCAATCAAAAATGACCGCCTCATCAATATATTTAACACAGAGGACCCACCAAATAGCTTCCATCTCTTTATCCAAATCAACGGTTGTCACTAAACCACAAAATTAAAACCTGAGCATCTCATCACAATGGTTTAACGACAACCGTGAGATCTTGCAGCATTTTAATCATCTGAGAAACTAAGGTCCCACTGCGACACATCAGCAGGCTCATATCAAATCAAAACACGCCATGCTATAAAAGACTGACAAGTGGACCCAGTCCCTTTTCCTTTCTAACTCAGAGCACTTTGAAAATAGTCAGAGCATAGCTGTTATCCAACCAATAAGAAGTAAACACGTCAAAGTGAACTGGCGCAATAAGGGGCCCACTAAGCACTTAAGTCTTTAAGAAGATCAGACGGTCGTTGCTATACCGCGAACTTAAAATCCTCACATCTTTGATCAACAGTATAACAAGAATCGTCTGATCAAACTGAAGATTAACCCTTTGGAAAACATGACCCCATAATCAAACACATCACCTTCTGTCAGTCAAATCACATTGTGCCATATTTTCATACGGGCGGGTCCCTTCTGACTATCCTTTATCATCTTTAAAAATGCATCAGCCACCACCTAGTTTTTCTGAGAACCAATAAGAACCAAAAAGATTGTAATGACCTGGCACTGTTAGGACCCACCAAACCTTTTTCAAACAAAGAAAATATGATGGCTGTCACTATACCGCAAGCTTAACATGCAAGCATCTTGGATCAACGGTATAACGACCACCGTAGATCTTTTTCACCCTTTAAAGTCTGCAAACTCTTCCTCCAATCAGGCCCGCCTTTGAGATAGGTGGCAACTCGTCACTATATCGCATGTCAGAGAAAATTGACAATTGGGGTCTTGCGGTGTAACGATAGCCACTCATTTTGGAAAGTGAAAACCTTAGGAAAATATACCCAAAACTTAGGCTTAGAGAAATAAAAAGGAGAAGAGGGGAATGGGGGCCAACAACCTTCTAACCGCAAATGCATGACTTAAAAAATGTTAAAGGCACATGCGGATTAGCACTCTTAGTGAATCAAAAATTTAACACAGGAAAATAAAAAGGGAACAAACCAACCTAGGGTTTTGGAAGTGAGGTAGGAAACCCAAGCCAAAAACCTAGATATTTCAAAGCTATAAACACGGAGTCAAGAAATATTTAAAAAGTGATAACAGTGGCTCTTGCTTGGGGACATGTATCTCCTACAAATACATTGAGAAACCAGAATCTCCTGGTACAGCAGACTAGAACAAAACTTTAGCCAAAAGCAGGGAACTATATACAAAAATTTACAACCAGACCTGTACAGGGATCACCGAACTTTAGGAAAAATAAAACTTTAAGAACTACCCATGAACAGGCGATTCCAGGAGTTCACCCACCATATTTGTCAGAAAATAAGAATTCACTCCCCATTTTTCTTCAATAATAAAAGGCCCTAACCAAACAGGGTCAAACTTTCCATGCCTGCCTTTGTCTTCAAGCCTTGCATTCCACATTAAAACCATATCTCCCTTTGTGAAAGATTTTTGGGTAGTCCTTTTATCATACAAGACTTTGCATTGGGCCTGCACCCTTTAATTTTTGTCATGTGCACCAACCCTTAATTCATTGAGTTGAATCAAATCATTCATCCTGATTACCATGTCTTCTTCTACATCATCATCATAAGCTTGAATGAACTGGTACATCTGTAGCAAATTGTTTTGAGGCAGTCTAGTATTAATCCCATATACTAAATCAAAAGGGGCACATCCTATTGCTTTTTTCATTATAACCCTATCAGCCCATAAAGCTTGTAATAATTTTGAATCCCAGGCTTTCTTATTTTTATCCAGAACTCTCTTCAGAATCTTGATCAAGCTTTTATTACTGGATTCTACCTGGCCATTGCCTTGTGGGTGGTAAACAAATGAGTATGAAATTCTAATACCATTATGTCCACAAAAATCAACAAACTCCTTTGATCTAAAACATAGTGCATTATCAACCACCATAGTTTCTGGGCAACCAAATCTTGTCAAAATATTTTGCATCATAAAGTCTGTCACTACTTTGCTAGTTGCCCTTCTTATAGGGATTACTTCAACCCATTTAGTAAAATAATCAGTTGCCACCAAGATATAAGAATGCCCACCACTAGACCTATTAGGGATCTCCCTAATGAAATCCATACCCCACTTCTAAAAAGGGGCTTGAACAGAAACAGGCCTGAGTGGAACATTCCCACTGAATTTCAACTTTCTTGAAAACCTTTGGCAGGGATCACATTTCTTAACAAACTGATGGGCATCTTTAAAAAGTGTAGGCCACCAAAAACCTACTCTAATGATCTTGTGAGCTGTAGTTTTAGCCATATAATGGCCCCCACAGACTCCACTGTGCATATCTTTTATCAGAAGTTCAGCCTTTTCTTGATCTATACATCTGAGTAAAACACCTTCATTGCTCCTCCACCAGAGCTCACCTTTTATAATTTCATATTTCATTGATTGGAGTCTGATAGTTCTTTTCTTATTATTATCCATCTCAGGGGGTAGGATCATCTTTTGCAAATATTGGACAATATCTTTGTACCATTCACAATAGTCCATATTGCATATATAAGGCCTATGATCCTCTTCCAACATATTTATTTGGTTTGCATTTAGATTACTCTGGGCCATCAACTTTGCCAGGCCTAATCCTCTTACCAGCTTTGTTATGTGGATATCAATGTTGAACTCTTGAATCCTATTTAACCACCTACATCTCCTTTCTGAGACCTCTTGTTGGACCAGGATATCCTTGACAGCAGCACTTGGTACATAAGAAACCATAGTAGGCCCTACCATATAACACCTAAATGTCTTGATAGCCTTGACTAAAGCATAAGCTTGTTTTTCAATAATATCATAATTTAATTCTGCTGCCTGCAAGGTTTTGCTGAAAAAGGAAATGGGTTGCTCAAAACCCTCAGCATTTTTTTGTAATAACACTGCAGCAATAGTGTGGGATGATGTAAAAGAAAAAACTTGTATTGGCTTGCTATAATCTGGCATCTTTAAGACTGGGGCATGCTTTATGGCCTTTTTAATGTCATTGAAAGCCTGAATTGCTTCAGTGTTCCATTCAACCTTCACTCCTTTCTTCAACATTTTGGATATGGGAATACTAATTTTTTCAAAATTTGTTATAAACCTTCTTAAGAAGTTAACCTGTCCTAAAAAAGATTGAATTCCTTTAACATTTTTTGGTAAAGTTAACTTGTCAATAGCTTCAACTCTTTTTGGATCTATCCTCACACCATCTTTTGAAACAATGTGCCCAAGTAACTTTCCTTCTGTTACACCAAAAGCACACTTCTCTGGATTCAAAGATACCCCATACTCTAATGCTCTGGTAAAAATCTTTTCAAGATGTTGACAATGTTGTTCTTCCTTTGCTGAGAAGGTTGTCAAATCATCCTGATAAACCACCATGAATCTATCAATAAAATCTGCAAAGGCTACATCCATGGCTCTTTGAAAAGTGGCACCAGCATTTGTCAATCCAAAAGGCATTCTTACATAGACATACATTCCCCATGGAGTTGTAAATGCAGTCTTGAATTGCTCTGTGTCTTTGACCATGACTTGATTGTAACCAGAAAAGTCATCCATCATGGACATAAACTTTGACCTAGTGACCTTTTGCAACATATTCTCCATGTTTGGTAATCCATAATTATCTTTCACAAAATTTATATTGAGATTCCTAAAATCCACGCATAGCCTGATATCATCATTTTTCTTTCTAACTGGTACTAGATTTGAAACCCAAGTGGAATGCCTAATAGGTTTAATTATTCCAGCATCTATCATCTTCTTGAGTTCACTCTGCATTTTAGGTGCCAAAGTAGGGTTAATAGGTCTCAACTTCTATCTAAAAGGCTTTGTGCCTTCCTTGAGGGGAATCTCATGCTGAAAAAGGTCCTCCCTGTAAGCCTTAAGATCATCATAAGACCAGGCAAAAACATGCCTAAATCTCCTGAGGAGATCAATCAAATTTTTTCTAATTCTTGGGGATAAAGACCTGCCTATATAGACCTTCCTAGGGGCTATCTTTGTGCCCAAATTTATTTCCTCTAGCTCATCAGTTTTAGCAAAATTAGCATGGAAAATTTTATCCTTGTTGTCAAATGCTCTTTCAAGAGAAACCAATCCTTTAGGAACTCTGTTTGATTTCAATTGCAACACTTCTTCCCCAAAAACAACATCCTTGCCATTTACTGTATTAACATAAGAGCTAAAATCCATTTCTTTGTTACCAAAGTGAGACTCACAATGGAGAAATCTTAATATGTCCTGATCATCAGAAAAAACTTGCCAGTTATCTAGATTGTCAGGGATGGAAGGCCTGGTCTGTACCTCCACATTTGAGACATCTGTAAAAGTAGCATCCTCTGGTCTAAGGGAAATATTTTCTAATAGGTCAGCCATTCTATTAGAACTTCTCTCCATCCAATAGATATTAAAAGCTCTAAAGCTTTCAATCTCATCCCACACAGCATTCCTATATTGTTTCAACTTTTGATTCTTGGAAGCATACTTTGACCTTATTTGGGATACAACCAATTTAGAGTCACCAACTACTTTTAAACATCTTATGCCATGTCTTGATGCCAGTCTCAAACCAATTAACAGAGCTTCATACTCTGCAACATTATTTGTGCAAGTAAACAACAAGGAAAATGAGTACTCGAAAGTTTTACCATTAGGAGATATGAGCAGTATTCCAGCTCCAGATCCTTCCTTGCTACTTGCACCATCAAAATACATAGTCCAAAGATCATCTAGGTCAATCCATCCTTCTTGATTTTCTAATCTATAGGTAGGGTCAACACCTTCATCTTCCTCCTTGTCTTGGACCTTGAAGGCATTGATGTCAATATCAAGGAAACAATTCATGTTGTCTGACTCCTCTTCTTCTATCATGTGTGGAGTTCTGGATTCTCTAGTAACCCTGATACTCTCCCCCTCAAAATTGAAAGTGGAAAATGATAGGTCACATTGTATGCTTCCTCCCATAGATGCACTCCATTTCCTTGATAGCAGCATCCCATACTGGGGAGGAATATCCACTACTAAAACACTCATAGTCAATAATTTATTAGGATAAGCATCCAACCTATAAGGCAAGGCTTTAATGGTACCAACAACTGGCACTTCTCTTGAATACATTTCTTGGCATCTACCATGGGGTGAATCTACTTTCAATCCTAAAGACTTCATGATCTCAGTTGGCATAACGGTATTCGATGCTCTAGAATCAATCATGCAATTTTTTAGCAATTTTCCATTTATTTGTAAAGTCAAGAAGAAAGGGTCAACTGTTCCTACTATGGTATTGACAACATTTGTATCCAAGTAAATCTGAGGAATTTCAGAAATAATCTCCTCACTATAGTTTTCATCTTTATCATTTACCACTGCTATTTTCTTTTCAGTTCCTCCTAATTTTTGAGGATCGGTATGTACTATGCTTTGTACCCAGTTTAAAGCATTCTTCTTATGTTCATCTATTCTCATTATTTCTAATAATGGAACTTTGACAGTGATTTGAGATAGTAATTTATTCATATCAACTGGAATATATTTTGAATCAACTACCTCTGATTTTAGATCCTCAGTCGTTTTATCAACTTCCTGGATGGGTACCTCTGTAGGTATATCAACTTGAGCTTTGTCCTTATTTTGTATAGTAGGTGATACCTCAGTTGCTAGCCTTGGTTTTACTTTATACACAACATTGGGTTTAACATTCCTCTTTACCTTAACCTTATCAGTATGAGGAGAATCCTTGATCTTTTCTTGTGATGTTTTCTTTATAAAAATGCCAACAGGCTTGGGATCTGAATCACCCATAACTCTATTCCTCAAATTATAATTTGCCTTTGCTTGAGTAACCAAATTTTCTATTATCAAAGCGATCTCTTCATTAGAAGGTCTTCTCAAGGTAGTGGCTGAGTCATTTTTTTGAACATTGCATTGAATGTTGTCTGGCTCATTATCTTCATTATCTGAAAAGACTTGCTGATGGTACAATTCATTTCTGGCTTGGGAAAATGAGGCATCCTAATTTTCATCTTCCTCGGCAGAATCTATTTCACTCAAAATATGAGAAGAAATCATCCCACACCCTCGATCATCATAAGGCTGTTCCTCCGTGCATTCTTGTTCTTCCTGAGGAGACATGTTTTGGGATATGGCACAATAATCAGGGTCATGGGGTGATTGACAGACAATGCACCATGGGATATCTTCCATTACATTCATTGAATTTCTTTGTAATGGGTCAGAGGTTTTATTATTTGGTCTATCCCCCTTGTCTGGGCTAAAAGGTTTCCCATCCTTCCATTGAGTATTGTAAGGAAAGTTCTGCATCCTTGGCAATTTATTAAAATTGTTGAAGGGAGGCTTGTCTCCTCTTGCAGCTTTATTATTTCTATTTTCACCAGGTTTCAGATCCTTAATTGCCTTAAGAATTTGTTTCAAGCTTTCCTCATCCTTTGGTTTAACACTTTGGGGCTTTCCTTGATCTTTTCTATTTAACAAAGGTGATCTGTTATCTTCTCTCCTTCCCAAATTCCCTGAGATTCTCTGATTACTTTCTATATTCATAGCTAACTTGTAGGCTTCAACAAGGCTCCTTGGGTTTTTGTCTCTCAATAAGTAACCCATTTTTGAGTCAAAGGCATTTAAATATGTAACAAGGCATACCCTGTCATCCAATCTAATGACTTGCAATAGTTTGTGCATGGCCTTTTGAAACCTGACATTAAATTTAACAACATCTTCATTGAAATCCTTTTTTATGTTATTGAATTCATTTAGCATAAAGCCCTCATGTGTCTTATCACCATATTGCTCCTTAAAACAATGCCTAAGCTGATTCCATGAACCTATGCTACCATGAGGCAAAGCTCTAAACTAGTCTCTTGAATCTTCTGTTAAAGATTGCACAAATAATTTCATAATAACATCATCTGGTACAATATTGTAATCATCAATTACATCAATGAATTTTTTTAAATGTTCTTCACAAGTTACAACATTGCTTCCTATAAATTTAGGGAGCTTTTTTCTAATTTCTTCAGGGATGGGGTTGGGATAACCAGGAATGCCATTGAAAACTAACTGCTTGCACCTTTCATGTATAACACCTAAATTTGGAAAACCAACACCCTGGGATGTGGATGCATTTGTATTTGTAGTAGCAAAACCATTAAGTCCTCTTGGTAGGGGAATGCCATCTATCTAATTAGTTGGGTGTGCAACATCAACTCCTTGTGTCATATTCAAAAAACCAAAATCTGTAGGTCCTGTAGACCTCTTAAGAAAATCAATTTTCTTTTTCATTTCTAATGTTGCTGCTTCTAATTCTACCTTTTCTAGGTGTTTAGCTAGCAACTCTTGCTCTTTCTTGGCTTTTTCCAAATCTGCCTCCAGTCTTAAAGACTGGTCAAGATTTTGCTTAGGGTTGACAGGTTCATTAATTGAAATACCTATGTCTTTTTGTTTCCCCTTATCCTTTGGAACCCATGTTTCAAAATTCTTGTAAACAACAGGAAGCTCATTTGTCTATTCAGGGATGGGAACATAGTTTATAGCCTCTAAGTCTAACAGTTGTCTTTTTAACTGTTTAGCCCGTATCATAGCTTGTCTAATTCTTTCTTCCTTATCCCTATCCCTTTATTCTCTGATAGCAGCCTGTTCCTGAATCCTTCTTTCTAGTTGATGAACTTCCTCAAATATATCTTCAGAGTCAGGAAAAGTCATTTCAGATTCATTCTGTTGTGCTTGAGGATTTTCTTGCTAACCTTGAGACTTTTGAAGGCCCTGTGGTATTGAGGAACCAAGGGTGAAAGGAGGAAGAAAATCCTGACCCCCTCTACTCTTACTTCTTGACCTTCCTTACCTTTGTGGATTCACCCTCCTATTCTGGGATATTCCTTCACCCTCTTTCTCTATGGGGGAGTAATAATCTTCATATTGATTAAGTCCTAAATCAACCGCCTCCTCATATTCTGAGGCATTTCCTTCTTGACTAGGAGGAGGAATATTATGCCGTCTAGGGTTTCCCCTCTGTCTCTAAGTCATGGACATATCATTGGTATCTTTGTCCTTCTTACCTTGGTTTCTTCTAGATGTAATAGGAAGCCCACCCTGCAGACTTTCCTCAGGGTGTTCCCTACTATATGACCTTGTATTTTTAAAACTCATACTGCTATATTTTATAAAGCACTAATCATAAAAATGTTCAGAGTCACCACTCACGGAGTGTGAGATGATATCAAAAATTTTAAAACTAACTCTTTGCACTTTCAAAGGAAACCACTAGATATGATAAACAAGCCAGCCAGGAGTCAAAGCTCTACTTGTACCCACGTTGTTTATAACTAATTTATAACACCAGAGACATCAAATGATTTAAATAGCCAGGTCAGGAGTCCAGCTCAACTTGGAACCTGCACTATTTACTCTTGACAATATTTCTCTATTCTCCAGTAGAATCACTGATCTAATGGTGACCTGGGAAAGCTGAATCAATCTAGGTAATGAAATTTTGAAAGTTTATAACATAAATAGTGATTCAGAATTAATTTTGCTTCTTTATTATGCTCTACTCCCTAGCAGAGTCACCATCTTGTTGGTGACTTGGATGGGTCAAATCTATCTAAGTTATATAATACTGATAATCTGTGATGTCGCAATAACCAGAGATTCTTGACAAATCTATTCTTTTGTTATGTCCTCCCCAGTAGAGTCACCATCTTGTTGGTGTTTGAAAATGCTCCCCAGTAGAGTTGCCATCTTGTTGTTGTTTGAAAATGCTTATGCCAACTAGGGCTGCCAATATGCCTATGATGGATATTAAGGATTGGTTAGTTCCAAATGTGAGCAATCTATAGGCAACTGGACCAACTATAGGGATGGATATTCCCTCTTCTGCTTCTGGCTCTCTGAAACCAAGGCGGGTGCACCTGATCCAATAGTTGTAATTCTAACTGATAACTTCAACTCTACCCCTTATTTCTTTATTGGATCTTTTAACAGATAAAAATAGTGAGAGAATACTAAACAACAACCTATTGTTCATTGATCCTCCATCACTGGGTAGGACAATACATAAATGTAAATAAAACTAAAATTACTGGTAATGATTTTAAGATTTTGGAATTTTGAAATCTGAATCACCTTCTCAAAACAAAGATAGGAGAATACAGGCCAGTGTCTTATCCATTGGGCAACAGAGTTAGAAAATAGAAAGGATCCCAAAACAACTTTGAGAACAACTAATTTTTGAAACATAAATACAAATACCCCAACTCTTCCCTACTTACAAATAATCCTTATGCGAATTCAATGAACATATATTTTACTTTGAGTAATATTTAATCCAACCCTAGGTCAGAACTCAAAGTGAGATACATACACATAAACCCTAAAATAGGCTTAAAGATTCATAGAACAAACACAATGGAGAGGTAAAGATTTGATATTTGTATTAAGTATAACCATGATCATTTACATACCTCATATTCTGAATAACAAACTTACTGGACAATGGTGCCAACTTGTATCTCTTCTCTATTATCTTGACAAAATCATACAAATTTACAATCCTCGACTGAGGATTAGGGCTTTAGAATTTCCTTTTTCTTCTTACACCTAACTCACTCAATGCCTAGAATGACCATGGGAAATCCTTTTCTATACAAGGAGATGCAATAAGCTTCTAGTCATTCTGGGGTTTACAAAATATCAACCCTAAAACTTTACAACAACTACCAAATTTATAATAAATACACTCAGTCACAATGGTGAGGAAATTGCAGTTGAGCCGACCTTCTTTATGTCTTTTAATGTAGTCCCTGGCCAGCTGTTAACAAATCTGATCTGTAATATTTGCTGTCCATTCTGTAATGAATATTTTCTCATATCTCAACCAACTTTATGACTCAAAATTAACTGCTCTGATCTACTTTATGAAGCTGGCGGTGTATCTTCACTCTCCACAGCTGGCATGTACTGATATCTCCATTTATTATACACCTCTTCACTTGGGAACTCAAACTTAACAAATTCATCCTTCCCAGTAGACAACTGTTCCCATTCACTTATGATCTGTGTGATTTTCTATTGAATGGTGTCAAACATCAATCTGGCATTTATCAACATTTTAATTGTGCCACTGAAAGAAGACTTATCACTTAAAACATTAGTGATTTGTTCTATGAGGAGTCCATCTAACTCCTCCCTCCACTAATAAGCTTCCTTAAATTCTCCTTTGTCTGTGAAAATAGGAGGCACCAGTTCATAACTTGAAAGCATTAATTCAGTTTTCAACATACTTGTTCTCCTGATAAAATTATACATAAAAATATTGAAATGCACCAACTTCTTCACAATTTGATGCAATGGCTTTATTAAAGGATCGAGGTCTTCCTGTCCCTTGGATAACATACGAAATAGTTTTACATTGGGAGACCTTTCAATCTATCTTTTCAAAATTGGAGCCATTTCATCCTTCTCTTTATTAAAAACCTTAAGCAAATAAATTAACCTATCCATATGGCCATGTATAATAGAAGGCTTTAAATCTACTGCAAACTCCATAATCGCCCCTACTATTTTTCCTTCACATTTCTGATTTGCCAAAGCTGTAGCCTTTGCGTTCTCATTCCTTTCCTTTTCCAATTATACCCTGATTTCCCTCAATTTATTTGTTTCCTCTGTCAGCTTCAACTTCTCCCAAGCAACCCTTGCATCCATATCTATTTCTGGGAGTGGTGAGGGTGGAAATTTAATTATTGGGATTGAAGATGAAGCCACCGTGGGCTTATCAAAAATTGCTAATTGAGGAGATCTTTGATCCTGTGGCCCTGATAACTAGACAATTAGTTTGTCCTTTTAAATTATCTCAACTTTGAGCTCATTATAAGATTTAAGGACCATTTCAAATTTGAGCCTAAGCTCTTCCTTTTCTCTGGCATCCTTCTCCGCCACACTAACATTGAACTTGGTAGTTTCAAGAATTAAATTAGATGCCTCCACACCAGATGTTTCTCCCACTCTCTCAACCATCAGGCTCCTTGTATATCCTGTGGAGAAATCACTCTTCTTCCCTTTATTTTTATCTTTATCTAAAGACCACATGACCAGAGCAACATGATCTTTAGAAAAAGTAATTCCCCTAGCTGCTTGCTTAGCCTATTCTAGTGTAGCTAGGGTCTTTACCTTGCTCTTCCTTACTTGGTCAAAAATAATGGCATCAGCAATGTCCCATTCTGGTAGGATCAGAATCCCTACTTTATGAATCATGGTTCTCCCTTCTTCTGGAGTGATCTTCTCAAATTGTCTAGCCATTTGTGCCTTGGTCTCCTCTTCTATCTCTTTTACATCTTTATCAGGGGATTCTTCCTTCTTCTTCTCACAAATCTCCTTAAACTGATTGATTTTCATTCTCCATAAGAACTGTGAGAAGGCCCTGGTTTTAACAAAATCATCATTGGCAAGGAAAGAGTCACTTGCCTATTTTAGAATAGGGTCTATTTGTTTACCCTCAAATTCTTCTACTGTGAGATCCATGGCCACCTCTTTAGGTGCCTCCGGCATTCCCTCCTGCAAATATTCATTAAAAACAAAAAGATTTCCTTCATCCCTTAACTGCACCAGCTGTTTTTCCAATTCATGCTCATCCAACTGAATAGGGGATTGAGAAGGAGAGTAAATCTCCTCTGCCAGTCTTTCTTCTTCTTGTCTTTGCCTTTTTGGGGAAGGTGCCTGCACTGCTGGATCACCAAGTGGTCTTTTACCTCTTGAAGTGGAAGGAACATCTTCACTTCCTTATTGTGAGGTCAGAAGGACAGTATGTCCACTCTTCTTCTGTACTATGTACACCCCCTTAGGGATTAACTTCATATATTTAGGCTAGTTTAAGATCTGCCTAGCCTTTTCTGGATCTATCTTAGCCATAGATACCCATTTCTCATTTACAACACTCACGAGTCCCTCAAAATTCTCTATAAGGACATTAACTTTTCTAGCCCATGGTTCAAAACTAATCAATGGGTCATAAGTTTTATCAAAATTGTGAATAAAACCTATAGACTTGCTATAAATCACCCATTTTTCTTTCTTAATCTCCTGAGCTTGAAGGTCAAACTCATTTCTTATTATGTTTTCTGGAAAATTAAATTGATGCTCAATAAGAGCACACCTCACCTTATCTTTGAAAATGCCCGAAAGGAAACCCTCTGTATCCACACACCTCACTACTACCTTTGACATTCTGTAGGGTTGCAAAACCTTATGCAAGTGCACCCATCCTCCTTTTGTAGTTACATACTGATGTGCCAGAGTTACATCAGGAAAGAAAGTTCCTCTACCTTTGCCAGTGAGTGTGGTTTCTTGTAAATTTCCAATCTGTCTTAAGATCTCAGCATATCCCAGCTTCAAAGGGACCTGATATGGCAAAATATAAGGTGCCACTTTACTGCCATACACTCTAAATACTGTGGAGACTGGATATAAAATAATGTCTCCAAAATTATGGACAATGGTAATGTCCTTGCAGTAATCCATCAGCCTAATCAATCTTAATAACTCTCCTGGGATTCTTGGATTATCAAAAAATAAAAGAGACCTAAGCCTCGATGCAAAATCCCTATCAAAAGCAATAAAACTAGCATCAGTTCTGTCCCAGGACAAGGCTGTGGTCCACAATTGCACTGGGAGAGGCTCTCCATATCTTTCCTTCTCAATATTGACCATTGTACTAAAAAACTTCTCACCCTTATACAAAAATATGTGCATAAGCATCGAGTACCATCTGAATGGTCTAGAGACCTTCATATTCTTAATCCCTATTAATCTTTCATAAATTATTTCAACCAAATGAGAAGCAATGTCAAAAATGAGGGCTAGCTGGGGGTGGAGTGACTGCACCATCATGAACATAAAAGGTACTGGCATATGAGTCTTCTCATCATGCCCTAGGATCAAAGACAAAGACTTATAAACTTCTTGTGCCCTTTTACTGAATAAATCTAACCTGATGGGCTCCGGTGTACTTGAACTGATAGCACACATTGATCCTATCTGATCAAAATATTGCCTTAGAGGCCCTGCCCTTAGATAATCCTTCTGTGCCTCATAAATCTCAGTGAACTCCATGAAATCTATTTTCTCCAACCCCACAGATGGTTCATTTAATGAGAAAACCTGCCTAATCTCATCCTTGATAATGCTTATCAGGTCTCTTCCGCTTATATCCCTGACACATCTTGTCACAGGATCATAGCATTTAGCAATTTGTATTAACAATTCATCATCCATGAAAACCCCAGGGCATACCAACCTCCCAATGTCAAATTGCCATACATTACTGAGGGGCGCACAAGTGTTCCTTTGTGAATATGCTGATTTAAAAAGAATAAGACCATTGTGCTTATCGCCCACTTTAGCATCTCTCATCCAATTCCCTCAGTCATAGAGACCTTCTACAACTGAATCTCTAGGATGTCTCGGAGTGAGCTCTTTTACTCTTTGTGCCCCATTATCAGAAAATGGGAGCAACTGCATCAAATCCTTGAAAATTTCTCTCTTACTATATTCTGTTTGACCAGACAAATTCCTCTTGGGTGGCATTTTGAAAATAGGGCTTCTTACTAAGATATGAATTCCCAAGAAAACTTTAAACAATATCAACTGACAATAGGAAAGAAGACCCCACAAAGCTTTACAAATTTCAAATGACTTAAACACAGGAGAAAACCTACCAGGCACCTGAAAAATCTTCTGCTTGAAAGCACTGCATGAAAAATATATCGCCGGAGAACATACGAGAGCAGTGAAGAAAAATAATAATCAAATTCTGGTATATAACATCTGCTAATGGCTCACAATTCTCCTACATGTAACAAATTTATTCCACCATTACTGAGGTTGGTGGCCCTATCACTCACTGGACGTGAAAATGTCATTCAAGAGAAAAATTCAAATTCAAGCCGTTGATATATTTCATTTTCGGAGCATCGGGCGATAGACAATCTTATCAGCAAAATCCTATAGTACCTTTAGCAAGCTAGTTCTCGACCAATGAGAACATTTCAAAATTAGCATGTGTAGAATTAAATTCCTTAAGTTCATCCTGGTCTGAGCAGCGATCTTTACATGTCAACATCACCCATGGCCAATCAAAAATGACTGCCTCATCAATATATTTAACACAGAGGACCCACCAAATAGCTTCCATCTCCCTATCCAATTCAACAGTTGTCGCTAGACCACAAAATTAAAACCCAAGCATCTCATCCCAACGGTTTAATGACAACTGTGAGATCTTGCAGCATTTTAATCATTTGAGAAACTAAGGTCCCACTGCGACACATCAGCGGGCTCATATCAAATCAAAACACGCCATGCTGTAAAAGACTGACAAGTGGACCCAGTCCCTTTTCCTTTCTAACTCAGAGCACTTTGAAAATAGTCAGATCACAGCTGTTATCCAACCAATAAGAAGTAAACACATCAAATTGAACTGGTGCAATAAGGGGCCCATTGAGCACTTAAGTCTTTAAGAAGATCAGACGGTCGTCCCTATACCATGAACTTAAAATCCTCACATCTTTGATCAATGGTATAACGAGAATCATCTGGTCAAACTGAAGATTAATCCTTTGGAAAACATGACCCCACAATCAAACACATCACCTTCTATCAGTCAAATCACATTGTGCCATGTTTTCATATGGTCGGGTCCCTTCTGACTATCCTTTACCATCTTTAAAAATGCGTCAGCCACCACCTAGTTTTTCTGAGAACCAATAAGAACCAAAAATATTGTAATGACCTGGCACTGTTAGGACCCACCGAACCTTTTTCAAACAAAGCAAATCTGATGGTTGTCACTATACCACAAGCTTAACATGCAAGCATCTTGGATCAACGGTATAATGACCACCGTAGATCTTTTTCACCCTTTAAAGTCTGCAAAATCTTCCTCCAGTCGGGCCTGCCTTTGAGACAGGTGGCAACTCATTGCTATATCACATGTCAGAGAAAACTGACAATCAGGGTCTTGTGGTGTAACAACAGCCACTCATTTTGGAAAGTGAAAACCTTAGGAAAATATACCCAAAACTTAGGCTTAGAGAAATAAAAAGGAGAAGAGGGAAACGGGGGCCAACAACCTTCTAACCGCAAACGCATGACTTAAAAAATGTTAAAGGCACATGTGGATTAGCACTCTTAGTGAATCAAAAAGGTAACATGGGAAAATAAAAAGGGAACAAACCAACCTAGGGTTTTGGAAGTGAGGGAGGAAACCCAAGCCAAAAACCTGGATATTTCAAAGCTATAAACGTGGAGTCAAGAAATATTTAAAAAGTGATAACAGGATCTTTATTGATAAATGATAGAATCAAATGTGATAATGTTTATTGGGTAAAAGGACTAAATTAAAATTTTCTAAGTGTAGCACAGCTTAATAACTTAGGTCACTGAGTGGGATTTGAAAGCAATAAGGTAAAGATCTATGATGAAAATGGAAAGCTTGTCAGAACAGGAGGCCAATCAAAAGGTAACTTATTTTATCTTGACAATGCTGAGACTTCTTGTTTACTTGTGAAAAATGAAGATGCATGATTATGGCATAAGAGGTTATGTCATGTAAATTTTGATAACATGATTAAGATCAGTAAAAAGAGAAAAGTTAGAGGATTTCCTAGTCTAACAAAACTTGATCATGTTATGTGTCATCAATGTTAGAAAGGGAAGATGACAAAATGTACTTTTAAAAGTAAGGACTACTCATCTAAAGAAATCTTGGAGTTGGTTCGCATTGACTTATGTGGTCCCATGAGAACTCAAAGCTACTATGGAGATAGATACTTTTTTTTTTATGACTATACTAGATTGATGTTAGTTATGTTCTTAAAAGGAAAATATGAGGCATTCAAACTATTTAAATGGTATAAGGCTAAAGTAGAAAAAGAAACCGGAAAAGTATTGAAATGCTTAAGGTCTAATAGAGGAGGTGAGTTTATTTCTGATGAATTCACTAACTTTTGTAATGAGCATGGTATAAAAAGATAGGTTTATGCACCTAGAACACCACAACAGAATGGAATTATTGAAAATAGAAATAGATCTATTTTTTATTGTGCTAGAACATTGATGATTGAGAAAAATGTTCTACAAATGTACTACAAAGAGGTAGTTAGAACAACTGTATATGTCTTGAACCATTTTCAACTAAAGAAAGACATAAAAAAGACACCCTACGAGTTATGGTTTCGATAGACACTGAGTGTAAGTTATTTTAGAATTTTTGGTAGCAAGTGTTATATTCTAAAAGATGATAGGAATGGAAAATTTAACTCTAAAGGTGATGAAGAAATATTCTTATAATATTCTACTAAAATTAAAGCTTACAAATGTCTAAACAAAGTTACTAATAAGATGATAGAAAGTGCTAATGTAAAATTTGATGAGTTTGCTAATAAGAATGATGTAGAAAGCATGAAGGAGCTGAAAGACTATGGTAGGTTCACTTATGTTGAAGATCCAAAGTATTTACCAAAGCCACAGGCTAAGTCTACCGAGAATCAAGAAAATGCTACAGACAATCAGTAAAATGGACACCAAAAATTAGGAACAAGTGACCGAGAAAGAAACTGTACCTGAAGAGAATGATGAACAAAGGAGAAATCAAGTGCTAGCAATATTTGTTAGAAGACATCATCCTGAGAATAAAATAATTGCAGATAAGAAAGATTGCATGATGACAAGAAGTAAGTTGAGACAAAACACATGTTAGTTTGTGAGTTTGAACTGAAGAATGTTAAGGATGCACTTGAAAATGAGGAATAGATAAATTATATGAATGATGAGATTGAAAAAATTGAAAATAATAAGACACGAACCTTAGTGCCTAGACCAAAAGATAAAAATGTTATCGGTACTAAGTGGATTTTCATAGATAAGCTGAATGAGAATGGAGAAGTTACAAGGAATAAGGCAAGACTTGTTTGCAAGGGATATGCATAAGAAGAAGGTATTGATTATGGTGAAACCTTTGCACCTATTGCTAGATTGGAAGGAGTTTCAATATTGCTTGCCTATGCTACACATAAGGGATTTAAGGTATATCAAATGGATGTGAAATCAGTATTTCTAAATGGAATACTTGAGGAGGAGGTCTACATAGGACAACCGAAAGGGTTTTTTGATCTGAATTAGAGAGACATGGTATGTAGATTGCACAAAGCTTTATATAGATTGAAGCAATTACTGAGGGCATGGTATGAAAGGTTGCATGCCTATCTTATAAGTATTGGCTTTGTAAGAACTAGTGAAAATAGTAACATGTACATGAAAGGAGATTTTGATGATAACATTTTGATTGCTGCAATATTTGTTGATGATATAATCTTTGGTGGACAAGATCATATTTGCAAATCCTTTGCTGATGAAATGAGAAAGGAATTTGAGATGTCTATGTTTGGAGAGATTAAATTTTTTCTAGCTTTGCAGATCATACGATAGAAAGATTGGATTTTCGTCACACAATCAAAATACATTAAAGAAGTATTGAAAACTTTTGGCATGGAATATGCTAAACCTATGGGAACACCAATGGTGATTGGCCACAAATTAACAAAAGATGATGAATCTCTCAAGGTAAATAAGAATCTGTATTGATCTATGATTGGTAAACTAATGTATGTAGTACACAATAGGCCTGATATTGCACACAGTAGGGATTGTGGCAATATTTTTTGCCAATCCTAAATATTCACATATGGTTGTTGTAAAGAGAATCTTGACATATTTGAAGAAAACGTAGGACTATGGTTTATGGTACACATTGCAAGGAATATTTGAGCCTAAAGTTTACACCGATGTAGATTGGGCTAGAAACATAGATGACTGGAAGAACAAAAGTGGTGAAGCATTATTTTTAGAGGAAAGGCTTGTGACTTGGATTAGAAAGAAACAAGCATGCATTTCTTAGTCCACTGCTTAAGTAGAGTATGTTGTTGTTGCTACAATTTTTTCAAATATAGTCTGGATTAGATAATTGTTGGAAGGAATGAATGGGGTAATCAATGACTCAATGATTATATATTGTGACAACACCAATACTATAAACATTTCAAAGAATCATGTGATGCATTCAAAGATAAAGCATATATCAATCAAGTATCACTACTTAAGGGAACAAGTTCAAGAGAAGAAATTACAACTAGAATTTGTAACATCTAAGGAACAACTTGATGACATCTTTACTAAACCATTACCAAAGGATACATTTGAATATTTGAGAACTAGACTTGGGGTTCGTCCCCTGTCTAGTAGTCACTAATATGATTTGGAGGTTGCATCAACCTAAACTTATCAAAAGATCATTCATGTTGATGCACATAGCTCACACTTTGGATTCACTCTAAGGTTGTGAAAAATTGTATAAGATGGAACATAAATTTTTTTATATGTACACTGAAGGTACATGATATGAACTACACAAAAAATAATATTTAGCTGCGAGAGAGCTATTTGTATGTTTTATTTTGCATTGTTGTCAAAGGGAGAGAGATTGAATATGAAAAAGTAATCAGTTACCAAGAACACACATAAAGGGAGAGACTTGAATATTTGTTGCTAAGAACAATAGGAATCGGAGAGATAAAAAGATCAAATCCACAGGGAGAGTCTGCACTTGTAATGCTATTATGTTTTGTAGTGATTAAACATATCAAATTTGAACTCACCAAGCTAAAAAATTTTCTTACATATTTGTAGAATACATGTTTGGTATGTGCATGACATATTTTATATTGCTTGTATTGCCATCAATGCCAAAGGGAGAGATTGTTGAACTACAACTGATTGAATATATGAATGAACTGAAGAAATAGTGATTAGATATCACTGACTACTAAAATGATATGGAAGATGATTAAATCAATCAATATGCTATCATTGATGTCAACTAGTCTTGACAATATTTATCATGTTAGTTACAAACATCTAACCATCTTTCAGAGTAAGGAAATATGAAGAACTGATATATCTACAAGAAAAAGATAGATATGATAGATAAGGATAAGGAAAACATTGGGTAGCTTATTGATGAGTCTATGGCTTCATATTGTTGATCTGATTATGTTGCATTAATCTGTTATAAAGAAAAGAACTAAAATTGAATAAGACATTGTGGTTGGTAATTGAATATTTCTGTATACACTGAGAAAAGTGTTGTGTATACCGACTGATAGTATCAACCTATTAGAATAACTAAGAGGGGGGGTGAATCAGTTATCCAGTGTCCCAAAACAAAATGTATAATTCAAAAAAAATTCTTCAATTTCTGCTCCTCGGTAAACAATGATTACTTTCACTATCTATGCTTTTATAGATTACCAGTCTAATACCATAATAATTACCAATCAAATCTAACATGTAACATGTAAATTATGATAACAAACAAATATCACAATCAACACATAACACTAGAGATTTAACATGGAAACCTTGTAAAGGGAAAAACCACCTAGGACCTACAACCCAAAAATTGTTCATTCTTCTAAAGTGAGGTCAGCTAAGACCCAACCCTATTAAAGGTTTGCAAACACACTATCAGGTGTGACCTTGTTAGAGGATTTTAGACTAGAAGTTATCATCCAACCAGCATTCACTATGGGGTTGACAGGATAACAATGTTCATTCTATGAATGATACATCATAAAACTTTCAAAGTCCACTCAATTAAGAGATTTTGACTATATACAATGGTTAAATATGTAACATTAAATGATCTACCTTAATACAACTTCAATTTCAAATTACTGATCAATATTTAGTCCATAAAAATCCTTCTGATCAATATTTCACTTCAGATTCAATACTATATCAACTTACTATCCATTGGTAATTGCTCTTTGTAGCTCGGTGATTGTTCTGCAGCTCAGTTCTTACTTAACCAATATGATCAGAATGCAAGAAAACCTTATTCACATGATATTCCTATAGTTTCTACTTCTTGTGGCATCATTCCATAATGAAATTCCAATATCTTATATAGACGGGTAAATCATTTTCTTCTCCACCATCAGATTTTGCCGCTTAACCACATTCATAGATTTTGTTGCTTCAAACTTTCTTGACTGACGTGTCAATAACACATTTCAATCTGCTCCATTGGATCTTCCTTTAATTTTGTTAGTCATTGATCTTCATAACAAACATTATCTATTATCATGGAAATCTAGGTACTTTACATCTCATCAATCTTATCGGCTAAAATAATCATTTAATTCATTTTGTTTTGCTCGGTTAACAAATAAATGCATCGGTGAACACTGCTTGGTTAATACTATAATCTATATACACTACACACTATCGGTGTATACTAGAATTGCTTCATTTACTGACAACACTACTTTGTGTCTTTCAGCTCTATTGGGAGTTCCCTTTGATCTTCAACTTGCAGATTTATACTTTGATGGATAACTTTAATATAACTTTGACTCTATCACCACTCCAAAGTCTACAAGGAAGAGGGCCAATTAACAAGGATCAAGAGAGATCCTCCTACACTTTGAGCCTTATTACTCAAGCAGGTGTACCCTTGATTCACTTCTTGAAAGGAATCACTAAATGATATACAACTATATACTCTTTACTAACTGCTTTAAGATTTTATCATTTGAATGTTTGTGTGTGTGGTTGATGACAATGAAATGCCTCCAGAGGATGGACCAGTGCCTTAACCTAGGGCAAAGAGTCATCCAATTACATACATCTGTTGAATACCTTAATTCAAACATAATTGAATCCAGGATAAGTGCTTTTCCTATTACCCTTCTCCCTCAGACACAAGGACATCAGATTCCTGCTCAGTTGCAAACTCACTGAACCCACCCAAAAGACTTTAATCCTATTTTTGTTAGGAACTCAGAGATGACTTCACAATACTCTTTGTTTACCATATGCTAACACACTTTGTGACATTAACATATATGAGCTTAGAACCGAAACAAGAAGACATGCACAAACGCAAGATTGGAACTCAATAACATCCTTATTAACATATTCAGGATCAATATACAATTGAAACAACACAAAGGTAGGAAATACCCAAAATCTAGCTCCTCTATTAGTATAACAATATCAACAACTAGCTGGGATCAAAGAAAGTTTGGAACCCCTGCAAAATCAAAATCTCTACAACTTAAACTCCCTAGTCATCTTAGAATTCTCAAAGAGAATGCAACAAGCTATAGATGACTTAGGGTTAGGGTTTCAACCACCCAACCAACTAGAAATGGTCAAAAATTTATTATAGGGGTGGAAACCCAAGCAACCAGGAGAAAGAAAATCCTGGAATGATCCTCAATCATGAAAATTTCTTTGTGAAGGTACTGAGAATCATGAACAACACTCAAAATGTCAACCCTGCAACACACCTTGAGCATAAAACCGCATAGTACAAACCCTGTAGATGATCACTAAACACCCTAGACCACACTGCAATGGCAAACAGATCATCTCTCACCAACACCAGTCACTTCTGCATTGAATTCTAGTCCTTCTGGCCATAGGAAACCCTTCAAAATTTTGAATTTGAAATCAAATGACTACTTTATGGCACTTTTAGCAAATCTACGATTGATATTTGAAATTAGGTTTACTTTAAGTCATTACCGTCTGATCTTCATGTTTTGCGGGCTTTATGATTTACCTCTTAAAAGGGCCCCAGTCAAATTTAGTGAACTAGCGACAAAGGTTTTTGCTAGTTCATGAAACACTTTATCTCTCCACCATTAAGTTTAGTGATTCCATGAATGCTTGTTCACCGAACTACTAAAACACTTAGAGAACCACTGCTAATTCATGTGAACGAGTGAAGCCTTTGAACTTTTTCGGCACCGCAAACCTTTTGACCCCACCTGGGCCCTCTTTATGCCATTTGTCACTACATCATTCACAGCTCATGCTCGGTCACACTAACAAAGGACCCACCTTCTGCAAGCCTGATAATCGGATAGCAGGCATAAGATCTCATAGCTCTGACAAAACTCATGAGAACTTACACCGACCGTAGATCATGTCCTCATCACTAATCCCTCTGATAATGACCCCACCCTACTGCATCATCCACATTGACCAATAAAATTTGAACAATCCCGCACCACCTGGAAAATGGCCCGACTGAGAACATTAAGACACTTGGAAGATTGGATGGCTAGTGCAAGATCTGAAAGGCTCAAAAGATTCTATGTGCTTACATGCCAACCATTGATGAAGAATCTCCTCCCATCTTTGACAACCTACCAACAAGAAACAAAATCAACAGATGGCGCATAATCTTAAGCCTCTGACAAAACCCATAAGATTATACGTCATTCGTCAATTCACTGATAGGATTAGGACCCACTGACACATCCAAAAACTAGGTCCCACTAACAGGTACTGAGTTGGATTTGAAATCAATAGATGGCGCATGATCTCAAAGGGGAAGAATATTCCTTAAGATCATGTGCTGACCATAGATTGAAAAGCCTTCACTGCAAGCCCCACTAATAGGATCCCTCTCAGCAACACACAGACCAATGAGAGAACACCAATTGTGCCAACATGGCAGTGGACCCTCCTATTTGAGAAGCTAAGTCATAAAGGAGAATCAATGGACGTCTTAAGTTTGCAAGCCTCTGACACATCTCATGAGAAGATACACCCACCGTCAGATGGAGATGGTGTCAGAGAGCCAGGCCCAGGAAAATACAAAGCCAAAACATTAAGAATTATTAAAGGGTAGGACATAGGGAAAATCAATGTCGAGGAACTTAGGAAAATAAAATGGCCAGGGAAACTCAGGACTTAGGAAGAATTAAAGGGGACCTCACCAACACATGAAAAACCTAACCGTGAACCTGAAGCTGGTCATTCTAATTAGCACATGCAGATTTAAAGTTTTAAGTGACCCACGAAAAGGTAATGCAACATTAGAACAAGGCCAGGGTATTTTTAAATTTAAGGACCCAACGGCTAGATTTTTGAAATTTTTTGCCTTAGGGTTTAGCCAGAGATAATGAAAAACATTGCAAAGACTAGGGGAAGAGAGCTAGAGCCATGGAATTTTTGGCACATGCTAATAGTGGCTCTGTCTGGGGATGTATGCCTCCTACAAGCATAGCAAAGACTTAG
This sequence comes from Chamaecyparis obtusa, assembly GCA_027943335.1. NCBI lineage: Eukaryota > Viridiplantae > Streptophyta > Pinopsida > Cupressales > Cupressaceae > Chamaecyparis > Chamaecyparis obtusa. The sequence continues at coordinate 260,674 of BSBK01005434.1, read as the reverse complement.
AATCACTGGTTTAAAGTAGACCATCCCACTGGAAAAATTGCAAACAATAGGGAACAAGCAAGGTAGAGTAGGCAATAGGACCAAAAACTGACAGACCAGGAAAAAATAGGGTAGGGGCAAGCAGCTTATTTATACAATTTACAAAATGTACAAACCTAAAACAAAATACCTCAATTGAAGTATTTCTTCAAGAATTGTTCATGAACTGGCAATTCCTAAATATCACCATTTAATTCTTTGATAATGTATGAATCTTGGCCCCATTTTTCATGAATTAGATATGGCCCTAGCTAGATGGGATCAAATTTACCATGTTTCCCCTTATCCTCCAGTCTGGCATTCCAAACTAACACCAAATCACCAGGTTCAAACTTTCTGTCAATAGTCTTCTTATCATATAAATTCTTAACCTGCAACTGCAATTTGGCATTCATTACAACTGATTCTCTTCTAGTCTCATCCAACCTAATGAGGTCCTCAATTCTCAACTGCATCTTATCATTTATGTCATCATCATATAGCTGAACAAACTTATACATTTCTAATAAGTTATTCTGAGGCATTCTTGCATGAATTCCATATACTAGGTCAAATGGTGCACAACCAATTGCCCTCTTCACAGTTACCCTATTAGCCCATATAGCTAATGGCAGCTTTGAATTCCATGCCCTCTTATTCTTTCCAAGAATTCTATTTAATATTTTAATCAAACTCTTATTAGTAGATTCTGCTTGACCATTTCCTTGTGGATGATAAGGTGAGGAATTAGAAATCTGAATTCTCAAACCTTTGCAAAATTCCTTATATTTAGCAGACTTGAAGCACATGGCATTATCACTTACTATTCTCTTAGGGCACCCAAACCTTGTAACAATATTATTCATCATAAAATCAATTACCACCTTACTAGTTGCATTTCTTGTAGGTATAGCTTCTACCTACTTCATAAAGTAATAAGTGGCAACTAAGATCCATGAGTGTCCTCCACTTGACTTGTTTGGTATCTCCCCTATGAAATCAATTCCCCATTGTTGGAAAGGAGCTTGAACTTCTACTAGTTTTAATGGAACATTACTTGAAAATTTAAGCTTACCAGAGAACCTTTGACAAGCATCACACCTCCTCACCAACTGTTCTACATCCTTGAAGATTATGGGCCACCAGAATCCTACTCTCAAGATCTTATAAGTAGTTGTTTTACCCATATAATGCCCACCACAAACTCCCTCATGCATTTCCTTCAACAACTTATTAGCCTGGTCTTCATCTACACACTTCAAAAGTATGCAATCCAAATTCTTTCTATACAATTTACACTTCACAATTACATACTTGATGGCCTATAATTTTAATGTCCTCTTTTGATTATCATTCATACTATCTAGATATTTCATGTTTCTCAAGTAATAGATGATATCTTGATACCAGATACAATCATCCATGTCACATGTGTAATCAATTTCAGAATGATTTACCTGATTTGCATCAAGATTGGATTGGGCCATCAGTTTTGCCAATCCTTGTCCTCTAACCAACTTAGTAATTTGGACCTCAACATTGAATTCTTGTATCCTATTGATCCATCTGCATGTTCTTCTAGACATCTCTTGCTGTGAGAAAATATCATTCATAGCTGCACATGGCACAAAAGCAATCACAACTGCTCCCATCAAGTAACACCTAAAAGCCTTGATTTCCTTCACAAGTGCATAAGCCTATTTTTCATTTATGTCATACTTCAATTCTACAGCCTGCAAAGATTTACTAAAAAATGCAATAGGCTACTCAAAACCATCCTTATTCTTTTGTAACAAAACTACAACAATAGGGTGAAAAGATGCAAAGGAAAAGATATGCATTGGGACATTATAATCAGGTGCCTTAAGTACTGGTGCATCTTTGATAGCCTGCTTGATATTTTTGAAAGCCTCATTAGGCTCACCCTCCCAATTGATTGCAGATCCCTTCTTCAACATCTTAGAAATAGGTCTAGTAACCTCTACAAAATTTGTCACAAACCTCCTTAAGAAATTGACTTGACCAAAGAAGGACTGAATTCCTTTAACATTCTTTGGTCTCTGAATTTTATCAATGGCTGCTACCCTCTCAAGGTCAATTCTCACTCCTTTCTTCCCAACTAAGTGGCCAAGCAACTTACCTTCAATGACACCAAAAGCACATTTCCTTGGGTTCAAAGAAATGCCAAATTCCAAGGCCCTCACAAATATTCTTTCTAAATGAGTGCAATGGTCTTCTTCCTCCTTGGAATAGGCAGTTAGATCATCTTGATATACAACAAGGAAATCATTTATGAAATCTAAAAAGGCAACATCCATTTCTCTCTAAAAAGTAGCACCGGCATTTGTGAGGCCAAAAGGCATTCTCACATAAACATATGTCCCCCAAGGTGTTGTGAAAGCTATCTTGAATTGCTCTGATTCCTTGACAATGACCTGATTGTAGCCAGAGAAACCATCCATCATAGACATCAATTCTAATCTGGTTACTCTCTGCAACATAGCTTCCATATTGGGTAGACAATAATTATCCTTTAATGAGCTGATGTTCAGATTCCTAAAGTCCACATAAAGCTTGATGTCACCATTCTTTTTTCTCACAGGAACAAGGTTTGACACCCAAGAAGAATGCCTTATAGGCTTGATAATTCTAGCATCTCTCAACTTCATTAACTCTTCTTGCATCTTGGGTGCCAAAGTGGGATTAATAGGACTTTTTTTTTGCCAGAAAGGTTTAGCATCTTCTTTCAATGGAATAATATGCTGAAATAAATCTTCTCTATAAACCTTTAGGTCATCATATGACCATGCAAAACCATGCCTGAATTTTCTCAATAATCCAATCAAAGATTTCTTTACCTTTTGAGATATATCTCTACCAATGTATACCTTCTTAGGTGCCTCATGTGTTCCAAGATTTATCTCCTCTAGATCAACATGATCTTCTCTTTTGATATTGTTTTTAACTCTATCCTAGTTATCAAAGACAGTCTTTAAAACAACAAGCCCCTTGGAAACCTTGTTAGTTCTAAGCTGAATGACCTCATTGCCAAAGACAACCTCCCTTCCTTCTACTGACTCAACCAAGGCTGAACAGTCAAATTGCTGACCATGATACTGATCCTCACAACCCATAAACTTTAAGATATCATTATCATCATCAAAAACTTGCCAATTCTCAATATTATCTGGTATACTAGGCCTAGCTTGAATTTCAACTTTAGAGATACCAAAAAATGTAATATCATTGGGATTGATTGCAATATTGGATAACAAGTCAGCCATCTTATTATTACTCCTATCTTTCCACTCAATATTGAAGGAATCAAAATGTTCAATCAAATCCCAAACTACATTCCTATATTGTTTCAACCTCTTGTTCTTGGAAGCATATACTGACCTAACTTGGGACACCACCAACTTAGAATCACCAACAACACTTAAACACTTAATACCATGCTTTTGTGCCAACCTCAATCCTAACAACAAGGCCTCATATTCTGCTATATTGTTGGTACAAAAGAAATTCAATGTGAAAGAAAACTTGTAGGTGTTTCTATCAGGAGAAATAAGTAAAATACCTACTCCTGCACCATCTTTGCAATTTGCACCATCAAAGTACATTACCCACAAATCACCCTTCATAGAATTAGCACTTACCTCAATAGAGATAGGTGGAAAAATAGGTTCCTCTTCAAATACAGGGATCTCTGCCCTAAAAGCATTAATATCATTATCCATAAAACATGTAGTTTCATTATCAATATTTCTCTCAATCATGTGGCATACTCTTGGCTCTTGTTCAATCTTAACAAATTGATCATCAACCTTGAAAGTGGCATAGGACAGATCACACTATAAACTTCCACCCATGGCAACACTCCACCTTCTAGATAGCAGCATCCCATAATGAGGAGGGATATCCACCACCAAAACACTCATTGTTAACTCTTTCTCTGGATATGCTACCAACCTATATGGCATTGCATTGATAGTCCCAATAACTGGTACCTCCCTCTGATCCATTGCACAACATCTTCCTTGCACTGTATCAACTTTAAGGCCCAACTTCTCCATGAAGAATCTCCTCCCATCTTTGACAACCTACTGACAAGAAACAAAATCAATGGATGGTGCATAATATTAAGCCTCTGACAAAACCCATCAGATTATACGTCATTCATCGATTCATTGATAGGATTAGGACCCACTGAGTTGCTTTTGAAATCAATGGATGGTGCATGATCTCAAAGGGGAAGAATATTCCTTAAGATCATATGGCGACTATAGATTGAAAAGCCTTCACTATAGGCCCCATTGACAGGATCCCTCTCAGCAACACACGGACCAATGAGAGAACACCAACTATGCCAACATGGTAGTGGACCTGCCTATTTGAGAAGCTCTGTCATAAAGGAGAATCAATGGATGTCTTAAGTTCGCAAGCCTCTGACACATCTCATGAGAAGATACGCCCACCGTTGGATGGAGATGGTGTTAGAGAGCTAGGCCCAGGAAAATACAAATCTAAAACATTAAGAAGTATTAAAGGGTAGGACATAGGGAAAATCAATGCCAAGGAACATAGGAAAATAAAACGGCTGGGGAAACTTAGGACTTAGGAAGAATTAAAGGGGACCCCACCGACACATGAAAAACCTAACCGTGAACTTGAAGTTGGTCATTTTAATTAGCACATGCAGATTTAAAGTTTTAAGTGACCCATGAAAAGGTAATGCAACATTAGAACAAGGCTAGGGTATTTTTAAATTTAAGGACCCAACGGCTAGATTTTTGAAATTTTTTTCCTTAGGGTTTAGCCAGAGACAATGAAAAACATTGCAGAGACCAGGGGAAGAGAGCTAGAGCCATGAAATTTTTGGCACATGCTAACAAGCTCTATAGTTCATCATAAATGAATGCAACATAATAAAGTCAATATCATCAAGTCATAGACTCATCAAAGAGTTACTCAATGTGTTCCTTATCCTCATCTACCATGTACATCTTTCCTCATGTAGATTTATCTGTTCTTCATCTCTTTCACCTTTCTTCAGATGTCTCGGTATATAGTAACTTACAAGATAAGTGATGTCAAAGTAGTTGACATCAATGAAAATATAATAATGATTTAATCATATTACATATCTAATCAACAACTCCTTAGTGATCTTTAATCATAGATTCTTCAATCAGATTCCAAATCAGTTGTAGTCCAACAATCTCTCCCTTTGGCATTAATGGCAACTCAAGTAATATGAAATGTACCATACACATACCAAACATATATTCTACAACTTTGTGAACAAAATGTTGTAAGTCAAATAGACTTAATATGTTTAATCACTACGTTACTAAACAACATTAGATAATACAGCTTTACCATTCTGTAGTTGTGATCTTTTCAGTTCTCATGTTCCAACTTTTGTTCTTTGTAACTGATCTTCAATACCGATTGTCTCTCCCTTAGATTATTCTCATCGGTGCTTGTCCCTTTTTCATATTATTTATCTCTCCCTTTGATAGGAATGCCAAAGAAACAAATAAATAATCAGCTCTATAGTAGCTAAGTAATTCTCTGGTGTCTAATACTTCCTCTATATCTTAATATACTGATATCCCAATCAGTTCAGTTTCTTTAATCACAACCTTGAACATGATTCAAAGTGTGAACTATGCTACATCAACATGAATGATCTTCTGATAAAAGTAGGCTAATGCAATAATTAGATCACCTTAGTGACCGATAGATAGGGGACAGACCCCAAGTCTAGTCCTCAAGTATTCAAATGTGTCCTTCGGTAGAGGCTTTGTAAAAATATCTACAAGTTGTTCTTTAGATGTGATAAATTCCAGCTTCACTTGCTTCTATTGCACTTTTTCTCTTAAGTAATGATACTTAATAGATATATGCTTTGTCTTAGAGGGCATCATAGGATTCTTTGAAATATTAATAGCACTAGTGTTGTCACAATATATAATCACCGGGTTAGTGATTACCTCATTCATTCCTTCCAAAACTTGCTTGATATATGAAATGTTTGAATAGTTAGTAGTAGCAACAACATACTCTACTTTAGCTATAGACTAAGAAATACAAGCTTGCTTTTTACTTGTCCAAGTTACAAGTCTTTCACCAAAGAAAAATGCTCCTCTGGTGGTTCTTTTTCTATCATCCACATTTCTAGCCCAATCAGCATCGGTGTAAACTTTCAGTTCAAACTTACCTTCCTTAGGATACCATAACCCATAATTCTTTGTTTTATTTAGATATCTTAAGATCCTTTTTGTAGCTATCATGTGTGATTCTCTAGGATTAGCAAAAAATCTTGCAACAATACCCACAACATGTGCTATATCTGGTCTATTGTGAACTACGTACATTAGCTTACCAATCATGGATTGGTAAAGTGTCTAGTTTACCTTTGTAGTTTCATCCTCCTTTTAAAATTTGAATCTAGTAGCCATCGATGTTCCCATAGGTTTAGCATCTTCCATGCCAAATGTCTTCAGTACTCCTTTAAGTATTTAGATTGTGTGATGAATATTCCATCACTCTGCTGAATCACTCATAGTCCAAGAAAGAACTTAATCTCTCCGAACATAGACATTTCAAATTCCTTTTGCATTTCATCAAAAAATGTCTTGCAGACAAGTTCTAAGACTCTAAAAATAATGTCATCAACAAATATTTTAGCAATGAGAATAGCATCATTAGTATCACCTTTCATATATAGATTATTGTTTTCACTTGTTCTAACAAATCCAATACTTAACAAGTAAGTATGCATTCTTTCATACCATGCTCTAGGTGATTTCTCTCAATGCATATAAAGCTTTATGTAATCTACATACCATGTTTTTATTGTCAGGATCAACAAATCCTTCAGGTTGTTCAATGTAGACTTCTTCTTCAAGTATACCATTCAAAAATGCTGACTTCACATCCATTTGATAGACTTTGAATTTCTTGTGTGTAGCATATGCAAGTAGCATTCTAACTCCTTCCAATCTAGCAACATGTGCAAATGTTTCACCATAGTCAATGCCTTCTTCTTGTGCATATCCCTTGCATACTAATCTAGCTTTATTTCCTATGACTTCACCATTTTCATTCAGTTTATTCCTAAATATACACTTAGTACCGATAACATTCTTATCTTTAGGTCGGGGTACTAAGGACCAAGTTTTGTTCTTCTCTATTTTCTCTATTTCCTCCTTCATTGCATTAACCCATTCTTCATTCTCTAATGCTACTTTCACATTTTTAGGTTCAAATTCACAAACTAAACATATACGCTGTCTTGTTTTGCTTCTAGTTTGCATTCCAGCATGTTTGTCTCCAATGATTTGTGTCTCAAGATGATGTCTTCTGACAAAACTAGCCAAAAATTGATTTATCCTTTCTTGCTAATCTTGTTTAGGGTCATTTCCTTGCTCTGTAGCTCCATCTTGTTCATCGATTGGTGTTCCTTGTTGTCCTGTATTATTTCCCTGTTGACCAGTTGTCATAGCTTACAACTTTGGTAGATACTCTAGATATTCAATGTAAGTGAATCTACCATAGTCTTCTAGTTCTCTTGTACTTTCCTCTATGTTCTTGTTATCAAACTCATCAACATGAACATTAGTACTTTCAACTATCTTATTTTTAACCTTATTCAAGCATTTATATGCTTTACTTGTAGTGGAATATCTGGGAAATATCCCTTCATCTCCTTTAGATTCAAATTTTCCATTTCTTTCATCTTTCAAAATAAAGCATTTACTTCCAAAATTTTTGAAATAACTTATAGTAGGTTTGTTTCCAAACCATAGATCATTAGGTGTTTGCTTGGTGTCCTTCTTTAGTTGTACTCAGTTAAGAACATACACAGCTATGCTGACAACTTCCCTCCAATATGTCTGAGAAACATTCTTCTGTATCATCAAAGTTATAGCATAGTCAATTATAGACCCGTTCCTTCTTTTAGCAATGCCATTTTGTTGAGGTGTCCTTAGTGCAGAGACCTATCTTTTAATTCCATGTTCTTTACAAAAATTAGTAAATTCATTAGAGATAAATTCACCTCCTCTATTAGATCTTAAGAATTTTATTTCCTTTCTAGTTTCTTTCTCTACCTTAGCTTTATACCACTTAAACATTTTAAAGGCTTCAGATTTCTCTTTTAGGAACATAACAGTCATCAGTCTAGTATAGTCATCAACAAAAAGAATAAAATATCTATCACCATAATAGCTTTGAGTTCTCATAGGACCACATAGATCGGTATGAACCAACTCAAGTATCTTCTTTGTTGAATAGTCTTTACTTTTAAAACTAGACTTGGTCATCTTACCTTTTTGACATTCATGGCACATGGCATGATCAGGTTTTGTCAAGTTAGGCAATCCTCTAACTCTTTTCCTTCTACTAATCTTGATCATGTTGTCAAAGTTCACATGGCATAACCTTCTGTGCCACAACCAAGCATCTTCATCCTTTATTAACAAACAAGAAGACCGATCCATATCAAGATAGAATAGATTACCTTTGGATTGTGTACCAGTTCTGACAAGTCTTCCTCCATCATCATAGATCTTCACCTTTTTTCTCTCAAAAGCCAATTGGTGGCCTGAATTGTTCAACTGAGCCACACTTAACAAATTATAGTTCAATCCATCTACCCAGTATGAATTTTCACATTGTATTCTGTCATTGATCATCAATGAACCTTTACCTCTTACCATACAGGGTGTATCATTTCCCATTCTCACAGATCCTCCATTATATTTAACAAGATGATCAAAATTCTCTACATCACCAGTCATATGATGTGTACAACCACTATCTATGATCCATGTATCATTTCTACTTACTTTAGAGATTAGTGATGTCTCTTCATGTTTCTCTTCTTCCTCTGAGTCATCTTTCATAGAAACAAATACAACTTTTATATCATCATCAGAATCAGATTCAATTTCAATATCTTCAGCTATGTAACATACCTTTTTCCCTTTTTCATCTTAGTTGTCTCTGTTGTTGTGTCAGTAGCCTCTGTTGACTCTTCTCCCATGGCTTCCTTCAGATCGGTCTTTGGATCTATCATCATCTTTCTTTTGAGGACATCTAGCAGTGATGTGACCGACTTCTTTACAATTAAAACATGCCAAAGGTAGCTTACCTCTACATCTTCCTTTTCCTTTGGGCAATCTTCTAGCCATAAGAGCTTCAAGCTCATCAAGCTCATCATCAGTATCACCATCACTATCATAATTCTTACTATTCCTACTAGACTTTCCAATCTTAAAAGAAGACATGAAAGTGGATTCAACAAAAGGAACAACACTATTATCAAAGTTGTTTAATTCAAAAGTTGTAAGTTTACCAATCAGAGTGTCAAGAGTAAGGTTGGATGTAGCTCTTGTTTCATGAATTGTTGAGATTCTAATTGCATAAATTTGTAGCAAAGTTCTGAGAATCTTGCTTATCACTATTTCATCATCAATCACTCCATCAGATGCTCTAATAGCATGCACCACCTCTTATACATCTTTAGACCTTTGTGCTTAAGTCCTTAAAACTTTGTTCCAAGCAAATAGTTCTTTGATACCAATTGTTAGAATAACTGAGAGGGGGGGTGAATCAGTTAGCCAATGTCCCAAAACAAAATGTATAATTCAAAAAAACTTCTTCAATTTCTCCTCCTCGGTAACCAATGATTACTTTCACTATCTATGCTTTTATTGATTAATAGTCTAATACCATAATAGTTACAGATCAAATCTAACATGTAACATGTAAAGTATGATAATAAACAAATATCACAATCAACACATAACACAAGAGATTTAACGTGGAAACCCTGTAAAGGGAAAAACCACCTAGGACCAGCAACCCAAAAATTGTTCACTCTTCTCAAGTGAGGTTAGTTAAGACCCAACCCTGTTAAAGGTTTACAAACACATTGTCAGGTGTGACCTTGTTAGAGGATTTTAGACTAGAAGTTATCGTCCAACCAGCATTCACTATGGGGTTGACAAGATAACAATGTTCATTCTATGAATGATACATCATAATACTTTTAGAGTCCACTCAGTTAAGATATTTTGACTGTATACAATGGTTAAATATGTAACAGTAAATGATCTACCTTAATACAAATTTAATTGCAGATTACATATCAATATTTAGTCCATACAAATCCTTCTGGTCAATATTTCACTTTAGATTCAATACTATATCAACTTACTATCCGTTGGTAATTTCTCTCTGTAGCTCGGTGATTGTTCTACAGCTCGGTTCTTACTTAACCAGTATGATCAGCATACATGAAAACCTTATTCATGTGATATTCCTTTAGTTTCTACTTCTTCTAGCATCATTCCATAATGAAATTCCAATCTCTTATATAGACGGGTAAATCATTTTCTTCTCCACCATCAGATTTTGCCACTTAACCACATTCATAGATTTTTCTTCTTCAAACTTTCTCAGCCAATGTGTCAATAACACATTTCAATCTTCTCCATTAGATCTTCATTTAATTTTGTTAGCCTTTGATCTTCATAACAAACATTATCTGTTATCACTAAAATCTAGGTACTTTCCAGCTCATCAATTTGATCGGCTCAACTAATCATTTAATTCATTATGTTTCACTTGGTTAATAAAGAAATGCATTGATGAACACTACTTGGTTAATACTACAATCGGTATACACTATGCTTCATCGGTGTATACTATAATTGCTTCATTTACCGATAACATTGCTTTCTGTCTTTTAGCTCTATACTTAATCATAGATGAATGAAACATAATAAAGTCAATATCATCAAGTCATAGACTCATCAACAAGTTACTGAATGTGTTCCTTATCCTCATCTATCATGTACATCTTTCCTCATGAAGATTTCTCTATTCTTCATCTCTTTCACCTTTCTTTAGATGTCTCGGTATAGTAACTTACAAGATAAGTGCTGTCAAACTAGTTGAAATAAATGACAACATAATGCTGATTTAATCATATTACATATCTAATCAGCAACTCCTCAGTGATCTTTAATCATAGATTCTTCAATCAGATTCCAAATCAGTTCTAGTCCAACATAACCAAGTTAGCTGGTCACTGACACATTTCTTTGTTAACCGAGTATGGATGAAAGTATTAAATGCTTTGTTTAGCCAACAAAAAATGATGAGCTGGAAATTGTTATGATTTTGAGTTTAAGGATAAAGTTTTTTATGAGATCCATGGCTGACAAAATTCAGAGGAGAATTAAAGGATGATGATGAAACAAGTTAATGACACATCTACCGAGGATGGTTTTAGAGGCAAAATGGATGAAGGAGATTAAGCAAAAAAATCTAATGGTTGTAATGAAAATGGTTTACTTGTCTATTTAAGAGATACGAGTTTCATTATTGAAACATGTTGGAGGAAGAAGACTAGAGAGATATCACATGAAGACTATCCATACATGCCTAATCAAACTAGTTATTGAAAGAACCAAACTATAGAGTTAACCGAGCATCAGAGAACTATATACCAAGGGATAGTAAGTTGAGGAATATTGAAGAAGTGAATTTGATTATTGATCAAAGGATTTGTATGGGCTCATCAGAGATCTAAATATCTACAATTGATTTTTATTTGAATCAAATCATACTGTATCAGTTTAACCATTGATTCAGAAATTCTCTTAACTGAGTGGACTTAACAGTCTTATATTCTTCCCTATGTCATTCAGAGAATGTACATTGTTATCTTATGGACCCCATAGTGAATGCTGATCAAAATTTAATTGTTAGTGTTAAATCCTCTAACAAGGTCACACCTAATAGTGTGTTTTTAACCTTTAATAGGGTTGGCTCTGCACCGAGCTCACTTCAGAAGAGTGAATTATTTTGGGTTACTAGTCCTAGGTGGTTTTTCCCTTAACAGGGTTTCTACATTAAATCAGTGTGTTATGTGTTATTTGTGATGATGGTTTTGTCATCATACTTTACATGCTGCATACTTGATTTGGTTGATAATCACAATTAGCTATTTAACTATTAATCGGTAAAGTGAACAGTTTGATTGATATTTTCTGTTACCTAGCGACATAATTTGTGGGAATTGTTTTATAAGGTACATCTTTGTATTTGGGATTGCAGGATAACTAATCTAACTAATTCAGCCCCCCTCTCAGTTATTCTAACAAAGCCATATTCAAGCATCCTTCCAAAAGTACCATTGCATCTTCCCATCATCTCTCCAAAGCATACAATTCCATTCCTCCTCCATCATTGCAGCCCAAGACAACCTATACATTCCTCCTTCATCCACTAAATCAATTTTGGGTCCCTATGTCCCAAAATTTACCATTGTATATCCTACACATACCAAATCCATTTTGGGCCCTTACATCCCAAAATATCATCCCCCATCTTATCCAACTCAATCCTTCATCCAAAATCTAAACATCCCTAATCAATATCAACAAAGGCACATCCCCACATCTCCTATCTATCAATCTCCTTCCATCTTTCCATCCATATCTTCTCCATCTCATACACCTCCTCATATTCCTTCCAATTCTCCCCACAATTTGGATGCCATATCAAAGATGCATAAAGGGAAATATCCACAAAGATCCAAAGGTTTCCATGTCTACTCTAAAAGACATGCTCAACCAAAGAAAAATCCAATCAAGAAATCCAATACATCCCAATGGCCACAAAGGACCACCAAAGAAAAATCCAATGCATTCCAATGGGCATAAAGGCCCATCAAAGAAAAAGAAAAATCCTCTACATCCCAATGGCCACAAAGGCCCACCAATGAAAAAGAAAGAACTATGTGGATCCCAAAGAAAAAAGATGCAATGCATCTAAAATAAATAGCGACAATGGTATCAAAAGTTGTGAATCGACCAACTACTCATTCCCCTCATCCATCATCTAATCCATTTTGGGTCCCTATGTCCCAAGATCGCCTAGCACAAATCCTCCATCATATCTACATGTACCCTCCACATCTCATCCACTTCATCCACCCACCTCATAGTATGTGCCAATGTTGATCCTGACAACATCTCCCTATCATGCCCACTTTCCATCATTCCATCCAAACTCTTTCTACCATCATATCTCTCACCCCATGCATATCTCCCATCTACACCATCCAATCCATGCCTTTGCATAATCCATCTATCCTAATAAAGATGTACCAACATCCAGAAAAATCATAAGGTCAACAACAAATTAGAAAGTAAGGAGAAAACCAAAAATTCAATGAAAAAGTTAGGGAAAAAGTTAAAAATTTGAAAAAATCAAGAAAAATATCAAAAAAAGAAAACAAAAGAAAAATATTCATCCAATGGTGAAAACTTGGCAATTCAGGCACCTTGGACAAGTGCTATGATGAAACCTGGAAAATACGCATCATGCATAATCCCTCCATCAAGTTCCTCTCTATAATTGGGGGCAATTTACTTCTAGCACATCCTATCCAACATATCATCCATTCCATTTGTCTCTTACCTCCTCCATCCTTTTTCAGATATTGATGACAAAAATAGAGACCCCAGGGTATACATTCTTATGGGCACCTTTCTGCATCCATTTACCCATCACATATTTTAACCACCTATCCTCTATCCATCCTTCCTATCCACTATCCTTCTATCCACTTCCCTCATCCACCTCTCCTAAGCTTCCATCTACCTTCTGTTGGTTCTTCAAAAGATTTTACACTCCATGAGATACCAGTATACTTATGACTGATATTAAGGAGGGGTTAATACCAAATGTGAGAAATCTATAAGTAACTAGACCAACTATAGGGAAAAGACTGCCCTCTTCACTTTTGGCTCTACAAAACCAAGGTGGGCACACCTGATTTAATAGATATAACTCTATTCTTTACTTAATAATGGATCTTACAATAGATAATAGTGAGAAAGTACAAAATAACAACCTATTATTCATTGACTCTCCATCACTGGGTAGAACAACTATATAAGTAAAATAAAATAAAATGACTGGTATTGATTATATGTTTGTGATTACAATGATTTCAATCATTCCCCATGAAGCAAAGATAGGTGAATATAGGCCACTGCCTTAGTCACTTGGAAAAATTAACGGGAAAACTAAGGCTTTGAAAAAATTATTTAAAGGGACCTCGCCGAGCAACCTAGTGACATAACACATAAAGTGGTCATTTTAAAAGGATCTAATATTGCACACGCTCAATTGGGAATGTAAATGAGAAAAAAGTAATGCTCAAACATAATGATGCTTAGGTTGACCTAGGGTTTTCCACCATAATGCCTACTACTAGGTTTTAAAACCATGATTTTCTCAAAATTTTAAGCATGAGGATCCAAATTTAAGATAGTACTAACAGTGGCTCATACTTGGGGACATGTATCTCTTGCAGATACAATGAGAAAATTGGAATCTCCTAGAAGAGAAGACCAATCCAAAATTTTGACTAAAAAAAGGAACTGTACACAAAAGACACTAAACTAAAAATTTTATAGAAACTCTAAAAACCTCCTAGGAGAAGTAAAGCTTTAAGAATTTCCCATGAACTAGCAATTCCATGAGTTCTCCTATCAGAATTTTCAAGAGATATGAGCCTATTCCCCATTTTTATTCAATGATGTAAGGGCCCAACCAAATAGGGTCAAACTTTCCATGTCTCCCTTTTCCTTCTAATTTTGCATTCCACATCAGGACTAGGTCACCAATTTGAAAACTTCTCTGAGTCATCCTTCTATCATACAAAACCTTACACTAAGCCTAAATTTTCTCATTCCTAGTATGTGCCTCACTTCTTACCTCATTCAACTAGATCAGATCATTAATTCTGATAGTCATTTCATCTTCCATATCATCATCATAGGCTTGTATGAATTGGTACATTTGTAGAAAGTTATTTTGGGGCAATCTTGCATTAATTCCATAAAATAAGTCAAAAGGGGTACACCCTATTGCTTTCTTTATTGTAACCCTATCATCCCATAAGGCTTGCAACAATTTAGAATCCTAGGCTCTTTTATTTTTATCCAACACTCTTTTCAGTATCTTAATTAGACTCTTGTTACTAGACTCAACTTGGCCATTGCCTTGTAGATGGTAGGGAGATGAGTATGAAATCTTAATGCCATTCTTCTGATAGAAGTCAACAAATTCCTCTGACCTGAAACACATAGCATTGTCAACTACTATAGTTTCTAGACAACCAAATCTTGTAAGGATATTTTGCATCATAAATTCCACCACTACCTTACTTGTTTCCTTCTTAGATGGGATTGCTTCAACCCACTTGGTGAAATAATTAGTTTCTACCAAGATATAAGAGTGTTTGCCACTAGACTTATTAGGGATCTCTCCAATAAAATCCATACCCCACTTTTTGAAAGGAGCTTGAACTATAACAGGATTGAGTGCTAGATTTCCACTGAATTTCAACTTTCCTGCAAATCTTTGGCATGAGTCACATTTTTACAAATTGGTGAGTATCTTTAAAAAGTGTTGGCCACCAAAAACCCAATCTAATGATCTTGTGAGTTGTGGTCTTTTCCATATAGTGTCCTCCACAAACCCCATTGTGCATTTCATTCAGTAAGAGTCTGGCTTTGTCCTAGTCTACACACCTGAGAAAGACACCTTCATTATTCCTCCACCATAACTCACCACTTATAATTGCATATCTTATGGGATGAAGCTTAATAGTTCTTTTCTTATTATCATCTAACTCGGGGGGTAAAATCATCTTCTACAAGTATTTAACAATATCCTTGTACCATTCACAACCATCCATATTGGAAACAAAAGGTCTTTGATCTTCCTCCAACATATTTATTTGATTTGCAGCTAAGTTGCTTTGAGCCATCAACTTTTCTAGGCCTAATCCTCTAACCAACTTTGTAATATGAATGGCAATGTTAAACTCCTAAATTCTATTGATCCACCTACATCTTCTCCCTGAAACTTCTTTCTAGACCAATATATCCTTGACTATAGCACTTGGAATATAAGCAACCACTGTGGCTCCAACCAAATAATGCCTACATGCTTTAATAGCCTTTACCAAGGCATAAGATTTTTTTTCAACAATGTCATAATTTAATTTTTTTTCTTGTAAGGTCTTACTGAAAAAGGAAATAGGTTGTTCAAAACCATCCACATTTTTCTATAATAATACTGCTACAATAGTATGGGCCGATGCAAGGGAGAAAATCTGCAAAGGTTTTATATAATCTAGTGTCTTCAAAACTGGGGCATGCTTAATAGCCCTTTTAATGTCATTAAAAGCTTGCACTGCTTTAGCATTCCATTCAACTTTGTCTCCTTTCTTCAAAATTCTTGATATAGGAATGCTAATTTTTGCAAAGTTAGTAATAAATCTTCTCAAGAAATTCACCTGTCCTAAGAAGGACTGAATTCCTTTGACATTCTTTGGTTGAGACAATTTATCAATAGCTTCCACCCTCTCAAGGTCTATTCTCACTCCATCCTTTGAAACAACATGTCCCAAAAGCTTTCCTTCTACCACACCAAAGGCACATTTCTTTGGGTTCAAGGAAACTCCATACTCTAATGCCCTGATGAATTTTTTTTCCAAATGTTGGCAATGTTGTTCCTCTTTAGCTAAAAATGTTGTTAGATCATCTTGAAATACCACCATGAATTTGTCAACAAAGTATGCAAAAGCTACATCCATAGCTCTTTGGAAAGTGGCACCTACATTAATCAATCCAAAAGGCATTCTCACATAAACATGTGTCCCCCATGTAGTTGTAAATGCAGTCTTGAATTGTTCTAATTGTTTAACCATAACTTTATTGTAACCAGAAAAGTCATCCATCATGGACATCAACTCTAACCCAGTGACCTTCTACAAAATGTTCTCCATATTAGGTAATCCATAATTGTCCTTTAAAGAATTTATGTTGAGGTTCCTAAAATCAACACAAATCCTGATGTCGCCATTCTTCTTTCTGATAGGAACCAAATTTGAAACCCAATTGGAATGTCTAATAGGTTTGATTATTCCGGCATCTATCATCTTCTTGAGCTCTCCTTGCATTTTAGGTGCCAAGGTAGGGTTGAAAGGTCTTAATTTTTTTCTAAATGGTTTGGTACCCTCCTTCAGTGGAATCTCATGTTGAAAAAGATCTTCTCTATAAGCCTTGAGGTCCTCATAAGACCAAGTGAAAACATGCCTAAACTTCCTAAGAAGATCAATTATATTTTTTCTAGTTTTAGGGGATAATGTCTTACCTATATAAACTCTTTTGGGCACCATCCTTGTGCCCAAATTTATTTCCTCAAGATCATTTTCTTTATCAGTGTTGGTAGAAAAGGTTTTGTCTCTATTATCAAATGCTCTTTCCAGAGCAACCAATCCCTTGGGAACTCTATTTGATTTCAACTGTAATAATTCCTTTCCAAAGATAACCTCTTTACCATTCACTGTATCAACATAGGCACTAAAATCCATTTCCTTGTCACCAAAATGAGATTCACATTTCAAAAATCTTAATATGTCTTGATCATCAGAAAAAACTTGCCAATTTTCTACATTATCAGGGATGGAAGGCCTAGCCTGAACTTCTATGTTTGATATATCTATGACTGTAAAATCCTTTGGTCTAAGAGCTACATTAGCTAATAAGTTTGCCATTATTTTTTGACTCCTTTCCATCCAACAAATATTTAAAGCACTAAAGCTCTCAATTTCATCCCACACTGCATTTCTATACTGCTTCAATTTTTTATTCTTTGAAGCATATTTTGATCTAACTTGCGAGACAACCAACTCAGAGTCACTCACTACCTTTAAACACTTTATACCATGTCTTGATGCTCACATTAGACCTATCAAAAAGGCCTCATATTTTGCAACATTATTTGTGCATGAGAATAGAAAAGTAAAAGAATATTTGAAAGTTTTACCACTCTATGATATAAGCAATATTCCAGCTCCTGACCCCTCTTTTGAATTAGCCCCATCAAAATACATGGCCCATAAATTATCAAGGTCAGTCCATCCCTCCCGAATGTCTAATTTACGTGTATTTTCAACATCCTCCTCCATCTCCTTATCTTGGACTTTGAAAGCATTTATGTCAGTATCAAGAAAACAATTCATGGTGTCTTCTTCTTCTTCAATCATATGTGGAGTTCTAAGTTCCCTGGAAATCTTAATATTTTTCCCCTCAAAATTGAAAGTAGCAAATGATAAGTCACACTATATTCTACCTCCCATAGAAGCACTCCACCTTCTTGACAACAACATCCCATACTGAGGAGGAATATCAACCACTAGAACACTCATGGTCAATTGTTTGCTAGGGTATGCTACCAATCTATAAGGCAAAGCCTTGATAGTACCCACAACTGGTACCTCTCTTGAATTCATTGCTTGACATCTCCAATGGGGATTATCTACCTTTAACCCTAATGACTTCATAACCTCATTGGGCATAACAGTGTTAGATGCCCTTGAATCAATCATACAATTTTTTAACAATTTTCCATTTATCAATAAGGTTAAGAGAAAAGGATCAAATGTTCCTGTTGTGGTACTAACAACATTTTTTCCCAAATAAATTTTGGTAATTTAGAAACAATTTCATCATTGTAACTTTGATTCTCATCATTCAAAGTTTCTACCTGCTTCTCAATCCTTTCTATTTTTTGGGAGTCAGTGGACATTACACCATTTACCCAATTTAGGGCCTTTTCCTTATGCTTCTCTATCCTCATCATTTATAGCAAAGGTAATTTAATAGTAATTTGTGACAATAACCAGCTCATGTCAATTGGAACATACTTTGAATCAAACACATCTTGCTTTATGTTTGCAGCCTCTTTATCAACATTCTGAATGGATGTATTTGTAGGTTCTTCAATATGGATTTTATCCTCCTTCTGCAAAGCTGGAACAACCTCAACTATGGGTTTAGAATTTAATTTATAGACAATGTTAGGCTTAACATTTTTCTTTATTTTGACCTTATCAGTAGCATCGACATCTCTTATCTTATTATGGGATGTATTTACATCTTTTGCTATCTTCTTGATGAAAATACCAGCGAACTTCTGATTTGGATTACCAACTACTCTATTCCTTAAGTTGTAATTTTCCTTAGCTTGAGTAACCATATCAGCTATTATCAAGGCAATCTCCTCATCTAATGTCCTTCTCAAAACAATTGTCTCCTTATCCTTTGAAATATTACACTAAATATTATCAAGCTCACTATCCTCGTCTGAAAAGACTTGTTGATAGTATGATTCATTTCTAGTTTGAGCATTCAAACTATCCTAATTTTCATCCTCTTTAGTAGAATCCATCTCATCCCAAACATTGGAAGAAGTCATTCCACATCCCTAGTCATCATAAGGTTGTTCCTCATTACATTCTTGTTCCTCTTGTGAAGAAACACTCTGGGATATGACACAATAATTAGGATCATGTGGTGATTGACAAACAATACACCATGGGACATCTTCAACCACATTCATTGAGTTTCTTTGTAATGGGTCAAGGGTTCTATCATTTGGTTTATCCTTCTTCTCTGGGAGAATAGGTTTCCCATCCTTCCATTGAGTATTGTATGGATAGTTTTGCATTCTTGGCAACTTGTTAAAATTATTAAAGGCAGGCTTGTCACCTCCTGCAAATTTATTATTTATGTTCTCACCAGGATTTAAATCCTTTATTTCCTTCAAGATCTACTTTAAGCTATCATCATCCTTTTGTTTCATACCTGTAGGCTTTCCTAGTTCTTTTCTATTCAATAACTATGACTTGTTATCTTCCCTTCTTCCCAATTTTCCTAAAATTCTGCGGTTACTTTCTATGTTTATAGCTAGCTTATAAGCCTCAAAAAGACTCCTTGGGTTCTTATCCCTAAAAAGGTAGCCCATCTTAGAATAAAAGGCATTTAAATAGGTGACATGATATAGTCTATCATCCAATCTGATGACTTGCAAGAGTTTATGCATGGCCTTTTGAAATCTAACATTAAATTCAACAACATCCTCATTGAAATTTTTCTGTATGTTATTAAATTAATTTAACATAAAACCCTCATGTGTTTTATCACCATACTATTCCTTGAAACAATGTCTAATCTAATCCCATGAGCCTATGCTACCATGTGGTAAAGCCCTAAACCAATCTCTTGAATCTTTCGTCAGGGATTGTACAAATAGTTTCATTATAACATCATCTAGCACAATGTTGTAATTATCGATTGCATAAATAAATTTTTTTAGGTGTTCCTCATAGGTGACAACATTACTTCCAGTGAACTTGGGAAGTTTTTTCCTAATCTCATCAAGGACGAGGTTAGGATATCCAAGGATGCTTGTAAAAACCAACTGTTTACATCTCTCATGAACATGCCCTATATTAGATATACCAACACCCTAGGATGTTGATGTATTAGTGTTTGACATGGTAGATATTTTGAGCCCCCCCGGTGGGGGAAAATTTTCCATCTAGTTAGCATTATTCACAACATTTCCTCCTTGTGTCATAACAGAGTTGGTAACATTAGTGGGTCCTGAAGACCGCTTGAGGAAATCTATCTTTTTTCTCATCTCTAGTACCGAAGCTTCCAACTCTACCTTTTCCAATTCTCTAGCTAGCAATTTTTTCTCCCTCTTGGATTTCTCAAGGTTTTCTTCCAGCCTTGAAGCTGGGTCTATGAGAATTTTAGGGCCTACAAGCTCATTAATTGAAATGCCCAGCACTTTCTACTTTCCTTTATCCCTAGGATTCCTTGTTTCAAACACTTGTTGGACAATGGGCTGTTCATTGTTTATGTCTTCTAACTTCAATAGTTGTCTTCTCAACTAGTCAACCCTTATCATAGCATGTCTAATTTTTTCTTCTATTTCCTTTCCTCTCTTCTACTTAATAGCTGCTTGCTCATGAATTCTTCTTTCTAATTCATATAATTCCTCAAAGATTTCCTTAGAATCAGGCAGAGTTGTTTCAGATTTAACTTGATGTGTTTGGGGGTCTTCTTGTTGATCCTAAGATTCATGGAGACCTTGAGGTAATGAAGAACCAAGGGTGAAAGGAGGGACAAAATCTTGTCTATTTCTACTCTTACTTCTAGACCTCCTCTCTACTCCATACCATTTATTAGGGATTATTTTCCTATTATGGGGTAGCTTTTCACCCTCTCTTTCTACAAGGGAATAATAATCCTCATATTGATTTAGACCTAGATCAACAACCTCTTCATATTCTGAGGCATTTCCCTTTTGACTAGGAGGAGCAACACTTTCTTTCCTTGAACCTCCCTTCTACTTCCACGTGAAGGAAATATCATTGGTACTTTTTTCTCTTCTGATCTGACGTCGTCTAGATGTGGTTGGAATCCCACCTTCTAAAGTTTCCTCTAGATGCTCCCTTCTCCAGGACCTTGTATTTTGAAACTCATTATAACAAAATAAAACTTTATTTATCACTAGTTACAAAGATATCTTAGAGTTGTCACCCAAGAAAAATGGGGTTTTCTATGATTTTAAACAAATAGGAAGGGTATGAAATTTTAGAAAAGGAAATAACTTTGTGTGTTCAAAGGTAACCAACTGGCTTAAAAATAAGCAAGCCAGGAGTCTAGCTCAACTTGTACCTACATTATTTTACACAAATCTTACAAAGTCCCCAGTAGAGTCTCCATTTTGTTGGTGACTCAGATGGGCTGAATCAATCTGGGTAGTAAGATACTGCAAGTTTGTAATATAACCAGAGATTCTAAACTGATTTATTTCATTGTTATGTTCTCTTCCCCAACAAAGTTGCTATTTTTTTGGTTCTTCAAAATATTTTACACTCCATGAGATACCAATATACATATGACTGATATTAAGGAGGGGTTAATTCCAAATGTGAGAAATCTATAAGTAACTGGACCAACTATAGGGCCAAGACTACCCTCTTCACTTTTGGCTCTGCAAAACCAAGGTGGGTACACCTGATCCAATAGATATAACTCTGTTCTTTACTTAATACTGGATCTTACAATAGATAATAGTGAGAAAGTACTAAATAACAACCTATTATTCATTGACTCTCCATCACTGGGTAGAACAACTATATAAGTAAAATAAAATAAAATGATTGGTATTGATTATATGTTTGTGATTACAATGATTTCAATCATTTCCCATGAAGCAAAGATAGGTGAATACAAGCTAGTGCCTTATCTAATGGGCAAACAGTACCAAAAAATTGAGTCAACATAAAGATTCTTGAAATAATTGGTCTTCAAACATAAATACAAATATTTCAACTCATTCCTACTTGCAGATAATCCCTATGTGAATTCAATGAACATGTATCCCACCCTGAGAAATATTTAATCCAACCCTAGATCAGAACTCAAAGAAAATATACATACATATAAACCTCCAAGAGAATTAAAGATTTATATAATTAACACAAAGGAGAGGAAAAGACTTGAAATTTTTGTTAAGTATACCCTTTTGTCTTTGTATACAATATGTTCTGAATAGTAAGCTTGCAAGACAACAACAACAACATGTATTTCTTCTCTATTGCTTTGATAAAATGATACAAAATATTACAATCCTCGACTAAGAGTTAGGGTTTCAAAAATTTTGTATTGTCAACACCTAAACTCTCAATGCCTAAAATGATCGTGGAAAATCCTTTATATACCAAGAAATGCAACAAGCTACCAATGATTTTAGGGTTCACAAAATTTTACCCTAAAAAATTTACAACAACCCTACTAGGTTTACAATAAATGCCTTGACCGAATTTGGAGAGATATTTGCAAATAGTCACCTTGATTTATGTCTTCAATTCTTTCCTCAGTTTCCTCAAGAAAATCTGATCACCATTTCTTCATTATCATCCCTGTAATAAATACCTCTTTATATCACAACAAATGTTAGGACTCAAAAGGTTGGAGTCTTTGTCTGGCTCAAGACGTAGGTGGAGTATCTACATTTTTTGCATGCGGAATGTACTAGTACTTCCACCTATTATACACCTCTTCACTTGGGAATTCAAAATTTGCAAACTTAGCTTTCTTGCTAGACAACTGTTCCTATTGGCTCTCCATCTAATTGACCTTTTACTGAATAAAACCAAACTTTGATTTTGTGGTCATCAATAGCTTGATGGTGCTAATAATAGAATAAGTGTCATTTAAGACACTAGTCACTCTCTCTAATAGAAGTGCATCCATCTCCTCTCTCCACTCATGCAATTATTTCAATTCTCCAAAATAATTGAATAAACTTCGCACTATCTCTGAGGTTGGATGTGTTAGTTCCCTTCCTAACACGTTAGATTTCCTTATGAAAATATCCAAAAATATACTATACTCAACAATTTTCTTTACAGACTAATGTACTGGCTTAATTAGTGGATCAGGATCTTCTTGGCCTTTAGACAACCAACAAAATAACTTCACACTTGAAGATCTCTCAATCCATTTTTTCAAAATTGGTGCCAACTCAATCTTAGCTTTATTCAAAGCTGTAAACAAAATATGTAACCTACTGACATGATTGAAGAATATTGAGGGCTTTAAATCATGTGCAAACTGCATTATTGCCTCTGTCATCTTTTCTTCATACTTCTAGTTTACTAGAGATGTAGCCTTTACATGTTCATCCTTCTTTTTTTCCAACTGCACCCTTATTTCCCTTAACTTATTGGTTTCCTCAGTTAATTGTTGCTTCTCCCAACTGACTCTTGCATCTATATTCATTTCTGGGAGTGGTGATGGTGAAAACTCAATGATTGGGCTTCATGAAGAAGCTACTACATGCTTATCAAAAATCATCAATAGGGATGACCTGTGATCCTGGGGTCCAAACAACTTTGCAATCAACTTATCTTTCTAGATTAAGTCAATTTTAAGCTCATTTAAGACTTAAGGATAGTTACAAACTTAATCCTTAACTCTTCCTTTTCTTGTGCATCTTTTTCGACCACTTTAACATTGAATTTGGCTATCTCCAAAATAATGTTTGAGGCTTCAACACCTGAAGTCTCACCTACTCTTTGTACTAGCAAATTTCTAGCATATCCTGAAGAGAGAGCCTCTCTTTTTCCTTTATTTTCTTTCCTCTTTAGGGACCACATTACCAGGGTTGCATGATCATTGGAGAATGTAATACCCCTAGTAGCTTGTTGTGCTTGTTCTACAGTAGAAAGGGTATTTACTTTTCTTCTTCTAACCTAATAAAAAACTATTGCATCTGCAATATCCCACTCAGGAATAATCAACACTCCTGCAGTGTGGACCATAGCCCTTCCCTCCTCAGGGGTGATCTTTTCAAATTGCTTCATCATTTCCCCCTTGGTCTCATTTTCAATTTCAATCATATCCTTATTAGGGATATCTTCCCTCTTTTTCTCACAAATCTCTTTAAACTAGTTTATTTTCATTTTCCACAAAAATTGAAGAAATGCCCTAATCTTCACAAATTTATCATCGGCAATAAAAGAATCACTAGTCTGTTTCAAAATTGGGTCAATTTTTTTACCCTCAAACTCTACAATAGTAAGATCCATTTCTATCTCACTAGGTGCCTCTGGTATTCCTTCTTGTAGTTCATCACTAGAAACAAAAATATTTCCCTCATTGCTCAGTTGCACCAATTACTCAGCAAGTCCATGCTCATCTAAATGTAAGGGGGACTGTGATGGAGAATATATATCCTATTCTAACCTTGATTCTTCTTTTCTTTATCTCTTTGGAGAAGGCCCCCATGCTGTTGTATCATCCATAGGTCTCTTTCCTTTAGAAGTAGATGGAACATTTTCATTCTTTTGTTGAATTGGGAGAAGAACACTATAGCCTTTCCTTTGTTGCATGGTGTAAGTCCCTTTTGGGGTCAATTTTATGTACCCAAATTGGCTCAAAATCCTCCTGGCTCTCTCACGATCTATCTTGCTCACTATAGCCCTCTTCTCATTCACTGCCTGCATGATTCCCTCAAAATGATCCATGAGAGCATCTACCTTCCTAGCCCATGGCTCAAAATTCTTCAAGGGGTCATAACTTTTATCAAAATTTCTAATAAAATCTATAGTCTTCTTGTAGATTATCCATTTTTCTTTCTTAATCTCTTGAGTTTGGAGATCAAACTCATTTCTTATTATATCCTCATGAAAATTAAATTGATGCTCAAGAAGACCACATCTTATCTTTTCTTTAAACATTCCTAACAAGAAACCTTCATTGTCTGCACATCTGGCCATAGTTGTAGCCATCTTGTAGAGCTGCAGGACTTGATTCAAATGTATCCATCCCTTCTTAACAATAAAATACTAATGTGAAATTGTTATATCTAGGAACAAAGTTCCCCTTCCTTTACCTGTAAGGGTTGTTTCCTACAGATCATCAATCTTCCTTAAGATCTCTGCATATCCTAACTTCAATGGAACCTGGTAAGGTAAAGTGTATGGTGCCTTTTTGCAACCATATACTCTAAAGACTATAGAAACTGGATACAATATTATGTCACCAAAATTGTGTACAATAGTGATATCTTGGCAATACTCCTTAGGCCTAATCAATCTCAACAATTCTCTTGGGATTCTTGGATTCTCAAGATATAATAATGTCCTAAGCCTTGAAGAAAAATTTCTATCAAAGACAAGGAAGCTGGCCTTTAACCTGTCCCAAGACAAATCTATTGTCCACAACTGAACTGGAAGGGTTTCTCCATTCTTCTCCTTGACAATGTTAATTGTTGAACTAAAAAAAATTTCACCCTTATAGAAGAAAATATGCATTAGCATACAGTACCACCCAAAAGGCCTACTTATCTTCATGTTCTTTATCCCCATTAATCCATCATGGATTATATCAGCAAGGTGATAGGAAAAATCAAAAATCAGTGCCAACTCTAGGTGTAGAGTTTGTACCAGCATAAACATATATGGAATTGGCATGTGGGTTGCCTCATCATGTCCAAGAATCAAAGTTAGAGACTTGTACACAACTTGTGCCCGTAAACTGAATAAATCCAACTTGAAAGGCTCAGGTGTACTAGGGCTAATCATACACATTGATCCAATTTGATCAAGGAAGTCCCTTAAAGGCCCTACCCTTAAATAATCCTTTTGTGCTTCATATATTTCAGTGAATTCTTTAAAATCAATCTTTTCTAGTCCAATAGAAGGATCATTTAATGAAAACACCTCTCTAATCTCATCCTCTATAATACTTATTATGTCACTTCCATTTATGTCCTTGACACATCTAGTCATAGGATCATAACACCTAGAAATCTGAATGAGGAGGTCTGCATCCATGAACACTCTAGGGACAACTAATTTCCCTATATCAAACTACCATATATTGTTGAGGGGGGCACAAGAATTCCTTTGAGAGTACGTTGCCCTAAACAATATCAAACCATTATGATCTTTCCCTACTCTAGCATCTCTCATCCAAAGACCTTTATCATAGAGCCCTTCATTTACAGAGTCGCTAGGGTTTCTTGGGACTAATTAATTCACTTTTGCTAGTCTATTCTCTGAGTGTGGGAGTAGCTGCATCAAATCTTCAAAAATGCCCCTATCTTTATACTTTGTCTTTCCCAATAATCCTCTCTTAGGTATCATTTTAAACTAGGGTTATGGAATAATGCACAGATACCAGAGAGAATCCCAAATATCTTTGGACAACTATAACCAAGAAAATTAATCTCTTCACACTTCTTTCTCCTTAAAATTTTATGCAATGCTCAAGTTAGAATTTTGGCCTACTAGACACTTTGAAAACTTCACTTGAAATCACTCCAGAGAGAAAAACCAATCTTGCTTGCCAAGATACTTTGAAACAGGTAAAATTTTCAATGATCAAGTTAGGGTATATAATATTTTTCCAACCGTTTACAAATCATCCACATGAAACTCATTAAGTTCTCCATTACTAAGAACTGGCAGCTTCAACATTCACTAGGTGTGAGCAACGTCATAGAATAAAATTTCAAATTCAAACCATCAATCCTATTTTCCTTTTGGTGCATCGGACGGCCAACAAAATCAGCCACGTAACCCTTTGTTACTTTCCCTAGACTAGTTCTTAGGAAAAAGTTACAACTTAACTTTAGGCTTTGATCAGAGCGGACAGGTGTCACCCTATTGCTAAAGCGCAAGCATAAGATCTGAACACTTTTCCTTAGTAGTGTAATGACTATCATAGATCTTTTCCCAACTTATCACACCTTTACCATTTCCCAAAATGATGACCCCACCTTACCTTTACGAACCTTTCATTAAATGAAAAATTGCCACTTTGGACAAACTAGCAGGCAGACCCCTCTCTATTCTTTCTTAACATTACAGATACAAATAGCTGCCAAATCACCTTTACTTTGGCCAATCAAAAACTAGCATGTCAACATGACCTGGCCTTAGAGGACCCACTGTACAATACACACCTTGATTATAATATCAAATGGTCATCGCTATACCACAAGCCTTAAACATCACACATCTTACCTTAGCGGTATACCAACAACCATAGGATCAATTTGAGCTTTATCTGTCTGAGAAGACTGACCCCACTTTATTACATCACCCAGGATAGGTGTCAACCAAAGAAAACTACCATGGCAAAGGGAATGTCAGAATACTACCATGTCAGAAAAGGTTTTAATCAAATGCTTGTCGCTAAAGTGAATTGATTAAAAAACAATCATCTTATCCCAATGGTATAACGACAACCATCAATGCAATCCATTGTTTAATCATCAGCATTCCCTTGAAGATAGACCCACTTAGACATATGTCACTTTGTCACTAAAGCGTATGTCATAAATTATGACAAATGGGAGCCTTAAGGTTTAACAATAGCCACAAGTTTTTAAAAGGTTAGTCACTTGGAAAAATTAATAGGAAAACTAAGGCTTTGAAAGAATTATTTAAAGGGACCCCATCAAGCAACCTAGTGACATAACACATAAAGTGGTCATTTTAAAAGGGTCTAATATTGCACATGCTCAATTGGGAATGTAAATGAGCAAAACGTAATGCTCAAACATAACGATGCTTAGGTTGGCCTAGGATTTTCCACAACAATGCCTACTACTAGGTTTTAAAACCATGATTTTCTCAAAATTTTAAGCATGAGGATTCAAATTTAAGATAGTACTAACACCTTCCTCATCCTCTTATCATCTTATCTTCCATCCTATTGTAACCCCTCCTAATGCCTCTAAATGCATGAACTATCCTAAGTAGGGGCATGTTATTCCTTTGTGACATATTCCTTCGAGACCTTCTTCCTCCAATCCTCCATCCAAATCCCTATCTTCTATCTTCCAATCCTTATCTTCCATCCTCCATATCCATATATTCCTCAAATCCAAATCTGTATCTTCTCCAATCCAAATCCATATCTTTATCCTCCACATCACACAACATTTTCCTATTAAAAATCCTCAACATTTCCTCCAAATCCTTCCCAAATCATGCATCCCTCAAAATTTTCTCTAACATTCATCCCTAAGAAATTCCTCTATTAGTATCCCTAAGCTTTTTCTTCATCAAACATCCTTCAACATTTCCTCCATATTTCTATCATCTGATACTTCCCTTGTCATTCGTATCTAGCTACAAGCTACACCCATACAATCCAATGTCATCCATCCATATCCAAATCTTCTTAGAAATCTTCCAACTCATGTGAATCCTATCCCTATCCTCTATATATCCAACATCCACCATCAAGCCAAGTCATCCAATCACATCCTAAGTCCTGTGGAAATCCTTGATCTCAATCCAATCATCATCATTGGGATGCATCCTTCCCAAATCTATCTCATTTTAGGACACATCATTTATCATCATCATATCCACCATTAGTCCATCTTGCCTTTCTAGTCCAACTAGGGCATTATCTTGCATATCTCTGCAGTATCAGCTTCATCCTAGATCCCTTGTACATCCCATCTTGATTTTTGTACCCTAGTGTTAGTTCATGTCTCCAAATAATCTCTTTTGTACATATGTGTATTTAGGACTCATCTTCTATGTTAGTTATCCCTTGTGTCATCATGACCTATCTAGCTAAGTGCTTCAACAATCATCCCTTGGTCCTTTTGAGGTTCAAGTGTCTTCCCTATGTCTTGCAATAGGTATCCTTATCCAGTTATCCACCATCTACTTCATTTCATATCCTTTGAGTTGTTTTAATCCTTATCCTAAATTAGAATCATCCAAGCACTACCCTTTGACTATTAATTATCTTAGAGGGAATCTCATACTTGTCTCTATAGGCCTCATCATCTCAGGAAATAGATTAGCATATAGTTTCAAGGATCTTATCTTCCAAAGATCAATAGTCTATCTTAGGTTGAAAACTCTATCCTTTATGATCATACATCAAGAAGCAGTGACTCATCCTTGACACCTAGTGATCCTCCACCATCTTCCATCATCCATATCCAATCAACCATCATTCATCATCCTACCTATGGAAAATTGTTTGTGAGGTACTTGGTATTTCATTTCTTCCTTTGGATGTTTTGTTTATCTTTTGAGCTCCCTTATACATATCATCATCTTGTTGTACATATCCTCTTCAGTCCTACAAAAAAATTTGATCATTTGAGATTGTCTTACCTAGCCTTGTACTTCAACAACATCTTTTGTCGACTATCTTTGATCATGTGATTATCCTTGATTCATCATTTTCCAGCAACAATACAACATTATCCTCATCAAATAGGTCTTTGCAGGATGTATCCTTCCTCATGTTTGGCCTAATCTCTCATCAATCAAATGGGTTTGTGTAGGATGTATCCTCCCTCATGTTTGGACCCAATTTTTCCCCCATCAATCCATCAATATTTCTCCTTGTCAAAGTATGTCTTTTGGAGTTATCATTTTGATCTTGGATTTTTTCCTTTGGATCTTGTTTATCTTTTACAGCTTCTCATTTTTCTTCTCCTCAAAGTCTCCATGATCCTTTATATCATGGTGCACAATGAATGATGAAAATCTGGAGCAAGGTCTTTTAATAATCTTTCTTCTTGCACGTGAGTCATTTTTTTGTGGTTTCTCCAACATCATTTCCACCATTCCCCCTTTGGGTTTCATGTGTGATGCTAGGGAAATCCTTTGCATGCTTCTTTTTTTTGTCAATCCTATACAATGCTGGTGACAAGGCCTTGAGTTCCCAATAACTTTGACAGGTCTCTAGCATTTCTATATTAAACTAGGTTGTGGTATCAAAAATATCCAACACAATGAGCTCTCCAAACTCCAAATCCCTACATATAGATTAATTTGCATCTTACATCCTTCATATAGCTTCATCATGTATCCTACATCTCACTTCTTTTTGTATTTATACATTTTTTTCTCTTGGAAGGTCATTTTTTTATCTTCCTTCCCATCCCCCTTCTTCCTCTTCCTTCTCACTTGCAATATTTTTAATAAAATTCCATAAAGTTTACTCTTTACATTATTTTCTCAAGGGGGCACAACCCCATATCTTCTATTCTATCCTGGGGCATCTTATTTTCTTGTCTTTAATGTTGTGCCACATCAAAGAGGGGAAAAATATACATCTAAAATACCTTTGCTAAATAAAAATATTTTATTTTGCAAAAATCCCTGATGACATCATAATTTATTAATTAATTATTTTATTTATTTATTTATTTTCATTCTCATTATCCCTTCTCCTATTTAAATTAAGGACATTTAATTAAAAGATCCCTTCTCGAAGTGTTTAAATCAAATTTAAATATTTAATCCCCTATTTATTAAATTATTGTTTAATAAATGAAGTCACAATCCATAAATAAATTTATTTATTTATTTAATCCTTAAAACCCTAGAATATTCTAGAAAGCCCTAAACCTATCTACTAATCCCTAATCACTCCCTAACCAAGCTTAGGGAGGGATTCCTAACCCTCTTAGGCTAATCCAACCCCTTTGATCCCAAAGTCACCCTTCATTAATGACTTTGTAAGAGTCATTAATAGCCCTCTTACAACCTCATTTATGGCTCTTATAGCCATAGATAAGAGCCCATGACCCTTCTTCCACCTTGGTCCCCTAAGCACACTTCCCAAGTATTTCTCACACATGTGTGAGAAACCCTTGGGGCTTTCAACCATGAACATTGTTGTCAGTCAAAAGGTCCTCAGTGTAATTTTTTTCTAAGGCTATGCTTTTTTTCAAGTGCATATTGAATATTGAATTTTGAACCATTTTCGTCAGTTCAAGTTTCCAAATTAACTTTGCGCCTTCCCAATGTCATGTTTGCATTTTCCCTTCGCGCAATAAAAAGGTTTTAATCTTGTGCTTTGTGTTGGCATCAATTTTAATCTTGAACTTTGAACTATTTTTCTAGTAGGTCAAAGTTCAATATTTAGTTTTGCACTTCCCTTTCTATGTCTTTCGGGTTACTTTTGTCTCTACATTGTCGGCTTTTGTTTTATTCAATTTTGAACTTTAAGATTTTGGTTCATAATTCAATTTTCTGCGCGTCCAGTTTTTGTCTTGTCTTAGTCATGTGTTTCTAAGTACAAAGCATACCAAATCTTGAACTTTGAATACTATTCCATTAGTTTGACGTACAGTTTTTGAAATGCAATAATTACTCAAAATATCCAAAATTTGTGCCAAATCTAATCCTCTTTCAAGATAATTTTGAAATGACTTTCAAGTTAAGTTCAGCTTAATGAAAGAGTACGGGTTATCTGGAGGAGAAGTAAATGTGATTGGATGTGCTCAAAAAATGGTGGTGAGCAAAATTAATTCATATCAAATAGTCATTATTGTCGAAAAGGGGAACCCAATCTTGCCTATTTATTTATTTCTCCTTTCTGTTTCATGCAATTTTTGGTGGCATGGTTGGAAGCGAGGCATAATGAAGGTAATCTCAGGAACAAGAGCTAAGCATCAGTAAAATTGAGTCTAAAACTGACACATACCGAAAGGAAGAAAAACCAACAATTGAACCTTTTGTCAGAACCACAAGGACTAGCAGCAAAAAGAATCAAAGGGCAAAAAATATACCCTGCATTGTACTAGATTCAGAAACAGAAGAAGGTGATTTGCAATCCCAAAGTGAAATCAGGATGGATAACACTCTAATTAGCCCATCAAGCTCTCAAATACTAGGGGTAGGCCAAGGGGACCCAACAGTATTGAATATTTCTATGACACAAGTTTCCACATCAGATTCTACACCCAAAAATCCTAATTGGATGGATCTGTAAATCAACAAAAAGAGAAGTATCATACCAGTTTCTACGCTTGTAGGAGATTTGGTTAGAAATAATTTAGGAAATACACCTAATGAAAAGAATCCAAAGGTTGAAGCCATGTTAGATGTTGACTCAAAAATGGGTCATTGGATTGTTGAGATCTTCAAGCCTAATCCTAACAAGACTAGTGAGGAGGTTACAAAGAATGACTTCAACATAGAAAAGGTGGACTTGGGCATGGAAACTAGAGCCACTGACTTGAAAATATTGAACTCAACTAATAAGATGAAGTTGAATTAGGCTCTCTAAAAAATGGTGAAGTACATCCAATAGATCCATGACCCTAACCCTTAGCCTCTGTTAATGGTTCACATTAACCTAGATGTTAAATCTCCAGAAAACTAGAAGTTTTTAGATCAAGTTCAAAAGGATAGATCCATGTCAAAGAATTTCTTCTGCTGGATTGATAAGGTTTCCAAAGAAATCTTTAGTTTTACTAATGATTTTAAGGATTTGAACAGTAAGTCCGAAGAGATGATAAAAATAGTTGAGACAGATGTAGAGACTTGGAAAAAGGAGAAATACTAGCTAAAAATGGAGATAATAAACATTGAAGAGGTGTATGAATATGGCATCAAAAAGTTCCTAACAAAAAAGGCAATTCTTGGACATGAAGAAATTTATTTGTTCATGGCTAAATTTAATCTTGAATGGGAAAGCTTGCTCTATGAGAAAGCAACTGAAGAATCCATCCAAATCCTAGAAACACTGAATAGTGTTAAAGATTTTATGAACTCTCATAATGAGTGCCTAGGAAATTTAATCAAACCTAATGGTCAAGCTAGGTTTGACATAATCAAGATATTATCTTGTTTCAAAGAGAAGGTGAAAAATATGAAAGCTTCCAGAAGCATAGAGATTGATAATTTCCTGGTCTTTTCTTGGGTAGATTCTTTGGCAGTTTATGGCTATGAGTAGATAAAAAATCAAAGGGAAAAAATCTAGTAGGTGGAAAATTTCAAAAACATTTGGGTGCAATAGTTCAAGGAAGTTACTACACTGAACTAAGAGCTATTGGCGAGTTTCTCAGTAGCATTTGAGGAATGGAATATAGTGCGGGGAGCTACTTAGACCACTAAGGAGGATGGAGCCAAAAATGACTAGTCAGTCAATTAGAGTTTAGAAGATGGTTTTTCTTTTTGAAAATATTTCCTAAATTTCATGCTAAGTTTTTGGTAATTAGTTTTTAAAACTGAAAATAGCCCTACATGGCTATATGAATGTTTGGAGATGACCAGTTTAGGGTCGGTTCTCAGTTTTGTAAAAAAACTTGATATTACTTTGATTTTAATATGGGATATTTTTACTATTAAAATCTGGTACACATATATGGAATCAGTTGGTTTTATAAGCATATGCTAGTTTTCTTCATTGATCAGTTGGTTAAATGGATGCATGATTATAACTTTAGTGGGAATTTAAATGGTTGTGGAGCTAGAATTTGTATGTGTACTTAAATGTTTATTCAGCTTTTGATCTTTGATTCATTTTTTGGAATCGACCTTTCTTTAGAAATTTATCTTTAAAATTCTGAGTCAGGTTTCTTGGAATAATTCTTGTATGTTTTGAGTTTGAAGAATTTTGTTGTTAGCTAGCAATAGAATGTAATCAAAGCCTTTC
This sequence comes from Chamaecyparis obtusa, assembly GCA_027943335.1. NCBI lineage: Eukaryota > Viridiplantae > Streptophyta > Pinopsida > Cupressales > Cupressaceae > Chamaecyparis > Chamaecyparis obtusa. The sequence continues at coordinate 226,748 of BSBK01005434.1, read as the reverse complement.
TATGCTTTTTGGTAAAAAGTGTCTCTTGAATTTATTTCTTTTATAATAAAAGTTATTGGAAGAAAATCTTTGTAGAAGGAAGTTGCTCCTTTGAAGCAAAGAGTTGGTTGTGAGATACTAACTCAATTGTTAGTGCGGTTTTCCTTTATGTATTTTGGCTTTAGGAGTTAATTGTTAATTCTTCTTTGTAAAGGATAAATCTGTTCGCTAATAGATTTTTTGTGACTCCACTGGGGATTCTAACGAGTAGACCAAAACCTAAAACATTTTATTTATTGATTAATCATGGTACTACCTGCTGATGTGATACCTAGTCAACAAGAATTTCTCCTAGTTTTACAACCTGACCTTCATTTCACAGACACCCAAGAAGACATTATTGCAGATATCAATGGAGTAGCTTAGAATCTGAAAACAAGTGGTCATCAATATCAACAAGTTAGGCTAGTTATCAAGGAAGAAGAATAAATTGGTGAGTGGCTAAGAGGCTTACCTATAGCTCAAGAAGCTATTATGGTAGACAGAGTATTCCAAAGGCCTTAAGGTTAGGTCTACCTTACATTTCTATTGAAGTTTCAATCAGTAAGTTGGCTGAGAAAAGATACACAAGAGGAGATAGAGTGAAAGGTTTGGTTGATGAAGATTTTGAGGCCTTAAAGAAGTTGAACTTCACCCCTAATATCCCTATGAGAAGAAATTTTCAAACTACTTCTAGATCATCTTCGACCACCAAGTTAACAACATCCCCTACTACCTTTCAAGCCCTTACATTATCTGGTACATTGATCCCATCTCTTTTCAATTCTCAACACCTGAATATTTTTCTACCAATCATGGCCCAAAACTAGTCTTGGGGAGCTCAAGTTAGCCCCCTTGAACTAACCAATTTTAACTTACAAGCTCTACCTAAAGGAGCTAGAGAAGTTCTACCTAAATTTAGTGGAGATGGCAGAGTTTCCCCAAATGATCATCTTAATGCATTCAACACTGCATATGGAGTTATAGCTATGGGTACAGAAGATGTGGCCATTTTTCTTTTTGTTTAGACATTTGTAGAAGCTACTAAGGATTGGTTTCACCATCTACCTAATGGTTCTATTCAAACTTGGAATGCCATGAGAATAGCCTTTGAAGCTTGCTTCAAAGTGGTAAATGATGAACATTCCTTGTTTTTGCAACTCTCTCAGTTAAAGAAAAAGATGCATGAGCCAATGCAAGAATTTATTGATAAGTTTTAAAAAATCTTGCATAAAATACCCAATGCACATCATCACAATGATGAGAACAGAAAAGGTTTCTTTGTGAATGCAATGCCTCTGGATATTAGCTTCCACTTATGATGTGGTAGAGTGGTAGATTTGGCAGCTACTCAAGCACTAGTAGTTGAACTAGAAGATGATATGATAATTGTTGGTAAATGGAAAAGAGAAGTACATATTCCTAATAGTCAAACATCTACATATGGATCCACTGATCTTTTCATTCAGAGACTAGTCAATGATATGATCCAAATGAAAAGGAAACTACCCAAGCCGATAGCACCATATCAAGATATTCCTCATAGATATCCAAACCAAGGTGAAGGAACCTTTGGCAAACAACCTAAAGCTCTCTCTAGATAGAAAAAACTCTTAATTGAAGGTCCATCAACAAATAAAGGAAATATGTGCATTTTCACCTAATTGATGATCATGATGGTACTTCTTTCCTAGATATGGTGAGATGTCACCAGATGGAAACCAATAAAGAGAATATAATAGAAATACTTGATGATGAAGGAACTTAAAGAGGACCTATCAACTTTGTGAGCTACTACTTATAATATGAATCAGATTCTGACAACGGTGGTAGAGTTCTTCTTGCTCTTGAAGATCCTTTGTGTTCTGTGATTACAAGAAATCAAAAAGTTGACAAGACTTCCACTCAGTCTCCTTCTATGACTGATAGGAAAGAAAAAGAATTGGTAAATTAGGCTAGTACCAACTACAAGTCTCAAGGATCATCGATGCCTAATGTGAAGTTATTAAAAAGGTCATAGCTTGAACCTTTTTTTGATATAGTGGATTTTTGCAAATCTTCAAAAATTCAAATTTCTCCTGCTGATTACTTAAGGCTTAATCCTAAAGAATTAGACAAGTTAATTGATTATGTTAAAGGTCCTCATTCAAATCACAGTCCTCAAAAAATAAACAATATGTCTTTTTATGAGACCCTTGTTGAATCAAAAGATTGTCAGCCCTAAAGTCAGCCTACGAGCGAAGAACCTATTTCTCATGTAGAAACTCCCTGAGTAACTTATTCCTCTACCAAATTGAAACCTTTTTATGTTTCATTATTCATAGAGGGATACAAGATAAATAAATGTATTATAGATTATGGTGCCTCAGCTAACATAATGCCCACCTGTGTAGCTAAGGCTTTGGACCTCTCTTTGACAAAAACCTTTGGAAATTGCTATGCTATAGATGCTAAACAAGTCCCTTTGGTAGGAAAAATAAAAGATTCCCAAGTTGTCTTTGCAGACCATCCCAATAAGAGAATGAAATTAACAATCCTTGTTGTTGGCATCCCAGCCAATTATGGTATGCTGTTGACTAGAACTTTCTATAAAGACTTAGGTGGTGAAATTAAGTTGGACTAGTCTCAAGCTACTATTCCCATAGGCAATCAAAAAGTGGTCCTTCATCCATAGACTAATTCTAAGTATACCGTATTCCCTTTTGAAGATACCAAATCACATATCCTCTATCAAGAGTCAAATTTTGGTAATTACTTGATCATGCCTAAAGCTGATGTGCCTAATTCTCAAACATCAAAAGGAGAGAATTTGTGGACTCTAGAATTTGAAGGCAGTTGTTCTTCTACTAGGTCAGGAGCTGGGATAGTGTTGATATCTCCTACAAGGGAAATTTTTCCATATGCTTTTAAGCTTGATTTTGAAAACACTAATAACACGACTGAGTACGAAGCCTTGCTTCTTGGCATAGAGGAGGCCAAAAAGAAAGGGGATCAAACTCTTGAAAGCAAAAGTTGATGCTGAATTAATTGTAAAGAAAGTTAGGTCTATGTTTTCTATTAAAAATGAAAGATTAAAACACTACCAAAATAGATTTTTGGATGAGATGGAGTTCTTTGATGCATTTTCAATTGAATCTATGCTGAGATAGTTCAATTCCAGAGCTGATGCTTTAGTTGGTTCATTAGCTTTGTTGATTCCTCACCCTAATTTTGGAATAGACAAATATTCAGTGGAATTGATTCATACACCTAGTGTGCCAGAAAATTCCAAATCATGGCAAGTGTTCAACAATGACACTCATATAGTTCAATTCTTAGAAGGAGAAGAAAATTTCTCCTTTGTGTATTTTGAAGTTTCAGATGCAAAATGCCATGAATTGTGTTTTGACCCTAGAAATAAGCCTAGTCTTGAGATTGTCAAGCTAAAGGGAAATCACATTCCAAAAGGGTTAATGAATTTAGAAAAGCTCTTCAATAAAAGAGATTTTTCTACTAATAAAGATCCTATGCATAATGAAAACTCTTTTAACAAGTATGAGAAGATCAACATTGGTAATGAAGATGATCCCAAGCTTGTCAATTTGGGAATTTGTTGCAATATAGAAGAGAAATAGAGGTTTTCAAATCATCTTCGAGAAGTTAAAGATGTTTTCACCTAGATATATGAAGATTTTAAAGATTTTAGGCAAGGAAAATTTAAACACCAGATCCCAGTGAAACCAGGAGCCAACCCTTTTAGGCAAAAACTTTGGAATTATAATCCAAAACTTGTAGATGCAATATTCCAAGAGGTGGATAAGATGCAAAAAGCAGGGATAATCTATCCTATTCATCACTCAACTTGGGTAGCTAACATTTTCCTAGTGTGTAAGAAGAGTGGAGGGATAAGGATATGTGTTGATTTTAGAAACCTGAATTAGGAGAGTCTCAAAGACAATTTTTCCCTACCTAACATGGATCACATTCTTCAGACAGTAGTTGGTTCCAAAATGATATCTTTTCTTGATGGTTTTTCATGGCCCCAAAATATCAACACAAAACAACTTTTACCACTCCTTGGGGTACCTTTGCATACAATAAAATGCCTTTTGGATTAATAAATGTAGGGGTGATCATCCAACGTGCTATGAACTCCACTTTTGGATACCTAATCAACAAAGTAATTGTAATATATCTAGATGATATGATGATGTTCTCAAAAAGAAGGAAGAAGCAGTTGTATGATTTGAAGATGGTCTTGCAGAGATGTAGATATCATGGCATTTCACTTAATCCAAAGAAATCTATTTTTTGTGTCATAGAGGGAAATCTACTTGGCCATCGAGTGTCAAGGGATGGTATAAAAATTTATCCAGAAAGAGTCCAGCAAATTCAATAACTATGTTTTCCATCAAGCTATAAAGGAATTCATTCCTTCTTTCGACAAATCAATTTTCTCAGGAGGTTTGTTCCTGACTTCTCAGAAATAACTAGGCCTATGGTAAGTCTTTTAAGTGAGAAGGAAACATTCAAATGGAATGAAGAGGAAGTTAAATCTTTTCAAGTAAAAAATGCCATTGTCCAGGCACCAGTACTGATGCACCCTGATTTCATGAAAGATTTTATAATATATTATTATGCTAGTGAGCACACCATGCTAGGAGTTTTATTGCAAAAAAATGATAAAGATGAGAAATCCCCAATTTATTTTATGAGTATTCCATTAAAGAAGCATGAATTAAAATATTCTTTATTGGAAAATCAATCTTTTTCAGTAGTTAAAGTGATAAAGGAGTTCCATTTTTACATACAACATTCTCACTCCACTATCTATGTACCCAATGCAGCTGTCAAAAGTATACTCACACAATAATAGGTGGCCATTAATAACCGAGCAACATGGGTGTCCAAGGTGCAGGAATTTGATCTGGATATAAAGCCCACTAAATTAGTAAGAGGCCAAGGTTTATGTAAGTTGATTGTTGAAAATGAAGATTTGATAGAAGAAAAGACTCCTTCGACATTTTTGGTTGGATTAAAAGATCCCTAGTTCTCTAATATTGCTTACTATCTGACTTATGGAGAATGTCCAAAGTATTTAATAGGAAAAGAGAAGAGGACTTTATGGCTTAAGTCTGATAATTATTTCATAATCGACGATATATTGTACAAGAAGGGGTTAGATGGAATGTTTCATCGGTGTGTTGTTAAAGATCAGTAGAGGTGACTTTTGTAGACTTTTCATGGAAACTCATGTGGAGGATATTTTTCATCCATTGTCATGGCCTTCAAAATACTGAGAAATGGTTATTATTGGCCTAGGATGTTCTAGGATGCTTACAAGTGGGTGGGGTCATGCGAGAAATGTAAACTATTTTCTGGGAAACCTCATTTAGTTGCTCTTCCCTTAAAGCATGTTGTCATCGAGGAACCTTTCAAACAATGAGGATTGGACTTCATAGGTCCTATAAATCCTCCATCTAGTGTTGGGCATACACACATCCTCACAGCTACCAACTACTTCAAAAAGTGGGTAGAAGCCATTCCCATCAAGAAACTGACCACATAGGTGGTCTGCAATTTCTCAAAGAAAACACTTTGGTTAGGTTTGGTGTTCCAAAGAAGATAGTAGAAGATAATTCCCAAAATTTCTCTTCAAGTGAGCTATAGATTTTCTATTATGACAATGGTATACAACTGGCTCACTCCTCTGACTATTTTCCTCAAGGAAACAGGTAGGCTGAGTCTACCAATGAAAACCTCATTTCAATAATGAAGAAGCTCATTAGTGAAAACATGAAGGACTGACATAAATGTTAGAAATAGGGAATACTGAGAGGAGGGAGTGAATTAGCATTCTAAAAACTTTTACTTTTTCCCAATTATGGATATAACAGATTATCTTTATGCTTGCATAATAGAGTAAACTAAAGAACATGCATAACAATAAAGAAAATGAACTCATATTTGTTCTCGAGGAAACCTTGGCCAAGGGAAAACCCTGGTGGGGATGATACCCACAAAGATCTACTAATAAAAAGTATCCCGTTAAGGATTTTGACCCTGTTAGGAGCTTGTTACAGGCATATAGTGTCTCAGTCCTGATTAAGGGACTATAGGCCTTGTTAGAAGCCTCAACCCTACTAAGAGTTGGTAGTACTGATTATAAATGATTACAAGATGAGCCCACTACCCAAAAAAGTCATGTTAAATGATTAATGATTGCAAAATAGGATAAGGTACATAGCCTTATACTACTTTCTTTTCTTTCACAACTTTGCATCAATATATTTCGCTATATCATCTATCTCATTACAATACATGTCTCATTTTTCTTCGCATTCCATATGCCTTACATTTATACAAGTTATTAGGAATAATAATTTTTATAGTCAGCTTTACAAAACATAAAGCTTTACACAAAATACATATTTACCCAAGGGTTAACATCTAGGATTTCATCCCTTTATATTATTAAGACATTATTTTGATAAACAAAATAATCCCTTAACTCTTTACCAATTTTGTCTTCTTCTCTATCTTGTCGGCTTTAACACCGTCTTTGGTAGAACTGCCATAACTTCTTCCATACATGTCATAAAGACTTGCACTCTCAAGAGAGTCTTCAATAGTCAACATAGTATCTATGTTCAAGTGCGCAAGCACTGAACTTACTCCAATCAACATCGCCAATCAAAACTATCTTGAGTGACATTGGGAAAATACTATACATACTTTGACAATTTTGCTTTGCGCTTTGTCATACTTTCTCTCTGTCATATGCGGTCTTCATGTAGATTATATGTTTCCATAATGACAACATCTAGATATCTAACTCAGCCAAATTTCCAACAATCTCCCCCTTTTTCATTGGTGGCAACATATTAGAAAATTGGCTAAGTCTCAAAACTTCAATACTCAAAATTGTGGCCATAACAAAAAAATATATTCGTTGTCCTTATAACTCCATAAATCTTATCTATATTCTATACTCCCCCTAAGAATATACTTCCTTATCATTCATACATCAATTTTTTTCTATATATATCTCCCCCTTTGACAACAATGAGAAAAAAAGGGTGTTAAAAAGTATGTTCAAAAAGATGTTATATACCTTGATTCACAATTGCAAAGCCGATAGGCTTGCAACACAATTTGCAAAATTCACTTTAATTCTCTCTATCTTCTTCTCCCATGCCTTCTTAATGGAATGTGCAACACTAAGCAGTGCACACAATCCATAAGATGTGATCTCACATGCTTGAAGGTTTGCAAAACTAAACTTCTCAAAAGATGTCTTAGATGTAAGACATTCTTCCAACTGTCCTTCAACAATGCTTATCTTTATTGAAATCTGCTCTCTTAGAAGAGTGAATCTTTTCAATTTCTTGTCCTTTTCATCATTGAGAATCCTTATTTCATCATTTACTTTGTTGATTCTTTTCTCAATATCCAATATCTTCACATTAGGGCTGGCTAAAAGATTTGTCTCTAACTGAATTTCTACTTATTTAGCCTTAATCTTCTCAACTACTTTTAATACATGGTTTTTTAGATTTTGTACACTGAATGTACAAAGTTTTACCTATGTCCAAATTCCTTCTCAAGTCTTTTATACAAACATCCAAATTGTTAATATCATTTCTGATATTCTGACTTATATCATGAAATATTTTGGCCTCATAGGTTGCATGAACCTTCACTTTAGCCATATCTAATAGGTTAGTGAACTCATTATCAAATGCATTCATAACTTTCTTAGCTCTTTCCAGTGAGTCTGCTTCTTATATCTGGTTAGTCACAACACTTTGTAACTTCTCTATTATTTCTAGCAAAGATCCTTCAAGGCTTTTCACCTTCTTGTTCTTTCCAATTATTTTGTTCAGGGATGTGATCAATTCCATTTGATCATCATCATCAACCTCTTTCCCAAAGCTTTCAAATATTGATCCAATTTGAGATTTCTTTGCAATCTCAGGTGTAAGACTGATTTCCTCTTTGTCAGGGACTTCTTTCTATCCTTGAATCTCTCTACTTGCTTGATTATCTATTTTCTTTTCTTCCTCTTTCCTTGATTCTTTCTTTCCATCTTTACTAGATCTATCCTGTTCTTCTAGAGATGAATTGTCAACAATGTTTTCAAGATTTTTAAAAGGATTATCATCACTTTCCAATGTGATCTTAGTTCCTTCCACATGCATTGAATCATCTTCAATGTTAATTGATTGTGGAGAGGAACTCTTCTGATGCTCAGCTTCCTCTACCCATTCTGCTAGCTCTAGTGCACTAGAGTGTTTTCTAACACTAGACCTTTACTATTGTTTGCTATGTTTCTTTTTTTATCTCTTCATAGTTTCCTCCCATTATCTGAATGGTTCTTTTCTTTTTTCTTAGATGGATTCCAAGTTATTTCATTATTTCTTTAAAATGATCTTCATCTCTAACATCACATAGTTTTCTCACAAGATTTTCTCTGATTTTATTGTCTTCTTTAGTTGCTCTCTTTTTCCTGTTAACTAGCTTCTCAAATAAATCATCAGGTATCTTACCTTGAATTATGTCAAACTTCTTATCTACTAGGATCATATTTCTCACAACTGAATTCTCCAAATTCAATCTTTCTAAATAGTTATAAAGATCATAGTACTTGTTCATCTTAGAAAAATCTCCATCATGAATAATCTATTCATTTACCTTCTCAATCTTTGGTGTCCATGTCTTCTTTTTCACTTGAATATCTTCATCATCTTTTATCTCTTCTATTTTCCTTTGTACTAGTGGCAATATTGTCTTCTATCTCTTACCTAGTCTAGTATCTATTTCTTTCACTCTTTTCCCTAGTGGAGTTGAAGATGATCTTGTAGATTTCCTAACTTCATGTTCTTCTTGCTCTACTTTCACCTCATGCTGCAAATTTCCAATTTCCACCGCTGATAGGAGTGGAACAAACAAAACTTCCTTTTTGTCCAATGTCTCTAATAGCTATTGCTATATTCTTTGCAATCATAAACTCATGTTCTATCATTCCTGTGTCCTTTAGAATATTCTTAATTGTACTTTCTACTCTTTTCTTTGACTATTTTTCTTCTTGGATAGACTTTATAGAGTTGAAGTTCTCCTCAAAAGTCCCAAATCTATTGTTGTGTATATCCAACTTGCTCTTAAGCAATCTATTCACATATTATTTTGCTTCAATTTCAAAAATTTCATAGCCAAGAGGGTTTATGAACTCTACTATAGGTTCAACTGCCTCAATGAATGTAAAGTTAGTGTCAACCACAAAACATATCTCATTCTTATACTTTTCAACAATTGATTGAGGGATTCTTGATCTATTCTTCATCAAATTCTAAAATGTTTTAATCACTAAAATTGCACTCTCATTGACCTTGTCAATAATATGTCTCATGAATACTTGGTTGATTCTTTCCATTGTGGTCTTTCCATCATTCCAATCATCTCCAATTGTAAATGGAAATCTTCTTAACAAATGGAAAAACATATAAGTGATCAATGATGAGAATCTAAACTGGGAGTTCTTAGTCTTCTTTATCTTCTCCAAGTTCTCAAATAACTGTATTCTTAAGATTTCACACATGTCTACTTGTATTTTGTCAACAAACATCAAATAGGCTGCATGAATCATTCCAGCTATCATGTCATCTTCTCTTGAATTAGCACAAAATTTAGCTATAAGGATCTTGCACAAATACCTAACATCATCATGTTGTATCTTGCTAATCACTATACCTCTTCCATTGTAAGATGATTTAGTGTTATCCAATACAATTTTCTTCACATTCTTTTCATTAAATGGTATGATTCCAAATTTAGACAAACCAGTTTCTTCATGAATTAGGTTAGTTGTAATGTCTATCACTCTGTCATCTAACCAAGACTTTCCATTATGTATTTTGCTCAGAATTATCTTAGTGTATTCTTCATCATCAAATTCATACTGTAAATAATACCTTATGATTTCATTAACCTTCAAATGTTCAAACCCTACTCTCAATGACATATCCTGATAGTAAAGCTTCTCATACTCTAGTAAAATCACTATCACTGAGGGTTTCAAGTTTACATCCCAAATAGCTTCTAATATTCTCTAAATGTAGAACTTCATCTGGTACAGATGACAAAGCCAATTTAGGGTCTTCTTCCAAGGGTTTTGTTGGTTCCCTTTTAGTCTTAGGTCTGATCTTATCTCTTACATTTTGAATCAATAAAACATCCATATCTTCTACAAATTCTCTAACTGACTGATAGATTTTCTTAGTAAAATACCTCAATTCTATGATTTAGGGTTTATGTAGATCTGCCATGAAATTATTTCACCAAATCCTTGCAAACTGCTTCAAATCACTACTCCTTTGATCTCCTTAACACTTGTATTCACTTTAATGATCAAATAATACCAATCATAATCTTTTAAGCTTTCAATCTCACAAGATTCTGACATTACATTAAATTCCATTACTACTTCTTTCCAAAAAGTTGTTCCTACTTACTTGCAAAACTTAAAACTTCTTGTGATCTTGCATAATATCATTTTATCCTATGCGCTCTTAACCATAGTATCACTACATCATATACTACCTTGTATCAACTGCACAAGACTCAATTCATCCTATACTAACTTCTACACTATCCTAAGTTCCTATTTTATTGTATTTTTTTGAATTAAGTACTTTGAGATGGGTTAGGTAGATATTCACTCTTACCTTTAGATACTTCACCTTTTTTATTACCTTCAATTTTGAATGTGTCTCCTTGATCTGTGGCTTTAATAAACTTCACTTCTTTTGAATTACTACAACAACCTCCATGACTATTGCTTGCATTTTCATTTATCCTTGCACGACTTCTAGGGTTAGGGTTTCTCATGTTATTCATCCTACAAAACCTTTCTATATGACCAAATTTGTTGCATATCTAACAAACTACTCCATTGTTTCCATATCTCAATCTAGTCTGGTTGATTTGTGATCTACAATTCCTGGCAATGTATCCAACCTTGTTGCATCTATAACATACTACTACATTTCTTTTGTTCATATCTTCAGTAGATTTCTTATCTACATGGTTAGTATCTCTAAACATTCTACTACTATTATTATTCTCATTAAATTTAGGCTTCCTACATTCAATAGCACTATGTCCAAAACCATGACAATTATAACAATAACCATTAAGAGGTTTAAATTTTTTACCTGTACAATATTTCTTCATATGACCAAAAGTATTACATGAAAAACATCTACCTTTAAATTCTCTCTGCATACCTTTAGGTGATTCTTCTTGTTTAGGTGGCTCTTCTTGTTTAGGTGTATCTTTAGGTTTGTCAACTTCATCAGATTTATTTTCTTCTATGTTTTCAAAAAAATTTAGATCTAGTTCCTTTCTTTCTTTACTCACTTTAGATGAGTTAAATCCAAGATGAGTTTTATCATAGAATGGCTTTTGATAAGACATTTGTTCATCAATCTTAATTCAAGATAGTTTCTCAAGATGTTTCTTAGACTGAGTCAATTCACCTTTCACAATTGTATTGTACTTTTCAAGCTCAACATACTGCAATTTGGTTTTCTCAAATTCAGATGTCACTTTACAAAGTTTAGATTTCAGATCTTCTTTCTCAGATTTCAGATTTAGATTTGCTTTATTCTTTCTATTTCCATCTTTCAAACTCAACTTCAGATTTACTATATTTAGTTCATGTTTAAGGATCTCTTTTTTTTTTCTAGATTATCATCACAATCTTCAACTTGAATTGTAGATTTTTTTATTTTTTTCAGTTCCTCTAGCTTATTCTTCATCTTTTCAATGAGGTTCTTTGCATCATCATAGTTTCCTTTCAGAGTATCTCTTTCTTTAGTAAGTATATCAATTTGTTCAAGAGCTTCTTCAAGATTCTTCTATAGCTGATTCATATCCATAGAGATCTTACACAAGCTGCTATGATTTTTTTGAATGATTCCTCTCTGAGTAACTCAGCTCTAATACCAATTGTTAGAAATAGGGAATACTAAGAGGGGGGGGTGAATTAGTATTCTACAAACTTTTACTTTTTCCCAATTATGGATATAATAGATTATCTTTATGCTTTCATAACAGAGTAAACTAAAGAACATGCACAACAATAAAGAAAATGAACTCATAATAGATTATTTATTCTCAAGGAAAGCCTTTCCAAGGGAAAACCCTAGTGGGGATGATACCCACAAAGATCCACTAATCAAAAGTATCCTGTTAAGGATGTTGACCCTATTATGAGCCTGTTACATGCATATAGTGTCTCAGTCTTGATTAAAGGACTATAGGCCTTGATAAAAGCCTCAACCCTACTAAGAGTTGGTAGTACTGATTACAAATGATTACAAGATGAGCCCACTTCCCAGACAAGCAATGTACAATGATTACTAAATACAAAATAGGGTAAGGTACATAACCTTATACTACTTGCTTGTCTTTCACAACTTCACATCAATATCTTTCGCTATATCATCTATCTCATTACAATACATGTCTCATTTTTCTTCGCATTCCATATGCCTTACATTTATACAAGTTATTAGGAATAATAACTTTTACAATCAGCTTTACAAAATATAAAGCTTTACACAAAATACATATTTACCCAAAGGTTAACATCTAGGATTTCATCCCTTTATATTATTAAGACATTATTTTGATAAACAAAATAATCCCTTAACTCTTTACCAATTTTTTCTTCTTCTTTGTCCTATCGGCTTTAACACTTTCTTTGGTAAAACTGCCATAACTTCTTCCGTACATGTTGTACAGACTTGCACTCTTAGGTGAGTCTTCAATAGTCATCAAAGTATCTATGTTCAAGTGCACAAGCATTGAACTTACTCCAATTGGCATCGCCAATCAAAACTATCTCAAGTTACACTGGGAAAATACTCCACATACTTAGACAATTTTTCTTTGCGCTCTGCCATACTTGCTCTTTGTCATATGCGGTCTTCATGTAGATTATATGTTTCCATAATGAAAACATCTACATATCTAACTCAGCCAAATTTCCAACAATAAATCACTTTATGAAGCACTGTGGAACTCCTAAAAGAGCCATTGGTATGACTCCTTTTGAATTGGTTTATGGTACTAAAGCTCAATTATCTCTCCCTCTTGAGTTGGCAGCTGCTAAATTACAAAAGGTAATTGAAGATGGAGTTTTCATAATGCTTTAGAAGAAATGATCCTTTACTTGACCAAGATTGAAGAAGAAAGGGAGACAGTGGTAGATCATATCACCAACCATGAAGCAAGGATCAAGAAGATTCTTGATAGAAAACCCAGACCTAGAAAGTTCATGGAAGGAGATAAAGTCTTGCTTTGGGATAAAAGAAGAGAGCCCTGAGGGGCTCATGGAAAATTTGAATCTCTATGGAAATGACCCTTTGAAATTATAAAATATCTTGGACCAAGTTCTTTCAGGTTGAGGTATGCAAATGGAACTGATTTCCCCCTATTCTTCAACCGACAGGATCTTAAGTTGTTTCAGATGTATTTTTTATTGCCTTGTGTACATAGTATTTTTGTTGTCTGTTGTTTAGTCTTTTTGTTGTGCTTGTGTGAAACCAGAGATCTTGGATTCATTTCAAGTCCCTTATGGTCCTATCCCCAGTCCAAGCCACCTATTTCCAATCAAATGGTCCTCAGTGTAAAAATTTTCTAAGGGTATGCTTTTTGTCAAGTGCATATTGAATATTGAATTTTGAACCATTTTTCATCAGTTTGAGGTTCAAAATTTACTTTGTGCCTTCCCAATGTCATGTGTACATTTTCCCTCCATGTAGTAAAAAGGTTTTAATCCTATGCTTTTTTCTTGCATCAATTTTAATCTTGAACTTTGAACCATTTTTCCCATAGTTCAAAGTTCAATATTTAGTTTTGCACTTCCCTTTCCATGTCTTTTCGGTTACTTTTGTCTCTCCATCATCAGGTTTTGTTTTATTCAATTTTGAACTTTTAGTTTTTGGTTCATAATTCAATTTTCTATGTGCATCCTATTTTTGGCATGTCTCAGTCATGTGTTTCCAAGTACAAAGCATGCCAAATATTGAACTTTGAATATTGTTCCATTAGTTCGAGGTTCAATTTTCAAACCATAATAATTACTCCAAATATTTGAAACTCATGCCAAATATCTTCCTCTTTCAAGATAATTTTGAAATGAATTTCAAGTTAAGTCCAGCTCAGTGAAAGAGTAATGGTTATCTGGAGGAGAAGTAAATGTGATTGGACGCGCTCAACAAATGATGCTGAGAGAAATTAATTCATATCAAATAGTCATTATTGCTAAAAGGGGAACCCAATCATGCCTATTTATTTCTTTCTCCTTTCTGTTGCATCCATTTTTTTGTGGCATGGTTGGAAGCAAGGTACAATGAAGGTAATATTAGGAACAAGAGCTAAGCATCAATAAAATTGAATCTGAAGCTGAGACATACCAAAAGGAAGAAAAGACAAGAATTAAACCTTCTGTCTGAACCACAAGGACTAGGATAAAAAGGAATCAAAGAGAAGAAAATATACCTTGCATTGTACTAGATTTTGAGACACACAAAGGTGATTTGCAATCCCAAAGTGAACTCAAGATGGATAACACTCCAATTATCCCACCAAGCTCTCAAATACTAGGGGTAGGCCAAGGGGACCTAATAGTATTACACAGTTCTATGACACAAGTTTCCACAGGAGATTCTACACCAAAAAATCCTAATTGGATGGATCTGTCAATCAACAAAAAAAGAAGTATCGTACCAATTTCTACTCCCGTCAGAGATTTGGTCAACAAGTATTTAGGAAAAACACCTAAGGAAAAGAAGCCAAAGGTTGAAGCCATGTTAGATGTTGAATAAAAAATGGGTCATTGGATTGCTGAGATCTTCAAGCCTAATTCTAACAAGAGCAGTGAGGAGGTTATAGAGAAGGACTTCAGCATAGAAATGGTGGACTTGGGAATGGCAACCAAAGCTACTAACTTGAAAATCTTGAACTTAGCTAATAAGAAAATTAATCATCGGGTATTGAAGGATTTAGAGGATAAGATGAAGTTGAAATAGGCTCTTAGCTAAATGGTGAAGTACATCGAGCTACTCCAGGACCCTAACCCTTAGCCTCTATCACTGGTTCACATTGACCTAGATGTTAAATCTCTAGAAAACCAAAAGAATTTAGATCAAGTTCAAAAGGATAGATCCATGTGAAAGAATTTCTTCTGCTGGATTGATAAGGTTTCCAAAGAAATCTTTGGTTTTACTAATGATTTTAAGGAGTTGATTACTAAGTTAGAAGAGATGATAAAAATAGTGGAGATAGATGTAGAGACTTAGAAAAAGGAGAAAGACTAGCTGGGAATGGAGATAATAAACATGGAAGAGGCATATGAATATGGCATCAAAAAGTTCCTGATAGAAAAGGCATTTATTGGACTTGAAGAAAATTCTTTGTTTGTGGCTAAAGCTAATCTTGAATGGGAAAGTTCCCTCTATGAGCAAGCAACTGAAGAATCCATCCAAATCCTAGAAACACTGAATACTATTAAGGATTTTATGAACTCTCATAATGAGTGGCTAAGAAAGTTAATCAAACCTAATGGTCAAACCGGGTTTGACATAATCAAGATATTATCCTATTTCAAAGAGAAGGTGAAAAATATTAAAGGTTCATGAAGCATAGAGATTGACGATTTCTTGGTCTTCACTCGGGTAGATTCTTTGGCAGTTTATGGCTACAAGCAGATAAAAACTTAGAGGGAAAAACTCCAGTAGATGAAAAATTTTAGAAACATTTGGGTGCAACGGTTTGAGGTAGTTACTACACCGAAGTGGAAGCTACTAGTGAGTTTCTTGGTAGAATTTGAGTAATGGAATACAACGTGAGGAGCCACTTAGACCACTAAGGAGGATGGAGCCAGAAATGACTAGTCAGTCAATTAGAGCTTAGAAGATGGTTTTTTTTTTTGAAAATCTTTCCTAAATTTCCTGCTAAGTTTTTGGTAATTAGTTTTAAAAATTGAAAATAGCCCTACGTGGCTATATGAATGTTTGGAGATGACTAGTTTAGGGTCAGTTCTTGGTTTCATAAAAAAACTTAATATTACTTTGATTTTGATATGGGATATTTTTACTATTAAACTCTAGTATGCATATATGGAATCAGCTAGTTTTATAAGCAGATGCTAGTTTTCTTCATTTATTAGTTAGTTAAATGGATGCATGATTATAATTTCAGTGGGAATTTAAATGGTTGTCTAGCTAGAATCTATATGTGTACTTAGATGTTTATTTAGCTTTTGATCTATGATTCATGTTTTTGGAATCAACCTTTCTTCAAAAATTTATCTTTAAAATTCTGAGTCAGTTGGATTGGAATAATTCTTGTATGTTCTAAGTTTGAAGAATTTGGTTGTTATCCAGCAATAGAATGTAATCAAGGCCTTTCTATGCTTTCTGATAAAAAATGTCTCTTGAATTTAATTCTTTTATAATAAAAGTTATTGGAAGTAAATATTTGTAGAAGGCAACTGCTCATTTGAAGCAGAGAGTTGGTTGTGTGATACTAACTCAATTGTTAGTGTGGTTTTCCATTATGTATTTGGGCTTTAGGAGTTAATTGTTAATTCTTCTTTGTAAAGGAAAAATATGTTCACTAACAAATATAATCCCTATCCGATCTAACTCAACCCCTAACCAAACCCCTAACTCTGACCCTCCTTCCTAACCAAGCCCTTAGGAAAATCATATAAATACCCTCACTTATAAGAGAAAATTAATAGCTTAGTTATTATCATTTCATGCATTGTTATCATGTCAATTTTTATCTAAATTATCATAGCATAATCATAATTGTTAGATTTCTTCATGGTTTTCTTGTTTCTAACTCACTTTATCTTAGCCTAATGGATTGAATATAGTTAATTTTCAATCTTTCCATATCATCTTCAACCATATCACATCTATCATTTGGTTAAAATCAACTTTGCATAGCATTCATCAACTCAAATCTGTGTTTGGCTTCATTTGGACCCTCAGAATCCTAGGGGCAAAATAGGTGTTTCATACCTAGTTTTGTGTCATTATGAGGTATCCATGGTTCCTAAATGATCCTAATCCTTCATAAACAGCATTGGGGACATGATTTTTGTTCTTCAAGAGCACGCCCACATCCCTCCTTTCAAAGAAAATCAAATGGTGGTAGGGTGCTCCTGTTTAAGCTCAATATGAGTGTCCTACAGATAGTTTTTCTATATGTTAGGTATATGTTTCTTCTTACTAATGTTTGAATGTCTACACATGTTCCGAACAAGTTAGGTTTTCATCAATTGAAAGAGGGGAAATATGTAGACACCTAAAATCCCTTTGCTAAATAAAAACATTTTATTTTGAAAAAATTCCTGAGGACATCATCATTTATTAATTAATTAACTATTTAATTAATTAAATCATTTTTATTCTCATTATCCCTTCTCCTATTTTAATTAAAGACATTTAATTAAAATATCCTTTCTAGAAAAGTTTAAATCTAATTTAAATATTTAATCCCCTATTTATTAAATTACTATTTAATAAATGGAGTCACAATCCTTAACTATATTTATTTATTTATTTTAATCCTCAAAATCATAGAATCTTCTAGAAATCCCTAAACCTCTCTACCCATTCCTAGTCACTCCCTAACCTAGCTTAGGGAGGGATTCCTAACCCGCTTAGGGTAATCCAACCTCTTTGACCCCAAATTCAACCCTCATTAATGACTTTGTAAGAGTCATTAATAACCCTCTTACAACCTCATTTATGGCTCTTACTATCATAAATGAGAGCCCATGACCCTTCTTCCACCTTGGTCCCCTAATCACACTTCCCAAGTGTTTCTCACACATGTGTGAGCAACCCTTGGGGCATTGAACCATGAATGCAATCCCTATCTCATCTAGCTCAACCCCTAACTGAACCCCTAACTTTGACCCTTGGGTGACCCCGCAATAGTGGTTTACACTTTTTTAGACATGTTGATTTTTGCTAAAACAACACATTTTTAATAAAATATGATGATTTAAGCCTTGACAGGTTCCATTTTAAGGAATTAATTACAAATGGTTAGCTCAAAGCCTCTTAGATTAAACACAACATTGATATAACATCTATACTCCTCATTCATACCTATAATAGAGTCTCCTTCACACCTATTGAAATGCTAACAAAAAATCACTTTGAATTTATTTTTTGGCAGATCAAATGGATCTATTTGGAAAACCTATCTATGTAGTAAGGTACTGCTGAGAAAAATCTTTCCAATGATTATAATGTTAATATATATTAAGTTTATTATGACTTTGTATTTTTAGTTTTACTAAACATAGATATTTCACTGTATGTCTACCTCTATGTTTGATTCTTATGAAAAAATAGTAAATGAGAGAAAAAAAAAATTCTAAAAAATATCTATGCCCTAGGTATTGAAGTTCTCTTTCTATAAAAAAAATAAAAATGAAATTGGACAAATACATGACAATTTATAAGCTATGTAGTCAAGGTATGTAAAAATTACAATTTAGTCAACTTCAAACGTTAATTAAATATGCAATAGTCATGATAATGTCATCAAACCAATTGCATGCCCTCCGTATGGATGTTAAAAACTATATTCGAAAGAAGCACGTTGATATATATTTTAGAAAAAAAGTTATGCTCTATATAAACAATGTAACTCTTTGAAAATGATATTTTCAACAACATACTTCATGTTCTGATTTCAAATGGTTTAACGACAATATCCATCTAAATCTGAAATTTTTTTTCAAAATGTAGAGTTCAGTGTCCATTTAGGCAAAAAAGTGTAACCCACTATTGTGGGTTCACCCCCTCTTTCCTAACCCAGGCCCTTAGGAAATTCCTATAAATACCCTCACTTCTAAGATAAAATTAGTAGCATAGTTTTTATCATTCCATGGATTGTTATCATGTCAATTTGCATCTATATTATCATATCATAAGCATAATTGTTAGATTTCCTCATGTTTTTCATGTTTCTAACTCACTCTAGCTTAGCCTAATGGATTGAATATAGTTCATTTTCAATATTTTCATATCATATTCATCCATAGCACATCTATCATTTGGTTAATATCAAATTTACATAGCATTCATTAGCTCAAATATTCATTTGGTGTCATTTGGACCCTCAGAATCCTAGGGGCAAAATAAGTGTTCCATACCTGGTTTTGTGCCACTATGCGGTATTCATGGTTCCTAAATAATCCTAATCCTTCCTAAAAAACATTGTCTACTTTCTTGTTGTGCTTCAAGAGCACACCCAAATCACTCCTATCATAGAAAATCAAATGGTGATAGGGTGCTCTCATTTAAGCTCAATTTGAGTGTCCTACGGATAGTTTTTACATATGTTAGGTATATGCTTCTTCTTACTAATGTTTGATTGTCTACACATGTTTTGAATAGGCTAGATTCACATCGATCATAGGAAATTCACTCAAGATGATAGGGTGAAGAATGGCAAGAATCTAGTCACCACTTGGAAGAGAATGGTGTCCCTACTCAGGGAAACTTATGTCCCTGAAGATTATGAAGTCCAACTTCATAAAAGAAGAATGAGTCTAAGAAAGAAAGAGATGGATATCTCCAGTTACATTGAGGAATTCCAAAAGTTGGTAATGAAATCCAAACTTGTTGAACTAGAATGTGTGAATCTTGCTAGATATATGCAAGGCCTAAGGGTCTCAATTCAAGATGAACTTAGTTTGACAAGCCCTACCACAGTGAACCAATTCTATCAATTGGCATTAAAGGTAGAAGAAAATTTCAAAAGAAGGAATGAACAAAGTGGTAGAGGAAGATGTAAGAATGATAGAGGGAGAGGAAACTTTTGAGGAAGTGGAAAAATTTCTAGACCCCAAGGATAATCCAAAAAAGAAAACATAAAAGGAGAAGGTAGTTCAAGGGGTGGATTGTCATGCCCAAATATTAGGGAAAACACACACACAACAATTTTTTTAAAAAAACACAACAACTAGGTTGCACACTAAGGTGCACTAAAACTTGAAATGCAAAACTCCAACCAACACACTTAACTCACAAGGGAATGTTGGCATTAAGCTAAATTGCCACTAGTGACAACACTTATTTGCATTCTGGATATAAACCGAGCAGACAGTGCAAACCGAGCAGACAGTGCAAACCGAGTAGACAGTGCAAACTGAGCAGACAGTGCAAACCGAGCAGACAGTGGAAACCGAGCAAGTGAGTACAAACTGATCAGGACAATGTAAACCGAGTAACATCTTGTCTACCGAGTCACCAATACTTACTGAGTTCAATACCTACCGAGTGATTAGTATGAACCGTGCCTTCACTTCTACCGAGTGCATGATGATGCCGAGTAATGCAGTGGATGCCGAGTATCAGAAAGTCACCGAGTCAGTTTGAAGGAACTGAGTAACCATATTTGGGCCGACTTAGTAGCACTTATGTTTATTTGTCAAGCCGACTATGTAATTGTAATTGTAATTAATTGTTTGAGACTTGTATATAAACAATGTTGTAAAAATAAAAGATGTAATGAAATATATGAAGTAGAATATATGTGAAAGAAAAAGAAAGGTAGAAATAAGTGAATTACAGAAGGCATCAGAAGTATAAGGTACAGCAAAGACAAATTCATCACAGAAGGTGATCAGTACATCAGCGAATCTCATTCAGCAATCCAGTTGCAAAGCAGAGATCTACTGTTTCATTCTAACAGGTGAATCAGTACTAAATCCTTTAACCGGGTAGACTTAACAGTCTTTGTAAAAATCTCTTTACCGAGTGCATACTTCATTGTATGTTTGTAAATCCTTTAACAGGGTGGATTTAGCAATCCTTATTGCTCCTAATAGGGCAGATCATCAGAAGTGATCAAATTGTAAGCCTTAATCGGCCAACTTTATTCTGCAGTATTAAAGCTTTGTGGGTTTCATCCCCACCCCAGTTTTACTTTCTTTTGGAAGGTTTCTGGGTAACCAAATCTATGTGTCATTATTGTGAATGGTTGTAAGTTTCATGCTTTCTGTATGCAAAGGTTAAAAAGTAAAATACATGTTAAAATTATAAGAAAATTTGGAGTTACTGATTCACCCCTCCCCTCTCAGTAACTTGGTTAATTCCTGAATATTTCCAACAATTGGTATCAGAGCTGCATTGGTTCTCAAGACAAAGCTTAACTAGCTTGAGCAAAGATCCAGGACAATGGAGGTATTCAAACTGAATAAGGTGATTGAAAATGAAAAGCTAGATCTGGAAATGGCCATAGCTAAACTCAAAGAAGCAAAAGAACATCTTTCCCGATCCCTAAGAAGAAGGAAGGAACTTGCAAATCAGATGAATGATCAGAATTACATTGAAGAAAAGATTGAAGATCTTTTTCCCTCAAATAACTCAGATGAAGTAAACAATGCTGTCAAAGAACTCCTAGAAAAGAATGGGTCTCTGCAGGAAGAAGTGAGAAAATTGAAAAGAGAACAAGAACTACACTCTACAAGATTCTGTGAGATCTTGGAACAGAGAAACAAGTTGAAAGATGAATTAGATGGAAGAAACATTGAATTCCAAAACAAAACCCTTCAGCTAGAAAATCTAATTGATCAGATCTCTCATACAAATGAAGAAATTCTAAATCTAAGATCAGAAATAGAAAACACAAGAGAAGAACTAAGATCTGAAAAGGAAATCAATCTAAGATTGATGGATGACCTAAACGCTGAAAAACAAATCAATGAAGGAATGCTGAAAAGTCAAGAAGACTTGAATCAGCTGTATGAATGAAATCTTCATAGGCAAAAAGGAAAAGCAGGACTTGGATACAAAGAAGAAGGTGAATCCCCTAAGCAAGGTACTCAAAGAAATCAAAAACCTACTTGTAATCATTGTGGTAAAATAGGACATACTTCAAATAAATGTTGGAACAATGAAAAAGCAGAATTCAATGGAAAATGTTATAGCTGCAATCAACCTAGTCACAAAGCAAATGAATGCAGGGAAAAACCTAGATTCAGAGGTAATTGTCACAAGTGCAACAAACAAGGTCACAAGGCATCCGAGTGCAGATCCAAGACATTTAATCTAGCAGAACAAATTGTGAAAGCAATGTTTGGATGGGACTACAACACCTGGTGTAGATGTCATTACTATGGAGAATATGGACACATTGGCATGAATTGCATAAAACATCATCTAAGGAAAAGAGATACTACAGTAAGATGTTTCAAATGCACTAAACTCGGTCACATAGCCAGAAACTGCATGAATGCTAGTGAAATTGAAGAAGGAAAGGAGAATGAAGCAACTAAGGTCAGGAAACAGGTGAGACAAAAATGGATTCCTAAAGCTACCGAGCAATCCAGTCCAAGTAATGGAATGGATGGCTCTACCAACTCAAATTAAATTTCCAAGGAAGCACTGGAACTGTATTCTCATAGATCAATCTCAAGCAGTTCCAGAACCGAAATTTAAAGAAAAGTCTAAATCAGCATGCAAGATGCAGTGAGATCACAGGAAGGTTGGTATAGTCTTCACCAAGCAAGGTCGGTATAGTCTTCACCGAGCAAGGTCGGTATAGTCTTCACCGAGCAAGGTCGGTATAGTCTTCACCGAGCAAGGTCGGTACCTATCTTTACCGAGCGAGGTCGGAGCATTATGAATTCTCGAGTTCACCGAGTTGCGAAGTCTTTTCCGAGCAATTAATTCTTAGTGGGTGACAGTCTGTCAGAATTCCTACCCTAATTTGAAATAAGCATTAATGACAGAATTGTAAACAAAAAGCAAGTAATCGAACTCATTCTTCACCATGAATCTTTAGCACTTTGAGAGCAGAAAATTTCAAGAGCATCCCGGCGATTTAATACTCTTGCGAAAGGAATTTTCTGTGAGCTACCATGGCATCATCCAGCACTTCAGCGAAGAAAGGATCTGATATGTTAGTTCAAGGGGAGTGGAAAGCACCAGATTTTAAGATCGTGCCCGCAATTGCAGCAGCCCTAGATCCGAACGGAGCTCAATCTCAGATTCCTCCTAAGGTACTGCTTATTAACGATATCCACAATCATTTTAACTGTTCAATTCATGAAATGGGAAACCTTGAACTAGACATTGTGCGTGAGGAACTATGTGTGGATGGTATTTTGAAACCCGAGCACAAACATCTGGAAGATAAGGGTTTAGTCCACATTGCACATCTTCCTCGAAACTTTTGAGATAAATGGGTTAGGTACATTCTCAGCCGAGTACATGATGGCAAGATTTGGCTTGAGCAACCTATTGAGATCACAAAGAAAATGATTCAACAAGTCACCGGTCTTCCCATGTTGAACAAAGCTAAAACTACCAAAACCCTAGGTCGGACGGAACTAGAGAAGAAAACCCTAGCCGAGTGGGATGGTAGAGGCATGAAAGTTAGCAGCATTACCGACGCTGAACTAAAGTTTGGTACACATATCATTGCCCATAAGATTTACAGCTCTAGTCGATAGAACAGTGTCTCCTGTGAAGCTATTGACCTAGCATACAAAGTGGTCAAAAACAACTTGACATTTGACCTAGCAGACTTATTGTTCAAACAGTTCAACAAGAACATGGAAAGCATCAAAACTTCCAAAAACAATCCATGTAAGTTTGGATCCTTGTTGGTCTGTTTATTCTTCTATGTTCAGAAATTCTTCCCTTCTAAAGAAAAAATTGTATGGAGAAAAGATGTGCCAGTACTCTATGAAATAAATGAATACATCACAGAAATGGGTGAAAACTTTGAAAGCATCATGGATAATTATTTTGAGTCTTTCAAAGAGAAAATGAATGACAGATTCCAGATTCCACAGAAGTTGGTGGAAGATTACAAAGATGACATCTGTTTTATGGTAGATTGTGATAATGTGTATATTCAAGCAGTTAAACCAAGAACTGTATATGTAAAACCTCTTCCTTATGAGGTAAATATTGATGAAACCAAGAACATCATTGAAGCTCTTCTAAATCAGCCTGTCAATCCCAAAGCTCCATATTTTGGAACATATGATGAAGCTAAGGTGAGAATTGAACTAAGCATAAAGCTTCCACAGGCGATAAACAAAGGAAAGAAGAGGATAGCCAAAATGCAAATGATAACCGAGGAAAAAGAAGAAATAGATGAAAAAGAAGAGGAAAAGGATGAGAAAACAGAGGAACCAGAACCTGCAAAGAAGAAAGGAAAAGTTTTTATCACTAAGGCACCTGTGCCTCCCACTGCTGTGTTTACAAGGAGAAATACAAGAGGCAAGGCAGACAAGGCAGAAAAGGCAGATAAAGACATAGTATTCAAAAGGCCTCCTCTAAGCCTTCAAGAAAAGCTCAAACTCTTCAGAGATGGATCAGGATCTGGAGTAAGTAACATAAAATCCTTGAGATATGAAACCAGATCGGAAGCAGAACAGAAGGAAATAGAAGATGCTGTTGTTGAGAAGATGGGACAGTGGAAATACTCTCCTGAAGAAATTACCCCACAGGTTCCAGCAGTTCTATTGAATCCAATAAAAATGAGATGGAGCAATGCAAGGCAAACTGTGATAGACATATTTGATCAAAACCTGAGACAGTTGATGCCGAGCCTGAATAATGATGAAGTAAAGAAGGCATTAAAAGAAAATGAAAATAAGATGACATTGACGTTCAATACTTGTTTGATTTTGATCAACAATATTGAATCGGTTGTGAAGGCTGCAAAAGCCACATGGAAGAACATATACCACCTTCACCAACCGAGCATTGAAACTGTAATAATAAAAGATATTGAAGATGACAGTGATGAACAAGAAGAAGACACTGAGGTAGATGATACTGTAAGGATAGCAGCAGAAGTCATTGCATCCCTTCCTACATCTCCAGTGAAAGTCTCTACTTCCAGCCCAGAGACACCTTCAAGCATGGTTGTGACAACTTCTACATTTGTCCAATCATCTCTAGCAACATCAGAGGCAGCTACCATTTCTTCTACCGAGCTGCAGTCTCCTGCACCATCAAGTTTTCCAGCAGTAAGTTTTCCAGCTTTTGAATCTTCAAGTGTAAATATTTTAAGTTCTCCAGTAGAAAGTATGCCAGTATCTATAGCCAGCCCTACCTTATCTACTGTCACTACTACAAAAGCATTAAGTACAGATAAGCCTAAGGCTCTACCGAGTATAAAATTTTTGGGTAAAAATGTAGTTGAGGATATAGACCTAGATGAAGAGATAGAAATTCCTACACTAGATTTTGCAAATCTCTCAGCAGACCAGATGCAGAATATAGGTGAGATCCTCCAAAGGTAAGAAAAACAAAAGAAGCTTAAAGAGGAGAGAGACAAAGAGTATCAAATCATCAAGGATGCTAAGGACATTTTGTCTGATGCATTAGGCATTAAAGTAGACTCCTCCCAGCATGTTTTGTTACAATTAGCAGAAGCAGTTGAGAAATACAATGAGGACTCATCCGGGACAGAAAAGTTAGTTGAAAGAGCTGAGAAGAGATTCAACAATAAAGTGCTTGAGCACATTGCTCAGCACATAGCTATTAACCAAGTGGAATTATCTTCAGTTTTGTCTAACATAGAATCTATCTATTCGAATGCTACCTCTCTTTTGGCCAGACTATGCAATTTTGCCGAGTTCACAAAGGATGTCAAAGTTAAAATGAATAAAATGGATGAGGATATGAAGATTAGCATACAAAAGCTGCAACTTGAACCAAGTTCAAGCTCTGCTCATCACATGAAAATTTCACATCTATCTAATATGCAGTCTGATCTACTGAAAGAAGACTCAAGGATCCGGTCCACACTGCTAGACATCCAACACATGATCCTTCCCATCATGAATACAATGTATAAGCACATTGAACATTCCAGAATATTGATTCATGACAATCAGTTCTCCATAGCAGATCACATGATTGAACTCTCTGCAGAAGTCCAAATTGCTATACAAACATGTAAGATTCTGCAAGAAAGTTGGGACAGAACCTTGGCACTAATAATGAAGGTACATTCTGATTTCTTATCAAATTTTGGATTCTCTCTGTAAATAACTTGTATATGCACCTTTGGCATTATCGTCAAAAAGGGGGAGATATGTATAGAAGGAGAGATATGTATACTGTATAGATTTGTATAAGAAACAGTTAGCACATTGAAAGGGGGAGACAATGTATAAAGCCCTATAACAAAGACAAATTTTGAAAAATCAAAATAAAACTCAGCATGATTCATGTATATAAATTTTGGCCAATAAGTGTTTTTGTCACTAATGCCAAAGGGGGAGATTGTTGGCATTAAGCTGAATTGCCACTAGTGACAACACTTATTTGCATTCTGGATATAAACTGAGCAGACAGTGCAAACCGAGCAGACAGTGAAAACCGAGCAGACAGTGCAAACCAAGCAGACAGTGCAAACCGAGCAGACAGTGCAAACTGAGAAAGTGAGTACAAACCGATCAGGACAATGTAAACCAAGTAACATCTTGTCTACCGAGTCACCAATACTTACCGAGTTCAATACCTACCGATTGATCAGTATGAACCGTGCCTTCACTTCTACCGAGTGCATGACGATGCCGAGTAATGCAGTGGACGCCGAGTATCAGAAAGTCACCGAGTCAGTTTAAAGGAACCGAGTAACCATATTTGGGCCGACTTAGTAGCACTTATATTTGTTTGTCAAGCCGACTGTGTAATTGTAATTGTAATTAATTGTTTGAGACTTGTATATAAACAATGTTGTAAAAATAAAAGATGTAATGAAATATATGAAGTAGAATATATGTGAAAGAAAAAGAAAGGCAGAAATAAGCGAATTACAGAAGGCATCAGAAGTATAAGGTATAGCAAAGACAAATTCATCACAGAAGGTGATCAGTACATCAGCGAATCTCATTCAGCAATCTAGTTGCAAAGCAGAGATCTACTGTTTCATTCTAACAGGTGAATCAGTACTAAATCCTTTAACCGGGTAGACTTAACAGTCTTTGTAAAAATCTCTTTACCGAGTGCATACTTCATTGTATGTTTGTAAATCCTTTAACAGGGTGGATTTAGCAATCCTTATTGCTCCTAACAGGGCAGATCATCAGAAGTGATCAAATTGTAAGCCTTAACCGGCCAACTTTATTCTGCAGTATTAAAGCTTTGTGGGTTTCATCCCCACCCCAGTTTTACTTTCTTTTGGAAGGTTTCTGGGTAACCAAATCTATGTGTCATTATTGTGAATGGTTGTAAGTTTCATGCTTTCTGTATGCAAAGGTTAAAAAGTAAAATACATGTTAAAATTATAAGAAAATTTGGAGTTACTGATTCACCCCTCCCCTCTCAGTAACTTGGTTAATTCCTGAATATTTCCAACAGGGAAATCATGGCATGCATTGGCTTGCCAACATCCTTTGCTTGTTAAGTGCATTAGTCTGACGAAACCCTAACTAGGGTTAAATATAGAAAGGATATGAGGGGTTAACCCTCAGTCTATGAATTAAAAACAAGATAAATAAATAAGGGAAATTATTAGGATAACCAGCCCTAAGGGCTCCTTCGAAGATAAACAAATCCATAAATTAAATTGTAATCCTAATGGCACCTAACAAAATCTAGGGAACCATTAGGGTCAAGTGCAAAACTCGAGTTTATGGTTAAGAGGGGTTTAATGAGAACATGAAAATAACCCTAATGCAAACTAGGGTTAACTATAATAAAATAAGGTTCGAATAAATGAGTTAAAATTATAATCCCCTTAGATTTAATCATAAATTAATTAATGTCCAAAATTCATAAATATTATTCCAACTCAAAGATATTAAACATTTAATAATATTATAAATATTTAAATAAAAAAATATTAATAAGGAGTAATATCTTACCTAGGCCCCACCTAGGGATTATAAGATGATTAATCTCCCTAATAATATAACATTCAAGAGAAATGCAATAGGGCATTAAATTATTAAATATTAATTAATCCTTAAATAATATAATAAACATGTTCAAATAATATTAAAATATAATAATATAAAATCTAATATCTCAAATCTCAATAAATCAATAAAATAAAAGAAAGGACCATAAATTACTCCCATCATTCAAAATTTTGAAAATAAATTAAAACAACATTAATGTCCAAAATTATTTCAAAATTCCAATAAAAGGAATCTTGGGATCAAAAGGCAAAATTAAATAATAAATTTGAAATTTCAATTTTAAAAGATAAAGAGGAAATTCAACATTATTAAAAGGTCAATAACTTTCTAGAATTAAATGAAATTTAAAAATGATTTTCAAAAATAAAACTTTAAAAGTTTATTGGATCCATAGCCCAACCTAACCCTAAATTGAAATTAGGGTTTGGCCAAAAATAAAACATGGCCCAAAACCCTAATTTCTTATTTTGGGTTTGTAGGTTGGGCCAAGGGCTAAGGGAATGGAAAACACCAAGGTTGTATACTCACAAAATATACAAGGGTGTATATACACACTCAAGTGTGTATATACACTCTTATACACTTGTGTATATATGAAGGCTACTCAATAATGGAGGAAAACCAAATTTCTCATGGAAGCCTCAACATTACAGCAAGGTAAAAAAACAATAGTTTTATTTCATTCAAGCATCTCAGATTTTACACTAGGGTTTGAGTGTACTTTTGATAGAGGTTTAACAATCTCAGTATTATTTATCTTAGAAATCCTCTCTTAAAAAGAGTCACATAAGGAGAAAACCAATTATTTAATCACTTTTTATATGCCAGTTATACAACAGAGATTAAACCGCTATGATATTAATTTATTATTTAACCTTTGTTATAAAATAGAGGTTGAATAAGTCTCTACAACTGGGATTTAAATAAGTCTATGTTAAGCTACAAAGATTAAACCAGTTATAAATCTATAATTTATTGTTTAAACTTTGTTATAAAATAGAGGTTGAATAAGTCTCTGTTAAGATAAGATACAAAGATTAAACCAGTTATAAATCTACTAGCATTTTATGCTAGTGGTTATTCTATTTTATTTGTTTTTTTTATTTAAATATTATTTTACTGGCATATAGATTAAATCATACTACAATTAAAATATATATTTATTTGTTTTAATTGAAAAAAATAGTTTTAAAATATATAAAAGAAACAAGAATATTTTTTTAATATTTTATTTGGGACTGTTGGTTGCACGCGCAAACTGACATCCCTAATCCTTACCGCAGCAGAAGGAGGGGGAGGCACTACCCCCGCAACCCCATTATGGGAAGCTACAATGGTAGCTCCACTACCACAACCCTCGTAAGGGGACTTAGGTGGCGGCGCTACTCACCGTAGCCCACCACAGTGGGACTATGGTAGCAGTTAGCCACCACATCCCATTCCAAAGGGCACGAGGTAAGCTAATCGACAATGCCCCAAAAAAATAATTTGTCGATACCCTTTTTTGTAATATTTTTTTTTTAAAGTTAATATAAGGTTTGGTAAAAAAACATACTATATAATATATTTGATTTAGTATATATGTATTTTATATTAATATATATATGTTATAATATATATATATATATATATATATATATATATATATATATATATATAATCATAGGGTTTATTAGCTGAAAGGAGATGTAAATTTATTTATTTTCTTATAAAACTATACTACAACATATTTAATCACATAGCTATAAAGGATAGATGGAAAAAAGATGCATTTATATATTTATATAAATGTATTATTATACTAAAAATATAATAATATATTTAAGTAACTATATATGTGCATACCTATATGAATACATATTTATATTTAAGAAAACTAGAATTGAGAACATCTCTACCCATTTTTACACATAATGTATATACACTTTATGAAAGCATGGACAAACTAGAAATAAGATCATCATTTTTTATAGAGTATAGAAAATTTTATTTCTTTCGAAATAACAATATAAGACATTGTTCTAAACTTGATGTACATATTGAAATACAATTTTTTTTGAATCCTTACACACATTGAAAGACTTTAAAAAAAATAAATTTCTTTATATTCAAGATCAAATACACTAACCTTTGAAAATGAAATGAAATACAAGGGAAGGTATACTTTTTTTTTCTACTTAAAATAATGTACTTTTTTTTTCTTCCTTTCATTTCTCACATAATAAGTACATTTAAACAACAACATTTCATTTTCCATTTAAGCATAAAGATTGTAAAATCCTAATCTTTTCTCACATCAATACAAGGAGATGGTAGAAGAATGTAAGGAAAATAAAACTATTACAAGTATATTACATGCTAGGAATTTACATGGCCTTGAATCCAAACTTTTACATGAGGCATTTTAGCCATACAACTCAAATACAAATAGATGCTAAGCAAACCTTCCATTAGCTCCACAAAAATCAGCAAGCCTTCATATGAAAAATCTATAAAATAAAAGCCAATACACCATGAAGGCTCACCTCCCAACCTAGGCCATTGCATGGCCACCCCTGAGCTAGGGAAAATAAAGATGGATAGGGTATTAAAACACACATCAATGCACATTCACATGAAAGACAACAAGTAAACAAGACCATAAAATTCCCTTCCCATGGGTATACACATAATGGGTCACCTTGGAATCATAAAAGGGGTGAAGGTGGAATCTACCCAAATAGGAGAAGCCATTCTACATAAAAATAACATGCCTTAAACAAGGCCAAGAATATACACATAATGCCTTCACAAGGTCATAGCAACAACCATCAACCCTTCATTATCTTTCACAAGAACAAAACCCTAATGACCCCCAAATAAAACTCACAAGAATGGAAACATGCATGCCCATACATACATGCCTCATCCCCTTCCTCCTTGAGGAAGGACTCTACACTAGATGGGTAATCCCAACTCAATCGCTTCACCCATCAAGGCTATCTTCCCTCCCAATGGTGAGTTTGGCCTTGCACATGCCAAAAATACAACACTAAAAATAAAAGCCAGCAAGTAAACATTTACTAAGAAGCCATTAAAACACATATGAAGCTTGCAAACTACACAAACATAAAGTAAACAAAATCTACATATTACTGTATCATCTTAAAATGGAAGTACTTCCATGTTAAGAGAATTTATCCCTCCAAGTAAGTAGTCTAGGGTCATGTCAAGTGCCTTGATTAGGTATTTGCATGGATCTGGTAGTTTCCCCCCTGTTCTACTTCTCTCCCCTATTTCCAGCCTCTTTCTGACAACTTTTCTCTGAGAAGCTAAAGATCTTGACTTTCTAGGTCAAGGATGACCTAGTGGGTCAAGGATGACCTTGACCCTAACCTAGGTCAAGGTCGACCTTGAATCTGACCTAGGGAAAAGGTGACCTCATTCCTAACACGAGGTCCAAATTTTAGTTTTCAAAAATTTCAGGATGTCGGGCTTCAAAAAGTTTCATTTTCCTACTTTCGGGTCAGCTATTTCACATTTCAAAATGGTAAACCCTTAAATTTCATTTAATCTAGGTCCATTTCTATGGTTTAAGATTAATTAGGATTTAATTCTCCAATATCAGCCTCTCTAGAAGTTTGTGTTGTAGATCACTATAAAAGGAAGCCTTCCTCTCTCATTTCAATCCATCTATTATCAAGTATCTCATAGCATCTAATTTTCATAAGAATTTGCAATCAAGAAAGAAAGAAGGAGAAGGAAAGCAAGCATTCATTCATCTTCAAGCATTCAAGTAATCATCCATTCAATAATTCATCAAGGAGATCCATTGTTAGCTATTGAAGGATTCAATCTCTTTGGAGGCCCCTTGAAGATTTCTCCATCCACATTCATCCAAGCCTCTTCCTATGAAAAGATACATTCAAGATTGGTGTTGAAGATCTAATTCCATTTATTTGAGACATCCTACATACATTTCTACATTCATTTGGAGTATCCCTACTTGTGGATTCAAGGATTCAAATCCTCCACAAGGATTTCAACATAAGCAAGGTGAATAGTTCCATTTACTTTGTTTATGGATATTGTAATTTAAATTCCATTTCAAGGTTGATTCCAAACTGGGGTTTGACCAATGCAAACCTCCCATCCAAACAACAAAAAACATTTTTCTTGGAGATACAGGTACAGGACAATGAATTGAAGTTTAGATTTGGATACCCTTTTCGACGAACTTCTGAGATCCACGAACAAAGTTTTCATCAAAGTTGTTTCAGGTCAAGGATGACCTTCAGTGAGGGGTAATATTTTCCCCAAGGTAAGATTGTGCCCTGCTATCTAGGTCAAAGCTGACCTGACCTTAGAAGGACAAAATTTTTCTAAGTTTTCTCTGTCTCGGCATTTCTAGTCCAGAGAAGGTTGTAGAATTTCCTGAAACTATGCACAAACATTAGAAATCAATCTATTCCAAATTTTCCCTATTTTGAGATTAGTATTTTCCTTCTATTCATTTAAGATTTCAAGTACATACTTTCCATAGTAGATTATAGGATTTCCTCCTTTCTTCATATTCTCTATTGCTTGATTCATTTGTGCATTGATTAGTTCTTTGTGATTAATCTATTTGAATCTTTCCTTTTGAAAATTTAGATTAAGGATAGGTCCTATATTCCCCTTTTCATATCATATCATCTTACCTACCACTATTCACATCCATACATACACAATTCCCATTTTCATCCTATTCAATTACAACAAGAGAACAAGAGTCTTCAAGATCCACCAACCTCAATCCAAGCTTATGGAAAAGTGGGTTGAGAAGAGGTTCCTTCTTACAAGCCTTCTTCCTTGCTAAGTCCACCCAAAAATCTTCTAAGTCCACAAAAAGTCTCCAAAAATTGGAGAGTGGGCAATCAACCTACCAATTTTCCCTCCAACCCTCTAAAAAGGTGAACCCTACCTAGCCTCAAAGGTTCTTGGACACACTCACTTAGGGTTCTCCCTCCACAAGAGG
Organism: Chamaecyparis obtusa; assembly: GCA_027943335.1. Lineage (NCBI taxonomy): Eukaryota > Viridiplantae > Streptophyta > Pinopsida > Cupressales > Cupressaceae > Chamaecyparis > Chamaecyparis obtusa. Next base: position 193,755 of record BSBK01005434.1, on the reverse strand, counting down.
GAAAATTCAAAATTGAAAATGAGCCATAGAAGACTTGGCACATATCCCAAATTTTCCACATTTCAAAATGGCATCTTTTGAAGGGGCAAAAATTGTCTAAAATAATCTCATTGGTAAAAATTTGACCCCCAACCCAAGGTATACCTATGGGGTAGTCTATTTTAAACCTTAGCTATCCTTTGGGGTCACTTTCATCTCAAAAGTCCACCTAGAGTTGACTCACACAAATTTGAAAAAGGATTCCCACCCAAGGCTCAACAACCGAGGTACCTAACCTTGGGATTCAACAAGAAGACTCCAAAGTGGAAGACAAGTCATATACAATACACTTGGCCAAGCTAACTCACGTTACATGTGTCAATTGATACCACAAAATCTTACAAAACATCACAATACACATGGCATGCCAAGTAGACATAAATTTAAAATAAAAATAAACATATTCAAATAATACAACCAAGCATCACTTTACAAAATATCAGTAGCTCATGTAAGGTCAATAATATATATATATATATATATATATATATATATATATATATATATATATATATATATATATATATATATATCCAACATTACATTTCCTAAATTCCAAACATATTAAATCAAGAATACAATGATATATGTTAATTAACCTAACATAATAATCATGATCATTTCTCATAAGCTTTCTTGACATAAACGTAAAATTAAAGCATCATATTCAAATCAAAGATTCATCAAATACTATAATCGGGATCTAATAATCAAGCATGGAAGTAAAGTCCTAAATCATCATCACATAATCATAGCTCATCACATAGTAACAAAATATAACGTCTGTGTCCAAATAGTTGCACATGATAAAATAAAGTGTCAAAATGAGTCATGAGGTGAAGATAAACTGCTATGAAATGATGGCATGGGGTGAGGCCACATATCCTCCCCCCTAGGCATGAACTTCCTCTTGGAGTTTATCAAATAGATGTGGATGCTATGCTCTCATATGTGTTGTGTCCTCCCATGATGTCTTAACCTCATCATAGCAATCCCACTAGACCCTAACCTGGTCTAGGTCTCAACCTCGAAGGGCCAGTGTCCTTTGAGCCAAAATATGTATGGGTTCTAGTGCTAGCTACCTGTTTGACTCCACCTATAAAGCATCCCAATCAATAATGTGAGACTCATCATATATATACTTCCTCAATACAGAAACATGAAATACATTGTGGATATGTGACAGGCTAGGTGGCAAAGCTATTTGATATTCAAATGGGCCTATCCTCTCTAAGATCTCAAAAGGTCCAAAAAAAAAAGGTTTGATCTTAGAGCCCTTTCCAAAATGGATTGGGCTCTTATGCAGTTGAACTCTCAAGAAGACTCTGTCACCAACCATATAGACATCATCATTCCTCTTCACATCCACATACTTCTTCTATCTATCCTAGGCCTCTCTAAGACACTACCTGATCAAGTCTACCTTTTGCTCCATTTCTCTAACCAGTTGTGGTCCCACAACTACTCTATCCTCAATCCTATCTCAACTCAAAGGTGTCCTGCAAGGTCTACCATACAAGCCCTGATAACATGGTATACTCAAAGATGAATGATACCCATTATTATAGGAAAACTCCACCAAGTCCAAGTACTGCTCCCATCTAGTTTGGTGATCCATCACATACATATGAAGAATATCCTCTAGCACATGATGGACCCTCTCAGTCTAACCATCTATATAAAGGTGATAAGCTGAACTCAAATTGAGCTTGGTACCCAATGTTGATTTCAAATCTCTCCAAAAGGAAGATGTGAAAAGATAATCTCTATCAGATATAATCTTATGAGGAATACCATAGAATCTAACATATCTTGTGAGAATACCTATGCCACTACAGGTGCTATGAAAGTAGTATGAATGGGTGAGAAGTGGGCTACCTTAGTCAACCTATCCACTATCACCATAATATCATCATGGTGATGAGAAGACATAGGAAGACCAACAAAAAAGTCCATGTATGTAATATCCCACTTTCACTCGGGTACCTCATCTAACTGAACAAGCCCACTTGGATGGTAGTGATATGCCTTAACTCTCTAAAAATCCAAGCATCTAGCCACTATCTCTGTAATGTGCAATCTCATACTTAGCTAATGGAAGAGTTTTCTCAAATCTTCATATAACTTCTTGACTCTAGGGTGTGCTGCATAAGGATCTCTATGAGCCTCAAGGACAATGAAGTCATGCAACCCACCATAAGAAGGTACATAAATGCTTCCTCTATGATAAAGAAGACCATCAAAATGTATAGTATAATACAAGAACTTCCCCTCAAGGGGTCTCTATGACTAAACCATCTGGAAAACCTTGAAGTAGAATCCATCCTCAGGCAAGTGTTGCAAAATACATCCTCTCAAATCTATGCTAGAAGACATAGATGAAAGCTCATGATGTCTCCTACTCAAGGCATCTACAACCACATTCTCCTTATCATTGATGTAATCAACATCATAGTCATACTCGCAAAGGAACTCCATCCACCTCCTCTGCCTAGCATTAAGATTTAACTGAGTGAATATGTACTGCAAACTCTGATGATCTGAGTGAAGCTCAAATCTATGACCCAAAATAAAATTTCACCATCTCACCAAAGCATGCACCACTACTACAAGCTCAAGGTCATGGGTAATGTAGTTAATCTCATGAGTCTTGAGTTTCCTAGACTCATAGGAAATAGATTGAGCATTCTGCATAAGAACTACTCCAATACCATCCAAAGATGCATCTATGCAAACTAGAAACTCTGCTGAAGGATTTGGCACTGCAAGAATAGATGCAATAGTGAGTTCTCTTTTGAGATCCTAAAAATTTCTCTCACACTTCTCTATCCACTCAAACTTCTTCCCCTTTCTCTAAAGGGAAGTGATAGGATGAGCCACTCTAGAGAATACCTCAACAAAATGTCTATAATAGTTTGCAAGACCTATGAATCTCCTAACCTTGGTCACACTGGTGGGTGTTGGCCAATCCATAATCACTCTAATCTTAGATGAGTCAATAGTGATCCCATCACCTAATATCACATGACCAAGATAATGAACCTCTAATCTAAAGAAGGCACATTTTGATAAGGTGTCGAACACCTAATTATCCCTCAAGTACTGCAAATCCTATCTCAAATACTCCTCATGCTCATGCTCATCTCAAGAGTAGATCAAAATATCATCCAAAAATACTACCACAAATTTTTCCAAGAAAGAGGAGAATACTCCATTCATGAGACTCATGAACATAGTTGGAGCATTTTTGAGTCCAAAAGGAACCACGATGAACTCATAATGGCCATAGCATGTAAGGAATGCAGTCTTATGGATATCACTCTCCACAATCCTCAATTGATGGTACCTTGACTTCAAGTCAATCTTAGAGAACATGGGAGCACCCTAAACCTGATCGAACAAATCATCTATCCTAGGAAGTGGATATTGATTCTTGATGGTCACCTTATTCAACTATCGGTAATCCATACACAACCTAAGATATACCTCATTCTTCTTAATGAAGATAAAAGGTGCACCCCATGGTGATAAACTAGGATGATTATGCCCTTTCTCCAAGAGCTCCTCTAACTGAATCTTGAGCTCATTAAGCTCATGGGTAGTCATCCTATAAGGTGCTCAAGATACATGCTCTACTCCTAGCACAAGGTCAATATGGAAATCCACTACTTTATGTGGTGGCATACTAGGTAGCTCTAAAGGGAAAACATCTACAAACTCCTACAAGATAGGATGATCATCAAGGGAAGGCTCATTCTCAACCTCCTCCTCTCTATCACTGATGGTGATGGAAAACAACTGACAAACCTTTCACATGTATCTCTTAAGATGTATAGAGAAAATCACATGAAGGGATATACGTCTCTAAACTCTTGAGATCATTGAGGACACACCAAAATCATCACCACACTCAACCCTCTTCTTCCTACAATCCATCTTGGTGCTATGGGCATACAGCCAATCCATACCAAGAACAACATCATAGGACCCAAGTGGTGTAATACATAGGTTAGTTGTGGTGTTCATATCCCCAATCTGCATCTGAAATCCTCTCACCAAGGAACTAATTGACACCCTAGCACCTTAGGCTATCTTAAATTCCTAACTCACATCCTACCTAGCTACCACTAACCTGCAATGCTCCACTACTTAAGGAGTAATGAAAGAATCATTAGCTCATGAATCAAACAAAATAAAACTACTACTACCTCTAATCATACATGTGGGCTCAATAACCATGGCCTTATGCTCATCCTGGTGGCTATCAACCACTACAAATACTTGGTGAGATTTTCCCATGTCACCCACCATAGGCTCTGAAGCTGCTACCCTCTGACTACCTATTGGATGCCCTAAATGACAATCCCTAGCAATGTACCCTATAGTACCACAAGTGTAACAAGGGCCTCTAACCTAAATCTAAATCCCCTAAGGTTTAGACTACTGTTGTTCACCTATCATACTAGATCCACTGAATTCACCTCTAGAAGATTATTGAGTCCTAGTTGTGTCTGAGATCTCTGATCCCACTGAGGACCCTACAAATGCCATTGTTTGGGCTTATAGCCCTGTTGTCCCTATGGAGGCCTTTTTCTTTGATTCTATTGAGACTATTTTTCCTACTACTAAGGTGCTCTAAATGGGCCTAATGAGTCCTTTTGATTCCCTTTCAAGTGGTAGCTCTAGAACCCATAAGACTATGGTGTGGGATTGCAATTTTGTGACCTATCCTGAGCATAGTGAGACCTATTATGGATATCCTCTACAATCATGGCCCTCTCAATGGTATAATGAAAATATCTAGGAGGCACCATCCACACTCTATCATAAATAGCATGGTTCAACCCCGTAATAAAGTAGTTGACCTAAAGTTTCTCATCCTTCATATAGTCCACATAGGGAAGGAGCTTGAGAAACTTTCTCTTCTACTGTGCCATAGAAAGACCTCTCTTCTAAAGGTCATGGAACTTGTTGATACATCACTACCTAAAATGCTATGACATGTATCAGGCTCTGAATCTCTCAAGTAATGTCTCCCATGTGACGGTGTCTATAACTAGGTTGTTCTTATACTCCTCCTATCTATACCAAGTAGAGGTGGTCCCTCTAAGCATATGCACTACCAAACATGCCTTCAGGTTGCTCTCATAAGGGAACAACCCAAAGCAATGCTCAAGGATCAAAATCCATGCCTTAGCCTCTTTCCCATCCGTAGATCCTGAAAAAGTTGGTGGCTAAAAGTTTAAGAGCTCTTTGATCTGATCCCCTACATCCTGAGGTGCTCTATGTACTATCTCAAGAGGTGGCTCTAGCATGTGTACTTACTCACCCTCTACATCTACCTATCCCTCAACATCTCTAGAAGGAGGGCTCCTAATCCTCTCTCGGACCTCGGTCTGCTGACCTCCTAGTGGTAATCTATCCATAATGATGCCAATGAGATTATGAAGGGCATTCAGAATATCCTAGTTAGGGTTCAGTGGTGGCATAGGGGGAGGTCATAGCTCATCACCTACACCCTCTATTGAGTCCTCAATATCCATTGATACCTCATGGGCAACCCTAGCACTCTACCCCTGGTGATGACCACCACACGTAATTGGAGGCATCTTACACAAGGGTAAAAGAAAAGGGTAAGTTGAAAATGTAATGGATTTTTAGGTTCCTAGAGTTGAAACTCTGCTTTGATACTAAAATTTCATGCCCAAAAATTAGGGCAAAACAAACACAACAATTTAAAAAAAAAAAAAAACACAACAACTAGGTTGCACACTATGGTGCACTAAAAGTTGAAACATAAAACTCCAACCAACGCCCTTAACTCACAAGGGAAATCATGGCATGCGATGGCTTGCCAACATCCCTTGCTTGTTAAGTGCATTAGTCCGATGAAACCCTAACCAGGGTTAAACATAGAAAGGATACGAGGGGTTAACCCTTGGTTTATGAATTCAAAATAAGACAAATAAATAAGGGAAACTATTAGGATAACCAACCTAGGGGCTACTTCAAAGATGAACAACCCCATAAATTAAATTGTAATCCTAATGTCCCCTAACAAAATCTAGGGAACCATTTAGGGTCGAGTGTAGAATTTGAGTTTATGGTTAAAAGGGGTTTAATGAGACCATGAAAATAACCCTAATGAAAACTACGGTTAACTATACTAAAATAAGGTTCGAATAAATGAGTTAAAATAATAATCCACTTAGATTTAATCATAAATTAATTAGTGTCAAAAATTTGTAAATATTATTCCAACTCAAAGATATTAAATATTTAATAACATTACAAATATTTAAAAAAATAAATATTAATGAATAATATCTTTCTTAGACCCCACCTAGGGATTATAATATTATTAATCTCCCTAATAATATAATATTCAAGGGGAAATGCAATAGGGTATTAAATTATTAAAAATCAATTAATCCTTAAATAAAATAATAATAAATGTTCAAATAATATTAAAATATAATAATATAAAATCCAATATCTCAAATCTCAATAAAATAAAAGAAAGGACCATAAATTACTCACATCATTCAAAATTTCAAAAATAAATTAAACCAACATTAATGTCCAAAATTATTTCAAAATTCCAATAAAAGGAATCTTGGGATCAAAAGGCAAAATTAAATAATAAATTTGAAATTTCAATTTTAAAATATAAAGAGGAAAGTCAACATTATTAAAAGGTTAATAGCTTTCCAAAATTAAATGAAATTCAAAATAAAATTTAAAAATGATTTTCAAAAATAAAACTTTAAAAGTTTACTAGCTCCATAGCCCAACCTAACCCTAATTTAAAAATAGGGTTTGGCCCAAAATAAAACATGACCCAAAACCCTAATTTCTTATTTTGGGTTTGTAGGTTGGGCCAAGGGCTAAGGGAATGGAAAACACCAAGGTTGTATACTCACAAGTATACAAGGGTGTATATACACTCTCAACTATGTATATACACTCTTATACACTTGTGTATATATCAAGACTACTCAATAATGGAGGAAGACCAGATTTCTCATGGTAGCCTCAACATTACAGAAAGGTTAAAAAACAATAGTTTTATCTCATTGAAGCATCTCATATTTTACACTAGGGTTTGAGTGTACTTTTGATACAAGTTTAACAATCTCACTATTATTTATCTTAGAAATCTTCTCTATCAAACATAGTCACATAACGAGAAAACCAATCGTTTAATCAGTTTGTATATGCCAATTATACAACAGAGATTAAACCATTGTGATATTGATTTATTGTTTAACCTTTGTTATAAAACAGAGGTTGAATAAATCTCTTTAACATGGATTTAAATAAGTCTATGTTAAGCTACATAGATTAAACCATTTATAAATCTGTACAAATGTTACCTCTTTTTTTTTTTTCTTTTTTTTTTTTTGTTATTATTGTCTAGATATGTTAAGGTTTTGTTTAAAATCTACTATCATTTTATGCCAGTGGTTATTCTATTTTATTTGTTGTTTTTATTTAAATATTGTTTTAGTGGCATACGAATTAAATCATACTGTAGTCAAAATATACAATTATTTGTTTTGATTGAAAAACATAGTTTGAAAATATATAAAAGAAACAAGCATATTTTTTTAATATTTTATTTGAGACTATTGGTTGTGCATGCGCAAGATGACATCCCTAACCCTTACTGTAGCAGAGGGAGGGGGAGGCACTGCCCATGCAACCCCACTGTGCAAAGCTGTGGTGGTAGCTCCGCCACCACAGCCCCCGTAAGGGGCTTGAGTTGGTTGCGCTACTCACTGCAGCTGACCATAGTGGGACTATGGTAGTGATGCAGGGGCATCCAACATTAAGGCAGGGCATTCTATGTCCTCAGTGAAACTGTATGGATTGCTTTTGTTTTGGCTAGTGTTACTCAGTTGCAGCCTTGACCAATGGTCTCGGTCATTGAAAGAAGCTCGGTCACTGAAGGAACTCGATAGTCTCTAGTGCTAGGTGAAGTGTCACTCAGTCATGCATGTGGTGCTCGGTTGACACTGGTGCTCGGTGATGCCTGGCGTGCTTAGTTAATTTACTATCGCTTGGTAGTTCTGGCTTACCGACTGGAGTTATGTATGATTTTTTGAGCCGACTTGGTAAATTTATTGTTGGTAGCCATTGTTATGGGCCAACATGCAGAATTAAATGTTTGTATACATTTGTAAGCTGACTTGTATGGAATTTAATTATTTTTTGGGGGAGTTAAGGGTTTCATCTTGCCGACTTGTGGCTGATGATTAGTATTTAAGCAGTGCTTGGGTAGATGTTTGGGGAGAGAATTTGGGGTTAGATTAGGACTTAGACAACTTAGGAGATCTAGAAGTCAGATGCATAGCTTGAGAGAAAAGTTGTGGAAAATTTCTTGATGTCCTTGCAGATCGGATTGTAGTCTGATAGTTGTTTGTAGTAGAGCTAGGGGTTTTCATACTTGGGAACAAGGAGATTGCTTGGAGGTTTGCGAGCTCAAGTTAGATCTGCCTTAGGGTTTCCATCAGCTTCTAATTATCTTCAGAGCTAAACTAGCTGAGATTGTATTAGATCTAGTTATGGATCTTACAAAATTGTTTTTTGATTGTAGTTGGCCCTAACCCGGAAGGTCTTACAACTAGGCATGTTAATGAAAATCAGTGTTAAACAATTAAGTTGTGTTTCATTGTTGAGTAATCCACCATGTAATTATGTTGACTGCAAGGTTTGGACTTTCCTTCATTGGATCCACCATCCTTGACTGCATCAGGTAGTATTTAGCCGCCACAACCCATTCCAAAGGGCATGGGGTAAGCTAATCCACAGCACCCCCAAAAAAAAAATTGTTGATACCCTTTTTTGTAAGATTTTTTTTTTTAAAAGTTAATATAGGTCTGGTAAAAAATCATACTATATAATATATTTGATATAGTATATTTATTTTATATTAATATATATATGTTATAATATATATATATACAAACATATCTATTATATTAAATATATTATCATAGGGTTTATTAGCTGAAAGGAAATGTAAATTTATTATTTTTCTTATAAAACTATACTACAACATATTTAATCACATAGGTATAAAGGATAGAAAGAAAAAAAGGATGCATTTATATATTTATATAAATGTATTATTATACTAAAAATATAATAATATATTTATGTAACTATATACATGCATACCTATATGAATACACATTTATATTTAAGAAAACAAGAATGGAGAATATGTCTACCCATTTTTACACATAATGTATATACACTTTAGGAAAGCATGGACAAACTAGGAATAAGATCATCTTTTTTTCACAAAGGAGTAAAGAAAATTTTATTTCTTTCTAAACAACAATATAAGACATTGTTCTAAACTTGATGTACATATTGAAATATCAAGATCAATTTTTTTCTAAACTTGATGTAATTTTTTTTTCTTTTTCTTTCTATGCAAGATCAAATACACTAACCTTTGAAAATGAAATAAAATACAAGGGAAGGTATACTTTTTTTTTCTACTTAAAATAATGTACTTTTTTTTAATCTTCCTTTAATTTCTCACATAATAAGTACATTTAAACATAAATATTGCATTTTCCATTTAAGCATAGAGATTGTAAAATCCTAATCTTTTCTCACATCAATAGAAGGATACGATAGAAGAATGTAAGAAAAATAAAACTATTAGAAGCATATTACATGCTAGGCATTTACATGGCCTTGAATCCAAACTTTTACATGAGGCATTTTAGCCATACAACAACTCAAATACAAGTAGATACTAAGCAATCCTTCCATTAGCTCCACACAAAATAGCAAGCCTTCATATGACAAATCTGCAAAATAAAAGCCAATAGACCATGGAGGCTCACCTCCCAACTTAGGCCATTACAAGGCCACCCTTGAGCTAGGGGAAAAAAATATTGAGAGGGTATTACAACACACATCAATGCACATTCACATGAAAGACAACAAGTAAACAAGAACATAAAATTCCCTTCCCATGGGTATACACATAATGGGTCACTCTGGACCCATAAAAGGGGTGAAGGTGGAATCTACCCAAATAGGAGAAGTCATTCTATATAAAAATAGCACGCCTTCAATAAGGCCAAGAATCTACACATAATGCCTTGACATGGCCATAGAAACAACCATCAACCCTTCATTAGCTTTTAGAAGAACAAAACCCTTATGACCCCCAAATAAAACTCACAAGAATGGAAACATGGATGCCCATACATCCATGCCTCATCCCCTTCCTCCTTGAGGAAGGACTCTACACTAGATGGGTAATACCAACTTTGGCCCTTAACCCATCAAGGCTCTCTTCCCTCCCAAGGGTTATTTTGGTCTTGCACACCCCAAAAATGCAACACTAAAAATAAAAACTAGATAGTAAACATTTACTAAGAAGCCATTAAAACACATATGAAGCTTGCAAACTACACAAACACCAAGTAAACAAAATTAGCATATTACAACAAGAGAACAAGAGTCTTCAAGATCCACCGACCTCAATCCAAGCTTGTGGAAAAGTGGATTGAGAAGAGCTTCCTTCCTAAAAGCCTTCTTCCTTGCTAAGTCCACCCAAAAATCTGCTAAGTCCACAACAAGTCTCCAAAAATTGGAGAGTAGGCAATCAACCTACTAATTTTTCCTCCAATCCTCAAAAGGAAAACCCTACCTAACCTCAAAGGTGATTGGACACACTCACCTAGGGTTCTCCCTCAACAAGAGGCAAAATTGAGAATTGAAAATGAGGAGATGACTTGGTACACATCCCAAATTCGTCACATTTCAAAAGGGTGTCTTTTGAATCAGAAAAAATGGTTTAAAATCATCTCATTAGTCAATATTTGACCCCCAACCCAAGGTACACCTATGGGGTAGTCTATTTTTAACTTTGGCTAACCTTTAGGGTCACTTTTTGCCTCTCAAAAGTCCACCTAGAGTTGACTCATGAAATTTTTTAAAAGGATTCCCACCCAAGGCTCAACAACCAAGGTACCTAACCTTGGGATTCAACAAGAAGACTCCAAAGTGGAAGACAACTCACATACAATGCACTTGGCCATTCCAACTCGTAATACATGTGTCAATTGACACCACAAAAGAGTACAACACATCACAACACACATGGCATGCCATGTGGACATAATTTCAAAATAAATAAAAACATATTCAAATAATACAACCAAGCATCACCTTACAACAATACACATTACAACGAGGTCAATTTGTCCCCTTGGAGATAACCTTGGCTTCACAAGATTTTACAAGTATCAATCTTTAATGTCCTCTGATATAAACCATGCTCTTACTTGCACGCTTTATAAAATATCAGTAGCTCATGTAATGTCAATAATATATATATATATATATATATATATATATATATATATATATATATATATATATATATATATATATATATATATATATATATAATTGTAGACACCTAAAAATTTATTAAAAAATAAAAATATTTTTATTTTTTAAAAACTCCTGATGACATCATCATTTATTAATTAATTAAGAAATCCCTTTCAAAAATGTTTAAATCCAATTTAAACATCATTCCCTCTAAAATTTATTAATTATTTAATAAATTGGCTAAAATTCATTTAAATAAATAAAATATTTATTTAAATCTTAAAACCTTGGAAATGTTCTAGAAATCCCTAACCTCTTCTAGAATTTACTAATCTCACTCTAATCCTGATTAAAAGGTGATTCTACCCTTTTTAGTCTAAACCCCTGATGACATCATCATTAATTAATTAATTAATTAATTAATTTTTACGTCATTAAATCCTCCTATTTTAATTAAACATCTTTAATTAAAGAATCTCTTCCCAAAATCATTTAAATCAAGTTTAGATGATTTTCCTCTATTTATTAATTATTAATTGATATATTGACCAAAAATACTTTAAATAAATAAAATATTTATTTAAATCCTAAAACCTTAGAAATATCCTAGAAACCCCTAACCTCTTCTACAATTTCCTAATCTCACTTTAATCTTAATTAAAAAGTGATTCCTACATTTCTTAAGCCTAAACCCTTCAACTTTGACTTTGGGTCAAAACCCCTCTTAAATGTTTCTTACATCCTCATTAATGACTCTTACAAGCCATTAATGAAGCCCATGTGTCCTCCTACCCTTTGGTCTCCCTTACACACTTCCCTAGTGTTGCTCACACGTGTGAGCAACCTTGACCATGATAATCCTTCCTATTTAATAAATTCATTTGATAAATAAAGTCCTCAACCAACCCCTTTTAATAAATTTAACATTTTTATAAATCCTAAAATCCTAGATATTATCTAGAAAACTCTAGAACCTCTAGACTCTTCTAGAAAATCTTAAATTTGACCTTTGAGCCATTCAACCTTTGAAATTCAATCCTTATCCCTTTGACTCAACCCCTAACCAAACCCCAAACTCTACCCCAAACCTTAACCCAAGTTCTTCCTCAAATCCTATAAATACCCTCCTCTTCCAAGAGCAATTCATCAATTCACATAATCATATTAAGTAGAGTTATAATTTAGATTCTTGCTAGATCATAAGCTTTTTAGTATATTTGTTAGATATCATGTTTTCTAAATCATCGTAGAGTAGCTTAATGGAATGAATCTTAGTTTCATTTATGTTTTTTTAATCATTTATGCATCATACCAAATCATCCTTAGAATGCATTAGAAGAAAGCTCCTTGTGCTTAGAGAACACACCCACATCCCTCTCATTGAAGCAAATCAAACAGTGCTTTATAGCACTTGTTTTTGGCAACAATCTTGAAGTGGCTTGGTTTATATTTGTCTATGTTTTGAATGATAAATGCTAGATTAGTCTAATGTTTAAATTTTTCAGCCTTTCAAGACAGATAATAGGTGATAAAACCATAGCTTACATTTTGGCACACCCGGTGGGACCCACTTCATAGGTTCATTGCTAACATTTTGATGTGTTTTGGAGTGCTTGCTGAGTTTTTAAGCTCATAGGCAGAGGGACTGTTTTGAATCCGTGGTTCCTCTTCTTAAGTCTTATCATTCCGCTCTCCTGTCTACTCTTTCTTCTATTTTTTTTTTAGAGATTGTGGCATATCTTCCTCGATAGAATCCATAGGGAGGCTATTTTTTATGAAGGCCCTTGTAAATTTTCAAGAAAAAAACACTCAAATTTGGGTTCTAGAAAAACACTTAAATTTGGGTTTAAAAATGAACAAAGAAAATCTCACAAACTAAATCTGATGTTTAAAAATAAACCTTTAAGAAAACCATTCGTAAAATTCATCAAACACACTTCTAAGGTTTTTTAGTTGGTTAAAAAGAACAATCTTTCAAACAAAATCTAAAGGTTGTAGGGTGCATTCATGCAAAATTAGGAACATTTCAAGTTTTGGGTACTTAAAAAGAACCTCAAATTTCCATCTCATTTCTAAAAACATTCATAATCAATCTTAAAAGTGCATGCAAAAGTTCCTAAAATCAATCCTAAAAGATTTGTTTTTGTTGAAAACTAACTTGATTTTGCAAAAAACTTGAATTCTTTACAAAATTTGTGCATCAAACTAATCTAGGAACTTTTCCTTTGGATCTAAAAATTGAGCAAAAAGACAAACAATTCTTGAATGAACCTAAAGAAATGAACCAAAGTCCAAAGAAGTCATTTTCATTTTTGAAAATCAAACACACTCTTGAATGAACTAAATGGTGAATGAAAAACATCTCTATTACTTCCTCTTTCAAATTCAATTCAAGCAAACAAAACTCAATCTGGAATGACTTAAAATCAAAACAAAGCTCATTTCAAAGTTCTTAAGCAATACGCAAATCAAATCTTGAATGCCCAAACAAAAGAACTTTGCAATCGCTCAAAATTTTACTTTTTGAAAGAAAGAACAAATCAAATCCTTAAACACTTGTGTTTGCAAAATTTTTAATTGAAATCACTTAATCAATTTTTTGGAAAAAGAACCTTTGTTTATTGTGCTTTCTAGGAGTCTTCAAAATTTTTCCAAACCCTTTCTAATCTAAGTAATGTAAAACACTTGAACTTAGACAAGTTCACATGTTTTACTTTTAGAGAGGCATGTCCAGGGAGAAAAGTGCTTCCTCTCTAGAGAATGACCTCAAATCGGTACCTTCCTTGACCAGTATAGAAATAAAGCACTAAGAAAACTCTCACTTACATCCCCTCAAGCTTAGGTGATGCATGTTGATGGTAGCCTGGGGTAGGTGAATAATCCCTACGACTCTAGCATAGTCAACTAGGCTCTTAAGTGAGTCACGCACATACAAACTAAATGGGAGGACTCCATAGAACAACTACAAACATGATAAATAAAAAGCTACCCGATCTAAAATCCAAAGGTATCACAATCTTTGTACAAGGACCGGTCCCTGTGGTTTCTTGGATCACCTTAAGACACTCACCATATGTATCCCTCTTTTGGGGTATCAAGTTGTAGGAAATGATTTTGATACCAGCCTTGTCCTTAGGTAGTTCTATTTGAAGTGATTGCGAAGCTCAAAACTCAGTGAAAACACTTGTCAAAATATGCACTATTCAAAGCTTTATCAAGTTCAGTGGTCCAATCATTGCTTGTATCCCTCAAGGTTGCCGTGTCTCTTGTTGGGATTTTTTTCAAAGTATATATTGTCAAGTCCTTTGCCATCGAGACATCAAAAAATTAGATATCAAAAGAACTTCAATCCAATTGCCAAATCTCCCCGAGCTATGTCCATTTTTCTCAAACACGAGAAAGAAAAGCTTCCCAAACCCCCAGTTTATCAAGAGAAGAAACTTACAGAGAGAAATCTAAAAGATCACCAACATTCCCTTAAAACCATTCAAGAAGAAGAGAAGAATCAAGAGAGACTAGAAAACATTGAGTATAATGCCAGAGTTAAGCAGTTTGCTTACCGATTCCACGTTATCCATCATTATGTCAATCTAAAGAGAGAAGAATCATATATCCATTCCTCCTTCAGAATTCCACCAATAATATCTCAGCATTCCTTCATCCTAGCTCATCCTAGTTTCATCCTTGCATCACCATTCATCCTTAGTTTCATTTACACCAATCCTTAGTTGCATCATTACATTCTTTTCCATCTTCCTAGTTGTGTCATAGTTCATCCATTTCAGCCGCATCTAGATCATCCCCTTAGAAATAGCATCATTCCATCATCTTTCACCATCCTTCCATTAGTAATCCACAATCAAAATCTAAAATCCTTGATCCCAAAATTAGCATCCATCATCCAAGTCAGAATCCAAATCCAAGTTATCCAAAGCCATCAACTTCATGTCCTAAATCCTTTGAGTTGCTTCAAAACCTTATCCAAAATCAAAAATCTCCCCCTTTGACAAAACATTGTCTAAAGGAAATCCCACGTGTCCTTGTAAGCCTCATCATCTCAACCAAGAGATTGGTTTGCATTGATAAGAATCTAGTTTACCAAAGATCATTAGTCTATCTTAGGTTGACAATCCTCACTGATCCTACATCAAGAAGCAACAGCTCATTTGTTGACACTTAGTAAATATTTTTCACCAATCTTCCATCATTGCCAAACATTCTACAAATATTTCACCATCTCCCACCAATCCTCCATCATCCTTGATCTAAATCAGATCATTCCACCAATCCATCACCATCATCACCACCCTTTAGTTTTTCCAAATCCTTACATCACATTCTAAAAATCCACACCATCCTTAGAAGTTTCTTAGACTTGCATCCATCCAGCATCTGCATCTTTAGATTTGCATTCCATGCCTATCAAGACAAGATCCAAGAAAAGAAGGAATATGGATCCTTATCATACCACCAGCTTGTCAAATCCCATCATCTCTACCATCACAATGGTAACTTACGATCCCCAGATCCAACAAACTAGTTACATATGGGATAATCCAAACAGTCCCCCTGCTTCATTTTCTATGGAAGCATTCATAAATCATCCAAGGAATGCAAAAATAGCTAGTGCACTTATTGCTCAAAATTAGCATGACATATTGGCTAAACTCACACAAAGAGGTACTCACATTCTACCATATCTCTAACCTCACATTCCTATCATCACTATCCAAATTTCAGTAGAGGCCTACACCCCCATCATCCAACAAACCCCCGATCCACTTTTCCACACCTCACAAGTAGCTTCACTCATCCCTCCTCTTTTGCAAAGTAGTTTTACAAGTCCTACAACACAAGAAACACAATCCACTCCATTTCCTATCATGGGAAAACCATCATCCTTCATAGCAGCTCAAGCGATCAGTCAAACTTAAAGATTTTTGCAAAACCAAATACCACCTCCCTCACAAACCTTTACACAAGAAATTCCTCCACCTTCCATAGGCCAAGCAACACCATCATTCTAAGGGGAAACACAATCATGTACCCCTTTCTCCCAACAAGCTTCTACCTCACTACCACCATTCTTGGGGCCAACACAATCATCCTTCCTATTTACCCCCCCATCATCTGCATCCAAATCATCATTCCTAGGGCCAATGCAATCACTCCCCTCTTTCTCCCAGAAAGCCTCTACATCAAATTCATCTTTTCTAACGACAACACAATCACTCCCCTTTTATACTTAGTAAGCTTCCACATCAGCATCACCTTTCATGTGGGGAATATAAGCATCTTCTTCCACTCCCCAACAAGCATATATACAAGTACAAACCCCAAAAGTTTCCTTCACAACTAGTATGCCCTCCATGGGATTCCAGAATCCACCATTCACTTCCCAAACCCCCATCACATTTGCATTTCCAACATCCTCCGCATCACAATTCCTACCACGGACCGGTTCTCATTAGGGCCTTACTCAAGAAGAAATTCAAGCTTTTGGTATACCAACCCACTCTCCCACATCCATGCCTACAAACCAACAATTCACATTCACCCAAGAAATGCAACAACAAAAAATCCAACCTTCATCGGTTTCATCCTTCACAAGCTATCCATTCACAAAACCCAATGCTTCTTAGCAAGTTCCACCTCCTTAGTAGCATATTTCATCTCATCTTGCTAGTTACCTTGCCCTACCACCCTTTGCTTCCAACTTCCCAACATCCATTCCACCCTTTAGCAATGTAGGAATACACCCAACCTACATTAGCCAAGTGTAAAGCCAAGTACAACAAGGACCATCTTATCAGCAAGTAGAACCATTCCATCAACCTCCCCTATTGCAACAATACTTACCTACACAACAAGAAATCCCAATCATTCCCTAGCATCAATAAGATTCATCCTATCCAGTGCAGCAACAACATCCTATCATTCCCTAGCATCAACAAGCTTCATCCTATCCAGTGTAACAACAACATTGTATCATCCCCCAGCAACCACAAGCTTCCTTGTATCTAATGAAAAACCAACAAAATCCTATTGTAGCCCAACAACAAGCCATTTCATATCCTACAAAAATGTACACTTCCATACCACAGCAGTAGTATCTAACCCAGCAATCATCACCTCAAAATCCATTCCAACCTGCCTATCTTGCTGGGAAATCTCCTCATCCCACTCCACAATATCCAAATCACCCTTACTCACCAATGCCACTGAATCCTTTCCAAATGGGAGTGCCCACTCCAACACCAATCAATACCAAGTGGGAAGAAATGAAGAATTCTCTTAAGGAGCTTCAAACTGGCACAGAGAACAAGAACTTCAAGCTTGAAGAGGTGTGCCCTTATCCATTTGACCGATCAATCACAACTATTCCTTTCTTCAAAAACTTTGAGACACCCAAATTTGATAAGTATCAAGGGAAATGAGACCCTAGAAACCACATCAAATAATACTATATGGCATGCCAAGAAGTGGCTTATAGTGATAATTACTTGTTATGCTTATTCCCCAAGAGCTTGGGAGGAACTGTCGTTGAGTGGTTTTACAAGATACCCTGTGGAACCATCACAACTTTTGTCAAGCTCTCTAAGAAGTTCATTGCCCAATATGCCCACAATATTGAAAATGAGTTGACCTTGTTAGACCTTTGCAACTAAAAGAAAAAAGAAGGAGAAAGCCTAGTAGACTACTTATAGTGATGGAAAAATTTCACATCCAAGTTATCATACCAACCGCCTGAGAAACATCTGACCAAAATGTTCATTGGTAACCTCCATCCCAACCTATCCCACTTTATGAGGAGGAACTACATCCAAATGTATCAGGATATCAAGAGAAAGGGGATAGATATCAAAAGAGCTCTCCTAGATGAAGGCACAATTTGGCACTACAAAAATGATTCCCAAAGTAAGCCCAACAATGATAAACCCCTTTAATGGAATCGTAACAAAAATATTGTTACCGATGGAGCCACTAACACCAAGCATGTTCAAATTGTCGTGGTAGGACCCACACCAACTCCTACATACCAACATCAAAAAGCACCTATATGTTAGCAACCTCTTCCATAATACTAATAACAACCTCAGATCCCTCAACAACCCATGCAGAATTATCAACATCAAGCACATTAAGCCCACCAAGGCAATCCAAACAATCAAGAAAATGCCATATCTACTACTCCTAATCAGAATAGGCCTCGAGCCCAACCTAACTAGAAAAGAATCTTCACACTACTCAGTGAGCCTCTAGATGTTATTTTCCATTGAATGGCTAAGGCCAACCCAATCATGTATCCACTAGCCCATAAATTTGATGATGCCACTCCCAAGCCCAACTGGTACAAAGATCATGAGTATTGTGATTATCATCATCTCAAAGGACACACTACCTTAAGGTGTATGAAACTCAAGCATTACATCCAAGATCTCATAGACAAAAAAGAGATCCAAGTGGATGCATCTACCCAAACATCACCTAATGCCAATTTGCAGATCTATCAATACGTGTGCCCTCAACACAATGCTGGGAAGAACCAAGCCAATGTTAATCTTCCTAATCAAAACCATGACAAAGGCAAACAAGGAGACCATGTGGATCACAAAGACTATATAGCTGGCCATATTAACTATGACAAGTTTATTGGATACATAACCCAAGTTGAACCCACCATCAATGTCATCCATGTCAAAGGAGCTGATAGTCAGTGTTCCATCACTGCATTTAGAGGTCGAATAACTGTTGTCGGTGCATGTCCAATACTAGCACACAATGAAAAATAAAACCTTATAGAACATCTTGGGAATACACTAGCCCAAATCTCCATCCTTGACCTTCTCTGCACTTCACCCCTCCATCAATAAATCCTCAACTAAGCCCTCCATGAAGGACATCTCCCCATAGACATTAACACCATTCAGTTTGAAAACCTTGTGAGACATCTATCTGCATCCTGTGCTTTATCCTTTAAAACATCTGACATACTAGTTGTTGAGCCTGACCACAATCTCCCTCTCCACGTCGTTGTTATGGTTAGAGATTTTTCCATCAAAAGGGTCATGATAGATAATGGCTCTACCCTAAACTTGTGTACTCTCAAATTCATATAGCAGATAGGGTTCACAAAGGTTGATGTATCAAATGAGGTAATCACCATCAAGGTATATGATAACTTGGAGCATACCTCTAAAGGTACTATTCTTTTGCCTATCTAGTTGGGCCCGTCAATGCAAGACACTATCTTCCATGTTTTTGATCTTGACTTACCATTTAACATCCTCCTCAGCCAACCCTAGATTCATTCCATCAAGTCTATACCATCTACTTACCAGCAGTGCATATAATTTTCGCATCAAGGCACTGAGGTTACCATCCATGTAGATCCCCAACCCTTCGCATTCTACTGTGCGATGGAAGCATCATTCCCTCATTCCACCCATTGTCCTAGAACTGACATTGGCACTTCTATTACCAACTCTTCATCATCCCATAGTGATCCAGAGACTATCCTTGCCTCCACTCTCTCCTCCATCAAGATCAATAATGAGGGCTATGGTGAATACATCTTACATGATGCATTTGTAGTTGGGGCCCTCCCACTTTATCCACATACACAAGGGCACCTAAATCACCATAGCAAGCCTTCTAAAAACAAGCATGAAATCAAGGAGATGGGACCAATGAATTTTGTTTTCCATGGAAACATAAATAGTCAAGAGATGGACCTTAACATCAACTGGTGGTTGTACAGAGATCCCCCACCACTTGACACTCAACTTCTAGGCTACTTCAAAGAAAAACATCCGCAATCACACAATTATGCCAATGAGCAATGGAAATATCAAGGCAGTGGTCTAGGACCATAAGAAGGTGGAATCAAAGACCCCATCATAGCATCTAAGAATCCACAACATCAAGGTCTTGGCTTTAATACCCCTCACCTACATATACAAGAGCCTAATACTACAACTAGGGGCACTAACATGAACAACGTTCCCCTATTGAATAGCCAGGATGACCTCGTAGAGATCAAAGAAATCTTTGAAGAGGAAGAAAAGAAATCTTATGATGACATCTTTGATGATGACACCCTCCTAGGAACTTTTTGATGCAAGAGAAGAGAGGAGGGGACAAAGCAATGACACACCCTACCTGATCCACCTTGCTCAAAAACACATGGAAGCAACAAAAACACATAGAGAGAGAGAGAGAAAGTAGGATCAATCATATATTATCATTCAAATTGATTCATACATGCTAGGCTATAAGGCCTTCCCAGTTTTAGCTAGATATTACAATGAATTACCAAATGTCCTCAAACATGCGAGGATCTGCAGATAATCTCTAATCCTCTATCTTCTAAATTATATCAAAACTGACCCCCTAAACTCTAACCAAACAACTATACTTATACAAGAGGCTACAAAACTAATTCCACCTTTAGATCTACAATCAACAGAAGGAATAGTCAAACTTTGGACCACACACTTCCTAATGATGGATACCAGCATTAAATCTATGACCCATAATTAATGCAAAACTCAGCCTCAATAGAAACTCAAAATAAACTACTCAAAAGCAAGGATGATCAAGCAATAGACAAGCATCATTGAGCACCAGTGAAACAACTGACCACTTAGGAGATAACCAACCAACTCAGTAACCAAAGGAAATCAACCAATTACCGAGCCAACTCTGTCAAAGAAGGAACCGAGCAACATAGACAAACTTTAAAATATTTTTGGTGACACATGATTACCAAGGACCCAAGATGCTCCTACATCACTTTTGTCCTCCAAAAACTCACCATTAACCTCATATTACTTCCCCTCATCCACCCGGAACTCATAGATTGGGACCAACCAAGTGTCACACATATCAATGAGTTCTAAAGCACGAAAGTGCTCCTAGAATTCATGGGGGCATTAGGCCCACAAGCAGATCAGGGTCCATAATCAAATCACATATGTAAGCTTGAACCTAAAGGATATTTTGGGGAAGAGGCAAGATTTAGTCAAAAAATTGAAAAAGCAATAGCAAAGCATGAGTCCTTATGTGAAAACCTATCTGGGGCACATTCTGATTCAGAAAAAGTAAAAATAAAGCGTGTAACTTCTGGTGAAAACTTGGCAATTCAAGTGCTAGAAGATGAAGACTTGCCTCTTCCTCCCATCCAATATTACAGACCAGATAAGTCTCCCATCATTATAGAAGAAACCAAGCCAATCAACTTGGGCACTAAAGAATGTCTGAGAATCACTTACATTGTAGCCAATCTGACAGAGGGTGAAGTAATAGCTCTCATTTTGCTTCTTAAAGAATCAGTTATATATTTTACATGGTCATATGCACACATGCTAGGGCTTGATCCAAATCTTGTTGTGCACAATGTTGCAGTAGACCCCAATGCCAAGCCAGTAAAGAAAAGGCTATGAAAGATGCATCCAAAAGTGGCTTTACTAGTAAAAGAAGAATTAGAAAAGCTTCTCCAAGAAAAGATCATCAGAGCCATTGATTACTCTTAGTGGATTTCCAACATGGTGCCTATTACAAATCCTTTAGGGGACATTAGAATTTGCATAGATTTTAGGAACCTAAATAAAGCATGTCCTAAGGATGATTTCCCACTACCCAACATAAACATGATCATAGATCTCATAGCAGGCCATGAGATGTTGTCACTCATGGATGGCTTCTCAGGATACAACTAGATCTGAATAGTAGAAGAGGATCAAAATAAAATAGCATTCACCACTCCATGGGGTACCTTCTACTATAACATGACATCATTTGGGCTAATGAATGCAGGAGCCACATATTAGAGATTGATGATATAAATCTTCCACGACATGATCCACAAGATCCTGGAAGACTATGTGGATGATATACTTGTAAATTCTAAAACACACTATGAGCACCTAGACATTCTTGAAAGTGTGTTTGATCACATGCATCACTCTCGCTTGAAGCTCAATCCAAAGAAATGTGACTTTGGTGTAACATCTAGAATGCTTCTAGAGTTCATTGTATCATGACATGGCATAGAGATAGACCCTAAGAAGGTCAAAGCTATAACAGAAATGCCTCCACCAAAAACACTCAAAAAACTTAGGAGTCTACCAGCAAAGCTCCAATCAGTGCACCGATTCATCTCCCAACTGGAAGATAAGTGCCAACCTTTCACTCACCTCTTGTGTAAAGACACAAGCTTCAAATGGGATCCCATCTATCACAAAACATTTAAGAGTCTCAAAGAATATCTAGCCAACTCTCCAATCCTTGTACCACCAGCTTTAGGATGCACTCTCATACTCTACATCTTAGCGACCACTACTACACTGGGGGCACTTTTAGCACAAAATGATGATGACAACAAAGAGAGAGCCATCTACTATATCAGCTAAACTCTTATCGGTGATGAGCTTAATTATTCACCCATGGAGAAAGCATGCCTCACAGTGGTCTTTACCACTCAAAAGCTTAGACATTACATGCTCAGCCACACAATCAAGCTCATTTCAAAGGTGGACCCACTCAAGTAGTTTTTATCCAGAACAACTCTCATGGGTTGCATGGAAAAATGGGTTATGCTACTCAACGAGTTTGATATCTAGTACATAGATCAAAAAGAAAGCAAAGGCAAGTAATTGCCTATTAGCTAGCAGAAGCACCACTTGTGGATGCATATCCACTAAGCATGGAATTCCTTAATGAGAACTTATGTATGATCAAATAACAAAATCTATGGAAGCTATACTTTGATGGCTCCTATACATCACATGGGTCAGGGGCAGGAATCCTATTCATCACACCTCAAGGTGACTATATTCCCAAATCATTCAAATTGGGATTCCCATGTACTAATTACATTGTAGAATATGAGGCACTCATCTCAAGTCTCAAAATAGCCATTCAATGGAACATAATAGAACTACAAGTGTTTGGAGACTCACAATTGATTATCAAGTAGGTGTTAGATGAATGCCAGACAAAGGATGAAAAGCTTCTACCCTACAAAGAATTGGTGAACAGACTAAAAGAGCACTTCCTAAATCTATAGTTCACGCAGATACCAAGGCTTCAAAACAAAGCAATTAGCACAATGGCAACCATCAGATCCTTATTGGAGATCCCTCGTGACTCATCAGAGCATGAATTCTTAGTCAAGAAGCTACATATGCCTGCTTATGCGAATGCTAATGTAGAAATGGTGTGTGTCTTGGTTGGTCCTCAGTCCCCATGGTACCACGACATCCTTGCATATCTAAAAAATTGTATCATATCTCCCCATCTTACCAATAACCAATGCCAAAACTTAATTTGTAGAGCTTCCCACTACACTCTTGTAGCCAACACCCTTTATCATCGAGGATACCACAATATCCTCTCTAGGTGTTTAGATTCAAATGGGGTCATCCTAGCTTTACAAGAGGTCCACGCTAGAATTTGTGGTGCCCACACAAGTGGCATGGTTCTAGAAAAGAAGTTACTTCAAGTTGGGTATTATTGGCCAATAATGGAACATGATGCTTGTGAGTTTGTTAGGAAATGTCTACCATGTCAGCAGCATGCAAATCTGATTCATGCACCAGCACAAAACTTGTAGCCCATTGTGCCACCTTGGCCATTTTCATGTTGGGGCTTCGACCTTATCAACTTAATCACTCCCCTCTCCTTGGATGGGCATAAGTACATAATAATAGCCACAGAGTACTTGACAAAATGGGTTGAAGTGATTCCACTCACCCTAACTACTGGCATCCAAATATCCAAGTTCATCCTTTACCATATCGTCTGCTACTTCGGCATACCATCTACCATCTTCACAGATCATGGCACACCTTTTGAAAACTAGCATGTGGATGATCTGTGTGCTAGACTCCACATCCATCACTATTTCTTGAGTCCATATTTCCCTCAAGGAAATAGCCAAGCTAAGGCAACTAATAAAATAATTCTCAAAATCCTCAAAAAGGTTGTCAATGATTCTGGTAGTGACTGGCACCTCCAAATAAATCCCACCCTCTAGGCCTATCACACTTCCATTTGCACTCCCACAGGCACCACCCCATATTCCTTTGTATATGGTATCAAAGCCATTCTACCAATTGAGGTCGAGCTCCC
This sequence comes from Chamaecyparis obtusa, assembly GCA_027943335.1. NCBI lineage: Eukaryota > Viridiplantae > Streptophyta > Pinopsida > Cupressales > Cupressaceae > Chamaecyparis > Chamaecyparis obtusa. The sequence goes on along the minus strand of BSBK01005434.1, from coordinate 169,212 downwards.
ATCATTGCGAGTCTCAAAGGGAAAATTTACCACAGATGAAGACTATCACATTGCACGTCTCACACAACTTGACCTACTGGATGAAAAGAGACAACAAGCATATGATCACCTAGTCACATACTAGAATTGACTCAAAAGGAGTTATAACATGAAAGTCCATCCTAGACAATTACAAGTGGGTGACATGGTCCTAAAGGAAAATCAGTAGGTCCAAGCACATAGAGAAAAGAAAGGCAAGTTTGAGCCTACTTGGTTCGGCCCATATGTTGTCACAACATGCTTTGGCTCCAGATGCTACCAGCTATCTACACCATAAGGTGAGCCCTTGAATGACTCTATCAACATCATACATCTAAAGAGGTTCTATGCCTGAACTAGATCCTACATATTTAAAAAATTCATAAAAATTGGAAAAAGGAAAAAAAAAAAAGCAAAGAAAAAAAATCATTCATCTAATGGTGAAAACTTGGCAATTCAAGCGCCTTAGACAAGTATGTTTGTAAAAACTCAAAAACAGGTGCCATACATAGTGGACCAAGTCCTTATCTATCAAACTCTGATCTCCCACTGATCCCAATCCCTACCCCCACCACCATGCCCCAGTATTCCTCTATTTAATCTTCAAGAAAATCTATAATCCCTCCTACACATATCATGTACCATATCTTGTATAGCATACTCCTTCCTATATATATCTTGTATAGCATGATCTTCCTATTCCAAATCCTCAGCTTTTGTACATAGCCGTTATAAATCTTTCCCCATCTATTGTACATTCTGTCACATCCTATTGTACATATCCTTGTCAGTCCTATAGCAGCATTTAATTATAAATCTTATCCAATCTAGCCTTGTACTTCAACATTATCAATTGTTGACTATCCTTGATCTCAGCAATTATTCTTTGACTCATCGTTTGCCAGTGAACAACAACACTCATTCTTTCATAAATCAGTGGGTCCTTGAGGATGTATCCTTCCTCCTATTAGGCCTAATCTTCCACCAATCACACTAGGTCCATGTCGATGTATCCTTCCACATGTTCAGACCAATCTTCCACCATCAGTCAAATCAAATCTCTCTCCTTGACAAAGGATGTCTTTTGGAGTTATCATTTTGGTCTTGGATTTTGTCCTTTCAATCTTGTTAATCTTTTACAGCTTCTCATTGTTCCTCTCCTTAAAGTCACCACGATCTTTTATATCATGGTGCGCTATGAATGAGAACAATCTGGGGCAAGGTCTTTTTATATTTTTCTTGTGCCTGTGAGTCCTTCAGACATGACCCTTGCATGGTTCACATGTGATCTTTTGGGTTACATGGTGTACTTGGGAAATGTTGTTTGTTTGTGGTTTCTCCAGCATCATTTCCACCATGATTCCTCTTGGTTTCATTTGTGATGTTGGGGAAACCATACGTGTCTTTTTCATGTCAGTCCTATGCAACACTAGTGACAAGGCCTCGTGTTCTTTTGTAACCTTGTCAGGTCTCTAGCATTGCTATATCAAACTAGGTTGTGCTCTCCACATTTTCACTTAGAGCTCCTCGAATCCCCCATCATTTAGACTAATCTTGCATCCTACATCATTTAGCGCCATATTTCACTCATGCATCTTTTCACTTAGAAGTCTAGTTATTTATCCCCCCTCCTTTCTCCTTCCCATCTCTTTTTTCCATGTAAACTTTCAAGAAAATTCCACAACGTTTCCTCGTTGTGTTATTTTCTCGAGGGGGCACAACCCCTTATCCTCTATTCTAGACTAGGGCATTTTATTTTCTTATCTTTGATGCCATGCCACTTGCAGCATCACATCAAAGAGCGGCAAAATGTAAACACCTAAAAATCCATTAGAAAATAAAAGTATTTTTATTTTTTGAAAACTCCTGATGACATCATCATTTATTAATTAATTAATTAATTTATTTATTTATTTATGTTTATGCCATTAAATCCCTTTATCTTAATTAAAAATATTTAATTAATAAATCCCTTCCAGAAATGTTTAAATCCAATTTAAACATCATTCCCTCCAAAATTTATTAATTATTTAATAAATTGGCTAAAAATCTTTTAAATACATAAAATATTTATTTAAATCCTAAAACCTTAGAAATCTTCTAAAACTCCCTAACCACTTCTAGAATTTCCTAATCTCACTCTAATCCTAATTAAAAGGTGATTCCTACCTTTTTTACTCTAAACCCCTGATGACATCATCATTTATTAATTAATTAACTATTTAATTAATTTATTTATTTTTATGCCATTAAATCCTCCTATTTTAATTAAACAACTTTAATTAAAGAATCCCTCCCCAAAATCATTTAAATCAAGTTTGATTGAATTTCCTCTATTTATTAATTATTAATTGATAAATTGACCAAAAATACTTTAAATAAATAAAATATTTATTTAACTCCTAAAACCTTGGAAATATCTTAGAAACCCCTATCCTCTTCTAGAATTTTCTAATCTCACTTTAATCTTAATTAAAAAGTGATTCCTACATTTCTTAAGCCTAAACCCTTCAACTTTGACTTTGGGTCAAAACCCCTCTTAAATGCTTCTTACATCATCATTAATGACTCTTACAAGCCATTAATGAATTCCATGTCTCCTCTTACCCTTTGGTCTCCCTTGCACACTTCCCTAGTGTTACGCACACATGTGTGAGCAACCTTGACTATGATAATCCTTCCTAATTATTAAATTCATTTGATAAATAAAGTCCTCAACCAACCCCTTTTAATAAATTTAACATTTATTTAAATCCTAAAATCTTAGATATTCTTTAGAAAACTTTAGAACCTCTAGACTCTTCTAGAAAATCCTAAATTTGACCTTTGAGTCATTCAACCTTTGAAAGTCAATCCTTATCCCTTTGACTCAACCCCTAACCAAACCCTAAACCCTACCCCAAACCTTAACCCACATCCTTCCTCAAATCCTATAAATACCCTCCTCTTCCTAGAGTGATTCACCAATTCACATAATCATATTAAGTAGAGTTATAATGTTAGATTCTTGCTAGATCATAAGCTTTTTAGTATATTTGTTATATTTCATGTTTTCTAAATCATCATAGAATAGCTTAATGGAATGAATCTTAGTTTCATTTATCTTTTTCTAATCATTTATGCATCATACCAAATCATCCTTAGAATGCATTAGAAGAAAGCTCCTTGTGCTTAGAGAGCACACCCACATCCCTCTCATTGAAGCAAATCAAACAAATCTCTATAGCACTTATTTTTTGCAACAATCTTGAGGTGGCTAGGTTTATATTTGTCTATGTTTTGAATTGATAAATACTAGATTAGTCTAATGTTTGAATGTTTCAGTCTTTCAAGATAGATAACAGGTGATAAAATCATAGCCTACAATAATACATCTCAATAATCACATTCATACCATCATAAAATTCCAGCTGCATCACATCATAATTCACATAAATTCCAGCATTACATTTCCTAAATTCAAAGCATATTAAATCAAGAATACAATGATATATGTTAATTAACCTAACATAATAATCATGATCATTTCTCATAAGCTTTGCTGACATAAATGTAGAATTAAAGAGTCATATTCAAATAAAAGATTCATCAAATACTATACTCAAGACCTAATAGTCAAGCATGGAAGTAAAGTCCTAAATCATCATCACATAATAATAGCTCATCACATAGTATCAAAATATAATGTCTCTATCCAAATAGTCCCACTTGATGAAATAAAGTGTCAACATGAGTCATGAGGTGAAGATAAATTGCTATGAAATGATGGCGTGGGGTGAGGCCTCAGATGGATATAGAGGAAGAAGAGGAAATGGAAGAGGTATAAATGGGGGAAGAAACAATGGACTGTTGAAAGTGGTCCAACATCCCTTGTAGGGTTTGTGACATGGATTAAGCACCTCATGTGTCTTATATAAGTCTAGTGGTTGTATGAGGCATTAACAGGTCGATCTTTTGGTGCAACAACATCCCTAGCTTGTAACAAGTGGTATCAGAGCTTGGTCACAGGTTTGAATCCATGCTAGCCACAACGAGTGATGTTGGGAGGGGGATTTTTGGTAGTGGGCCAGCATCCCTTGCAAGGCTTGTGACATGTCTTAACATCCTCATCTATCTTCTATAAGTCTAGTGGTTGTATCAGGCATTAATAGGTCAATATTTTGGTGCAATGACAACCCTAGCTTGTAACATGCACAAGTTAGTGTTAGAATAACTGAGAGGGGGGGTGAATTAGATAGATTAGTTATCCTGTAGTCCCAAACACTTAGATGTATCTTACAAAACAATTTCAACAATTTATGCAGCTCCGTAACATAAAATATCAATATGTTTGTCTACTTTACTAATTACTAGTAATTATCCAAATGTTGACTACCGACTAAATCAACTATGCCTTATGTAAAGTATGATATAAAAATAATCATAAAAAAATAACACGTAACATAATGATTTAATGTGGAAACCCTTCTAAGGTAAAAACCACCCAGGACCGGTAAACCAAAATAATTCACTCTTCTGAAGTGAGCTTGGTAAAGAGCCAACCCTGTTAAAGGTTACAATGCACACTGTTAGGTGTGACCTGGTTAGAGGATTTATCATTAATAGTTACATTTTGACTAGAATTCACTATGGGGTCAACAAGATAACACTTTACATTCAATGAATGTCATAGGATAGTACAATAAGACTGTTAAGTCCACTCAATTAAGAGATTTTTTGAATCAATGGTTAAACTGATATAGTTTTGATCTGATTCAAATACAACTCAATTGCAAATATTTAGATATATGCTATCCTCAAAAAATCCTCTGATCATTAATCAATTCAGTTCCTTAATATTTCTCAACTTACTTTTACTTGGTAAATAGTTCTCTAATGCTCGGTAATGTCTGCAGCTCGGTTCTTTCAATAACCAATTTGATTAAGCTTGCATAAATACAATCTTCACACAAAATCTCTGTAGACTCCTTTTGTCCAACATGTTTCAACAATGAAACTCATATCTCATAACTAAACAAGTAAACCATTTTCATATAAGTCATTAGAATTTTCCTCTTAATCTTCATCATCTAGTTTGCCTCTTAAACCTTCCTCGGTAGATGTGTCCATAATATGTTTCAATCTCATCCTTTAGATCATCTCTAAATTTTGTTAGCTGTGGATCTCATAACTAACTTTATCCTTAACCTCGAAATCATAACAATTTCCAGCTCATCAATTCAGTCGATTGTTCCTAGCATTTAATTTTTTCATCTATACTCAATTAATATAGAAATGAATTGATGATAACTAGCTCAGTTATTACTATTACTCGGTATACACTACACTGGCTTGGTGTATAGAAAAATCTTCAATTACTGACCACATTGACTTGTTCAATTTCAAATCTCTTATTCATAATACATTAATGTTGTTAGGAATAAGGTGTCTCAACCTTGGATAATTCCTATTCTTATTATTTTTTTTGTAAATGTATTTTTTGCAAATAATGTAATTAAGTGTGAGTGTACATGTCTAGTTGGCATGTTGATGTGTCACTCCACTTGTTGTGTCAGCATCTTGTGCATAAGGAGATCATGACTGAAATGGTCATGACAGATTCCTATGACGCGTAAGAACTATTTAAGGAATGTGCTATGACAGGTGTAAGAGCATCTTATGACTTGGGCCTATTTAGGTGCCCAAGAAGAAGTGGTTGGTGTGTGTAAGAGAATATGCCAAAAATAGGTTGGTATGACAGATTCTCTTACACTTCTCTTATGACTGTTATTTTTGTCAGATTCTATGACAAGCTGTCATAGTCTATTCTAGGGATGGACGCCTATTCTTGGGATTGCATGTAACAACTATGTACATGTGGCTTTGTGCATGGGTCTTGGTGGTTATGCCTATTTTTGGGTCCAGAGGAGTCTATATATATGATGCTACTCCTATGGGAGAGATATAACAAAAATTGAAGTCTTGTTGGCTTTGTCTCTCATTTCTTGAAAGAACTTGCATTGCAAGTGTATTGTAATCTTTGTGTTGAAGATAATACATTGTGCAGGTTTTGGAGTGTTGGGGTTTTTTACCGAAAGGTTTTCCCCAGGGTATATCATTGTGTCATTCTCTATTTTTTTGTATGCATTGTATGTGGTTTCAATATCTTTGTTAAAGTAGTTAACTAATCTAAAATTGTAAGGATTTGAAAAAATTTGCACAATACTCTCCTATAGAGATTAGCGTAGGAAGTTGTTTCCGCACCTGAGTTTTCTTACAAGTGGTATCAGAGCTTGATCAACTTTTGATCCTAGTTGTTGGGTAGGGTTTTTTGAGCTAATCTCAAGTTTGAGTGGGGGTTTTTTGTAGAGCATTCTGAATCTTATTTGTAGATTGAGATGGCAAGTTCATCATATGGAAGAATGGAGGTGGAGAAATTTAATGGCACTAATTTCAAGTTGTGGAAACTCAAGATGGAAGACATGTTGGAAGATCATGACCTATGGGAAGTGACTTCAAGTGCTACAAGACCAGCAACTATAGCTCAAGTAGATTGGGATATCAAAGACCATAAAGCTAGGGGTCTCATAAGACTCTGTTTAACTGATGCAGTCCTTCTGAATGTTCTAGATGAGAAAACCGCAAATAGTTTGTGGGAAAGACTTGTGGTCATGTATCAGGCCAAATCTCTAGTGAACAAGTTGTTCCTAAGGAAGAATTTGTACTCTCTATGAATGGAGGAAGGTGGATCCTTAGCGGATCATTTAAATGCATTTAATCTATTGGCTGCACAATTGACATCAGCTGGTGTCAAGTTAGAGGAGGAGGATCATTGCTACACACTTTTGTGTTCTTTACCAAATTCATGGGACCATCTTGTGATGGCTCTTGGAAGAACTTTAGTCACCTTCAAAATGGATGATGTGGTGTCTTCGCTGCTATCAGAGGAGATGCAGAGAAAGGATTCTATTTCAGAAAAAGAAGCCCTTGCTATTCATGGGAGATCCACTGAAAGAGGGAAGAAAAATGATAATAAGTCTAACAATAAGGGTAGATCCAAATCCCGTGGGAAGTCAAAGACTTCCAATAAGTCCAAGGAAAAATGTTGGAACTGTGATAAATCTGGGCACTTCCGTAAAGACTGCAAAGAGCCGAAGAAGAAGAAGAAAGGTTTAGATTCAGCTTTAGAAAGATCTCAAGAAGATGGCGATGCATTCATCTCAGCTTCGGTAGCCCATGCATCTGATGATGTGTGGTTGGTTGACACAAGTGCATCTTTTCACATGACCTCTCATCGAAATTGGTTCTCAAAATATGAAGAGTTTGATGGTGGAAAGGTGTACTTGGGTGATGATTCTCACCTAAAGATAGTTGGATGGGGAAGGGTCACTATCAAATTTCCTGATGGATGAGTAAAGGGAATCAACGGAGTTATGCACATTTCAGGTTTGGTACAAAACCTATTATCTGTAAGTATGCTGAATGATGTAGGTGTGCAAGTTGTTTTTTCGAAAGAAGGATGCAAGATGATGAGAGGATCAATAGTGCTTGCAAGGGGTACTAGGAGAGGTACCTTATTTCAGCTAGATGCATGTATTCCTCTGTGTAATAGTTCTTCATCCTCACCATCCAAACAACCAATGAAGAAGTTTGTGGCTATTGGTTCTGATGGTAGTGCAAATACTTTGGAAGGTAAGCTTCCTGCAGAAAAGACAATGTTGTGGCATATGAGATTGGCCACATTGGTGAAAATGGTCTCAGAACCCTGAAAAATAAAAATCTCATTGAGGGGTTAAATGATTGCAATATTGAGTTTGACTTCTACAAACACTATGTCTATGGTAAACAAAATCATGTTTAGTTTTACTCTAGTTCTCACAAATCTTCTGATGTTTTGGATCTTATTCATTCTGATGTATTTGGTCCTGTAAAAGTTCCTTCAATCTCCAAGTCTGTATTTTTTATATCTTTCATAGATGATTATAGTAGAAGGATGTGGATTTATTTCCTTAAAAGTAAGACACAAGTCTTTAGTCAGTTCAAGGAATTTAAAGCTCTTGTAGAGAATCAGACTAGTAAGAAGATTAAGTGTGTGAGAACTGACAATGGTGGTGAGTTTTGCTTAGCAGAGTTTGAACAGTTCTATAAAGAACAAGGTATCGAGAGGCATAAGACAACTCCTTATACCCCATAGAAAAATGGAGTTGCAGAGAGAATGAATAGGACACTGATGGAGAAGGCTAAGAGTATGCTTAGTGGAGCTGGTTTAGAACAAAGGTTTTGGGCTAAAGCTATGGCCACTACTTGCTATATGGTTAACAGATCTCCTACATCAGCCCTTGTTGGTAAGACACCCATGGAGGTGTGGTTTGGTAAGAAGCCTTCAATTAGACATCTTCATGTTTTTGGTTGTGAAGCTTATGCACATGTTCCAAAGGAGAAAAGATCTAAGTTGGAAAACAAAGCTGTTAAATGTATTTTCATCAGATACAGTGCTGGTGTGAAAGGATACAAGCTTTGGGATCCTGTGACTAGTAAGGTTTTGTATAGTAGAAATGTTATTTTTAGAGAGCTAACATCTCCTATTGTGCTACAACCAGATGAAAAAGAAAAGAAAAAAGATATTGTTCAGTTGCCTCCTACCCCTGAGAAGACTGAACAAAGAGACCATGTTGGGTCTAATGATGAGGAGAGCTCTAGCAGCTTTGATAGTTCAGAAGAAAAGGAAGAACAACCTCAACCGCAGCCCTTGAGGAGATCCATGAGAGAAAGAAAGCAACCAGAAAGGTTTGGTTATTCTATGTTAGATTCTAGTTGTGCCTTTCCTTTGATTACTAACACTGATGAGCCTAGATCTATGAAAGAGGCTTTGGGCATGGAAGATGCAGGTTCCTGGATTGAGGCTATGGATGATGAGATGGCTTCATTGGAGAAAAACAAAACTTGGGACCTTGTACCTTTGCCTAAAGGGAGAAAATTTGTTGGCTGTAAATGGGTGTTCAAGAAAATTTTTTGTGCAGATGGCAGTGTTGAAAGGTACAAAGCTAGATTGGTTGCAAAGGGGTATTCACAGGTAGAGGGAATAGATTATGGTGAAATATTCTCTCCTATTGCAAATTTGACATCCATTAGTTTTTTGTTATCTCTTGCTACATCATATGATTTAGAGATAGAACAGATGGATGTGAAGATAGCTTTCCTTCAATGTGATTTGGAGGAAGAGATTTATATGCCATAGCCTGAGCACCACATTGTTAAAGGTAAAGAATCCTTAGTTTGCAGATTAAAGAAATCTCTATATGGTTTGAAGAAATCTCCTAGGATGTGGTACCTTAAGTTTGATGCCTTTGTGTTGTCAATTGGATTTGTAAGATCAAAATCAGATCATTGTGTTTATTTCAGAGTTGAAAATGATCGCCTTCTTATTGTTGCATTATATGTTGATGATATGTTGCTTTTGGGAAGGGTAAGGGTATGATTTCTAATTTTAAATCTCAGTTGTCAGCATAGTTTGAGATGAAAGATCTTGGGGCAGCTAGGTACATCTTGGGTATGGAAATTAGTAGAGACAGGTCTAACAGAAAACTTTGGTAAAGTTAGAGTAAGTATGTGAAGTCTATGTTGGACAGGTTCAGCATGGCAGATTATAGACCACTATGTGTTCCTATTTATGTGGTAACAAAGTTATCTGTAGATGATTGTCCAAAATCTCCTAGTGAGGTGGAGGACATGAGTAGAGTACCTTATGCTAGTGTAGTTGGCAGTCTTATGTATGATATGGTCTATACTAGACCAGATATTGCCCAAACAGTGGGAGTCCTGAGTCAGTTTATGGCTAATCCTGGATGGGTACATTGGGATGCAGTTAAGTGAGTATTCAGATATTTGAGGGGTACATCAGATTACTCCATATGTTATCATGGTAACTCTTCTGGATCTCCGCATTTAGTTTGTATTCATGGGTTTGTCGATTTAGATTGGGCAGGTGATATTGACAGCAGGAGATCCACCAGTGCTTATGTGTTCACTATGTTTGGTGGTGCCATCAGTTGGATGAGTAAGCGATAACCTGTGGTTGCTTTGTCCACTGTAGAAGCTGAGTACATGGCTGCTACTCATGCTTGTAAAGAAGCCATTTTGCTTAGAAGATTATGTTCTGATGTTGGTGTTGATGCAGAACAAATTACTATTTGGTGTGATAGTCAGAGCACTATTTGCCTTGCAAAGAATCCAACTTTCCATGCCAAAACAAAGCACATTGATGTGCAGTCTCACTTTGTGAGAGATATGGTGGAAGATGGAAAGGTAAATTTGGAGAAGGTAGATACTGTGAAGAATGTTGTAGATGCATTAACAAAACTAGTGGGCACTGAGAAGTTCAGATGGTGTTCAGAGTCTATGGGCCTTTTGGCCTATAGTGGTTAAAGTTCCTATTATGTTCCTATTGCTCTTACAAGGTGTTCGACAAGTGGGAGAATGTTAGGAATAAAGTGTCTCAACCTTGGATAATTCCTATTCTTATTATTTGTTTTGTAAATGTATTTTTTGCAAATAATGTAATTAAGTGTGAGTGTACATGTCTAGTTGGCATGTTGATGTATCACTCCACTTATTGTGTCAGCATCTTGTGCGTAAGGAGATCATGACTGAAATGGTCATGATGGATTCCTATGATGTGTAAGAACTATTTAAGGAATGTGCTATGACAGGTGTAAGAGCATCTTATGACTTGGGCCTATTTGGGTGCCCAAGAAGAAGTGGTTGGTGTGTGTAAGAGAATATGCCAAAAATAGGTTGGTATGACAGATTCTCTTACACTTCTCTTGTGACCGTTATTTTTGGTAGATTCTATGACAAGCTATCATAGTCTATTCTAGGGATGGATGCCTATTCTTGGGATTACATGTAACAACTGTGTACATGTGGCTTTGTGCATGGGTCTTGGTGGTTGTGCCTATTTTTGGGTCCAGAGGAGTCTATATATATGATGCTGCTCCTATGGGAGAGATATAATAGAAATTTAAGTCTTGTTGGCTTTGTCTCTCATTTCCTAAAAGAACTTGCATTGCAAGTGTATTGTAATCTTTGTGTTGAACATAATACATTGTGCAGGTTTTGGAGTGCTGGGGTTTTTTACCGAAAGGTTTTCCCTAGGGTATATCATTGTGTCATTCTCTATTTTTTTTTATGCATTGTATGTGGTTGCAATATCTTTGTTAAATTAGTTAACGAATCTGAAATTGTAAGGATTTGAAAGAATTTGTACAATACTCTCCTATAGAGATTAGCATAGGAAGTTGTTTCCACACCTGAGTTTCTTTACAAATGTAACATGCTTAAGTCAACAATATAAAGCCATAGACTCATTAATAAGTTACCCAATGTTTACCTTATCCTTTTCTGTCATATCCATCTTTTTCTTATGTAGATATCTTAGTTCTTCATCTTTTCTTCCTTCAACAGATGTTCAGATGTTTTTAACTATCATGATAAGTATGGTCAAAATTAGTTGACATCAATGACAACATATTGATTGATTTAATCATCTTTGATATCACTTTAGTAGCTTAGTGATCTCTAATCACTATTTCTTCAGTTCATCCAGATATTCAATCAATTATAGTTCATCAATCTCTCCCTTTGGCATTAATGGAAACACAAGCAATATGAAAATATGCCATACACATACCAAATATGTATTCTACAACTATGTAAGTAAATGTTGTAGCTCAGTAAGCTCTCCCTAGCTTGATATTTAATATGTTTAATCACTAAAAAACAAAACAACATAAAACATCATTACATGCAGAATCTCCCTATGGATTTCATCTTTTTATTTCTCATATTGCTTTTGTTCGCAACAACAGATATTTCAATATTCAAGTCTCTCTCCCTTTCTACAATCTCTCTCCATGTTTGTGTTCTCACTAACTAATTTTTCATATGCAATCTCTCTCTCTCTCTCTCTCTCTCTCTCTCTCTCTTGCAATCTCTCTCCCTTTGACAAAAATGCCAAAGAAAATAAACAAACAGCTCTTTAGCAGCCAAGGAATTCTTTATTGTTTGATTCATATCAAGTACCTTCAGTGTACTAATAAACAAATTCCTGATCAATCTTCTTCAATCTTTCATAACCTTATAGAAACTAAAGTGTAAGCTATGTGCATCAACATGAATGATCTTCTGATAAATATAGGTTGATGCAACCTCCTGATCAACTTAGTGACCGATAGAAAGGGGACAGACCACAAGTCTAGTCCTCAAATATTCAAATGTGTTTTTTGGTAAGGGTTTGGTAAAGATATCATCAAGTTTCTCTTTAGATGTTACAAATTTCAGTTTCACCTGCTTCTCTTGAACTTGTTCCCTTAAGTAGTGATACTTAATAGATATATGCTTTGTTTTTTAATGCATCACAAGATTCTTGTAAATATTTATAGCACTAGTGTTGTCACAATATATAATTACCTGGTCAGTGATTACCTGATTCATTCCTTCCAACACTTGTTTAATGCAAGCAATATTTGAACAATTTGTACCAGCATCAACATACTCTTCTTTAGCATTAGATTGAGAAATTCATGCTTGTTTCTTGCTTATCCAAGTCACAAGCCTTTCTCCTAAAAAGAATGTTCCACTGGTTGTGCTCTTTTGTTCATCAATGTTTCTAGCCCAATCTACATCAATGTAAACTTGAAGTTCAAATTTTCCTTCCATTGTGTACCATAAACCATAGTCTTTTATCTTCTTCAAGTATCTCAAAATTCTTTTAACTACAACCATATGTGCATCTTTAAGATTGGTATAAAATCTTTCCACAATCCCAATTGCATGTGTAATATCAAGCCTACTATGTACTACATACATCACTTTTCCAATCATAGATCGGTATAGTGTCTAATTTACTTCTTTATATTCATCATCCTTTGTCAACTTATATCCAGTTATCATCGGTGTTCCTACCAGTTTTGCATCTTCCATGCCAAAAGTTTTTAATACTTCTTTAATGTATTTTGATTGAGTGATGAAAATCCCATCATTCTATTGTATAATATGAAAACCTAGAAATAATTTAATCTCTCCAAACATTGACATCTCAAATTCCTTTCTCATTTCATTAGCAAAAGATTTGCAAATCAGATCATGTCCTCAAAAGACTATATCATCAACAAATATTTCAGCAATCAAAATATTTTCATCAAATTCTCCTTTTATGTAGAAATTATTTTTTTCACTAGTTCTTACAAACTCAATAATAATAAGATAAGCATGTAGTCTTTCATACCATTCTCTCGGTGCTTTCTTTAGTTACAAATCTTTGTGTAGTTTACATACCATGTTCTTTTGATTTGGATCAACAAAACCTTCTAATTGCTCTATGTAGACCTCCTCCTCAAGAAGTCCATTCAGAAAAGTTGATTTCACATCCATTTTATATACTTTGAATCCCTTATGTGCAACATATACAAGTAGTATACAAACTCCTTCAATTCTAGAAATAGGTGAAAAGGTTTCACCATAATCAATGCCTTCTTCTTGTGCATATCCCTTGCATACAAGTCTTGCCTTATTCCTAGTGATCTCACCATTTTCATTTAACTTGTTCTTGAATATCCACTTAGTACCAATAACATTTTTATCTTTCAGTCTGGGTACTAATTTCCATGTCTTATTCTTCTCAATCTATTCAATTTCCTCATTCATAGTAGTGATCCATTCCTCATTTTCAAGTGCATCCATAACATTCTTAAGTTCAAAATCACAAACTAAGCATGTGTTATGTCTTAACTTACTTTGGGTCATCATGCCATCTTTCTTATCTTCAATGATTTGATTCTGTGGATGGTATCTTCTAACAAATCTTACTAGCACTTGTTCTCTTCTCTGCTCATCATTCAGTTCAAGTTCATTTTCTTGCTTGGTAGCTTCTTCCTATTTCTCAGTGTGCATTTTCTAATTCTCAGTATCATTTTCCTGATACTCGGTAGACTTAGCCTATGGCTTTGTTAGATAATTTGGATCTTTGACATAAGTAAACCTGCCATAGTCTTCTAGTTCCTTCATTCTTTCTTCATCATTCTTTAAAGAAAACTCATCAAGTCTTACATTAGCACTTTCTATCATTTTATTAGTAACATTTTTCAAACATTTATAATTTTTACTCTTAGAACAATATCCTAAAAATATTCCTTTCTCACCTTTAGAGTTAAATTTACCATTCCTATCATTTTTCAAAATATAACACTTACTACCAAAGATTCTAAAATAACTTACACTTGGTCTATATCCAAACCATAACTCATAAGGTGTCTTGTTTGTGTCTTTCTTCACTTGAACTCAGTTCAGGGTGTATACTATAGTGCTAACTACCTCTCTCTAGGACATCTGTGCAATATTTTTCTCAATCATCAATGTTCTAGCACAATAAAAAATAGATCAGTTCCTCCTTTTAGCAATTCCATTCTGTTGCGGTGTCCTAGTTGCATATACTTGCCTTTTGATTCCATGCTCATTACAGAAATGTTTGAATTCATCAAAAACAAACTCACCTCCTCTATCAAACCTTAAACATTTCAATTTTTTTTGGGTTTCTTTTTCAACTTTAGCCTTATATCATTTAAACAATTTGAATGCCTCAGATTTTTCTTTTAAGAACATTAGTGTCATTAGCCTAGAGTAATCATCAACAAATAAAATAAAATATTTATCACCATAGTGGCTTTGAGTTCTCATAGGACTACATAGGTCAGTGTGTACAAACTCCAAAATACATTTAGATGAATAGTCTTTACTTTTAAAATTAGATTTGGTCTTCTTTCCTTTGTGACATTGATGGCACATAACATGATCACGTTTGGTTAGAGTCAGAAATCCTCTAACTTTTCTCTTTCTATTGATCTTAATAATGTTATCAAAGTTTACATGACATAGCCTCTTATGCCATAACCATGCATCTTCATTCTTCACCAGTAAAAAAGAACTTTCAACATTGTCAAGATAGAATAAATTACATTTTGATTGTCCTCCAGTACCAACAAGATTTCCATTTTCATCCTATATTTTCACCTTCTTTCTTTCAAATACAATTCAATGACTTGAGTTATTTAGTTGCACTACACTTAACAAATTTTAGTTAAGTCCTTTTACCCAGTATTCATTATCAAATCTAATTCTATCATTCAATAAGATAGACCCTTTTCCTTTCACCTGACAAGGTGTATCATTTCCCATTTTCACTAATCCTCCATTATAATGCTCAATATGATCAAACTTATCTTCATCACTAGTCATGTAATGTGTATAGTGTTAGGAATGAATTTTGGATGTTGGCAGTCATTCTGTAGCAATTGTTGTTGCATCATGACTATGATTGTCATTGATGTCAACACAGTGATCTTCTGGAGACTAGCAGAGAAGCAGATAGTGTTTTGATTAGCGCACATGGGATATTGTAGATGGAGCTATGTGATGTTGAGGTTATATTCTTTGATATGTTATTTTTATATGGATAAGAGTGCAGACAGTAATTCATTGATTCATGAAAGTTATGAGCATTTTGGTAAAAGCAGTATTCAAGGAGTGTTCCTGAGTAGGTTTGTGGAAATTGGATGATATCTCCTAATCAGGATGGAATCTAGTTTTTCATATTTAAAGGGAATTTTGAGACACATTCATGGTGATGTGGTTCATAGTGAAAACTTCAAGGTTGTATGAGTGAAGAGTTATTGCATTTGCAAGCTGACAGTTTTGTGTAATTTTGATATAGCGTATGGAAACTTTTATTTTGTATTTGTCTGCAAAATCATTTGTAATTATTTGAGTGTGGTATAAAGGAAGGAATTTTTTTCCTTATTGTATGTAGTTGTAATATGAAAGAAGTGTGAGCATGGTTTTGTTGCATGCGAATGTAAGCATGAAGTGAAGAAAAGAGCCTAAGAGTTTGTGAAAGTGAAATTGTGAAGGAAGACATGCAAAGTACAGAGATCTGGAATTGAGATCTAGTGTAGTAGTGAGTATAGTTTGGCATAGTAAGGAGGTAACATATTTTATATTATTCTATTTAATAATATCAAGGTTATTTGGATAGTGTGTTCAGTGGTCTTACTCTGAAGCTATTTGGGCAGTGGGTCCTTTCTTCCATAGCTCTTAACAGGGTTAGAATCTTTTAACAAGGATTCAAAATCTCCTAACATGGATTTATATGTACTGAATGTATTTCATAAGACTCCTAACAGATTCCATCCTCTCACAAGGAATATTCATATTATTGCATCTTTTGTGGGCATCATTCCCACTGAGGTTTACTCTTTGATCAAGAGATTCCCTAATCAACATATCTTGTGTTATTGTGTGATTGTGTATGAATATCTTTGTATGGTTAGCAATTGCATTCCTTACATGGTTAAATTTTGTTGAAGATGTTAAAAGTTATAATTATCTAATAACTGATTCACCCCCCCCCCCCCCCCCCCCTCTTAGTTATCTTGGTGGACTTTACTTTCTAACAATTGGTATCAGAGTGGCAGGTCCTTGAAAGAAAAGTTTAACAGCTTAAGGAGATCCATGGTGAATTTCAGGAAAGAAAGCCCTAAGTTTGATGGAGTAAATTTTGATAGTTGGAAGGAAAAGATGAAGACACATATATTTTGTTTAGGACCAGGCTATTGGTTGATTACAAAGAATGAAAGAACTATAATTGAAGAAGACAGTCTTGAAACAAGTTCTAAAGATGAGGTAGATCTATTCATGTGTAATATACTTACAAGAGAAGCACTCTTAACAGAACTTCTAGAAAATGAATACAATTAGGTAAAATGTTTTAAGAAATCTAATGAAATTTGGAAAGCTTTACACTCTACTTTTGAAGGTGATGAACATGCAAAAAGAGCTAGATTACATAATTGGATATGTGCATTTGAAGATATTAGAATGATGGAAGATGAATCTGTTAGAAGCTATATTGGTAGAATGTCAAAAATTATTGTAGGGATAAAATCTTGTGGAGTATCAAAGATAGAGAATGAAGTGATATGGAAAATTCTGAGGACATTGACTCCTGTATTTAAGTAGACAACACAAATGATTGAACAAGTTATACCTTGTACTACAAACTTTACAAGAGAGACTCTTCTTGGTAGATTGGAAGCAGTAGAGATGAACCTAAGGTTATCAGGAGATTTACCTAGAATGGAGACAACATTTAGTGCTCTTAGTATTCATCCTACTTTGTCAAGAAGTACCAATGTGAGTGGAGATTATGCTAGCAGCAACAGATCTAGAAATGAAGAAGATAAAAAGATTGAAGAAGGCATTCACTTGCTTGTGAAAAGAGAACCAGATGGTAATAAAAATTTTAAATGTTGGACTTGTCAAGAATATGGTCATTTTGCATCTAAATGTCCTAAGAGAGTTAAGAAGTATAGAAATAATTTCAAGCCTAGAAGATCTAAGGAATGTTATTATGCTAATGATGAAGATCTTGAAGCTAGAATAGAAAGAACTTTGAGTGAAAGTGATACTGAGAATAATGATGAAATAGGATTTGTAGCAATTAAAGAAGAAAATTATGAATTTGATGTTAAAGAAGAAAAAGCATTAGTTTCCCAAGTTGAAAAGAAAGATGATTGGATTATAGATAGTAGTTGTTCACATCATATGACTGGAGATATGAAGAAGTTCATAAAGTTTAACAATTATGATGGAGGAATTGTTAGAGTTGGTAATAATGCACCTTGTTTGATTAAAGGTATAGGATCTATTACTCTTGATGGAAAGACTAATACTGATGATGTTTACTTTATTGATGGATTGAAACATAATCTTTTGAGTGTTGGATAGTTAGTGGATAAGGGATATCAAGTTTGGTTTACTAAGAAAACTTGTGTGATAAAGGATAAAGATGGAAATCTAATTGGAACTAGATCTAGAACTAGAGGTAATGTATTTTAGTTGAATCCTACTGAGATGACATGCTTGATTACTAAAATTGATGATAGTTGGTTATGGTATAGAAGGTTTTGTCATATAAACTTTGATAACATTGTGAAAGTGAGTACTACACTTGCAATAAGGGATTTGCCTAAAATTATGAAGCCTACTAACATGATTTGCAAAGAATGTGTGATGGCTAAGAAGAAGAGAAGTTCATTTCCTAGTAAGAAGTTCACATCAGCAGAGAAGTTGGAGATTATTCATACAAACTTGAGTGGTCCTACTAGGACTAGAGGATTCTATGGAGAAAGGTATTTTATGATTCTTGTTGATGGTTTTACAAGAATGATGTGGATTGCATTTCTAAAAGAAAAATCTGAAGCATTTGATAAGTTTAAGATCATTAAGAATAAAGTTGAGAATGAATCTGGAATGAAGATTAAATGTTTGAGATCTGATAGAGGTGGAGAATTTACTTCTAGAGAGTTTAACAACTTTTGTGAAGTGAATGGTATTAAGAGACAGTTTTCAGCCTCGAGAACACTTGAACAAAATGGTATTGCAGAAAGAAGAAATAGGTCAGTAACTGAAGCAGCAAGAGCTATGTTATTTGAGAATAACTTGGTGAAGACATTTTGGAGAGAAGCAGTGAATACAATAGTATATACAATAAATAGAGTACAAATCAGAGTAGACACAGATAAGACACCTTATGAATTATGGTTTGGACATGCACCCTTAGTTACGTATTTTAGAATTTTTGGAAGAAAATGTTATATAAAGAGAGATGATGATATCAGAAAGTTTGATCCTAGAAGTGATGAAGGTATTTTTCTTGGATATTATTTGAAGAGAAAAGCATATAGATGTTACAATAAGAGAACTAAAACTATTGTTGAGAGCGCAAATGTTAAAGTTGATGAGAAGTTTAAAACTCAGGAAAGAATGCTTGATTATGAATTTGATGAAGAAGCTAATCCTCAGCCTAACATTGAAACTACTGAATTATTCTATGAGACTGACAATGAATTGTTGAATGAGAATCATACTGCAGAAGAAACCAGGGAAGAAACTAGAGAAGAATCTAAAGAAGAATCTATAGTTGAAGAAAGATCTGTGACTATGACACCGAATAGGTATCTATCTAGACATCATCCTGTTGAACAAGTTATTGGAAGTTTGGACATAGGAGTTATGACTAGAAATAAGGTACATTTATGTTTGATTTCTCAAATTGAACCTAAATCTACTAATGAAGCTTGTGAAGATGAAAATTGGATTAATGCTATGAAAGAAGAACTAGATCAAATTGAAAAGAACAAGACATGGGAATTGGTTCCTAGACCTAAAGATAAGAATATGATTGGAACTAAATGGGTATTCAAAAACAAGATGAATGAACAAGGAGAAGTAGTAAGAAACAAAGAAAGATTAGTATGTAAGGGATACTCGTAGCAAGAAGGAATTGACTATGAAGAAACCTTTGCACCAGTAGCAAGACTTGAAGAAGTAAGAATGTTTTTGGCTTATGCAGCTTTTAAGAAATTCAAAGTGTATCAAATGGATGTGAAGTTCACATTTCTGAATGGTGAATTGGAAGAAGTCTACATTGAGTAGCCTGAAGGTTTTCCTTTGACTCAAGAAGGAGATATGGTATGTAAACTAAAGCAAGCATTATATGGACTAAAGCAAGCACCTAGAACTTGGTATGATAGATTAGATAAATATTTGTTAAAATTGGGATTTACTAAAGGAACAGTAGATAGTAATCTATACACAAAAGAAATTGAAAATGGATTATTAGTTATAGTTATTTTTGTTGATGACATTATCTTTGGAGGAGAAGATGAAGCTAGTGACAAATTTGCTGATGAAATGAAGACAAAATTTGAAATGAGTATGATTGGTGAGATGAAATACTTTTTGGGATTATAGATAACACAAAATAATGATGGTAGCTTTGTTAGCTAGACAAAGTACTTGAATGATTTACTAAAAAGATTTGGAATGGAGAACTATAAACCAGTTGGAACATCTATGGTTACGGGACACAAACTATCAAGAAAAGATGAAACACTAGTAGTTGAGCAAAAGAAATACAGATCCATGATTGGAGGATTGTAGTACTTAAGACACACTAGACCAAACATACAACATTCAATTATAATGGTAGCAAGATTTCAAGCTAAATCTAGAGAGTCACATTATGAAGCAGTAAATAGGATATTGAGATATTTAAGAGGCACAATGGACTATGGATTGTGATATGAAAAATCTGATGATTTCACCCTATGTGCATAAATAGATGTTGATTGGGGAGGTAGTGTTGATGATAAGAAAAGCACCAGTGGTGGAGCCTTTTTTCTTGGAGGAAGATTGGTTTCATGGTTGAGCAAGAAGTAGAATTGTATTTCATAGAGTACAATAGAAGAATAATATGTAGCAGCAGCAAACAATTGTAACTAGATAATTTGGATGAAGCAGATGCTGAAGGATATTGGAATTAAATTTGTTGAACCTATTGTCATACATTGTGACAACACTAGCACAATTAGTATGTCTAAGAATCCTATATTGCATTCTAAAACTAAGCATATAAAGATCAAGTATCATGTTGTAAGAGAGAAAGTTGTTGAGAAAGAAGTCAGACTAGAGTACATAAGCACAGAGGAACATATAGCAGACATATTTACAAAGCCTTTGCCTAAGGATACATTTGAGTATCTGAGAGGTATGCTTGGGGTTATGCCCCAGCCTAATTTTGAGTAATGATGTAGTTGATTGCATTCATCTAGTTGTATATGAGCCCTATCTTTTTTTGGATTGGATGTTGGTACTTCCTCTATGGGGGAGTGTGTATCTGAGCTGAGTCATGAGGACTCTTGTGAATGTATTTTCTAAAATAGTTTCTTTGGACATTGAGTTGTTGTTGACATAGTGATTAAATTTCTATCATTGATGTCAATGGGGGAGAAGTATACATGAAAAACAATATAGAAAATTTGTTGGAGAGAACTTAATAGGATAACAAAGCAAGATTTGATTGATGAAGAAGATTTGAAGGACTTTCAGAGTATCAATGTAGCACTGCAATAGTATTGGATTTTTGGAACATTGGATGTTTTTCATCTATGTTTCCATCAATGCCAATGGGGGAGATTGTTAGGAATGAATGCTAGATCTTGGTAGTCATTTTGTAGCATTTTTTGTTGCATTCATGACTATGATTGTCATTGATGTCAACACAGTGATCTTCTGGAGACTAGTAGAGAAGCAGACAGTGTTTTGATTAGTGCACATGGGATATTGTAGTTGGAGCTATGTGATGTTCAGGTTATATTCTTTGATATGTTATTTTTCTATGGATAAAAGCACAGAAAGTAATTCATTGATTCATGAAAGTTATGAGCATTTTGGTAAAAGCAGTATTTAGGCAGTGTTCCTGAGTAGCGGTTTGTGGAAATCAGATGATATCTCCTAATCAGGATGGAATCTAGTTTTTCCATAGTTAAATGGAAGTTTGAGACAAATTTATGGTGATGTGGTTCATAGCATGAACTTTGAGGTCACACGAGTGAAGAGTTATTGCATTCGGAAGCTGACAGTTTTTTGTAATTTTGATGTAGCGTATGGAAACTTTTATTTTGTATTTGTGTGCTGACTCATTTGTAATTATTTGGGTGTGGTATAAAGGAAGGAATTTTTTTCCTTATTGTATTTAGTTTTAATATGAAAGAAGTGTGAGCATGGTTTGGTTGCATGCGAATGTAAGCATGAAGTGAAGAAAAGAGACTAAGAGGTTGTGAAGGAAGACATGTGAAGTACAGAGATCTGGAATTGAGATCTGGTGTAGTAGTGAGTGTGGTTTGGCATGGTAAGGAGGTAACATATTTCATATTATTCTTCTAAATAATATCAAGGTTATTTGGATAGTGTGTTCAGTGATCTTACCCTGAAGCTATTTGGGCAGTGGGTCCTTCTGTCTTCCATAACTCTTAACAGGGTTAGAATCTTTTAACAGGGATTCATAATCTCCTAAAAGGGATTTATATGTACTGAATGTATTTCATAAGACTCCTAATAGATTCCATCCTCTCATAAGGAATATTCATATTAGTGCATCTTTTGTGGGCATCATTCCCACCGGGGTTTACTCTTTGATCAAGAGGTTCCCTAGTCAACATATCTTGTGTTATTGTGTGATTGTGTATGAATATCTTTGTATGGTTATTAATTGCATTGCTTACATGGTTAAATGTTGTTTAAGATGTTAAAAGTTATAATTATTTGATAACTAATTCACCCCTCCCCCCTCTTAGTTATCTTGGTGGACTTTACTTTCTAACATATAGCCACTAGCAATTATCCAAGTATCATTCTTACTAACTTTAGAAATAAGGGTTATTTCTACATACCTTTCCTCCTCTTCTGAATCATCTTTCATTGCAACATATACTACTTCAATTTAATCATCAATGTTGGTGTCAGTGTTAGTGTCATCTTCTCCAACAACATAGCATGCCTTCTTTCTTTTGTCTTTGTAATCTTGGTTGTCTCTATTGTAGTGTCGATTTCCTCCATTATTCCTTCTACTAAACTTTCAATCACTAGATTGGTCATTATCTTCCTCTTTCCTATTAGGACATCTAGCAGCAATATGGCCAACCTCTTTAAAGTTAAAACAAGCTAAAATTAACTTTCCCTTATACCTTCCTTTACCTATTTGTAGTCTCCGAGCTATAAGTGCTTCAAGCTCGTTAAGATCATCTTTAGTGTTACTGTCACTTTCATTATTTATATTATGCTTATTGATAGATTTACCAATGTTAAGAGATGACATAAAAGAAGACTCAACACTTGGTACAACACTATTGTCATAATTATTTATCTCAAAAGTTGTCAACTTTCTAATCAGACTATCAAGAGTAAGAGTACTATTAGGTGCAGACCTCATTTCATGAATAGAAGATATTCTGATTTCATAGATAACCAACAAGGTTCTCTATATCTTACTTACCATAGTATCTTCAAAAATAATACCTCCTGCTCCTCGGATAACATTGACTACCTCTTTAATTCAATTTGAGTATTGTGTGATGTTCTCTCCTTCTTTCATCTTCATGTCATCAAATCTACCTCTCAAGATTTCAACTTTGGCTCTCATCACAGTCACATAACCACCATAAACTAGAGCAAGTTTATCCCACATTTTCTTCACTATAGTCAAATCCTTGACATCCTCAAATTCAGCATTAGATAGAGTAGTAACAATCTCTATCATAGTAATATTATGTTCATGTCGATCTCTCAACTGATCAAGAGTCAAAGGTCCAACATTCGATTGTAACTAGCAATTGTCAAGTAAATGTATAACAGATTCTCCAATTCTAGATATGTGAAGCCTCATCTGGCTTTGCCATGTGGTATCTTTGTTCAGCTTTGGCACTTCCCTCTTATACATCTTGTGATCTCTTTTCTCAAGTCCTTAAAAATTTCTTCCAAGAAACCAATATGCTCTGATACCAATTGTTAGAATAAATGAGAGGGTGGGTGAATTAGTTAGATCAGTTATCCTATAGTCCTAAACACTCAAATGTATCTTTCAAAACAATTCCAACAATTTATGTGGCTCGGTAACATAAAATATCAATCTATCTATCCACTTTACCGATTACTAGTAATCATCCAAACTGTGATTACTGACTAAATCAACTATGCAGTATGTAAAATATGATATAAAAACAATCATAATAAATAACACATAACAAAATGATTTAACATGGAAACCTTGCTAAGGGAGAAACTACTTGGGACCGGTAACCCAAAATAATTCACTCTTCTAAAGTGAGCTTGGTAAAGAGCCAACCCTATTAAAGGTTACAATGCACACTGTTAGGTGTGACCTGGTTAGAGGACTTATCACTAACAATCAGCTTTTGACCAGCATTCACTATGGGGTCAACTAGGTAACACTTTACATTCAACAAATTTCATAGTATAGTACAATAAGATTGTTAATTCAACTCGGTTAAGAGATTTTCTAAATCAATGGTTAAACTAATATAGTACCGATCTTATTCAAATACAACTCAATTGGAAATATTCAAATCTATGCTATGCTCATAAAATCCTCTGATCATTAATCAATTCACTTCCTCAATATTTCTCAACTTAATTTCACTTGGTAAATAGTTCTCTCATGCTCGGTAATGTCTACAGCTTAGTTCTTTCAATAACCAATTTGATCAAGAATGCATGAATACAATCTTCACGAAAAATCTTTGCAGTCTCCTTTTGTCCGGCATGTTTCAACAATGAAATTAATATCTCTTAAATAGACAAGTAAACCATTTTCATATCAGCCATTAGAATTTGCCTCTTAATCTCTTTCGTCCATTTTGCCTCTTAAACCTTCCTCAGCAAATGTGTCCATAACACATTTCCATCTCATCCTTTAGATCATCTCCAAATTTTTTCAGTCATGGATCTCATAACTAACTTTATCCTTAACCTCAAAATTATAACAATTTCTAGCTCATCAAATTTAGTCAGTTGTTCTTAGCATTTAATGTTTTCATCCATACTCAGTTATATAGAAATGTGTTGGTGATAACTAGCTCATTTATTATTGTTACTCGATATACACTACATTGGCTTAGTGTATACAAAAATCTTCAATTACCGACCACATTAACTTGTTCAATTTCAATTCTCTTCTTCATAATAAATTAATGTAACATGCTCTAGTCAACAATATAAAGCCATAGACCCATCAATAAGTTACCCAATGTTTACCTTATCCTTATCTATCATATCCATTTTTTCCTTATGTAGATATCTCAGTTCTTCATCTTTTCTTCCTTCAACAGATGTTCAGATGTTTGTAACTATCATGACAAGTACTATCAAAACTAGTTGACATGAATGACAACATATTGACTGATTTAATCATCTCACATATCACTTCAGTAGCTTGGTGATATCTAATAATTATTTCTTTAGTTCATCCAAATATTCAATCAATTGTAGTTCATCAGTTAGATGCTACAATTGAAATCAGTTGGATCACTACACCAATAGGTGTGTGGATAGAGACAAGAAAAATATGCAAGGTGAGGGAGGAGCCAATATAATATAAGAAGATGATGCAAAAGATGGGAGATACTATGGTGGAGAAGAAGGAGTATGCCTCGTGATGAAGAGGACCTTGATTTAAGAAACCATGTCGATGGAGCCTCCTCAAAGGAAGAGCCTTTTTAGGACCAACTACAAAAGTCATGGAAAGGTATGCAAATTGGTAATTGATTATGGTTCTATTGAAAATATTATATCTAGACAAATGGTACATAAGTTAAAATTGGAAAAAGTACCCCATCCCAACCCATCCCATGTATCTTGGGTAACAAAGAGACAAAAAAACCTCATCAATGTACACACTGGGGTATATTTCTCCATCAAAGACTATAAAGACAAAGTCCTATGTGATGTAGTAGATATAGATGTTTGTCACCTATTACTAGATCATCCATGGAAACATGATTTACAAGCCAAACATGATGGAGTCACAAAAAAATATTAGATTAATCAAAATGGTGACAAATACAAACTACTCCCTCAACTTCACTCACACCAAGAAAAGCCAAAGGAACAATTAGTTATTCTTGTAGAAGAACAAGATATGATCAACACCATCCAAGAAATGGAGGTAGGATATGCCTTAGTCATGAAAACTAAGAAGAAGACAATACAAAAAAAAGTACCCAAGGAATTAAACAACCTATTGTAGAAGTATAAAGGTATAGTTGCAGGAGACATACCAAATGAACTCCCACCTTTGATGGACATTTGTCACCAAATAGACTTCATCCCTAGTACTTCCCTACCCAACAAGGTTTCATACAAGCTCACCCCTCATCAAAATGTAGAGGTAACTAGACAAATAATATAATTGTTGACTAAAGGACTCATACAAAAGAGTCTTAGCCCTTGTGTTTTCCCTAATGTATTGGCCCCTAAAAAGGATGACAAATGGAGACTATGCACAAACTCTATGGCAATAAATAAGATAACCATCAAGTACAAATTCCCTATACCAAGGATTGAGGACCTTTTAGACCAACTTGGAGGGGCATTCTATTTTTCAAAAGTGGACCTCAAATTAAGCTATCACCAAATAAGGATAAGACATAGAGATGAGTGGAAAAATTAATTTTAAACTACTGAGGGGTTATATGAATGGCTTGTGAATCCATTTGGTCTTAGCAATGCTCCTAGCACTTTCATGAGATGAATGAATGAAGTGCTTCATAATTTCATAGGTAAGATTATGGTGGTCTATTTGGATGAAATCTTAATCTTTAGTGGAACTATAGAATAGCATATGAAACACTTGGTTTTGTCATCTCACGAGGCACATTAAAAATGGATCTTGAAAAGGTAGATGCAATCCTCAACTGGCCAACAAAAAAAATACTTGGAGAAGTTAGAAGTTTCCATAGACTCACTATCTTTTATAGAAAATTTATTAAGAACTTTAGCCACATTTGTGCACCTTTTCTTGATACCATAAAAGGGGGTATAAAATTGAAGTTCCAATGGACCACCAAGGCAAAAGAATATTTTTCATACCTCAGAGGAAGAATAGCACAATATCCAATCTTGGCACTTCCAACTTTTAACACATTGTTCACCATGGAAACAGATGCTAGCAATCTAGCCATAGGGGCAGTGCTCAGTGAAGATGGTAGACTAGTGGATTTCTTCTTAGAGAAAGTCAATGAAGCTAGGAAGAAACACAAAACCTATGACTTGGATCTCTATGCAATGGTTCAAGCCCTCAAGAATTGGAGGCACTATTTCCTCCCCAAAGAATTCATTATCTTCACAGACGATCATTCACTAAGCTTTCTCAATAGCCAAGATACATTGAGTTATAGGAACATGAAATGGGTTGAACAACTCCAAGCATACACCTTCTCTATAAAGTACAAGAAGGGAACCTCAAACAAGGTAGCATATTCTCTCAGTAGAAGAGTTATTTTTATTGAATAAATAAAGGTACAAAGCATGGGAATTGATGCTCTTAAATGCCTATACAAAGATGATCCAAATTTTGGTGATATCTACAAGGTTTGTTCCACACTCTCTGATGCATACAACATCACATATTCATAATATTTTTTATAGAATGGTCTTTTGTTCAAAGGAGGTCAAATATGTATCCCTAAATGCTCCATGAGGAAAAATATGATAAGACAAAAACATTGTGGCTCACTAGGGGGTCATTTTTGCATTGAAAAAATACTAGAATCACTAGGAAGAAACTATCATTAGCCAAATATACCCACTAATGTAAGGAAATTTTTGAAACTTACACTATTTTCCAAAGAGGTTGTTGGTTCCTCAAAGTGGACTTTATGCTTTGGGTAGTAGCCAATAAATATATAGTTTTTAAGGATGGGTTAGATCCAAATATAAGCTCTATGATGACTAGACAAACTATAGGGACAAGACTTCCCTCTGCACTTTGGCTCTACAAAACCAAGGAGGGTACTCCTAATCCATTAGAACAAACCTTACTCCAACAATTATAGACTGGATTTCAAAAAAATAGATAAATGGTAAGAAAATACTAAATGATAACTACTCATTTATTGATTCTCCATTACCATTAGGTAGGATATAATTTGTAAGTCACAATACTTCAAATATTTTGACATATTTATATACATTTTTTGGAGTATAGTAAGAACTTATCAAGCAATGATTTCTGTAAACTAGCTCCACTACTAGCCAATGCCTTATCCATTGGGTGACATCTTCACTGCAAAATGAGATACATAGACAATATATTGAGCTTTGATGATTTGTATCCTTAGAAAATACTATCTATTAGGAATAGTCCCAAGAGATAACTGAGGGGGGTGGGGGGGGGGGGGGGGGTTGAATCAGTTATCTACAAGTTTCAATTCTTTATCCAATTAAGTATACTTAAACATAAAGCATAAACACAATGAAAGAACACTTGAACTTTGTTGGGAGTTCCCTTTGATCTTCAACTTGTAGATTTATACTTTGATGGATAACTTTAATATAACTTTGACTCTATCACCACTCCAAAGTCTACAAGGAAGAGGGCCAATTAACAAGGATCAAGAGAGATCCTCCTACACTTTGAGCCTTAATGCTCAAGTGGGTGTACCCTTGATTCACTTCTTCAAAGGAATCATAAAATGTTATGCCAATATACTCTTTACTAACTAATTTAAGATTTTATCATTTAATGTGTGTGTGTATGGTTGACAACAATGAAATGCCTCCACAGGATGGACCAATGCCTTAACCTAGGGAAAAGAGTCACCCAATTACATACATCAACTGAATACCTTAATTCAAACACAATTGAATCCAGGATAAGTGCTTTGCCTATTACCCCTCTCCCTCAGACACAAGGACATCAGATTCCTACTTGGTTGCAAACTCACTGAACCCACCTAAAAGACTTTAATCCTAACTTTGTTAGGAACTCAGAGATGACTTCACAATACTCTTTGTTTGCCATATGTGAATACACTTTGTGACACTAACATATATGAGTTTAGAACCGAAACAAGAAGACATACACAAATGCAATATTGGAACTCAATAGCATTCTCATTAATATATTCAGAATCAATACACAATTAGAACAACACAAGGATAGGAAAAGATACAAAATCCAGCTCCTCTATCAGTAAAACACCATGAACAACCAGCCTGGGACCAAAGAAAGTTTTGGAACCTCCACAAAATCAAAATTTTTGTAGCTTATACTCCCTAGTCATCTTGGAATCCTCAAAGAGAATGTAACAAGCTATGGGTGACTTAGGGTTAGGGTTTCAACCACCCAACCAACTGGAAATAGTCATAAATTAATTACAAGGGAAGAAAACTAATCGGCCAAGCCTAAGAAAGATTTTCACTCATGATAGGTCTCTGGGAAAGTACTGCAAATCATGAAAAAATTGAATTGTCAACCCTTTGTGGCCACTTGCAATATGCCTCAAGCACAAAACCACATAGTACAAATCCTACAAACAAACACAGCACTCCCTGGACCATAGTGCAATAGCAAACAGATCATTTCCCACCAGCTCCAGTCACCTCTGCATTGAATTCTAGTCCTTCCTGTCACTGGAAACCCCTCAAAAATTTGAATTTGAATAATAACAGTCATTTCCATGGTGCTTGTAGCAAATTAGTAGTCGACATTCAAATCTGAACCAACTTTAAGTCCTGACCATCTGATCTTCATGTTTCATGGTCTCTTAAATCTTAACTCGACTGCCACCCTGGGTTTACCTTCTAGTGACAATGCGACAAAGCATATCCTATTCGTAGGATGAAAATATTAACCCACCTTTGACCCTACGAACTAGCAACTATAGGAAAACATTTAGCCTTGACCACACATCTAGTGAACTAGCGACAAAAGGTCACCGCCAGTTCGTGAAGAACTTTATAAAACTACTAGAAAGTTTAGCGATTACATGAATACACACTCACTGAGCCATGAAAACATTTAGAGAATCACTGATTAATTGTGCAAATGAGTGAGGCCATTGGAAATTTATCAAACCACTAAAACTTATCCAAACCACCAAAAGACTGAAAAACTTTGACTGGGCCTGCATCAGGAAGATTGACAATTGTCTGAAGTTCACAAAGACTTCCAAGATTCTATCAGATTTCATGCCCACCGTCAGATGAAGAATCTTCCCCCAGCCCTGACAACCCTCTAACAGGATACAAAATCAATGGTTGTCACAAGATCTTAAGCATCTGACACACTCAATGAGATTATAAGTCATTCATTGATTCTCTGACAGGATTAGGACCCACTGACACATTTGAAAGCTAGCTCCCACTGACAACAAGCCACTGTGAAAATACATGGATGAATCAAATAGTGCCAACTATGCATATGTGTCAACGGACCCACCTACCTTCCTTATGAGAATCAATGGCTGTTGCTATACCATTGCACTAAAGGTCAAGCATGTTTCATTAATAGTATAATGACAGCCACAAGATTAAATCAGACTTTAATCCACCTGAATGTCAAGAAAACTAGTCCCACTGATAGGATTCCACCTCATACTACATGGAGCAATAAAAAACCTCCAAGTCAAAATACCTGGCAAGTGGACCCGCATGAGAAAAAGGCTACGTCATACAAAGAATCGACGGCTGTCTCAAGATCTTATGCATCTAACACATCGCTTGAGAAGATACGCTCACCGTTAGATGGAGATGGTGTCAGAGCTGGGCCCATGGAAAATAAAGGTTGCCAAAACATAGGAAAATATTAAAGCGTGACTTAGGGGAAATATTTCGGCAGGGAACTATAGGGCTTAGGAAAAATTAAAACACAGGAGCATAGGAAATATAAAGGGGACCCCGCCAACACATGAAGAACCTAATCGCATGACATAAAGTGAACCTATTTAAATAGCACATGTAGATAACAGGTTTTAAGTGGCCTGAAAAGTTAACTTGAAATTATAACAAGGCCAAGGTAAAAACAAAGGGTTTTTGTATGCAACGGCTATATTTTCAAAAATTTGAACTAGGGCTAAAGGTAGGGACCTAAAAATAACTGTAGAGACTAGGGGAAAAGGTCTAGGGCCATGAGATTTTTTTAGGGTGCTAACAAACTCAACATAATATTTTGGTTATGGGGAAACCCAAATAGGTAAAAACCCTGGTGGGAATTAACACCCACTAATATTCTACACTAGTGTATTATGATCCTTGTTAGAAGATCATTAACCTTGTTAGGAGTTACTTTACAATATATTTAGTATAGTAGACCTAGTCAAGGGTCGAACCCTATTAAGATTCTTTCACAATAGTCCATGTTAGGGGAGAGGATTCACTATCTGAGAACACACTGCTCAAAGGGGCAAAGGCTACATTAACCTTCT
Organism: Chamaecyparis obtusa; assembly: GCA_027943335.1. NCBI lineage: Eukaryota > Viridiplantae > Streptophyta > Pinopsida > Cupressales > Cupressaceae > Chamaecyparis > Chamaecyparis obtusa. The sequence continues at coordinate 138,319 of BSBK01005434.1, read as the reverse complement.
GTTTAACATATACACACTATGTCTAGATCTTGGTGAACTACACTTAGACCTTCTATCTAGATCAGTTCTAATGTATAGCACAAATACTTTACTTGGTCACATAGACCTTCTTCTGATGGCTCAACACTTCGCACACTCTGCTCTGCACTTCTTAATCAGCTATGGACCATACTCAAGACATCACAAATGAATGCCTATAAATATCTTTTCTCTAAATGATATAATCAAGTTAGCCAATTAGAATGACCTTGAAATCATATTAGAGAAGCCATAACAAACTTCAATAACAATTCAGTCAGCTCTACTAAGCATGCAACATATTTTGGGACCTGTCCAATAAGATAATTGTAGACGCATGCTACACAATGTTAGCTCTACCAAAACAACTGGATCTTTCTCCTCAAGCTGAATTACTTCATGTACTCATAACCAAACATCACTAACTCTCCTCTAAGCTTAAATCTAAGGGCACATATCCAAATGATAGGTGTAACTCCATAACCAATATAATCTTCGTTGGCTCTTCTGAACAAACACAAGAAATTGCTACTTGTGAATAGCGATTGCATAACTTCACTTCTATTGATCATTAGACTCTACATCCATGAATGCAACATCACTAATATGTCTTCAACATATATCCAAGTGTGCAAGGCTCCATGATAACTATACAGACAACCATACATAGAACACTACCTATTACTTTGTCAGGAACACTACTGACACCAACTTCTATATAATTGTCTTTAATAATAGTTAACCTTTGCGCCCATGATATCATGTTGATATTATGTCCATGCTACATATAATGAAAGCTTACTACATAAGATTTCCATGCATGCTACTTTCCATATGTTGTCATCAATGACAAATAGGCAATTAGTACTAGCCTGCTGGAAAGTCTCCAACAATCTCCCCCTTTGGCATTGATGGCAACATATGGAATGAAAAAATCCACCAATCCAAATGAGGATTTCTTTTATAAAGTTCTTCATTTCCTCTTCAAAACTCCCCCATATATGAGTCCTCCATTTTCTGCAATGTTTTCTAATATTCTCCATTTCCTCAACTGAACTACTATCATAACTGAATACTACTCCCCCTTAGTATATTACTCCTCCTTTTTACTCTTGTTTTTCATGACTATATATTACTCCCCTTTTGACATCAATGGAAAAGGGAACAAATCATTTTAAGCACTGGTACTACTCCAAAAGTAGAGTATTCAACCATCCATCAATCCCTGAGGATTGATGCTTTTCCTTCTTTCTTCTAAGCAGAATTAGAGAAGGAATTACTCCCAACTTCTCCCTAAGATAATCAAAAGTATCCTTTGGTAAGGGCTTTGTGAATATGTCTTCCAACTGATCTTTAGTACTCACATAGTCTAGCTTGACTTCTTTCTCTACCACTTTCTCTCTTAGGAAGTGATACTTGATCTCAATGTGCTTTGTCTTTGCATGCATCATAGGATTCTTAGAAATATTGATAGTGCTAGTGTTATCACAATGAATAACAATAGGATAATCAATCTAAATTCTAAAATCCTTTATCATCTGCTTGATCTAGACAATTGTAGAACAATTCAAGGCTACTGCAACATACTCCACTTCTGTTGTTGACTGAGAAATACAATTTTGTTTCTTGCTTGTCCAAGTGACAAGTCTATTACTAAGAAACACTACTCCACCTTATGTACTCTTTCTATCATCAACGCAACCTACCCAATTTGTGTTAGTGTACACATGAAGCTCAACATTTTTTGAATTAGGATACCATAGACCATAGTCTATAGTGCCTTGCAAATATTTGAATATCCTTTTTACTGCCATGAGGTGACTTTGTTTAGGCTCTGCTACAAATCTTTCAACTATGAAAACTACATTGGAAATATTAGGTCTAGTCTGAGTAAGATATATGAGTTTTCCAATCATAGACTTATAAAATTTTGTATCCACTACTAGTGAGTCATCTTCTTTTGTAAGCTTGCATCCAGTGATCATAGGTGTTCCTATTGGCTTGCAATCATCCATCTTGAATTTCTTTGGTATCTCTTTCACATACTTGGACTGATTAATTAAAAATCCTTTTTCTGTCTACTGCACATTTAGTCCCAGAAAGTATTTGATAGGACCAATCATACTTATCTCAAAATCATTCTACATTTCTTTGGCAATTTTTACACTTAGTTTTTCATTACCTCCAAAGATAATGTCATCAAAAAATATAGCTACAAGTAGAAGACCTTTAGATGTCTCTCTAATGAATAGATTACAATCTACTACTCCTTTCTTGAATCCAATCTTTGTTGGATATACATCTAGTCCCTCATACCATGCTCTATGGGCTTGCTTAAGTCCATAGAGGGCCTTCTTCAATCTGCATAAAATATCAGGTCTGTATGATAAGGTGAATCCTATTGGCTACTCAATGTATACTTCTTCTTTCAAATCTTCATTTAAGAATGTTGACTTCACATCCATCTAATATAATTTGAAGTTTTTGACTGTAGCATAAGCTAGAAACAATTTAATAGCTTCTAATCTTCTCACAGGTGAAAATGTGTCTAAATAATCAATGCCTTCTCTTTGCGCATATACCTTACATACTAACCTTTCTTTATTTATTACTACTATACCATCTTCATTCATCTTGTTTTTGAATATCCACTTTGTTCCAATCACATTCTTATCACTAGGTCTTGGGACCAATTCCCAAGTGTCATTCTTAATAATCTGATCAAGTTCTTTTTTCATAGCATCATGCCAATTTTAATAATTACATGCATCTTTAATACTTAAAGGTTCAATTTGAGATAGTAAACATACCACTTCACTGCTAGTTGAGTTCTTTGCTTGTGATCTTGTTAAGACTTTTCCGCTCTGATCTCCAATGATGTCTTTCTTGGAATGATTTCTAGATGTAAACTTTAGAACTTTAGATGATGCTGACTCATCAGCCTTAGGATTATCTTCTTCACTTGTCTCGAAGTCATTTAATAACACATCAATACCGTCAAACATTTCTTCAATAACTATTTCACTAGTGGAGGGTCTAGGTTCTTCTTCAATCATGGTTGAGTAATCATGATATCTTTCTTGAACCATAAACTTTTTATCAATCTTAACATGATCACTTTCAATGATCTTTTCCAATCTTAAATTGAAACATCTATAAGCTTTCCTTTTAGTAGAGTAACCAAGGAAAATACCTTCATCATTCTTGCATCAAACTTGCCTACTGCTTCATCCCTCTTGATGTAGCACTTGCTTCCAAAGATTCTAAAGTATTTTACTATGGGAACATTACCAAACCATAGTTCATATGGTGTTTTGTTAGTGCCAGGCCTCAATTGAATTCTATCAATGGTGTAGACTATTGTATTGACTGCATCTCTCCAATAGGTGTGTGAAACTTTTCCTTCAATCATGATGGTGTGCACTGTATCAAGGATGATCCTATTCCTTGTTTCTACAATTCCATTCTATTGAGGGGTTCTAGGTGCACTTAACTGTCTCTTTATGCCATGTTCTTTGTAGTACTCATAGAATCTATCAGAGGTGAATTCTCCTCCTCTATTCGATCTCAAACATTTTATCTTTAGTTCAGATTCATTCTCAACCTTAGCTTTGAATATTTTGAACTTCTCAAATGCTTTTGATTTATCTTTCAAGAATGCAACCCACATCATCCTAGTATAATCATCAACAAAAAAAATGAAATACCTTTCACCATAGTTTGATCTTGTATAAGTTGGACCACATAGGTCTATATGAATCAGATCCAACTTGTTCTTTTTTGAATTTTGCTCCTAAATGAATTTCTCACATGCTTTCCCATCACTTATTCCTTGGATATAGTATCAACTGGCTTTGCTATGCTAGGTAGATCTCTTACTACCTTTACATTTCTTATCTTTACTATGTTATCAAAATTGATATGACATAGTCTTTTATGCCACAACCAATTGTCATCAACTTTAGCAACAAAACAACTTGCTTCAGAATTGAGTTGGAAAACATTTCCTTTAGTCTTCAAGCCTGATGTAATCATAACACCATCCTTATTGTTAATGATGCATTTGTCATCTTTGAACTCCAACTGATAACCTTTTCCAAGTAACTATCCAACACTAAGAAGGCTATGTTTCAAACCATCTACATAGAGAACATCATTAGTACTATTCTTTCTATCCAAGGTGATGGCTCCTCTACCAACTATGGGTTTAGGAGTGTTATCTCCAAATCTAACCATGCCACCATTGTATTTTTCTAGATGAACAAACTTTCCTTTATCACCTATCATGTGATGTGAACAACCACTATCTATAATCTAGTCTGTCCTTATATCAACTTGGGAAATCAACGCTAGCTCTTGATTCTCTTTCTTATCTTCATGATCAGATTTATTGTTCATTTTCTCTATGATAGAAATAAATCCAATTTCTTCTTTAGCTGAATCATCATGCAAAACTCCATCTCTAGCATAGTAACATTCCTTAGAGAATTTAGGCTTGTAGTCATTTTTTAACTTTCTAGCTCTTAAGGGACATTTAGATGCAAAGTGACCAATCTTATTACATGAAAAGCATTTAAATGGAAATTGACCTTCATACTTTCCTTTTCCTTTCTTTTCTCTCTTGGAAATCATAGCAATGAAATCATCTAACATTTTCTCTTCATCATCATCAAAATTACCAGAAGTGTTTGGAGATATCTTACCATGAACTGTTACTTTGAAGGCTATCTCACTTTTAGGTTTTGTCTTCAATCTTGAAATCTCAAAGGTTGAGATTTTGCTAATCAAGGTCACTCTCTTGAAATTTGATGTAATATTCAAGGTCTCATCAAGGATATTGATCTTTCTTTCATATTCTGGAGTGAGAGTAGTCATTAATGCGTCCATAATGTCCTCCTCTGAGATCTCTCCACCATTGTTTTTATTTCCATCAACTGCTTCATTAATCCTTTGATTGTAAGCTCTAATGATTTATTTAGGCAGCATCTCTAATGCATTGTATCTTTTCTTCCATGTCTTTCTATGCTATCCTTTGCTTGTTTGTCTCCTTCAAATATGTCTTCTAGGTACTTCCATATTTTGTGGGCTGTATCAACCTTTTTTATTTCTAAAAACTCACCATCAGATAGGGTGATGATAAGAGCTTCTTTGGCTATTACATTCTGATGAAATAATTACTTTTTCTTATTAGTAGCATCATCCTTTGCAAGGTCTTCTAAAGTAGGTATCTTGACTATTTTGATAGTTACATCAAAAACTTCAAAAGCAATGCACTGCAAATGGGTCACCATCTTGTTCTTCCAATCAAGATAATTTTCTCCATCAAAATTAGGACTTTCTTTTCTAAAGTATGCCATCTAATCAACCTCAAGCTATTAAAATTTGTCTCTCAGGCACTTGGCTCTGATACCAATTGTTAGGAATAGTCCCAAGAGATAACTGAGAGGTGGGGGGGGGGGGGTGGGGGGGGTTATCTACAAGTTTCAATCCTTTATCCAATTAAGTATACTTAAACATAAAGCATAAATACAATGAAAGAACACTTGAAATCAACACAATATTTTGGTTACGGGGAAACCCAAATAGGTAAAAATCTTGGTGGGAATTGACACCCACTAATATTCTGCACTAGTGTATTATGATCCTTGTTAGAAGATCCTTGACCCTGTTAGGAGTTTCTTTACAATATATTTAGTATAGTAGACATGGTCAAGTGTCAGACCCTATTAGGAGTCTTTTACAATAGTCCCTATTAGGGGAGATGATGCACTATCTAAGAGCACATTTCTCAAAGGGGCAAAGGCTACAACCTTTTGTTTAATAGATACACACTATATATGGATCTTGGTGAGCTGCGCTTAGACCTGCTATCTAGATTAGTTCTAATGTATAGCACAAATACTTTAATTGGTTGCATAGACCTTCTTCTGATAGCTCAACACTTCACACACTCTGCTCTACACTTCTTAATCAACTATGAACCATGCTCAAGAAAGCACAAATGACTACCTATAAATATCTTTTCTCTAAATGATATAATCAAGTCATCTTATTAGAACCACCTTGAAATCATATTAGAGAAGCCATAACAAAATTCAATAAAAATTCAGTCAGCTCTTCTAAGCACACAACACATTCTAGGACCTATCTAATTAGATAATTGTAGATGCACACTACACACTGTCGGCTCTACCAAAACAACTAGATCTTTCTCCTCAAGCTTAATTACTTCATGCACTCTTAACCAAACATCACTAACTCTCCTCTAAGCTTAAATCCAAGGGTGCATATCCAAATGATAGGCACAACTCCATAACCAATATAATCTTTGTCAGCTCTTCTAAACAAACATAGGAAACTGCTACTTGTCAATAGCAATTGCATAACTTCACTTCTTCTAATAATCAGACTATGTGTCAATGAATGTAACATCACTAATATTTCTTCAACATATGTCCAAGTGTGCAAGGCTCCATGATAACTATACAGACAACCATACACAGAACACTACCTGTTACTCTGTTAGGAACACTACTGACACCAGCTGCTATATAACTATTTGTAATAATAGTTAACCTCTACACCCATGATATCATGTCCATGCTACATATACTGAAAGCTTACTACATAAGACTTCCATGCATGCTACTTTCCATATGTTTTCATCAATGACAAACATATAGTCAGTACTGGCCTGCTGGCAAATCTCCAACACTATCACCCTATGATGATTCTAATCAAAGGACTCCTAAATTCACACTACTTATTTGTATCTTTATGTAAACCTCAAAGAATTAGTGATATATCTAGAGATTATTTAAGTTGATCTTTAGATCAAAGCTAAAGAATATCAACACATACATAGAAATAATTGATGCAATGAATTTGACAACTCATAACTCAAAGAAAAGTACACAAAGGAGAGATATAAACTCTGGACTTTATTCAATATGCTATAACATCTTCATGTATACAAAAATTCTTTAAAATGCAAATCATCTGAATATTTAACTAAACAAGTAATATTTTCTCTTATAAAAAAAAACTTAGCCTAATACAAACTATTGTATCCTAGACTAAAAAATTGTCAGTAAGAATATTCAAGTTCTGGTCCTTACAAAATGATCCTGGTAATCCTTTTATAGAAATTAAGGATTGCATTCAAGCTTTGGATCTTTTTACAAAAGATAAAATAATGTCAACCATATAAGACAAAAAGGACAAATATAACACTTTCTTGTTATATTTTACAAGGTTTCTTATTGACTTGAGCCCCAAAATTAGCAACAACCCCCAAAGTTAGTTGAAATCCTGTCAGGTGTACCCTTTTTGCTTACTTCAACTGTATGAGATCCTTTACATTGTTTTCCTTGTTTTAAGTGGTTGGGGAAGTGTCAGTTGTTGCAATTTCAATAGGAAATTCTTCATTCTTTTTACCTTCTGAAGAATATGTAGCTTCCCAAGAAGTGTAAATGTCTTCACTAGGCCAATGGAAAGCTAATACTTCATCTCTTTTATGTATCAAAGTATCCCACTCAAATTTCACTTGATGTACATCTTTCTTTAGGGTTCTGAAATGTATCCTGGCATCTTGTAGTATTTCAATTGTTTGGAAAAAGGGAATATTATTGTCTGCATCTAAAATAGTGCTTATTCTAGCTTGCAGCTCATCATCTATTTGTCCTAACCATCCCTCTTTGTCTTTAATGGCTTCATCTACTTTGAAAAGACTAGGAAACATTTGAAAATTGTCCTGAAAACACTTTACCCTCAAAACTGATGCCTTTCTCTCTAAGTTGTCCCTCTTTATTTTAAGCTTGAGTAGGTCTTCAATAAACTTATATGTATCCTTTAGAATCTTATTTTCAACTTGTTGATCCTTAGTCAAAGAATAAATTTATTTCAATTTACTTTTTCTTGCAACCCACCTATTCAAAATTGGGTTTGCAGTGGTTAATTCTTCCTTAAAAGACATCAAAATTTTAGATGATTTCTCACCAATTTAATAAATGTCCTTTGGCCCTACATTTGTAGAAAATTTTAAAATTGCATCCTTTACTTTCTCTTCATATGTCAAAGGAGGAGGTAAAGGGGATAGGGGTATTCAATTATAGGACAAGATGAAGAAGGCAAAGAAAGGGAGGAAGAAAGTGACATTTATTTCTGATACCTGGATTGGGCCATGTTCCCCTAACCTTTTCTTTAGCTCTTATATCATTTTATCATTCTCACTAATCTCCCTTTTCATCTCCACATAAGCCTTCAAAACAATTTCTAGCCTTAGTGTGAGCTCTTCTTTCTTTCTAGCTTCCTTCTCTACCACCTTCATCGTAAGCTTGGTTTTGTCCATGACCATGCCTGTTGCTTCAACCAATGAGGTTTTAGTGACCCTTTTTACTAGAAGGCTACCTGTAAGATCATTCCTGGCAATCTATTTTCCTTTTTTATTTTCATTTTTCCTTAAGGACCACATAACCAAGGATTGATGGTCATCACTAAATGTGACTCTCTTTATTCTTACACTACCTCCTCTCTGGTCTTATGAACTGGTGTAGTTTTCTAATAGCATCTAGGACCATTGCACCAGCAATGTCCCATTCTGGGAGAATTAGTACCCCTAAATTTCTTACCAACTCTCTTCCCTGTTCTAGAGTGACCCTTTCAAACCTTTCAATCATTTCTTTCATGACCTCATCCTCTATGATCTTGAGGTCTTTTTGTGGCTTTTCTTCATGTCTTTTCTTATAGGTTTCCTTGAATTGGCTTATGTGTAATCTCAAAAAAAATTGCATGAAAGCTCTAGCCTTAACAAAAGCATCATCTGCTAGGAATTCATCACATGCTTGCTTAGTAATTGGATCTAGTTCTTTGTCAACCATTTCTCCTATTATTAGGTCTGATTCAGGTTCTTTTGGTGTCTCTAGCATTCCTTCATTTATTTCCTCATAGGTCATGTAAATTTGACCTAGACTACCTGTGTGTGTGAGTTTTGTACCTGATCTGTAGACAAAACACTCAGTAAAACATTAGAGGTTAGTGATAATCAAAATCGTGCAAAATTGAAATCTAATCTAACCAAGCGATTTACTGCCTTCTAGTAGGTGCGAGATTAATGTTCTCAGATTATAATCGAGATCAGTGACCTAGATGACACCTAAATGAAGGATTTGAATGCAAAAGATGGATATGAGATTGAATGCAATTAAGCTATATTTTTTATATTTTTCTATGCAATAAGAATGATTAATCTGATATGAAATCTATGCTAGATGAAATTAATATGCTATGAATGCTATTGAAAATTGATATGCAATGCTAATCTAACAATGATATGCAATATGAATGCAAAAATAAGATTGATCTCACAAAGATGTCGATTCACAAGAGCTTTGATTCTTCAATTCCAATTCTCCAGTGTGATTGTGCAAAAATATGAGATGGATGTAGATGCAAATTTGAGAGATGATTGAGAGATGAATTGAAGCCTTGTTTTTATAGAAATCCAAAGCTTTGGAGGTGCATGGATAAAAGCCATAAATCACTCAAATAACTCAGGTTGATTTTTGAGTTATTTTTAAATAAAGGATAATTAACTCACAAAAACATGCAAAAGCTAAGTTTTAACTCAAAATAGAGTTTAGCTTTAATTGATAATTGATAGTTGTTTGCTTTTATGATTGTGCATGTTTTATTTATGAATTAATTTAATAATAAAGTGATTTATTTCCAACTTAACTGCTTTTAAAAATAAAACAATTGATTTATGGGTTAATAAATTATTTAATCAAATTTTTATTAAAAACTATATTATTAAATAATGACAACTTGCTTTAATTAATTAAATAAGAATTTAATCAATTATTCATATGATTTTAGATTTATTGTCAAAATTAAAATAATATAATTAATAATAGATAGAATTAAATTTAATTACACAATTAAGTGGCAAATATTAAATCTAATTAATTAAATATGAAAATATTCAATTAATCAAACTTTAGGATGAATGTGATTTATTGCCAAATAATTATAAAATTAAAGATAATTATAATGATTAAGAATATTACTAAGAATATTTCCCGATGCAGAATTTAAGATAATCAATTATGATTCGATGATGTTTAGATGTGCCTTAGATTAGGACTTTGATGTCGATTTCGTTCGGATTGAAGATGTAGGAGATTAATGAACTTATAGCCCATTTTTGGGGTATTACATTTTGCCCCTCTTTGAATTACTGTGTGAAGCGCAGTGGTTCAAAGAAAGTCTGTGTTTGATAGAGATATGAAACTAATGCGAAATTGATAATTGATATGAGACAGAAGCTGATTGATATTGGTTTGATATGAAGATAATAGGTCCTGAATGACCAAAGATAATGTTCACTATGGCAGCGATGAACTGCGGATTGCGAAAAAGTGTCAAAACACCTGATTCCAAACCTTAGGATTGCAAAGAAGTGAGTGACCCATTCTAGACTCGATTGTCTTAGTAGAACTAGTAGGTATCACATCGGAACCCTTCAGTTGTCAAAGAACCAAGGAATGAACACTATGATCCAATGGTTGCAAAAACTGATATAGATTACAAGATTAAGAGAATACCAGATTGATATGGATCGATGAATCTAATATGCCCCCAGTGATGATAGATTTGCCCCGAGCGATGAGGTCTTTTGATGAATCAACGACTAGATGTGATTGTTGTCTTGATCGCTGATGAAAGATATTGATAGATTTGATTGATAGAATTTGATTTACAGACTTTGAATGATGTGCAATACCATGCCCCCTTCAGGATGAAAATTAAAATCTGACAAGAAAAGTCAGCGTTGATAGTTTAGAAGCATGTTAATTGATTTGAGAAGTGCTTAAAACACGTCCGAGAATGCATTCTGCATCGTTTGGAGGTCCAAAAGACCAAGTTTGACTAGGTTTGACCATGGTTGACCAAGTTGAAATTTGGATAGTTTGATGAAAGCTAATCAGTTAAGTTGAATACTAGATTTTTGTGATAATTGAAGGTTGATTATGCAAGTAGTGAATAAGATAAATGATCTCAGATTTCAATTTTGATCCCGAAAAGGATTCTATTTGCTATTTCATTGGAGGAACCTTCGTGTGAGATTTAGCTCTTGTTAGATTTGAAGAGACAAGTGGAGAATTGTGTAAGCATTGAAGTTCGTTTAGTCATTGTGAGATCATGCAAAGATGAAAAATGCAAAGAAGCATGCAATATGAAATGCAACCTAAGACCTAGGACCTAGTCACTGATCATGTGTCAATTTGTTATCATCATTGAACTTTTAGGTAACCGGATAAATCAATACAATGCCCACTAGCCATGAAACCATAGACATATGAATATCGATTTGTATGCACAAGAATCAATACAACACCCACTGGACAACAACCATGGATATATGAATATTGACTTTATTTTCAAAATGTCAGATTAGATATAAGCATCAAGGCACAAATGCTAGGATGACCTGAATATCATGTCCATTTTGATATAGCAATTTGTACAAGCATCAAAACATAAATGTCGCAATGACCTGAGCATACCTTGCGTTTAACATACACATCAAACAATCAAAAGATCATTCTAAATCTAGTGTGAATTACCCGTAGTGACCCTTTATTGTTCACCTCCTTAGGCAAGATTGCATTTCATAGAAGGAGAAAGAATTTACTTTAAAAAGATAATAGTTAGATCAAACGTCCTTGAATTTTTTGGGTATCAATGTTTGAGGTACGCATGGCCATCCAATTCAAGATAGAGGCTCTTACAGTCGGACACCATTTCAATCCAGAATTTCCAAAGTTGTTAGATTTTCACATACAAGTAGAAGACAAAGAAAAGATTATGCCCCCAGTCATCACCCTCTAAATCCTGTAAAGGACATCATCGAAGAGCTCGAAGGGACACAATATGCAAAAATCTCAATGTGGATCAGCAAGCATACAAGGACATAAAAGCATGAAAAGCACAAATTGTTTTCAGTTGAGTTTAATTGCATTGTTATAGATGCAAAATCCTTTCTGGAGACGAGACTGACTCACTCACTCACATGAAGCTTTAAAGGATTCTGACTAGATAGGACACATCTAAGATACATTGGAGGCCATAGGATATGACATTAATTGCCCCCAAGTGTTAAGCATTGATAGAATACAGACGCTTGAGCTGATTGGTGTACAGACCGACTTATTGAAATCAGGATATGCAAAAACAAACCGGGAGATATGTACAAACTAAAGCAAGACTGAAAGCTGGGAAAGACCAAGATTGTGCTGATAGATGGAGCATTTTGGAACAAGTGGCACCCGTTTGCCGGGTTTTCACCATCTTGGCAAAGATTCTATTTTTTCTACCAAGGTGCCTGTTTCCAAGTTTTCACCAAGGCACTTTTTCTTTTTTTCTCATTTTTTTTGTATTTTTCATTTTTTCAATTTTTTTGTACTTTTGATTTTTTTATTTTTTTTTTTGTACTTTTGATATTTTTTAATTTTTTGTGAATCATCAAGGTGCCTATTGCTAGGTTTTCACCAAGATGTTCATTTTTTTAGGACTTTTTCTGATTTTTAAGATTTTTTCAGGACATTTACCAAGCACTAAATGCCTTAGGCATAGAATTTCTTTAGATGGAGAATGTTGATTGGTTCTCAGAGCTGTTCTCCTTTAGTCATTGAGAGTTGATAGGCACTAGAGCCAAAAGTAGCAGTGATGACAAAGGGACCCAGCCAGTTGGGTTCAAACTTCCCCTTGCCTTCTCGATGGGATTAATTTTTAGGATTTTCTCTCAAGACTAGATCACCAACCTGAAATTCTCTGTGTCGGACTTTCTTGTTGTAGCCTCTAGACATTCTCTTCTGATATACTCTGAGATGATCATATGCTGCTTGTTGTGCTCATCTAGTAGTTCCAGTTCTTGTAACCTAGACACTATGTAGTCTTCATCAGTGACAAGTCCATGCATTCTGATTCTAAGTGATGGGATTTCAACCTCAATAGGTAGTACCACTTCAGACCCATAAACTAAAGAAAAAGGTGTAACCCCTGTAGGCATTCTGATACTATTTCTATAGGCCCAGAGAGCTGGATTGATTATTAGATGCCAGTCTCTTCCTATTTTATTCACTGTTCTGTGCAAGATCTTTAGGAGATTTTTGTTTGAAGCTTCAGCTTGTCCATTCCCTTGAGGATAGTAGATAGAGGACCAATGTTGTGTAATCTTGAATTTAGCACATAAGTCATCTAGATCCTATTTTTGAATTGTCCCCCGTTATCTGTGATTATAGAGTGAGGGATCCCATATCTACAAATGATGTAGTTCAAGATGAACATAGAGATCTGTTTCCCTGTTGCTTGTGTTAGAGGAAATGCTTCTACCCATTTTGTAAAATAATCTATAGCTGTGATTATATGGGTATGTCCATTGGAAGAGTGTGGATGGATAGCACCTATGAGATCAAATGCCCATTGTTGAAAAGGCCATTGTGTAGTAAAGGGAATCAGATCTCTCCCTGGAGCATGAATTAAGTTGCCATGTACTTGACACTGTTGATAGTTTTTAGCAAATTTAATAGCCTCTTTCCCCATTTCAGGCCAATAGTACCCAGCCCTAATAAGTTTTTGAGCTAACATTAAACCATTTGAGTGCGACCCACATATACCCTCATGGACTTCCTCTAATGCATGTTCAGACTCTTCCCGATCTAAACATCTAAGCAGTGTACCATCTAGACCTCATTTGTATAGGTCATTACCAATGATGACATATCGGGATGCAGATCAGATAAGGTTTCATTTCTCAAAATGGTTAAAGGACTCAGGGATGATTTGGTCATAGAGATAGGAGAACAGATTTTTGTAGCAGGATGAATCATAACCTACAACAGTGCAAATCATGCGGGTTTTAGGGGAGTCATATGCAGGATAGGATAGGGCTTCCACCAGGACCTCATAGCGTAGCTCATGTTCGAGCTACTGTAAGAGAGTAGATAGTGTCGTCATTGCATCGGCAGCCTTATTCTCCATTATGGGTATTTTCTCAAATGTGATAGAGATGAAGTATTTCTTTAAATCATCTACCATTCTCTTGTAAGGAATGAGCTTTTCATATTTGGTTTGGTACACATCATTGACTTGATGGATAACCAATTGTGAGTCTCCATGGATGTGCATCTTTGTAACTCTCCACTGTATTTCCATTTTCATACCATTGAGAAGTGCCTCATATTCAGAAATATTATTTATGCAAGGAAACTTTAGTCTGAATGCTTTGGGTATCGAGTATCCTTGAGGAGTGATGAACAACATGCCTGCTCCAAATCCATTTTGTGTGTAGGAGCCATCAAAGAATAACTGCCATTCTCTAGAAGAGAAGGGCATGATAGAGGAATCAGAAAATTCCATTTGCATGGGTGTATCATCAAATAGTGGTGCTTCAGCTAATTGATCAGCAATGACCTATCCTTTGATAGCTTTTCTTTCAACATATTCAATGTCAAATTCACTCAAGAGCATGACCCATTTAGCTAGTCTACCTGTGAGGGCAGCTTTGCTTAGGAGATATTTCAGTGGATCAATTTTAGCTACCAAATGAGTAGTATGAGCTAACATGTAGTGTCTCAGTTTCTATGATGCAAAGATCACAGTGAGACAAGCTTTCTCAATCATAGAATAGTTCTTTTCATACGCCACCAATGTTCTGCTTATATAGTAGATGGCTCTTTCCTTTTTGTCTTCATCATGTTGTGCTAGCATGCCCCCAGTGATGTATCTATTGTAGAGACATATAATATTAATGGCTTCCCATGAATAGGAGGCATTAAGATAGGAGGATTCGAGAGATAATTCTTGATATGATCAAAATTCTTTGCATAGTCTTCATTCCATGCAAAGGTCACACCTTTATGTAATGTCTTTCTGAAAGGTTGTGATATGTCAGCTAACTATGATATGAATCTTCTGATGGACTATACTCTCCCTTGCAAAGTTTGCATTTGACTGATATTCTTGGGAGGTTGCATCTCTATGATATCTTGCACCTTAGCTAGATCAACCTCAATGCCTTTCTTTGAAACTATGTATCCTAAGAGCTTTCCAAAAGTGACACCAAAAGAACACTTCTTAGGATTTAGTCAGAGACTAAACTGTTCCATTCTGTCTAGGATCATGCTCAAGTCTGTTAGATGTTCAGTTCTAATCATGGATTTTGCCAAGGTATCATCCATGTAATCCTCCATTGTTTTATGCATCATATCATGAAAAATAGATGTCATTGCTCTTTGATATGTAGCTCCAACATTTTTGAGTCCGAATGGCATAACATTCCAACAGAAGGTTCCCCACGCACATGTGAAAGCTATTTTCTCTTGATCTTCTGGAGCAATTTTGATTTGGTTGTAACCAGAAAAGCCATCCATTAAGGAATACATTTCATAGCCCGCAATCATGTCCACTATCATATCAATGTTAGGCAGCCGAAAATCATTCTTAGGGCATGCTCTATTCACATCTCTAAAGTCCATGCACACTCTGATTGAACCATCTGGTTTTGAAACAGGTACAATGTTAGAGATCCACTCAGCATAGTCTATGACATAGATGAATCCAGCTTTTAGGAGTTTTTCTAGTTCTGCTTTGACTAAGAGTGCAACATGAGGATGCATCTTTCTCAATTTTTGTTTGATTGATTTTACCCCAGGAGCAATGGATAGATGGTGCATAATGAGATTGGGATCCAATCCTGGCATATCTGAATATTTCCATGCAAAATTGATCTTTTTTTCTGATAAGAATGTAGTGAATTTTTGTTTCTCTTCTTCTGATAGAGATTGTGCTACATGTACCAATTGTGGTTCCTCTGTTGTACCCAAATTGATAGATTGAGTTGGCTCAATCAGAACTGGAGATCTATCCTATAAATGACTCAGAAGGACATCAAATATCTCATCCTTAGGTGCCTCAGAGAGGTTTTAACCTTCAGATACATCTTTTTTTTTTACTTTTGTAGGTTCTGAGACTGCCACAAAGTGGTTTTCACCCTCAGAACTCTTTTTCTTTTTATTTTTATTTTTTTGACTAAGATATTTGATGTCTGACTCGGTCATGCTGATGCTCGGTTCACTGATGGAAGTCCTCATAGGCTCGACTGCATTGAGGTAACAAGAAAGGGCATAGTCACTGGAAAAGGTGTAAACACCATGGCTTGGGTTTGTGGAAGTTTGGTCGATAAGATCAGGGCGTTGGATAGTTAAAGCGGGAAAGGCTTGGGATATGGTGTTCACAAACATGGATATGTCATCATTGGTCCTAACATGATGCTCAAGTTCAAAGGTGATATTACAGCTCAAAATGTTCAATTCATGAATAGGCTCAACATCATCATGGGAGTCCTCTTCAGCCATAGGTGGATCAGACACGTTAAGTTCATTATTTCACTCTAGACCTACGTTGGGTTGAGATACATATTGGTGAATAACATCAATATATTTCTCTATGATAAGCTCATCTTCTTCTAGAATGGCACCCCATTCATAGTCATTTGACTCAGCTTCTGATTCAAGATCTCTAGGAAATCTTAGAAAATGTGTGAAATCAAGATGAATACCCCAAGAAGGATTACCCTCAGTTTCTACCTTGAATTCATATTCATGGGAATTACTGTCAGAATAACTACCCCCTTCTTCTTGATCAGTTTGATCACCTTCAAGATTGGTTGGTTCTTGTGGTGCAACCATCTCTTGCGCTACAGTAGGTTCTTGTGTTTCTACTACATTAATTCTTTTGATAGGATCATCTATATCATCAAGAAGATCTTTGATCTCTTTAGGCAATTTTTCATAGGGGATAAGCTCAGAGCTATCTGAATCATCATCAGAGGGTTCTATTTCTTCTTTCTTAAGAAGGGGTTCTCCTGGTGTAATTTGTTCTATGACATGAGAACAACCACCTTTGAGATGATAGGGTTTCTTCTTAAAGCCTAAGCCACCAGTATCTTTGTTGGCTCTACCAATATGTGGAATGGGTGTCACAAGACCCTTTCCTCTAATTCCTAGAGGTCCTTGACCAGAATATCCCATCTTGGGTATCAATTTGTTCCCTAGACCATATGAATTAGAAGGGATTGTAGGTTCTATAGATTCACTAGGTTGAACAATTTTGGATTCAAAATCATCTTTGTATAGCCATGCAAGCACAGCTTCATCCTCTTCAAATTCTTGTTTGGATACTTGCTCCGCCACAAAATTTCTTTTGTATGCTTCCATAGGTTCCTTAGGTTCTGATTTAGATTGCTTCAAAGATTGTCCATATGACTTGGGTGAGATAGGGAGAGATGTCAGAGACAAGACTGGCTCTATAGTGTATTCTCCCATCCCATTTTCTTTGATATTGATCTCTTTAGCAATGTCATCCATCTTAGATGTGGAAGAAACATTTAGCTGCTTGATGGAAGATTCTTTGTTATTGGGAACAAGCTTATCGGCACTTTCCTTCAATGTATTGCAATTTGTACGCAGATCTGATGGGATAGTAACCTCCACTCCTTCATAGGGAAATTTCAAGCATTGATGGTACGTAGAAGGAATAGGTTGCATTTCATGTATCCAAGGTCTCCCTAGAAGGATATTTTAAGCCAATGGTAGATCAAGCACCTGACATGTGGTATCTTTGATGACCGGACCCACTTAGATAGGTTAAACAATGGTGCCTTTAGAAGCTCTTTCTTGTTCATCATAGGCTTTTATGGTTATCTTCTTTTGAGGATCAATAGCCATCTCTGAGAATCCCAACTATGTGATTAAGTTGTAAGAACAAATGTTGAGGCCTGCGCCCCCATCTATCAACACACGTTTGACTCGACAGTTCTGGATCAAGACTTCTATGTGTAAGGGCTGATTATGTGGGTGACTCAAAGAGTTGTCATCTTCCTCTGAAAAGGAGATATATTGCAGAGATGTTAGATGACCAACCATATTCTGGAACCTGTTTAGATCTAGATCATTAGGAACATTAGAGCCGAGCAAAGCTTTGTCTAGGATATCTCTGTGAGCTGGAGATATTCGAAGTAACTCAAACATAGAGATTTTGGCATTGGTATGCTAGAGTTGTTGGATGATGTTGTAAGATGTAGGTCTTGTATCCTTTGGATTGGAAGATTTCGAGGTAGCCTTCTGTTTGGAAGTAGATGTGAGGTTGAAAGGTATCTTAGGGACATTATATGAACTTGGTGTTTGTCCTTTTAGATGAGCCTGAGCTTGTGATCTGGTAACTGCATTAGTTGAGGAATGATTTCAGTCTCTTTGCATAATTGTGATGACATTACAGCTCTCAGAGAGACATGGTTCAACCATATTGATGATAGCATTGTTTCCAGGGTAGGCATAGTTGACTTTTGCCCCCATGTTAGGCTTAGAAGTGGAAACTCCCTTGCCATGTTGCAGAAATGGTTCTGTAAATGCTGTGTGATCATTATTGCTAGTAGGATTATCAATCGTGATGTCCCCTTGATCTATAAAGTCTTGAATGGTATGCTTCAAGTGCAAGCATCCATTAGTTCTGTGGCCTTTAGTCCGATGGAAAGCACAGTATTCATTATCTTTCCACCAATATGGTTTTGGATTTGGATCAGGGTTTCAGATTGTTGGTAAAGAGATCATGTTATTAGCTATTAGGGTTCTCAGGGCAGATTCCAAAGATTCTCCCAGGGGAGTAAACTTTCATTTATTATCCCATCATTTTAATGGCTTCTTTGGAGATGGTTCAGTAGATTTTTTCTCTGAAGCTTCAATGGCTTTGGTGGCAAGGGTGAGATTATAGGTCGGTGCCTTTGATGGGGTGTGGATAGTGTCAACAACACCATCATAGATGATACCTTTGTTTCTATTCCAGCTCTTGTTTTTATCTTTTGAGCTAGATCCAGATTCAGACTTGTCCTTTTGAAGTGTGATTTCTCCTTTCTTGACAAGTACTTTCTCAATCTTGATTGCATTATCCACCATTTTATCAAAAGATACATGATCTTGCATTTGTAATGGATAGTTGAGCTCTGGAACAAGGTTATTGATAAAGATTTCAAGTTTCTCCATTTCGGGAATTGGTCTAGCATATAGAGAAAACTTCTTTTGCCACCTCTTGAGAAAAGTTAGGAATGATTCCCCTGGATATTGCTTGAGGTTACAGATATCGATCATGGTAATAGGATGTTGAATATTGTAGGAATATTGTTGATAAAACAATTTAATCAATTCCTCAAAAGTTTTGATCATAGAAGGTAATCTCGAAAACCATTGAATGGATGCTCCTCCCAAGGATCTAAGAAAAAGACACATCAGATAGGTCGATTCATGCATGAATTCCATGGAGTGCGTACAGAACTTTCGGACATGATCTTGAGGATTAGAGTGTCCATCATATTTGTCATACTTTGGCATCTCCACTCTTTTTGGGAATGGAGGCATATACAAGTCTTTTTCAAAAGGGAAAGGACAAAGGGCCTCCATGGAGAATTCCTTGGGTTCCTTCTCTTTCTCAATTTTATTCATTTTGACCTGCATAGCGTGCAGCTGGTTCATTATGGCCATCATCAGAGTTTCTTCCTCATGCGTGATGATATCTTTGACATTGAAGTGAGGAGGAAGTTTAGCTCCTTCCTGGGCTAATTGCAAAAAGTATGCCTCTCTATCCACTTTCAAGAAATGCCTCATCATTCTCTTGAATTCATCGTCATTCTGACATCGATGGATTTCAAAGGGTGTAGGTTTTTGGTTGGCATTATGTTGAGAATGGTGTCCTTGGGATCCTCCTCCTAGAGAACCATGGTTTGTCCCTGCTTGAGACATTGTAGGAGTTTTTGGGCTCCCTGGAACAGATTGAGGAGGAGTTTGTTGATTACCTCTGTGAGTTGATAGAGGAGGTATGTAACCAGTTTTCAATCGAAAGTTACCGAGACTGTCATCTTCATAAATACCTGACTTGATGAGTTGTTCAAGAGTTGGACCCGGGGTATTGGTCAAAAGTAATTTCTGAGATATTTCTTATGATTTCTTATCTGAAGAAGCTCTGGTCTCCACCATTAACTTTGAATGAAACAAAAGAAAAGGATGAAGACAACTGAAGAACAATTTTATTCAAGAAAATTGGATGATGCAACCTTGTCAAGATTATGATAGTTTTGAAGATCTGATGAGATGTGGGTGAAGGAAACTGTGCCCTGGATGTATGGGATAGATCACCCAAAAGATAGGAGACACGAGTTCTCAACACTTAGTCTATTTTTGAAGATTGATTGAAGATTGATAGTTATGACAAGGTTTTGACACGAGATAAAAAGGACTCAATTTGATCAAACAGAAGACTAGATCGGATTCAAAAGATCAAACTCAGAAAATGGTAGAATGCTCAATAGATACTGCTCTGTTCCTGACACAATGATATTTTTGACAGATTTTGGAACTAGGCTGGAAAGATTGGATATCTTGCAATTTGACAATTTCTAAAAACTCTCTCAAATTTTTCCAAATGACACTCTGCAGACTCGTACGACACTAGGTAGTCTATGAAATGATAGTTGCTAAACTCATATGACAGTTGGGTAGCAATGAAATGACAGTTGTAAATATCATACGATAGTTGCTAACAGGATTTTGACTTCCTTGGATTTACTGGCATGAAAACTCGTACGACACTAGGTTCTCAATCATACGACAGATGGGCAATACTAAAATGACATTTGACAAAAAGTCGTATGACTTTTGACTTCCTGAAATGACTTTTGACTCCAGAAAGAATTTTACATCAATTTTTGCAAAATTTAAGGTTTTCAGTTCTGGATTGTTTGCAAATTGTACTGTCTAGATTTTGAAGGTTATACCAGATTTGATCATTTTTAATAGCCAAGTAGATAAACAAACACGCAGAATAGCAAGCAAGTGATTCCAAGCACATCTGAAAATAATGAACAAGGGAAAAAGCAACCTTGCTCATGAACAATCAAGTGACCAAATTGTGCTAATCCCTGAGAGTACTAATTGTGTATGTTCTGAAAAGTTTTGCAATAACACACATATACCTGAGAATGAAAAAAATTGGCCTCTCTAGGGTTTTTAGTAATGGTTTGACTTTGAAACTTTTATGATTCAAAGGGGTGAACTCTAATCCTGGCGCACCAGGGTTTTAACACAGTCTGAGAACTTAATCTTCAAGAGCTGCTAGGGAGATCTGACAACCCAACAATGAACCATACCCATGGAGATTTCTTCCACAAGGACATTTATATAGCGGTTGTCACTACCATGGTGAAAATGGCTATTACCGCTTGAGGTTCTGTCAACACAATTTTCCCTGTGAAGGGATCATCCGTTATGGTTAACCCTCTCTAAAGGTGACTCACAGATTTATACCACAAGGGGACTTGGCTCCAGATCCAAGGTTTTTGACACCTTTTCACTTTTAACCCAAACAAAGCAAGCAGATTAATCCGACACACTAAGACAAAGTTTTGCTTCACCAAAGTCTATGATGCCAACTCCACATGATCTATCAACCTCTCTAGGGAGAGAATGTATCAATCAATAAGATAAGACACACTAACCAATTTTGATTCACCAAAGCTCATGATATCAACCTTACGTGATCTATCAACCTCTCTGGAGAGAGAATGTATCGATCAATAAGAGAAGACGCACTAACCAAGCTGAATGTGAAACACACTAAGTATCCTCCCTACCTACAAGGATTCTATCATCAAGAAAGATTTCTGTAGGAATCCAATCTCTCAAGAATCATGAATAGTGTTCATAGGGCCTAATTACTATGTGAGCACAGATATATTCCCGAAAGCAAATCTACCAAAAGTACCCAAAAAGCAGAAAGAGGAACAGTTAATGCTTAAAGCGAATATGAGATGAGTCCACAAGGTGGAACACTTACCACCTCACACAAGATGAAAATGAGTCCCCAACTTAGAAAATAAGTGAGTTCCTAAAAGCACAAAAGGGTTTCCAAGTGGAACACTTAACGCTTCTATCCTATTGACCCCTCCCCTTTATGGCGCTGAGATTGCAACCATGGAGTGGAAATGAGGGTCCAGCAGATTAGTGAGTCCAATAACCCAAGATAGAAATCAAGATCAATCACAAGTATTCTAAGACTACTTAATGAATCCTTAAGGGGTCACAACCTAGTATCAATTATGCAAGTGTGTAGAAATAGATAAAAGCATGAAAGGATGCACACAAGCCATACACATAAGAGATTTATTTTAAGTCCAAATTGAAATGTTAATAGATGAAGGAAAATACCTTGGATCCTTACAACGCGCTTAGTAGATTTTACCTGATTTTAGCAATTTTTGTTGAGCTTTACTATGAAAGCAAGCTACGAACTCTCCAACAAGCCAACAAGCAAACAAGATATGCAAGGTATATTCAACTTATGAAAATCCTAGAGTTAGATCTAAAAATCAATTTTTAGGAGCAATAATAACTAGAAATTAATCCAAATGACAACTCATATCATGCATTGAATCATATGAAAAATAAGTGCATACCCATCACAAAATTTTAATTTTTTTGCACTGCATTTGACCTAGTCAACAAGATCTAATTTTTTTTGATATGATTTTGGCCACAAAAATAGAAATTCAAAATAGAGACCCCTACTAAAAAATAGAGAGCTTTCCAAAAATGTAAAAATTTTAGAAAAATCTCTTCATTTGCGCCCACGAGACCCATTTTATCAAAATATACCAGTTTTTATAAATTGACTATTTGAGCTATGATATCATGTCCAAATTTAAAACACAAAGAATGGACCCCTTGTAAAATTTAAAGAGATTTCCAAAAATATAAAAATTTCTGAAAAATATGCTGATTTGCGTTAGATATTAATTTTTTCCATAATTTGAAGAAAAAATTATTAAAAATTCAAAACATCTCCAAAAATTCTAAATGTTTTATTGTAGCTTCTTTGATATGTCGTCAACCTGAAAAAAAAATTTCAAACCAAAATTCCAAGCTGTTTGGGAGATAAAATTAAATCTTTGAAACTTTGAGGTTTTAGCTCCCAAAAAAATCAAAACCAGCATGCAAAGGTGGGTTGCCCCACGGTGGGTGCCAGAAATGGTGCGTGTGAATTTTGTACCTGATCTTTAGAAAAAACACTCGGTAAAATATTAGAGGTTAGTGATAATCAAAATCGTGCAAAATTGAAATCTAATCTAACCAAGCGATTTACTGCCTTCTAGTAGGTGCGAGATTAATGTTCTCAGATTGTAATCGAGATCAGTGACCTAGATGACACCTAAATAAAAGATTTGAATGCAAAAGATGGATATGAGATTGAATGCAATTAAGCTATATTTTTTATATTTTTCTATGCAATAAGAATGATTAATCTGATATGAAATCTATGCTAGATGAAATTGATATGCTATGAATGCTATTGAAAATTGATATGCAATGCTAATCTAACAATGATATGTAATATGAATGCAAAAATAAGATTGATCTCACAAAGATGTCGATTCACAAGAGCTTTGATTCTTCAATTCCAATTCTCCAGTGTGATTGTGCAAAAATATGAGATGGATGTAGATGCAAATTTGAGAGATGATTGAGAGATGAATTGAAGCCTTGTTTTTATAGAAATCCAAAGCTTTGGAGGTGCATGGATAAAAGCCATAAATCACTCAAATAACTCAGGTTGATTTTTGAGTTATTTTTAAATAAAAGATAATTAACTCACAAAAACATGCAAAAGCTAAGTTTTAACTCAAAATAGAGTTTAGCTTTAATTGATAATTGATAGTTGTTTGCTTTTATGATTGTGCATGTTTTATTTATGAATTAATTTAATAATAAAGTGATTTATTTCCAACTTAACTGCTTTTAAAAATAAAACAATTGATTTATGGGTTAATAAATTATTTAATCAAATTTTTATTAAAAATTATATTATTAAATAATGACAACTTGCTTTAATTAATTAAATAAGAATTTAATCAATTATTCATATGATATTAGATTTATTGTCAAAATTAAAATAATATAATTAATAATAGATAGAATTAAATTTAATTACACAATTAAGTGGCAAATATTAAATCTAATTAATTAAATATGAAAATATTCAATTAATCAAACTTTAGGATAAATGTGATTTATTGCCAAATAATTATAAAATTAAAGATAATTATAATGATTAAGAATATTACTAAGAATATTTCCCAATGCAGAATTTAAGATAATCAATTATGATTCGATGATGTTTAGATGTGCCTTAGATTAGGACTTTGATGTCGATTTCGTTCGAATTGAAGATGTAGGAGATTAATGAACTTATAGCCCATTTTTGGGGTATTACACTACCCAATTGATGTAGTTGTTCTACTACCTCTTGATTATCCATAGGATTTAGAGGTGATTATGTAGGAGAGTATTCCTGCTCAACATGTGTAGGCCTTTCTTCAATCCTTTTCTTGTTTGGTGGACGTGGAGAGTCGAAATCAATTTCAATTGGTTGATTCTGTGATGATTCTAGTATTACCTCTATTATGTCATGTACTTCCACTTCTTTTGAGGTGGAAGGGATGTCATTTGTTCTTGTTTTTTCTTGCCTACTTGGTCTAGGTACAACCACACTATATCCAATCTTTTCTACACCATATATCTACCTGGGGGTAACATCTTGGCAAATGCAGGCTTACTCAACACAAACCTATTCTTTTCTGGCTTAGCTTGCATAACCTGTTCTTTGTTTTCAAGTACGGTCTAGATGACACCCTCAAAATGGCTCATAAGAGTTTCAATTTTATTCTCAAAATGGGTGCAATCTTTGAAAGGATCATAATCCCTGACAAAATATTGCACAAAGTCTAATGTCTTTTATACACTAGCCATTTTTCTTTCCCGATATTGTGTTCATGTAGGTTAGGAATGTTTCTAATAATATCTTCAGGAAAATTAAAAATATGATCTATTAAACAACATTTATTCCTCTTCTTAAACATCTCATTGTAGAAACCTTCAAGATCTATTCTCCTAGCAAATGAATTAGCCATGTGATGTCATTGCAAAATCTTGTCCATGTGGGTCCATCCACCTTTAGTGATTACAAACTAGTGGGCTACTATGACATTAGGAAAAATAGTTTCTCTAGCCTTCCCTGTGAGAGCATTCTCTTGCAAGTCCCCAAGTTGTCTCTGAAATTCTACAACCCCAATCTTGAGAGGGACTTGATATGGCAATATAAAAGGGATCCCTCTAAAACCATACAACCTATTTATAGTAGACACTGGGTAAAAGATAAAATCACCCCAATTGTGCACAATCTTGATATCTTTAGCATATGTTTTTGGCCTAATGAGTTCTAATAAGGCCTTTGGGATTCTTGTATTTTCTAGAAATAGAAAAGCTCTGAGCCTTGATGCAAAACTTCTATCAAAATTTACAAAATCTTTTTCACTCCTATCCCAAGTTATGTTGAGGTTCTATAACTACACTAGCATCTCCTCACCATCCTTTTGTTTCATCAAATCCATTTCCTTTTCAAAATAACTTGCACCCTTGTATAGAAACATGTACATTAATAGGGAATACCAACCAAAAGGGTTATCTACTTACTCTTTTGGATTCCCTTTAATCCTTCATGAATTAATTCATTTAAGAAAGGGGCAAAGTCAAAGGTAACTACCAAGAAAGGGTGTAAGATTTGAACCATCATATACATAAGGTGTACTGGCATTCTCTCCTGAGCATCTTCTCCAAAAATTTGGCATAATGACCAATATACACCCCTTGTCCTTAGGTTAAAATAATCTACTTTGAAAGGTTCCTGTGTACTTGGTCCCACTGTGATCAGACCCCCAATTTTATTGTATAATTCCTTCAAAGGGCCACTCCTAAGATAATCCTTCTGAGCATTATAAAAAAAATTTAATTCATCGAAGTCTATTCTATAAAAATCACAAGATGGTTCACTTAACCTAAAAATCCTTCTAATCTCCTCAGCTGAAATGTTCATTTAAGGGTTTCCATTCGTATCCTAACAACCCTAGTAATTTGATCATATTATTGTGCTACCTAGATCATAATATCTACATCCATGAACATGTTTGGCACAATGAGTTTACCTAAATCAAATTGTCACACATTCCTAGTGGGAGGGAGGGCATGTCTTTGACCAAATCCTACTCTGAACACTACCAAACCAGAGGCCCCAATATTGGCATCTCTCATATAATTTCCTTTTTCATACAAGTCATCTACTATTTTAACCCTTAGGTCCTTTGGTACTAAACCCTTTTCCTTGACTGTGTTATTGGTTGAGCGATCAAACTACTCTAAGAGGTCTTCATGCACACCCCTCTCATGATACTCAATTTTTCCAATTAATTTCCTTCTTGGTGCCATAGTAGGGTTTACAATTCTTTATGATAATGCAAGAAATTAAGATAAGTACCAGAAAGATACTAGGAGGGATAAAATTTTCACAAGATACTAACCAATCTTAGAAATTCTCCAACCCCAATCTTTCTCTACAATTTTCTTCGTGAAGGCTTTGAAAATTCTATGACTTTATTTTTCTTGAAATAAAATAATCAATGATATATTAGCATCAGAAACATTAACCCATTGGAAATTTAATCCACATGATCCAACCATAACTTCTTTATAAATTTGAAATTTCTTCATTCAATGGGCAAATATGCTTTCGCACCAATTCTGATCAAACTTTAAATTAGGACCATTGATCTTTACGTAAGAGAAATCTAATGGTTGTCGCAACATTGTGATCAGTAAAAATTCATGCATCTCTACTTTGTGGATGTGTGACAACTGTTAGATCAAGGTAGATCTACGGTGACTTGAAACCTGTAGCATCCCAACCCCACTTGACAACTAGATATATCACTACCATCAAATGAAAGAATCCAATGATCGATGTTCTTATTCCCTCTTATTGGACCCACAGTGGTAACTTATGGCTTAATAAAAAATTGACAACTGTCACAACATTGTGATGGGTAAATATTTTCTTTTCATATGTGTGAGAACCATCAAATCAAGGCAAATTTGTCAGTCTCTTAAAACCCTTAGTAATCAGGCCCAGTGAATGTATACCGATAAATCATCTCAATCACACGACTGCGATTTAATAGATGAAATCAGTCCTACATGACAAAGGTGTTGAGTTGTCCATTGCATTGACGGTTGTCACAACAATATGATGGGTAAATATTTTCTTTGTGAATGTGCAACAACTATTGGATTAAAACAAGAGATCAAGTACATTAATAAGAGCCAAAACCTTAGTGAAATATACCATTAGGACTTAGGGAAATTAATAAAAATCATCAGGGCTTAGACATAGGGAAAATAAAGTATCGGCTTAGGTGAAAATAAGTCTAAGAAGTATGGCCCTGCCTGATTGTAAAATAAAGCACATGCTTTATAAGGACTTAAGTGATCTTTTAAAAAGTAACAACCGAATAGAACCATAGAAAGGTGACCTAGGGTTTTCACCTAAAAGGAATGAAACATATAGGGTTTTTTAAACATGATTTTTAACTAGGGCTTTCTGGACTTCCTTGAAAATTTTGGTAATTTTGGCAAATGGACCTAGAATATTTTTTGTGTAACCAGTTATTTCAAATAAAATTCTTCTGGTGAATACCTCAAATTTTAAAAAGTATGAAACTTGTGTTTGAAAAATTTGAAGTGCCAACAGTGGCTCTATTTGGGGATGTATGCCTCTTGCAGGCATCAAAAGAATTCAGAATCTCTACGATAAGAAGACCAACTACTAAAACAAAACTACCTTACACACACAACCTGAAAAATAAACACACAACAGGCTAATAAATCTAACCTAATGTTCATGGATAATTAGAGTACCTTAAGAAAAAGTACAATTTGAGGAATTGTCCATGAACTGGAAATTCCAAAACATTTCCAACCAGATCTTTCAAGATGTAGGAATCAAGTCCCCATTTGATGTCAACAAGATATGGTCCCAACCAGATTGGATCAAATTTACTGTGCTTTCCCTTATCCTCTAGCTTAGCATTCCACATTAAGACCAAGTCATTAGTGTTAAAATCTTTGACTATGGTTTTCTTGTCATACAATTTTTTGTACTAGAGCTAAGATCTTATATTTTTATCATGAGCTTCACTTCTTGATTCATCCAATTGTATCAGATCTTCCAATCCAATCTTCATCTCATTGTCCAAGTCATCATCATATAATTGGATGAATTTATACATTTGCAGTAAATTATTATGTGGTACCTTGGCCTGGATACTATACACTAAGTCAAAAGGAGCACATCCAATGGCCCTTTTCACTATCACTCTATTAGTCCATAGAGCTAGCTACAACTTGGAATCCCATGCCATTTTGTTTGTGCCAAGGATTATTTTCAAAATATTTGTCAGACTCTTATTACTTGATTCAGCTTAACCATTACCTTGAGGATGATATGGAGCTGAGTATAAAATTTGAATCCCATACTATAGACAAAAACTATTAAATTCTTTAGATCTAAAGAACATATCATTTTCCAAAACTATAACCTAAGGACATCCAAATCTTATCAATAAATTTTGCATCATGAAATCAGTAACCACCTTACTAGTGGCTCTTTTAGTGGGAATTGCTTCCACCCACTTAGTGAAGTAGTCTGTGACGACCAGGATCCATGAAGGACAAATATAACACTTTATTGTTATATTTTACAAGGTTTCTTATTGACTTGAGTGACAAAATTTGTAACAACTCCCAAAGTCAGTTGAAATCCTACTAGGTGTAGCTTTTGTGATTTCTTCAACTCTATGAGATTCTTTACATTGTTTGCCTTATTTTAAGTGGTTGGGGCAGTGTTAGTTGTTGAAGTTTCAATGGGAAATTCTTCATTCTTTGTACCTTCCAAAGAATATGTAGCTTCCTAAGAAGTGTAAATGTCTTCACTAGGCCAATGGAAATCCAGTACTTCATCTCTTTTAGGTATAAAAGTATCCCACTCAAATTTCACCTCATGTACATCTTTCTTTAGGGATCTGAAATGTACCTTGGCATCTTGTAGTATTTTAATTCTTTGGACAAAGGGAATATTGTTGTCTGCATCTAAAATAGTGCTTATTGTAGCTATCAGTTCATCATCTATTTTTCCTAACCATCCCTCTTTGTCTTTTATGGCTCCATCTACTTTGAAAAGATTGGGAAACATTTGAAAACTATCCTAAAAATACTTTGCCCTCAAAATTGATGCATTTCTCTCTAAGTTTTCCCTCTTTATTTCAAACTCGAGTAGGTCTAATAAACTTATAGTATCCTTTAGAAGGTTATTTTCAACTTGCTGATCCTTAGAAAAAGAATAAAATGATTTCAATTTAATTTTTCTTGCAACCCACCTATTCAAAATTGGGTTTACAGTGGTCAATTCTTCCTTAAAAGACATAAAAAATTTAGATGATTTCTCACCAATTTTATAAATGTCCTTTTGCCCTACATTTGTAGAAAATTGCAAAATTGTGTCCTTTACTTTCTATTCATATATAAAAGGAGGAGGTAAACCAGAGAGGGGGTATTCAATTATAGGACTAGATGAAGAAGGAAAATGAGGGGAGGAAGAAACATGTAGTTGTTTTGATACCTAGATTGGGCCTTATTCCCC
Organism: Chamaecyparis obtusa; assembly: GCA_027943335.1. Classification (NCBI taxonomy): domain Eukaryota; kingdom Viridiplantae; phylum Streptophyta; class Pinopsida; order Cupressales; family Cupressaceae; genus Chamaecyparis; species Chamaecyparis obtusa. Next base: position 108,613 of record BSBK01005434.1, on the reverse strand, counting down.
TAAACTTTTCTTTAGGTCTGCTATCATTTTATCCTTCTCAATAATCTCCTTTTTCATCTCCCCATAAGCCTTCAAAACTATTTCCATCCTTAGTGTGAGCTCTTCTTTCTCTCTGGTTTCCTTCTCTGTCACCTTCATTGTAACCATGGTTGTTTCCATGACCATGCATTTTCTTCAACCATTGAGGTTTCACTGACCCTTTTTACTAGAAGGCTACCTGTAAGATCACCCCTGACAATCTATCTTCCTCTGTTCTTTTCATTTTTCCTCAAAGACCACATAACCAAGGCTTGGTGGTCATCACTGAATGTGACTCCCTTGATTGCTTTCTCTTCCTCCTCTCAATTCTTATGAACTGGTGTAGTTTTCTTTCTAATAGCATCTAGGACCATTGCATCAGCAATGTCCCATTCTGGGAGAATGAGTATCCATGAATTTCTTACCAACTCTCTTCCTTTTTCTAGAGTGACCCTTTCAAACCTTTCAGTCATTTCTTTCCTGACCTCATCCTCTATGATCTTGAGGTCTTTTTGTGGATTTTCTTCCTATATTTTCTCATAGGTTTCCTTGAATTGGCTTATGTGTAATCTCCACAAAAATTGGATGAAAGATCTAGCCTTAACAAAAGCATCATCTACTAGGAATTCATCACATGCCTACTTAGTAATTGGATCCAGTACTTTGCCAGCCATTTCTCCTATTATTAGGTCTAATTCAGGATCTTTTGGTGTCTCTAGCATTCCTTCATTTATTTCCTCATAGGTCATGTAGATTTGACCTAGACTACCCAATTGATGTAGTTTTATGCTACCTCTTGATTATCCATAAGAATTAGAGGTGATTGGGTAGGAGAGTATTCCTCCTCAATATGTGTATGCCTTTCTTCAATCCTTTTCTTCTTTGGTGGAGGTGGACAGTCAGACTCAATTTTAATTTCTTGATTATGTGGTGATTTTAGTATTACCTATGTTATGTCATGCACTTCCACTTCTTTTGTGGTGGAAGGGGTGTCCTCTGTTCATCTTGTTTTTTCCTACCTGCTTGGTCTAGGTACCACCACACTATATCCAGTCTTTTTTTGCACCATATATCTACCCAAGGGTAATATCTTGGCAAATGTAGGCTTACTCGATACAAACTTAGCCTTTTCTTTCTTAGCTTGCATGACATGTTCTTTTTTTTCACTTAGGGTCTAGATGATGCCTTCAAAATGGCTCATAAGAGTTTTAATTTTCTTCTCAAAATGGGTGCAATCTTTGAAAGGATCATAATCCCTAACAAAATGTTGCACAAAGTCTAATGTGTTTTTATACACTGGCCTTTTTTATTTCTTGATCTCCTATTCCTATAGGTTAGGAATGTTTCTAATAATATCTTCAAGAAAATTAAAAATATGATCTATTAAAGGACATTTAGTCCTCTTCTTAAACATCTCATTGTAGAAACCTTTAGGATCTTCTATGCTAGCAACTAAAGTATCCATGTGATATGGTTGCAAAATCTCATCAATGTGGGTCCATCCACCTTTAGTGATTACAAACTGGTGGGCTACTGTGACAGTAGGAAAAAGAGTTCCTCTAGCCTTCCCTGTGAGAGTATTATGTTGCAATTCCCCAAGTTGTCTCAGAAATTCTGCAACCCCAATCATGAGAGGGACTTGATATGGAAATATAAAATGGGTCCCTCTAAAACCATATAGCTTGATTACAGTAGACATTAGGTAAAAGATAAAATCACCCCAATTGTGCACAATCTTGATATCTTTAACAAATGGTTTTGGCCTAATGAGTTCTGATAAGGCCTTTGGGATTCTTGTATTTTCTAGAAATAGAAAAGCTTTGAGCCTTGATGCAAAAATTCTATCAAAATTTAAAAAATTGTTTTCACTCTTATCCTAAGTTATGTTGAGGTTCCATAATTGCACTGGCATTTCCTCACCATCCTTTTTTTTCTTCAGGTCCATTTCCTTTTCAGAATAACTTGCACCCTTGTATAGAAACATGTACATTAACAGGGAATACTAGAATACAGGTTTATCTAATTTACTCTTTTGGATTCCCAATAATCCTTCATGAATTAATTCAGCTAAGAAAGGGGAAAATTTAAAGGTAACTGCCAAGAAAGGGTCCAAGATTTAAACCATCATATACATAAGGTGTGTTTATAGCTAAATTTTGACCTCTAATCTAGCCATAGACACAACATAGTCATTGCTCAATCAATGTATATGAAAATGAACATTAATTGTCCAATTCACACACTCAATTGAATCGACATGTTGCCTCCTATTTAGATGGAGTGTTTGAACTACTCTCAGAATGAGAGCCAACAACCATTAGACCAATTCTAAAATGGAGGATTTGAAAGCTTGAAAATGATTGAAAATGAGAACTTAAGCTATATGAGAATGCAAGTGTAATCTAAGAATTCAAATTGTAGATTTAATCTAAAGAGAATGAAGATGAATATGAGAATTAAGCAAAAACAAATGAAGAAAACTAATTAACATGAGAATGAAATTAAATGCTAATAACATGAGATTATACTAATAATGCAATAAAAGCTTTGAAATTTTGAGAAAGTTGAGAAAAAAATCAACTATAGTTTTGGTACTCTAAAATTGCCTCCCTCAAAATGAAGAAAAGAAGGTTCATAATATAGAAAAGCCTAGGAGAAGGATGAAGAGTTTCTTGGAAAGAAACAACTGACTCTTCATCTCCATGGAGGAAGGCTAGACAAATTGATGAACTATTTAATTAAATAAATGAATATTTCCACATGGGTGGCTTTTCGATTTATTTTGAATAATTAATTTCAAATAGAGATGTCCATTCAAATAACCAAATATTATTTAATTCCTTTGATGTGTATTCGCTAAATGGGTGGAATTAATTTAATTTAAAGCACTAGGATGTTAGGATTAAATTATTTAATCATAGGGATTTTTAGCCAATAAATGTCAAATATTTAGGAATTAAATATAGTGTGATTAATGCAAATTTAGGGTTTTTTGGCATTTGAAACCAAGTCAAATAAAGTCAAATAGGAGATAGAATTTCCTAGTACAATATGACTTTGATGATGTAGAAACTAAAGATATGCACCAAAATTGATTAGAATTGTAAGGTGCCAATTTTGGGGCATTACATTTTGCCCCTCTTTGAATTGATGTGCGAGAAGCATTTTGATTCAAAGAATAATTTGATGTGACAGATGATGAGGTTTTCAGGATCATCTCTAGAACAGAGCTTAACCCTTGAAAGTTGAAGTTAGATTGCCAAGACACCGATTAGATTGAGTTGCAGAATTGACTTTAGAACGAAGCCTGATTCTCTGAAGTCTAAGTTATATTATGAAGACCTCAGTCGGATTACCAATTGAGAGAAGACTAGAATCAGGGTTAGATTGCCCCAATACCCATTGATTAGATGATAACTAATGTAGATTTAGGACTCTCTCTAGAACAAAGCTTAGTCCTCCTAGACTTGGGTTAGATTGCCCAAATAATGGTCTAAAAGAGATTTCAAGAGCCATCTCCAAAATGAAGCTTGACTTTTAGGGATTAGGGTTAGATTACCCCAATACCTAATGAGATTTCAAAAACATCTCCAGAATGGAGCTTGATCCTTGAGGATCTAAGTTAGATTGCTCAGATACCTAAAAGATTGATGACAAGATGACAAGATGTGAGGCTCAAAGATGCCACTAGTGAAGAGATGCCCCAAGCGATGAGGTCTTTTGATTTAGATCGGACTGATTTGAGAATTGATTCAACAAGATTCAAATGATGCAATCATCCTACCCCCCGGGAGTGAAATCAAAATAGGACACATCAAAAAGATGATTGATCGAAAAAGGTTGCAGATAAAGATGAGATCGAAGATCCAGGGGAACTTAGAACAAATTACGGAAGGATTGAGAAGCTACAATAGCAATTTGGAGTGATTAGAGGTCCTGTTGACCAATTTTGACCATGGTTGACCAGATTTGACTAGAGTTGACTTTTGATGAAAACATTGAAGATCTCAAGAAAAAAGATGATGAGATAAGATTCTGGCAAGAAACAACACCAAAAGGTCGATTACACATGCGTTCGATCCCGATGGTCCCAAAAATTTAAGATGTGATTTCAAGCTATCTAGGAGTGTCAAAGTTTGATTTCAATCCAAAAAATGGATTCAGAATGGTTGATTTAGCCAAGGCTGAAGTTTTCACCAAAAATGGAGCACTTTTGAAAATTAGGTCAAAATCTATATAAGGCCTAGAGGGGTCATTTTCAATTCATTATTCACTATCTTCTAGTGATTTGAGAGCTTTGAGAGAGATGTTGAATGTGCCAGTGCATACACATCATCTTGAGTCCTCCCGATGACACAACCGGCCACCGGAGTATGGCACAATTGTAAGTAGTCGATAAACCATCTTGCATTTCAAGTTTTAACACTTTCTTAGGTCATTTAGGTTAGATTTTAGGCATTTTAGAGCTTAATTCTTCAATCTTCATGTGAGGAAATAGTTTCCTTATGCTAGCCTCAGTCACCCCTCATGCAAGGAAATGGTTTCCTCATGAGGGTTAGGGTTTCTTCACACTGGGCTTCTTTGCGAGCTCGAGCGAGATGCTTGGTGACGCTGCGTGAGATTTCATCCCCAATGATGAAATCTCCCATGAGATGAGATCTTGTCTAACATGTGTTAGCACTTAAACTTGTAGATGTATAGAAGATTCAGAAAAATCTTGAAATCACAACTCATGTAGACCCAATTGATCCATCTAACACAATTCAAATGCTAAGTTATTAAGGTTATAAAACCTTCTTCACTTCGAGTATAAAACTCAGGTGGGTTTACCTTTCTCAAAAGCTTCTATAAAGCATGCCAATAGAGATCTATGTGCTTGACATAAATAATACAATTTAGAAAGTACAGTAAATGTAAATGAATAGATTATTTAACTTTTTTGGTGGTAGATACAAGCAAATCAAACAATAATCAGTGCCTTATTCATTGGGCATTAGAGTGAAACCCTACATCAACTGAATCCTACTAAGAAAAATATACTAAGAACTTGAATGAAATGCCTGACATTCCTTCTTTCAATCACTATCCCTGTCATCAAATTCATATACAAATAATTGATTCCCAGAAGCCTCCCTTGAGAATTATTCTTTCCTTGAAATAACTCAAGCTTAACCCCTATGTCTACCTTATAAACAATGCATTAAAAAGCCTTACAATTTAATACATAAAAGAACCAAAGCATCCATACACAAAGACAATTAGAAAATAGTAACAAAGTTCCTGTATTTTGTATTAATAAAACAACTACATCAGTACAATTTGATACAGATTTCTCAAAAAATCCAGTCCTATATTCAAAACTTTCTTTACATAGTATGACTAACCACACTTACAAAAGAAATAAAATTTCCTTATATACTACTAGCCATCTTGAAATCCTCAAGAGGATACAACAAGCTTCGGATGGCTAGGAAAGTGACTTGCACTATAGACAAAAAGGTACAACATAATGACAATGACTGGACAAAATAGAAAGTAGTTCCCAATGACTAGAATCCTCACAGGTGGCACCTTTTCTTAAGGATAATTCAAAGTAGTCACTTGATTTTTCACATGAATGATGACCACCATTATAGCCTAACCTATGTCATCCTTTGTATGATACATGCTCTCCCTAGAATTATGGATCAGGTTCCATGTGTACTTTTTACTCTTCTTCTTCTACTTCTGGTTCTAAAATAGTTGGCTTCTTCTTTTTCTTTGTGCCTTTGTCCCAAGCTACCACATCATCATCAGATGGCCAATTATAACTCTGTAGCTCCTGTAGTGTCTTCAACTATTCTTCCCACTTGGAATCATTTATGCCCTTAACCTTTGCAATAAACTTTGTGCAATCATTTTCAACTTTGAACAAGTTGTCAATTATATCGTTGCACCCATCCAAGTCTATAGAACCATCACCATAAAGGAAAACCTGCTGCCTAATCACCACTTGATCCATTGATGACTTCCACTCATCAACACTTACCACACTCCCATCATCATTATAAACAAAAGGCACATATTTATTATAATTCTTATCAAACATGGCCAACTTGGCCTTCACTTGATTTGACTTTCATTTGAAAAACTTTGTAACAACACTAACTAATCCAATCTTCTCAGATACCTTTGTTACCACCTTAGGGATATCAGGCTTATGTTCCTATAGGGCATCAAGTTTTTCAAACAACAAAATCCTCCCAGAACATACATTGTAAAGTGGCTCCAAAGTAGCCAATGATTCATTTATTTTCTCATTTTCCTTGTGCAAAAAAATAACTAACTAATGGACTGACTCCATCTTATCTTTTATTTTGTTCTATCTATGTTGCACAACCCCTACCATGGTCTTCAAGGCTGCATCCTATCTCACCTTCTCTAGATCCTTAGTTGGCCTATCAAGAACTTCTACCTATAGCTGAGGAGGGGCCTCAATTTGCAAAGGAGGAGGAGGAATTACATTCAAAGCTTCTTCAAGCTTAGCCTTTAAATCCTCAAGTTCACCCTCCATCTTCTTGATTACCATGAGCCTCTAGTCTCTGTCCTTAGCTACCTCCATTGAATTTTCAAATCATCTATCAAACCTTTCAGACAACTAGATGGTTTTTGCCTCGTTGAGGTGGGAAAAGTGTGTTACTTCCTTAGACACCTCAAGATCAGTAGTGTTTTGGATAGTCCAGATGATTTTATTTCCTTCCATCTTATCTTCAATACTTACTAAGGATGGCTTTTGAGTTCTAGGAGCCAAGGACCATAGTGTAACAAATTGAGACTTAGGGTCATAACCACTCCCTCTTATCATGTCATCAATCTGCACTTCATATGATAAGTTTCCCTTGGGTTATTTCCTTATTTGATCAATAATGAAGGTAGAGGTCAAGTCCCATCCAAGAGTTAGAAGCATTCCACTTGACCTAACCATTTCCCTTGCCTCCTCTATAGTAATCCTTTCAAGACTAGGGTCATATGATGTCAGAGCCCTCATAGTCTCCTCACTTGGTTGGATACCCTCAGGCAGGGTCTTTGCAACTTCATTTTTCTTCCTTAAGATGAGGAAATCCTTAAACTCTTTACTTTGGATAAACTGGTCATCACTGAGGAACTCCTGATAGAGTTCTCTTTCATCTTTTCCCAATAGTAAGGGAAAATCCCCCTCTTCTTTTGATACAATATTTTTACCATCCCTGATGGCTTTCCTCAGCTGATGATGGTAGGCCCTATTACCAAGTACAAGAGTTGAAGCTCTATCATGTACCTTCCTTTGTTTCTTCTCCTTTGCAAGGTCACCTACCTCAATCTTTTGTTTTTTCAATGGTGGCTCTGAAGTAGCCCCCTCTTCTTGTGGATCTTGGGTTAAATCAATAATTGGTGAGTCCCCTACTTGAGGTGGACTACTACCTTCTTGTGAGTCATCAAGAGACTCCTGAGGTTTAGATGTAGAATAATCTCTTGGTACTTCAAACTTATCCTCAAGAAACCCTTCCAATTGATTGGATAAGTTCCATGCGTTTCTATCATTTTTTTTATCCTCTTTAGGTATGGGAGCTCGAGGAAATATCCATTAAAAGGAATCATAACCTTCTTCAATTTGATCTCTACATCAAGAAAATCAAAATACTTGCTCAACCTTCTTTGGGCTTCATCATGATCCAAAATATTTCTTATTACATCTTCTTCATCTAAGCCCTCATGCTCTCTTATTGTCCCAATGTTTGGAATCAAGGTCATTCTGTCAGTCTTGATACAATCTTCAAGGTCCACATACCTACAAGTGCCTAAAATCATCTTGAAATGATTGAGCCAGCTAGTGACCTGATCAAGTGCCCTCTTCCCAATCAAGAAACTTCCAATTTTGAACTTCCTAAGTGTGAAGGTAGCCTTCCTATGAGATGCCAAGTGCTCTCTATCAGTCCATATCAATTGCTAGATGAATTCCATCATAGAAAATCTAGGAGGCACAAATTTTGGTAGGAGATGTGGGGGTTGGGGGAAACCATAAACCCTAAGAACTGTGAAAATGGCCCCGAGGTAGAAGTCACCCCAATTATGGTTTCTTGGCCATTTGTCTTCATACTGCATTGGCCTCAACAACTTCAAAACCTTAGTTGACATCCTTACAATATTTGTCCCTAACAACCCAAGAATCAGATACACAAAGTAATTCTGGAAAATAGAAAAATTACACTCATTGGATGTGTAATTCCAAGCCCTACACCAAAATTATAGTGGGTTAGGATAGCCCTCAAAGGTAGTTCTCAGCTTCAACATTGTTGCATCAAGATGATTAACATAGTGGTATAGAATCAAGTGCATAAGGAGAGAATAATGCATAAACCTAATAGGTCTCTTATATTCTTTAATAGATACTAGTCCCTCATGCATTCTATCAATCACATACTAGATGTAAGCATAGTCAGTGTTAGAGTGAGAGTTCTGAATATCTAGAATTATCATCAAAAGATCAGTAGGCATTTTCTCTTCATCCCCATCTATCCCTAGAACCCTACACAACCCATGACACAATAATTTGATGTAGTGATTTAATATTTTAAACTCATAGTGAGCATTCATACTTGGAGAGAGAGGATCTATATATTTACTCTGCTTGGGCATGTGCTTAACTATCTGACTCTTCATTGACCCAATATTACTCGCATATTTTTGTATTTCCTTCTTCAAATCAATTTTAGTGGAATAAGAGGCAAAGAAATCAAATGCCTTCATGAATGACCCCCTATTCAAGTTAAGAAAAATAGACTTGTCCTCACACCTAATGGTTCTAGAGATAGGATCATACAACCTAGCCAACATAATAATCAAGTCGACATCTAAGATAACATTAGGTACAATTAACTTTGCCATCCCCAAAGCCAAGCATTGTAAATAGGAATTGGTTTATGCCTATTATTGTAAAAGTATGAGAAAATTATGTAACATGAGCCTGAAGGAGTGATGGGGTCCCTAAACTTTTCCATGAGATCTTCAAAAGCCGTATCAATGGCTTTCTTGTTCTGGTTTGACTCAGGAAGAAACCTGAGAAACTCATTTGAATAATTTGGCTTCCCCTTATCATCACCACTATACTCTTTTGCCACTCCACTAGATGATGCAATTCTCACCTCCATATGACTCATCTTGGAAAACACAAACTCTACAGCACTACAAATTACCATACTTCTCACTCACTGCTCCAGCACCAACAACTTCATTTATCTTTAGAATAGCTTTGAGCATAGAAAGAAATGAAGCCTTTCCTATATACCTTGAGAATTGAATGCGTACAACTTTTAAATCATCATAAACCCTAGCTAAGTCACTTCTACATTCAATTCTACATATTACCAACCTTCAAATCAAAGCTAGCTATGGCATGGATGTTGACAAGCTGATTTAAAAAATCAAATTATAGAGCGCTAGAGCAATGACCATGGCTTTTGGCATTAAAATGCTTAATCACTAACAAACACTTTGTTAAAAGCTAATTGGATGGCATTTTACACTTTTCCAGCTTGGTGGAGTACCTTTTCCATGTTGCAATGACTCATAACATTGATTAGCATGAAAACTTAACTAGACTTGATTTAGAGATCAAGTGAACAAAGGATCTCATGATCTCCGCAAGAAATACTAACCCTGGATTAAGTTTGGAGATTCAGCAACAAGGCCATTTGCAAGATCTTGAAGTGATCACTTAACTCATGAATTTACTTAGAGATTTAGCAACCACCATTGATCCCAAAGATGATCAATGATCCTCAGACATTCTTTTAAAATCCATTATAATCCCGCCATAATCAGAGATTAGGCGACTAAAGGCACTCTCTAGTTCTTGGAACACTTTATTCAATCATAGTTAAACTTAGAGAATACATGGCCAAAGACTTCACCAATTCTCACAATCCTTTTCTTAACTCAGCTAATATCTAGAGATTCAGCAAATAAAGCCTTTTACAAACCCATGAGTATAAAATCTTAACCATAGTGACATCTGGAGAATTAGCGAACAAGAAAATCTCTTAATCTCGAGAAGCCACGCTTGACTCTAGATCCATCCCACAATCCAATGAACATGAATATCTCACATTATTGAAAATAAATGCTTAACCACAGTTAGACTTTGAGATTGAGTGAATAACTCAAATCTCCCATTCATTGAATACTTTTCATAACTTAGGTTACATTCTGAGATTATGTGTTGACCGTAAATCTTGAAAACAATCAGCGACTATCATTGAATCACCTAATCCATTAGACCTTTTCTTTTTAATTATGAGACTTAATGAACACAACATTTTCTTAATCTCCCAAAGTTTAGAACTTTAACCTTTTCATTATGAGAAAATGTGACTAAAGGAAAAACCCTTTTAACCTTGCCTTGTCACCAGATCGCCAAAAGATTTGGGACTTCACTAACTAATTCTGAGATTCAGTGAACACTTTGATTCACTAGGTTGCCAAATATTTAGAACATTGCCAAATTTTCTTGAGATCAAGTGACTAAGAAGAACTTTATCCTTTTCCAAAATACTTTGTCAGAGCTGCCAAACATAGTGATCATGAAAATAAGACTTAGTCGTTGAATCACCAAAAGAATTACCAAGGGACCCATTCTTTGTGAAATTAAAAGAACACTGTTGATCCCATAGATGATCAATGGTCCTCTCTGAATTGCTCAAAGATTTAAGACTTAGCCATCCAATTTAGAGAATAGGAGATAGCCTCCACACCAAGTCGCTAGAAGTTAAAGTGAAACTGCTAAGAATCAAGTGAACAGGAGACCACACAGTCGCTAATTCAATGAATGCTAAGACAAACTGTGACATAAACTAGGAGGTTTAGTGACTAATAAAAAGATAACAAAGGACTCACCATAGTCACCAATTCGCTGAAAGACTTGAAGACATAGAAAATCATTGTGCGATTCAGCGAAGACAAGGAAAATTGACCATGTGCAAATTAAGAGACTTAAGTGACCAAAAAGTAATGCATGAATATAATGAATTAGGGCACACTTAAGAAAAACCAAGAGAAAGATTACACCAGGGCCAAAATAATTAGGGCAAAGGTTTTCTAATGAAAATATGACATTTTAAGAAATTTTAAAACTCTAAACCAGGAGGAGAGACAGGCAAAGACATAGGACAAGGACTTGAAACCAAAAACCTCAAAAAACCTAAAATATATCCAACAGTGGCTCTATCTGAGGATGCTTGAATGCAAGTTCATAGCAAGAAACCATGAATCTCTGGGTGGAAGACCACAAAATCCTAACCTAAGGTGAGAAGAAAACACACAACAAAAGAAAACACCTATACATATATACAAAGCTACTGTGCATGGAAGAGAAAGAGAATCAATTAAAGAAATATTTCAAGAATTGTCCATGCTCTAGCAATTCCTGTTCTTCACCATTAAAATTTCTTAAGAAATATGAATCCTTTCCATGAATTTGATGAATAATGAAAGGTCCTATCCGTAAGCATTCAAACTTTTTATGCTTTCCTTTCTCCTCAGCCCTGGCATTCCATTGAAGCACCATATCACCAAGCTGTAATTTTCTAATAGTTGCCCTTTTGTCAAAAAGATATTTCATTTTCTGTTGTAACTTCAAATTTTCCTTTTGACCCTCTCTTATGTGTTCATCCAATTCCACTAACTGAATCATCCTGTCTTGTTATGGATCACTGATTTCCATTTCTTCTTCTCTTATGAACTGGTAAATAGGTAACAAATTATTCACAAGAAGCCTAGATTTTACACCATAAACCATCTCAAAAGGGGATTTTCCTATTGCCTTCTTTTCAACAATTCTATTAGCCCATAATGCCAATTTTAGTTTTACATGCCAACTCCTTTTGTTTTTCTCCAAGGTTTTCTTTAGAATCTGCAAAATACTTTTATTACTTGATTCTTCCTACCCATTGGCCTATGGATGGTATGGGGATGAATATGATATAAATATTCCCATTTTAGTACAAAAATCAATGAATTCATGTGACCTAAAGCTCATAGCATTGTCCATTGCTAGTTTCATGGGTACACCAAACCTAGTAATTATGTTTTTCATCAAAAATTCAATTACTACTATACTAGTTGCCTTTTTGGTTGGAATGGCTTCAATCCATTCAGTAAAATAATTAGTGGCCACCAAAATGTGACTATGCTCTCCACTAGACTTTTCTAAAAATTCACCAATAAAATTCATGCCCCACATAGCAAAAGGGGCTTCTGTAACCATAGGATTCAGTAGCAAGGCACCTGAGAATTTTAATTTCTTTGAAAATATTTGACATGATTCACATTTTCTGACATATGAATGGGTATCTTTGAACAATACCAGCCAATAACATCCAGCTCTCAAAATCTTATGAGCTATAGACCTAGCTAAATGATGCCCCCCACACATTCTTGAGTGCATCTCTTGCAAAACTTTTTTAGATTGGTGTTTGTCTAGACAAAATATCAATATCCCATCATTGTCCTTCCAAAAAAAATCACCTTATATCAATACATACCTTCAAGCGTACAATCTTAAGCTCCTTCTTTGATTGTCACTCAACTCCTGTGGGCAACTAGCATGTTTGAGAAAATGAACAATATTTGTGTACCAGGGCTGCATTTCAATGCTAGTTACATTTTCTTCACCAATGGCCAAATTATTTACTTGTACGAGACCCATATTCTCCTTTTTCATCAACTTTTCAAGTCCCAAACCTCTTACAAGCTTGGTAATATGTGTTAGATTAGGTGAAATACTAATCTCCCAAGAACACCTGCATGCATAACCCTGTCACATGGAAGAAGCAAAGAATAGAAGCAAGAAAAATCTATGGAGGCCAAAAAACCAGAGACATCTTATGGACATGTAAAGAGCGATTTCTATTATGATCCAATAAGTGAATTAATGAAATACAAAGAGGGAATCCTTATAAAAGGATACCAAAACCCTAAAGGTGAAAACCCTAAAGAATAATGAGATGCCTAAGTCTAATTTAAGTGTAGAGAATAATAGACTAATAATTAAATAAATTAATTATTAGCTATAATATGACAACTCTAACACCCCCCCTTAAGTGTAACTTAGGGAGAAGCTAAACAACTAAGGACTAAAAGATGCATGAAAACAAAAATGTATGAAAGAGCAATGGGTCCCAACAACAAGGCCTGATCAGGTACCCAAGTACAAGAAATAAACTAGATGAAGGAAACAAAGCCTCCAATCTAGGGAATGTCCCAAAGAAAGGAACAAGAAAGAGCATGAAGCATCTCCGAAGCATGTCTGAAAACTCTATCAGAAGATACTGCTGGAACCCCCACTGAAGTGCATGACTAGGTAGAGAAGACAAAGTCTGAAGAGCTGATCAATCGAAGAGGTGACCTCCAAAAAAGGAATGAACGAGTGTCTATATAGTAGATGATCCATCTCACCGAAATGCATAGGTGCCTAGCCACTGCATCCGCCTAGTACATAGGAATAAAAACTGAATACGTAGATCACTCAACCAAACCAAGGAAGCAATAGAACCAACAGGTGAACCCCCCCATAATGCTGAACTAGGAGAGGGGTGATAGGAACACTGAAATGCAATGCCAGAAACATCTGCAAGAAGAAGAATCAGGAACACCAACAGTGCAACAGAAGTACACACACAGGATGAAGGGTAGTGTCGAAGAAGAAGAATAGATCTTCTGGACACATAGCATGGGCTAATGTCATGGAAGGTACACTCACTTGACAAAGGTGGATCTGCCTAAAGCGGCATAAACATCATAACCCCCCATGGCACTTTATAACTGAGTGCGAGTACAAACAAACACAAGGAGTACAAGATCCCAGATATGCAAAAGTAGGCACTTTATCTCAGTGCGTTTACAAAAAAAAGAATGCAACAGTGGAGATATATACAATACTCAAAAGAAGAAGGAAAGAAGAACAGTGAGAACAGAAGCAGAAGTCATCCCAAGAATGGAGATCCGTGGACCTGTAAAAGCCAAGTAGTTCATCTGAGTGTAGAAAAGAAAAACTCAATGGAGGAAGAACCTAGTATAGAATCTAGAAATAAGACCTCTGAAATTGAAAAGTACACTGAACAAGCTTTCCGAAAATACCAAGTTTGCTGAAAACTGAGCCCGAATATGAGAGATATAGTGTCCGGAATGCAAAAAGTACCCGTGACTTTGACTGGCAGGAAACCCCTGCAAATGGAAAAATCAAACAACCAAATTGAAAAAAATAGAACAGTCTCGGAACCATCTTTCCGTCAATATCTCATTTGGCAAAAAATGCCATCGTATGCTCAAGTTACGACAAAAACAGTGACAGGTGCTCTGGCAGGCACCTGAAAAAGAAAACCTCTGAATTCAACAACCTGGTGCAAAAAATGGAAGAAGAATCTGGAAAAAATATCTGCATATAAAACAACCGTCTCAGAATCATCTTTCCGATGATGTCTCGTTCGCCCACTAACTCCTCCATATGAGCAAGTTATGCCAAAAAAAGCATCAGGTGCTCCAGGAAGGCAAAAAAGTAGTCCTACCTTCGAAGGCATGGTACGAAAAACGAGGCAAAAAACTTGAAAAGAAACCTCCATAATTGCGTTCATCTTAGAAAGAGCTTTCTAATGATATAAAAAACTCCCAAATACGCCTCCAGATGAAGAAGTTATGGCCCTGGAGGCCGAGCTTGCACAGACGAGCTTAAAAAATAAGCCATGCAAAAAAAAATTGCCAACATAAAAATTTACCACCCGCTGTTTAAAAAAAACCCGGCGGGTAAGGTGGGACCCGCGGCAGTGACCGCAGCGGTCACCGCAGTGACCGGCGGTGACATCGCGGGTAACCGCTGGTGGTCACCGCAGTCACCGGTGGTGACACTGCGGCGCCGGTGGTGCCCGCGGGAAGCGGTCGGGGCCGGTGGCGGGTTGGGAGGTGGTGGGAAGCGGTGGCGGGTGGGTGGTGCGGGGGCCACAGCGCCCCTGTGCTTTTTTAAATTTTTTTGATATGCGTGCAGACTGTACGGCCTACCTCGGGATGCGTGCAGTCCTGAGGCTAAATTTTTTTTGCTTCTGATGCCACTGTGTCCAAAATGGACAAGTTTTATATGGATTTAGGGGTTCTTGGGCTTTCCGGACACAATGGTGGTGTCCGTTTTTGCCCAAGGTGAGCCAAATTTTGGCTCCCCCCAGATCCACAAAAAAAACTTCTGAAACCCTTGAAAACCTCCTGCTTCTGAAACACTTCAACAAAAAATGAACAACGAGCAGCAAGATGGCTCTGATACCATGTTAGATTAGGTGAAATACTAATCTCCCAAGAACACCTGCATGCATAACCCTGTCACATGGAAGAAGAAAAGAATAGAAGCAAGAAAAATCTATGGAGGCCAAAAAACCAGAGACATCTTATGGACATGTAAAGAGCAATTTCTATTATGATCCAATAAGTGAATTAATGAAATACAAAGAGGGAATCCTTATAAAAGGATACCAAAACCCTAAAGGTGAAAACCCTAAAGAATAATGAGATGCCTAAGTCTAATTTAAGTGTAGAGAATAATAGACTAATAATTAAATAAATTAATTATTAGCTATAATATGACAACTCTAACAATATGGAGCTCAATATCAAACTCTTGGATCATGTTGATCCATTTACATCTTTTTCCAGTAACCTCACTTTGAATCAAAATGTCTTTTACTGCTGCATGGGGTACATATGCATTCACCTTAGCACATACTAGGTAAGGAGTAAAAGCTTTGACTACTTTAACTAGTGCATATGCCTGTTTCTCCATCATTTCATAGTTAAGCTCAACAGATTGCAATGATTTTCTAAAGAAAGCAATAGGATGTTCAAACCCCTCTTCATCTTTTTGCAACAAAATAGCAGCAATTGTGTGAAAAGATGCAAAGGAAAATAAAGAGAAAGGCTTAGAATAATTAGGAGATATCAAGATAGGGGCTTCTTGGATTGCTTTCTTAATCTTTTCAAAAGCTTGTTGAGTCTCACTATTCCAATCAAACTTCACATCTTTCTTCAGAAGCTTGACTATGGGTTTGACTAATTCTACAAAATTTGCAATAAACTTCTTGACAAAATTAATTTGTCCTAGAAAAGACTTTACACCTTTGATATTCTTAGGGGGAAGGACCTTCTTAATTGCCTCCACTCTTTCTGGATCAATTCTCACTCCCTCCTTTGATACTATGTGACCAAGAAATTTTCCTTCAGTAACAGCAAACTGACACTTCTTGGGATTTAGTGAGATACCAAACTCCAAAGCCTTGACAATAACCTTCTCCAAATGGTTACAATGATCCTCAACTTTATTAGAGTATGCAATTAAATCATCCTGGTACACAACCATAAGGACATTAATTAGATCTTTGAAAGCAACATCCATTACCCTCTGAAAGGTTGCCCCGGCATTTTTCAAACCAAATGGCATTCAAACATATACATAAATTCCCCAAGGGTGGTGAATTTTGTCTTGAATTGTTTAGATTCTTTAACTTATACCTGATTGTACCCTAAAAAACCATCTATCATAGACAATGATTCACAACCAGTCACTCTATGCAACATAGCTTCCATGTTTGGAAACCCATAATTATCTTTGAGTGAGGCAACATTTAAATTCTTGAAGTCAACATAGAGTCTAATATCACCATTCTTTTTCCTTACTAGCACAAGATTAGAGACCCAAGAGGAATGCCTAATAGGCTCAATATTGCCAGCATCTCTTAATTTTGTCAATTCAGCTTGCATCTTTGTGGCTAATAAGGGATTGATATGCCTATGCTTCTATCTAAATGGTTTGGTATCTTCTTTTAAGGGAATCTCATGTTTAAAAAGATCTTCTTTATAATCTTGGAGGTCATCATAAGACTAGGAAAACACATGCTTGTATCTTTTCAATAATCTTATCAAATTTCCCCTAACCTTTCTACTCAACTTTTTCCCAATGCATGCCATTTGAGGGGATGTTTTAGATCCTAAGTTTACTTCCTCTAGGTCCTCCATTTTGGTATTAGACTTTTGAGATAGGTAACCATCATTTATTTTAAACATACCTTCTAACTCCACTAATCCCTTGGGTATATGATTTGTGGGAAATTGGACTATCTCATTTCCCATAATGCATTATTTTCCATCAACAATTTGTTGTGAAGCACTGAAGTCTATCTTCTACCCATCATACTGATCTAGACCTTGAATAAACCTATAGATATCAAAGTCATCTCTTAAATAATTTCCCATTATACACATTGTCAGGTACTGTAGGCCTACTTTTGACTTCTAACATGGACACACTAGTCAGAGTAATGTCATTGCTTTTTAGGGCCACATTGGCTAAGAAATCAGCCATGATATTGTTTGACCTTTCTACCCATAAGATATTGAAAGCCTCAAACAATTCTATTCTATCCTAGATAGCATGCTTGTATAATTCCAACCTTTCATCCTTAGCATCATATTTAGATCTAACTTGGGCTATAATCAATTGGGAGTCACCATGGAATTTTAAGCATTTGATACTATGTTTTATAGAAACATCTAACCCCAATATTAGAGCTTCATACTCAGTAGTATTATTGGTACATTCAAAAGTTAATAGAAATGAGTATTTGAAAGTAGTACCTAAAGGGGAGATAAACACAACACCAGCATCCTAAAACTTCCTTAGAGCATCCACCATCAAAATAAATTTTCCAGAGCCCATCTTGTTGTAGCATTAGTTCATCCACTATTGGCTCTACATTTTTCATTTGAGGCACTATCTCTTCAACCATGAAGTTATCCATGTCAATGTCCACAAAATAGTTTAAATCCTCTGGTACAACCTTTTCAACCATAACTGAAGAATGAGGCTCCCTATACAACTTTACTTCTATCCCATTGACTGGACTAATAGCATATGGAAAATCCAATTGCAATTTTCATCCTACTGTTGCAACCCAATTTCTTGACAGAAGCATGTCATAATGGGGTTTAGTATCCACAACAACCACATCCATTTTATATGTAGCTTCTGGGAATGCAGCCATCTTCACTTCTATCCCCACCAGGGTGACTACAACATACAGTTCCCTAGTATCCATGGCATAACATCTACCATTGGAAGTGTCAACATTCAATCCTAGCTCCTTCATCACATGATAGGGCATTATAGTGTCAGCAGCACCATAATCAATCATACAATTTTTTAGCAAGAAATTGTTCACATTTAATGTCACATAAAAAGGATCAATAGAAGAAGGCTCTTGTGCTACAATATTTCCAACAAACACATCATAAATGTCCTTAATTGAATCAAGCCCACTTTTTGCATTCCCATTTCCTTGCATAACAGGACCCACTCCTTTTTCACTTATGAGAGCCAAGGAAAATGTCTTATGTTCTTTGATTTTCAACATCTCTAAAAAAGGAATAGAGACCTTCATTTGAGATAAGGCATGCCTCATGTCAAAAGTGGGAGGATCAATACAAGGGTTAGAAGAATCTTTTCTCTTTCTATTCTTCCTCTTGACCTTATCAACAACAACCTCTTCATTCCTTTTCCTTTCAGCAATAGGCCCTTCTTTCTTATTATTGATAACATTTGGCTTTGGGGAATCTTTATTCTGAGGGTCATCTTTAACAAATACTGACCTTGGTACTCCTTGACTAGCATCTACCCTTCTGTTCCTCAAATTGTATGAGGACTTAGCTTGTGTTATGCTAGCCACATTCAAAGTTCTAATTTCCTCATCATTGGGCTTTCTCCATTGTTTCTCATCTGATCCTGATTCAACCATATTATTTTTACACAAACCAAAATCAAGTTCCTCATGATCAAAGTAGGTGAATATTTGTTGTTCATAGTCAGGGAGATCCTTCTCTTATAATCAACATCATCACAAATACCTTCATCATCTGAGGACACAATCTCTTCCATCTTCTCAGTGGTAAAGATGTTAACAACATGCTTTTCAGATTCTTCATAATCTCCTACATATGAGTTATTAGCTTCTTCCCCCAAAGCCTGAGCCACAGCATATTGGAAACTTGAATGAGGCATGTTACAAGCCACACACCAAGGAGTACTCTCCATATTGTGTGTTGTTTTTTTCTTTAAAGGATCTGGTGTATCTCTCCTCTTTTGAGGCTCATTATTATCAATGACAGGCTTCCCATCCTTCTAGTTTGTCTTATAAGGCATATCCCTTAAATTTAGAATCATTTCTTATCTTTGATAAGGTGTTCTATTGTCCTAAAAATTTCTCCCACCCTTTTCAAACTTTTTTGGGAAATCTTTGGAAACATTAGTCAATTTATCCATTTTATCATCCTTGGATGGCCTTGCAGGTTGTGGCCTTGTTTCTTTCCAAAACCTTCCCTCATCCCTCTTGTACACTTGTCTAGATGCCTTTCAATTGCTTTCAATATTTATGGCCAACTTAAAGGCATCCCTTAGGGTATAAGGATTCTTATCTCTCAAAAGATATGACATCTTACCATCCATAGAATTGAAGTATGTGGTCAGGCAAACTACATCATCCAACCTCAATACTTGGAACAATTTGTTCATGGCCTTTTGGAATTTTCCATTAAACTCTGACATGCTCTCATTGAGCATGTAGCTTGAATTAACATGTTCTACATATTGTTCCTTAAAACACCTAACAAACTCATCCCATGAAGCAATATTGTTCTCCGGTAAACCCCTATACCAATCCCTAGTATCTTCAACTAATGACTGAACAAAGAGCTTCATTACAACATCTTCATGCTCAATCTCATAATCATTAATCTTATCTATAAATAATTTCAGATGCTCTTCACATATAATCACATTCTTTCCAGTAAATAGTGGGATTTTCTCTCTGATCTCATTTGGAATGACATTAGGCTGACCAGGGATTCCATCAAAGAATAAAAGCCTATACCTATCCAGGTGAACTGGTCTCCTTTGAAAATTAGGTTGGGGTTGAGGAATGGCTGCAATATTTTGACAAGACACATTTCCCATTGAACCACTAGTTATAGGGGGAACTAGATTGGTATTTAGATTTAGTCCAGGTGCACTATGTCTGGGATATGAGGCTTGGAGATTGGGAAGTGAACTACAAGGCTGAATTGATGGGATTGTTCCTGAAGTAATAGGGATTGAGCTACTAGCAGATGCGTTTATATTGGCATGCAAGAAAGCAATCTTTCTTTTCATTTCATCTGCAGTAGCCTCTAATTCTAATTTCTCAAGCTGGAGAGCCAAGTTTTCTTTAGCCTTTCTAGCCTTTTCCAAATCTATGCTTGCTTGGGAAATAGTGTTAGCATTAACAACATTCTTCTTAGGTTCATTGATACTTACACCAACCACTTTTGTTTTCCTTTATCAGGGATTTCCTTTGTGGAATTTCTAATATCCTCATTTTGTTTGATTTTAGATGGGTGTAATTTCCTGAGAACATGACCTGTTCCCTCAAATTCATCTTGGTTAGGTTTACCACCTTCAGCCTAGTTTCTTAAGGCCCCCATGTCACCAAACAATTATTTATCTAAACCTTGGACATCTTGGCTTAGATCCCTAGCTTGGATCTCATTCTTCTTGGTTTTTCTTATAAGATCTTGCCTTTCCATAAGAAATTCATAAATTTTTTGTTCCCTAGCCTTTCTCCTATTAGCAATTTCTAATAGTTGTTCACGTTCTTTTTTCCTCAAAGTAATTACTTCCTCTCTTAATTTTTCTGAATCATATCAGGTAGTTTCTGCAGTAGAAGTTTCCCTTGGTTGATCTAGAGTTTCTCTTGCAAGGAAGAAACCCACTTCTATGATCTCTTCTTCGTGAGGAGGGAAATCAACATTGAGCATGAATTTCTTAACAAGTTCTGGGTCATTAGAAGAAGAAGAAGCTTCATGGGGATGGGGTGTAGGGATTCTTTCTCTTGAGGGTCTAGCAGAGTTAACAATAATGTGACCTCTTCTAGACCTTTGTTTCCTACTAGGTGTGTGGAGCTCATCACCAATATTACTCTCAAGATGATCCTTGAAATAAGACATAGTAAATCTTTGTTGACTCATGGCATGTCAGAACAAGATATAACAAAAGTTTTACAAATACCAGCAACTGGTAAGCATAGATTTTCAAAGTTTCCACCCACAAAATGGGAATAAAAATATATGTTGGTCTGAAACAAACACAATGAATGGTATTACATGAACAACACAAATTCACTGCATACTCTCATTAGTTCCCCAACAGAGTCGCCATTTTTATTAGCACTTAAACTTGTAGATGTATAGAATATTCAAAAAAATCCTGAAATCACAACTCATGTAGACCCAATTGATGCATCTAGCACAATTCAAATGCTAACTTATTAATGTTATAAAACCTTCTTCACTACGAGTATAAAACTCAGGTGGGTTTACCTTTCTCAAAAGCTTCTATAAAGCATGACAATAGAGATCTATGTTCTTGACATAGATAATACAATCCAGAAAGTACAGTAAATGTAAATGAATACATTATTTAAGTTTTTGGGTGGTAGATACAAGCAAATCAAGCAATAACTAGTGCCTTATTCATTGTGCATCAGAGTCAAACCCTACATCAACTGAATCCTACTAAGATAAATATACTAAGAACTTGAATGAAATGCCTGACATCCTTCTTCCGATCACTATCCTTGTCATCAAATTCATATATAGATAATTGATTCCCACAAGCCTCCCTTGAGAATTAATCTTTCCTTGAAAGAACTCAAGCTTAACCCCTATGTATACCTTATAAACAATGCATTAAAAAGCCTTATAGTTTAATACATAAAATAACCAAAGCATCCATACACAAAGACAATCAGAAAATAGTAACAATGTTCATGTATTTTGTATTAATAAAACAACGGCATCAGTACAATTTGACAGAGATTTCTCAAAAAATCTGATCCTATATTCAAAACTTTCTTTACATAGTATGATTGACCACACTTACAAAAGAAATAAAATTTCCTTATATACTACTAGCTTTGAATGGCTAGGAAAGTGACTTGGACTATAGAAAAAAAGGTACAACATAATGACAATGACTAGAGAAAACAAAAAGTAGTTCCCAACGACAAGAATCTTCACAGATGGCACCTTTGCCTGAGGATACTTTAGAGTAGTTACTTGATTCAGCACATGAATGATGACCACCATTATAGGCTAACCTACATCATCCTTTTTTTGATACATGCTCTCCCTAGAATTCTAGATTAGGTGCCGTGTGTACTTTTTACTCTTCTTCTACTTCTGGCTCTAAAACAGCTGGCTTCTTCTTCTTCTTTTTCTTTGTGCTTTTGTCCCAAGCTGCCACATCATCATTAGATGGCCAATTATAACTCTGCAACTCCTATAGTTTCTTCAACTATTCTTCCCACTTGGAATTAGTTATGCCCTTAACCTCTGCAACAAACTTTGTGCACTCATTTTCAACTTTGAACAAGTTGTCAATTATACCATTGCACCCATCAAAGTCTATAGAACCATCACCATCAAGGAAAACCTCCTACCTAATCACTACCTGATCCATTTATGACTTCCACTCATCAACACTTACCACACTCCCATCATCATTATAAATAGAAGGCACATATTTATTATAATTCTTATCAAACATGGCCAACATGGCCTTCACTTGATTTGACTTTCCTTTGAAAAACTTTGTAAAAACACTAACCAATCCAATCTTCTCATATACCTCTATTACCACCTCAGGGATATCAGGCTTATGTTCCTGTAGGGCATTAAGTTTTTTGAACAACAAAATCCTCTCGGACCATACACTATAAAGTGGCTCCAAAGTAGCCAATTATTCATTTATTTTCTCATTTTCCTTGTGCAATAAAATAATTGACTGATGGACTGACTCCATCTTCTCTTTTATTTTTTTACGTCTATGTTGCACAACCCCTACCATTGTCTTCAAGGTTTCATCTAGTCTCACCTTCTCAAGATCCTCAGTTGGCCTACCAGGAACTTCTGCCTCTAGCTGAGAAGGGGCCTCAATTTGTAAAGGAGGAGGAGGAATTTTCTTTGAAGCTTCTTCAAGCTTAGCCTTTAAATCCTCAAGTTCACCCTCCATATTCTTGATTACCATGAGCCTCAAGTATCTTTCCTTAGCAACCTCCATTACATTTTCAAATAATCTATCATACCTTTCAGACAACTGGATTGTTTTTGCCTTGTTGAGGTGGGCAAAGTGTGTTACTGCATTAGACACCTCAAGATCACTAGTGTTTTGGACAATACAGATGATTTTGTTTCCTTCCATCTTATCTTCAATACTTACTAAGGATGGCTTTTGAGTTTTAGGAGCCAAGGACCACAGTGCAACAACTTGAGACTTAGGGTCATAACCACTCCCTCTTATCATGTCATCAATCTTCACTTCATATGATAAGTTTCCCTCTGGATGTTTCCTTATCTGATCAATAATGAAGGAAGAGGTCAAGTCCATTCTAGGAGTTAGAAGAATTCCACTTGACCTAACCATTTCCATTTCCTCCTCTACAATAATCCTTTCAAGACTAGGGTCATATCATTTCAAATCCCTCATAGTCTCCTCACTTGACTGCATACCATCAAGCAGGGTGTTTGTAACTACATTTTGTTTCCTCCAGATGAGGAAATCCATGAACTCTTTACTTTGGATGAATTGGTCATTACTACAGAACTCCTCCTGATAGACTTCTCTTTCATCTTTTCCCAATAGTAAGGGAAAATCTCCCTCTTCTTTTGATACAATATTTTTACCATCCCTGATGGCTTTCCTTAGCTAATGATGGTAGGCCCCATTACTAGGCACAAGATTTGAACCTCTGTCATGTACCTTCCTCTGTTTCTTCTCCTTTGCAAGCTCACCTACCTCAAGATTTTTTTTTTCAATGGTGGCTCTAAAGTAGCCCCTTCTTCTTATGGATCTTGGGTTAAATCAATAATTGGTGAGTTCCCTACTTAAGGTGGACTACTGCCTTCTTGTGAGTCATCAAGAGACTCCTCAGGTTTAGATGTAGAATAATCTCTTGGTACTTCTAACTTATCCTCAAGCAACCCTTCCAATTGATTGGACAGGGTGTTGTGCATTTGTATCATTTTCTCCATCCTCTTCAGGTATGGGAACTTGGAGAAATAGCCATTAAAAGGAATCATGACCTTCTTTAGTTTGAACTCTATGTCAAGAAAATCAAAATACTTGCTCCACCTTCTTTGGGCTTCATCATGATCCAGAATATTTCTTATTATATCTTCTTCATCTAAGCCCTCATGTTCTCTGATTGTCCCAATGTTTGGGATCAAGGTCATCCTGGCAGTCTTGATAAAATCTTTAGGGTCCACATACCTAAAAGTGCCTGAAATCATCTTGAAATGATTGAGCCAGCTACTGACCTGATCAAGTGCCCTCTTGCCAATCAAGAAACTTCCAATTCTGAACTACCTTGGTGTGAAGGTACCCTTCCTATGAGACACCAAGTGCTCTTTGTCAGTCCATATCAATTGCCAGATGAATTCCAACATAGAAACTCTAGGAGGCACAAATTTTGGTAGAAAATGTGGGGGTTGGGGATAACCATAAATCCCAAGAATTGTGAAATTGTCCCCAAGGTAGAAGTCACCCCAATTATGGTTTCTTGGCCATTTATCTTCATACTGCATTGGCCTCAACAAATTCAAAACCTTAGTTGACATCCTTACAATATTTGTCCCTAACAACCCAAGAATCAGATACACAAAGTAATTCTAGAAAATAGAAAAATTACACTCATTACATGTGTAATTCCCAGCCCTTAACCAAAATTGCAATGGGTTAGGATAGCCCTCAAAATTAGTTCTCAGCTTCAACATTGTTGCATCAAGATGATTAACATAGTGGTACAGAATCAAGTGCATAAGTAGGGAATAATGCATAAACCTAATAGGTCTCTTATTTTCTTTAATAGATACCATCCCCTCATGCATTCTATCCATCACATACTGGATGTAATCATAGTCAGTGTTAGAGTGAGAGTTCTGAATATCTAGAGTTATCATCAAAAGGTTAGTAGGCATTTTCTCTTCATCCCCATCTATCCCTAGAACCCTACAAAACCCATGACACAAGAATTTCATGTAGTGATTGAAGATTTACAATTCATAGGGAGCATTCATACTTGGAGGGAGAGGAGCTATATATTTACCCTACTTGGGCATGTTCTTAACTATCCAACTCTTCACTGACCCAATATTACTCGCATATTTCTCCCTTTCCTTCTTCAGATCAATTTAAGTGGAAGAAGAGGAAAAGAAATCAAATGCCTTCATGAATGACCCCCTATTCAAGTTAAGAAAAATAGAATGGTCCTCACACCTAATTTTTCTAGAGATAGGATCATACAACCTAGCCAACACAATAAATAAGTTGACATCTAAGATAACATCAGGCACAACTAACTTTGCCATCCTCAAAGCACAAGCATTGCAAATAGGAATTGGTTTATTCTATTATTTTAAATGTATGAGAAAATTGTGTAACCTAAGCCTGAAGGAGTGATGGGGTCACTACACTTGTCCATGATATCTTCAAAAGCCATGTTAATGGCCTTCTTGTTTTGGTTTGACCTGGGAAGAAACTTGAGAAACTCATCTGAATAATTCAACTTCCCCTTATCATCACCACCCTGCTCTTTTTCCACTCCACTAGATGATGCAATGCTCACCTCTGGATGAATCATCTTGGAAAACACAAACTCCACATCACTACAAATTACTATACTTGTTTCTCACTGCTACAATGCCAGCAACTTCAATTATCTTCATAATAGCTTTGAGCAGAGAAAGCAATGAAGCCTTGTCTATATACCTTGAGAATTGAATGTGTACAATTTCTAAATCATCACAAATCTTGGCTAAGTCACTTCTATATTCAATTCTTCATATTACCAAGCTTTAAATTAGAGCTAGTTGTGGCGTTGATGTTCACAGACTGATTAAAAAAATCAAATTATAGAGTGCTAGAGAAATGACTGTGGCTTTTAGCATTAAAACCCTTAATTATTGACAAAAACTTTGTTAAAACCTGATTGGATGGCATTTTACTCTTTTCCAGCTTGGCAGAGTACCTTTTCCATGTTGCAATGGCCCATAACATTGATTAGCATGAAAACTTAACCAGACTTGATTTAGAGATCAAGTGAACAAAGGATCTCATGATCTCTGCAAGAAATACTAACCCTAGGTTAAGTTCAGAGATTCAATGACAAGGCCATTCGCAAGATCTCAAAGTGATCACTTAACTCATGACGTTACTTAGAGATTTAGTGAGCACCGTTAATCCCAAAGATGATCAATGGTCCTCAAAAATTCTTTTAAAATCCATTATAATCCCACCATAATCAGAGATTAGGTGACTAAATGTACTCTCTATTTCTCGGAACACTTTATTCAATCATAGTTAAACTTAGAGAATACACGGCCAAAGACTTCACCAATTCTCACAATCCTTTTCTTAACTTAGCTAATATTTGGAGATTCAGAAAATAAAGCCTTTTATAAACCAGTGAGTATATTATCTTAACCATAGTGACATCTAGAGAATTAGCGAACAAGAAAATCTCTTAATCTCAAGAAGCCACGCTTGACTCTAGTTCCATCCCATGATCCAGTGAACATGAATATATTGCATTCTTGAAAAGAAATTCTTAACCATAGTTAGACTTTGAGATTGAGTGAATAACTCAAATCTCCCATTCACTGAATAATTTTCATACCTTAGGTTGCATTCTAATATTATGTGCTGACCATAAATCCTAAAAATAATCAGCAGTTATCACTAAATCGCCCAATCGATTAGACCTTTTCTTTTTAATTATGAGATTTATCAAACACAACATTCACTTAATCTACCAATGTTTAGAACTTTAACCTTTTCATTCTAAGAACACGTGACTGAAGGAAAAACCCTTTTAACCTTACCTTTTCGCCAAATCACCAAAATATTTGGGACTTCACTAACTAATTCTAAGATTCAAAAAACACTTTGATTCACTAGGTCACCAAATATTTAGAACATTGCCAACTTTTTCTGAGATCAAGCGACTGAGAAGAACTTTATCCTTTTCCAAAATACTTTTTTGGAGCCACCAAACATATTGATCATGAAAATAAGACTTAGTCACTGAATCGCCAAAATAAATTACTGTGGGATCCATTCTTTGTGAGATTAAAACAATGCCATTGATCCCATATATGATCAATGGTTCTTGCCAAATCATTAGAATATTTAAGACTTAGCCGCTCGATTTAAAGAATAGGAGATAGTCGCCAAACCAAGTCACCAGAAGTTAAAGTGAAACCACCAAGAATCAAGAAAACAAGAGACCACACAATCACTGATTCATTGAATTCTAAGACAAACCATGACATAAACTGGGAGATTCAACGACTAAGAAAAATATAACAAAGGAATCACCACAGTCACCATATCATTGAAAGACTTGAAGAAATAGCAAAGAATTGCGCAATTCAATCAAGACAAGGAAAAATGACCATGTGCAAATTGAGAGAATTAAGTGACCAAAAAGTAATGCATGAATATAAGGAATTAGGGCACACTTAAGACAAACCAAGAGAAAGATTACACCAGGGCCAAAATACTTAGGGTTTTCCAACACAAATATGACATTTTGAGAAATTTTAAAACCCTAAACCAGGAGAAAACACAAGAAAAGATTTAGGACAAGGACCTAAAACCAAAAAACCTCATGAAACATAAAATATATCCAACAGTGTGATAGAGAAAATCTCATGCGAGAAGCTACTACAATTCTATACAGTCTTTGTCCAATTTTGCATAGAATCAATTAATTAGAGCATCCAAGATTTGTGTTTAGGATAGATGCATAGTCTCAGTTGCTGTTATTGTTTTAAAAAACCATCATAATTAAAATTTTGATCGAGTGTCATCACTTTCTTTGCAAGTTAACTTCTCAGATGTTGAATTCTGGTCCAACCACCCAGTCATCAAGAGTTAGTGTGGAGATTGAGCGATGCTGAGGGAGCCCACATAGACAGGCTAGGATTGACTTATCTATGTGATATACCTAACATTCAAGTAAATCACGGTCTATTAGGTACACTAGTTGAGCATTTTCACTCAGAGATGAACACCTTTCACTTGCCAATGGGGGAGATGAAAGTCACCCCTAAGGATATATATAGGATGCTAAGGATACCATTCCACGGTACCTGCATTGAGTATGACATTTAGCTGAGGGTGAGTACACTGGCACTGAGGGCCATTTTCCTGGATGATTTAGTGATGGTTCAGGCCATCTCGTGGGATGAGATGATAGGCCGATATGGAGCAGGACATAGATTAGTGGTTGTCCTAGCAGTGTTCTTGACCTATTATTTGATGCTAGATCAAGGACAACATGGACTAGAGTGTGGATGGGGATGCACATTGGAGTAGATGCCAGAGTAGCCACTAGTGCGATTCGGATGGGCTGAGTGCATGCTTGCACAGATGTACCATGAGATGCACAAGATCATGTATCAAAGTGAGCAGACCATGGCCGCCAAAGTTTTCATTTTGCAGATATGGGCCTATGAGCATCTCCCTGTATGTAGGCCAATCTTTCATGCTACTTCGTAGCTTCTAGAGCCATATATTTACAGGTATGTAGGCCCGATGACTCAATTAATTCTCGGTAAGATAGATCAATGGTGTGGGTAGCTAGATGACATGGTAGCAATCGTATGGAGACCATGGGTAGCCACAAAGGTTTGGGATGATTCTCAGCACAAGCTCCCCCATATGTTCTTCTCATGTCCACTACTTAGATGCACCATCAATATCATTGAGCACTTCACACTCACATGGGTCCTACAATAGTCCAAGAGACCACAAGACCTCTCCCAGGAGTACTGCACATATGCCTAATTCATTGATGAGATGAATAAGGGCTAGCAGCCCAGATTAGACCAAGGTAGGTGCATGATCAAGGCACGAATACCACCAGCTTGGTGGGATTATATGGCAGATGTGACCAATGTAGGGATGACACCTACACATAGGGATTACATCTTGGCACACCCATACCTTGGGTTCATAGATCCTATTGTTAGGATTAACAAGGCAGAAATAACAATTAAAGTAAATATAACTAATATCAGAAAATAATAAACCACACAGAATAGAACACAATGGCACACAGATTTAACGTGGTTCACCCAATCCCTGGGCTACGTCCACCAACAGCAAGTCCAATATTATTATTATCCAGTGATTACAACTTGATTACAATCCGTAATCCCTTACAACCCAACTCTGCCGCAAGTACTAAAATCATACATCAAAAAAAATCCCTAACCCTAAGCCATATTATACAATATTTTCCCGCTTTAGGGTTAGAATGAGTTATAAGTAGTCGGCCCAAATAACCGAAAAAAGTAGTCGGTGAGGTCGGGAGGAAAAGTGTACAGTACTTTCCTGGATAGTACTTTCCTGATTAGTCACCACAAGCTAACACCTATTGGCATAGGCCAACAGGCACAACAACAGCCTATCCAATAGTAGGTACCATCACAGTAGCAGCAAGTACCACAACAACAGCTTGCACAACAAAAGGTTGCTCACTAGTAGTAGTAGTGGATTTTGAGACTGAGGACTAGACAAACCCCCATTCCTCCTAGGACTATGGGTTTAGATGCAGGTGCTAGTAGTAGTAGGACCTAGTAGAGGTCCACGACATAGAGGATAGGTGACACATCACAGTAGATGCCTCCTGACAAGGGGGCCTAGGTTGATGATACTATCATGCAAGATCCACCTATGGGAGGGTAGGATGCATAGGTACAAGAGGTTCTGAGGAAGAGCTAAGATTTGATATGACAGGCACTGAGGGAGAGAGATGACTATCACACACAAGTCATTATGTAGGAGACCTGGGTAGCCAAGAAAGATTGAGAGATCAGAGGGCTCCAAGAGGCACTTTCTTGGTCTCAGCTAGAGACCAGATATGAGGCTGCGCAGTCAACCTACTATTATGCAACATACATGGGAGTAGTACCAAATCTAGCAAAGTAGGTGCCATAGTTTTAGAGTATGCTGGGGCATGGGAAGCACTATAGGGACCTCCACCATAGGGACCACCACCGTAGGTTCCATGTCTTCCAGGTGGTGATCGGTAGAACTAGACTCATCTTGATATACAATGTAGCCCATTTTTGATACTATGCTCGAGTAGCACAATTCTTTTGATGTACATTGACATTGATCGATGGAGATATATATGAGATCATTATTTTGATATCATTGTACTTATGTATATATTGCTTTGGATATTTATGCTTTATGAGATGTTTCCTATATGACTAGATGCATGCATAGATAGATATGAGATTATGTATGAAAATTTAAATGAGATTGACATGATTCCTTTATGATATGCAAATGAATATGCACATGTTTTATGTATGTAATGTGAAATGCAATGATAGATAAATGTAATGTATGATTTGATTTATGCTTATAATGAATGCACATGTATATGACTATGTAGATGTAAAATATATGCATATGAGTTTATAGATGGAATGAAAATGCAATGGATATGGTACTAATCATCTCATGTAGGATGTCGCAATATATGATAGGTACTAACCAATAGAATGTTTGAAGAGAAAGAGTGAGAATTAGACACTTGTGTAGCCAAGATGAACCTGGGACTGAAGATGAGAACCCTCAATGAATAGATCCAGAAGAAGACAATAAAGAGAGCACTAAAACACTATCTCAATGCAAGCCTAAGAATGAAAATGCAAGCCTAAGATAAATGAAAACCCTAGGACTTGGTTGTTGGACCCATTTTGTTATTATCATAGAGTTTTTAGTAACAAACATTCGTAAGATGTCATACAACCATCACTGACATTGCAATCATGAGAATATGAATATGACATTAGTCTTAGATTTGTCAGAATGAGGTGTAAGCATTAAGGCACAAGAAGCCATAATGACCTGAACACCTATTCCTTTTGATTTAGCAAGTTAACATAAGCATTAAAGCATAGTTTCTAGAATGACCTGAATGTTTCTTTCGTACAGACATTCCAGACATGCAAGAGTTTCTTCCTTTTGCTAAGTGAATTATAAGCATATCAAGGTGCTCGCAGTGACCCTTATGTTCACTTCGTAGGATGAGCATTTGTGATTCCACTTGTAGTAGAAAAAAGTCACTCAAAAAAATAAGGAGAAGAACCAACCTCACCAAATTTTCCATATAAAAGGAGTTGAGGTACACATGGTCATCCAACACATGATGAAGGCTCTCATAGTGGACACCCCTCTTATATAGATTCATTGGATCATTGGAACTAAACTGACAAATAGAAAGAAAAGGAAAGATCATGTCCCCAGTCTTCACTTCTCTCAGTCAAGAGAGACATCTGTTGGAAATTTGGCTAATTTGGATGCATAGATGTTGTCATTATGGCAACATATGATCTCTATTGAGAGTGCAGAATCTGGAATGCAAGTATGGAAAGTTGAAGGAAGAAATTGTCTAAGTATGGATACAGTGATCCTGACAGAGCACCCAAAGAAGATTTAGTTGGCGACGTCCACTGGAGAAATATTTTTGTTTGTGTAGTTAACTAAAGCTTCTATAGAGTATGAGGATACCCCATCTCAGTGCACATAAAATTTGGAGTAGTACAGACAAAGTTATTCAAAGTTTACCGAAGATAGTTTTGCAGACAGAGCAGTTTTAGAGATAGTTTTAGCGAAAGAGTTAAGGGATTATTTTTGCTTGTCAAAATAATGACTTAACATTATGAAGGGATGACATCCTAGATTTTTACTCTTGGATAAATATTTTGGAAGCTGACCATGTAAATTTATTAGCTTTAATAACTCATATATTAGGCATACTTGAAATGTAATGAAAGATGCAAGTGATATGTAAAAAGAAAGAAAAGATAACTTGTGATAGTTTTTTATTGTGATAGAAACAAAGGCTATTGATGCAAAGTTATAAGTAGTACCATATTACAGTCAGAAACATTTTTGTATTACCTACTTGGGCAGTGAGCTCAGCTGGTGATCAAGTTTTGTAATCTAACTCCTAACAGGGTTAAGGCTTCTAACAAGGTGTAAAGTCCTTTAACCAGGATAGATCTACTATATATTGTAAATTGACTCCTAACAGGGTCCAATATCCCTAACAAGATACTTTTGATTAGTGATCTTTCTAGGTACCATCCCCATCGGGGTTTTCCCTTGGCCAGGGTTTCCTTGAGAACATATGATGTGTTATGAGTTCTTTCTATTTATTGCTATGTTTGTTAATCAGCTTGATAATCTTTGTATGCACTAAAGTAATCTGTTATATCCATAAGTGGGCAAAAGAAAAAGTTTGTGAAATACTGATTCACCCCCCCTCTCATTATTTCCTATTTCTAACAATGTCTTAGAGTTGCTCAAGGAGGAATGATAACGCAAAAAGACAAACACACAAAAGAAAAGCTCAGCATGCTTCAGAGAGTCTCAAATCCAGTTTTAGCTTTAGTGGATTGACATCGGATAGGAAGTATACAGCACGAGAAGTCTCAACAAGATGGTGATAGTAGGTGGATGCAATGAGAACCATTAGTGACTAACGTGAGAGACAGTCTCAAGGAGAAATCTGAGAACTAACAAGGTATCAGTAGGAAAACATAGTGAGAACCACTGGTGACTGATACATGAGAGATCCTCGAGAAGATAGATCTGAAAGGGAATGAAACATCAGTAGGTAGACATAGTGAGAACCACTAGTGACTGATGTATGAGGGATCCTCAAGGAAAGAGATCCAAGTGATAGCTAGGTATCAGTAGGCTAGCATAGTGAGAACCACTGGCGACTGATACGAGAGATTCTTGAGGAGAGAAATCTCAAAAGTAGCTAAGCATCAGTAGGAAAACACAGTGAGAACCACTGGTGACTTATGCAAGAAAATCCTTTGAAAATGATAGGACAATGCCCCCTAGACTAGGAAGGTGCCCCCAAGTGTGACCAGTTTCAATCCATGTAGAGTCGAGCATAATCTCAAAGATAGCTGAAAGTGAGTGCATGAGCTAGCAAAATAAAGCAGGAAACAAACTGAAGTAGGAAAGCAAGAGCCAAGTAGTGCCGCAATAGGTATAGAATCAGGGAACAAGAGGCACCTGTTTACCAGGTTTTCACCATCTTGGTAGAGATTCTATTTTTGCTACCATGATGCCTGTTTGCTAGGTTTTCATCAATGGCACATTTTTTTCTTTTTCAATTTTTTTTTGTACTTTTCTCTTTTTGATTTTTTTTTGTATTTTTCTCTTTTTTTTTATTTTTTTGTACTTTTGGATTTTTCACTTTTTTTGTATTTTTTCAAATTTTCTATTTTTTTATTATTATCAAGGCACCTGTTTACCAGGTTTTCACCATGATAATAGATACATCAAAGCACCTATTTACCAGGTTTTCACTAAGATTATCATTTTTTTTGACATTTTGCAATTTTTAGGAATTTTTCAGAATAAAGTATGTACATGAGCATACAGAGATGTCTCAGATGTAGAATCTTTTCAAGTGTAGAGTGTTGATCAAATCTTTGAGCTATTCTCCTTTAGTAGTAGATAGTTGGTAAGCACCGAACCCAAATTTTGTAGTGATAATGTATGGACCGAGCCAATTTGGTTCAAACTTTCCTTTTTGTATCCACTGCTATTGATTCTTGGCATTCTCTCTTAGGACGAGATCACCTACTTGGAATTCCCTTGGTCTGACTTTCTTATTGTAGCTCTTACACATTATTTTTTGCATGCTCTTAGATGATCGAACACCACTTGTTGATGATCATCCAGTAACTCTAGCTCGTGTAGCCAAGATATTCTAATGTCTTCATCAGTAATGAGGTTCTTCAGGGAGATTCACAATGTAGGAATCTTGACCTCAATAGGAAACACAACATCTGTGTTGTAGACTGAGGAAAAGGGTGTCACCCCTGTTGGAGTTCAAATTCTTCTTCTGTAGGCCATAAAGCTGGATTAATCTAGAGGTGCCAATCTCTACCAGATTTTTGAATTGTTCTATGCAGGATCTTGAGAATTGTCTTGTTGGAAGTTTCTTCCTATCCATTACCCTAGGGATAATAGATCAAGGACCAATGTTGAATGATTCTAAACTTAGTACATATTTCCTTTAAATCCTTTTCCTTGAATTTCCCCCCATTGTCAGTGATTATTGAGGAGGGTACACCATATATACAGATGATTTAATTTAGTATGAACCTTGCTACAAATTTTCCATCAGCTATGGCCAAAGGAACTACCTCAACCCATTTGGTAAAATAATTTGTAGTTGTGATAATAAGCTTGTGTCCTCTTGAGGAAGATGAATGTAGTTGACTGACAAAATCAAAGGCCCATTGCTGAAATGACCAAAAATTGATGAAGGGAATGAGCTCCTTGGTGGGAGTGTGAATCAGATTTCTATGAAGTTGACACTATTTGCAAGATTTGGCATATTGTATAGCTTCTTTTTCCATATCTAGCTAGTAGTAATCAACTCTAATAAGTTTATGAGCTAATGTCAGACTGCTCAACTGAGAACCATAGATGCCTTCATGCACCTCAGCTAATGCACATTTGGACTCGTTGGGCTCTAGACACCTAAGGAGGGTATAGTCTAGACCTCTTTTATACAAGTTGTTAGCCACTATGACATATCGTGAAGCACTACAGATTAGGTGGCATTTTTTGTTCCAGGTATAAGTGTCTAGAATAATTTGGTCCTAGAGGTAGGATTAGATATGATGGTAGTGAGATGAATCATGTCCAATGATTGAACTGATCATCTTGGATTCAGGGGTATTATAGGCTAGGTAGCGTAATGTCTCCACTAGGAATTCATGTCTAAAGTCATTTTCTGGCATCTGTAGCATGGAGGCAAGAGTTTCCATGGCATCAGCAACTTTTTTATCTACTCTTGGAATTTGCTAGAAAGTAATGTGTGCAAAGTACCTTTTGAGATCATCAACCATCCATTTATAAGGCACCAAATTTTCATCCTTGGTTTGATAGATATTATTAACCTGATTGATAACCAATTGTGAGTCTCCAAAGATCTTTAGTTCATCTACACACCATTCAATAGCTATCTTCATGCCATTGATTAAAGCTTCATATTCAATGATGTTATTTTTGTAAGGGAATAACATGTTATATGCCTTTGGTAAAGAGTATCTCTATGGTGTGACAAATAGTATTCTGGTACCCAACCCCTACTACGTAAATGAGCCATCAAAGAACATAGTCCATGTTTGATGTGCGAGAAGCATGATAGACTCATCTAGGAATTCAATTTTCAATGGTTGATGGTCCTTGAGAGGATCTTCTTCCAGTTTCTCTATAATATCTTTTCCTTTAATAGCTTTTCTCTCTACATACTCAATGTCAAACTCATTGAGTATCATGACCCATTTTCCCAATCTACCTATGAGGGCATCTTTGCTAAGTAAATACTTTAATGGATAAATTTTAGAAATAAGTCTTGTAGTGTGAGCAAGCATATAGTGTTGTAATTTCTATGAAGCAAACACCACTACTAGATAAGCTTTTTCAATGGCTGAATAGTTCATCTCATAAGAGACCAAAGTTTTGCTAATGTAATAAATGGCTCTTTCCTTGTTATTTTGGTCTTCTTGAGCCAATAGAGCACCCAAAGATATGTTTGTAGCTGAAATATAAAGGATTAGTGGCTTCCCATGAATAGGAGGCATCAAGATTGGTAGATTTGCAATATATTTTTTGATTTGAGTGAGCCCTTTGTCACATTCCTTGTTCCACTCATAAGTCATGCCTTTATGTAGAGTTTTGGTGAATGACTATGACTTATCAGATAGTTGTGCAATGAACCATCAAATAGATTATAGTCTACCTTAAATTCCTCTCATCTAATTGATTTTCTTTGGTGGAGGCATCTCCATGATAGCTTGAACTTTCTCGGGATCTACCTCTATGCCTTTAGTAGATATGATATAACCCAATAGCTTGCCAGAAGTGACACTGAATGCACACTTTTTTGGATTGAGTCTGAAATTGAATTGCTCCATTCAATCCAATATGGGACCTAGATCTACAAGATGTGTTTTTCACTGCATGCTTTTAGCCAAAGTGTAATCTACATAGTCTTCCATTGTTTTGTGCATCATGTCATGAAAAATAGTAGTGACAGCTCTTTGATATGTAGCTCTAGCATTTTTTAGTTTGAAGGGCATGACATTCCAATAGAATGTTCCCCAAGCATAGGTGAAGGCTATCTTTTCTTGGTCTTCTAGCATGATCTTTATCTGATTATAACTAGAAAATCCATCCATTAGAGAGTACATTTGGTAGCCAACTGTCATGTCCACTATCATGTCAATATTGGGTAATGGAAAGTCATCTTTAGGAAATGCTCTATTCAGGTCTCTGAAGTCTATGCACATGTAGATAGATTTATCATGCTTTGTAACTAGAACAATATTAGAGATCAATTATATGTAGTCAATAGCTATGATGAAACTAGCTTTGAGAAGTTTTTCTAACTCAGCCTTGACCAAAAGTGCCACATGTGGATGCATCTTTCAAAGATTTTGTTTGAAAGGCTTAACACCTAGTGCAATAGATAGATGATGCATGATTAGATTGGCATCCAATCCAGGCATATCAAAGTAAGTCCATGCAAAATTAATTTTCTTTCTTTGAAAGAAATTGGTGAACTCTTCTTTCTCTTCTGCAGATAGAGACTGTGCTAGATGAATAATCTGAGGTGTAGCTTTTGTACCCAAATGCACTGGTTGGGTTGGCTCAATCAGCACTAATGATCTCTCTTGAAAATGACTTGGAATTGTATCAAGTATCTCATCCTTGGGGGCCTTAGAGAGGTTTTCACCCTTGGATACATCTTTTATTTTTACTTTTTTCGGCTCTGACACTGCCACAATGTGGTTTTCACCATCAGAGCACCTATTCTTTTTTCTTTTAATTTTATGACTAAGATACTTGATATCAGCTTCAATCATGTTGATACTATCTTTACTAGTGGAGAACATTATAGGTTCAATAGTGTTAAGAAAACAAGCAAGAGTGTAGTCATTTTGGAACATACGGACTTCATTAGCCAGAGAGGGAGAGTTCTAGTTGATAAGTTTAGGATGGTTGAGTGAAAGATTAGTGGGACTTTCAAGTGCATTCATAGTATAGCCATCAAAAGCATGGATGATTAAGTCAAGACCTAGAGCAATCTCATCCAAATGTGTGTTTGATTCCTCTCGAGTCCTCACGGTAGAAGTAGAGGGAATGTCAGTGTTAGTAAATTCATACTCGATCATCCTAACACTAGACCCTTCACCTACTTTGAAAAGGTTTTAATACACATGAACAACATCTATATCTTTATCAAAAGTGGCATCAGATAGAGAGTCAAACTCATATTCATGTGAGTTAGTGATGCTTGATATGGAAATTCCATCAACACTAGTTGTACCATCTAAGTCATCTTCATCTCTTGTAGTATTAATGGTTTGTTGAAGTTGATCTTGTTCAAACTTCTATATGTAGCATTCACCCTAAAAATTGGGATCAACCATTTGTATTTCTCTCCATTGGTCATATGTGAGTCGATGCACTGAAGCGATGTCATCAGAATCACTATCAATCTCTACCAGGTGGACAGGTATAATAGGTTCATCTGGTTCTATAAAGAGTGCAGAAAATTCTGGAGGAATAGGATATGGAAAAGTATCCTCATTAGAATTTCTCTCTAATTTATCAATTGTGGTAATGTCCTCAAATTCTAGCCAAAATTATGGTTTTGGTTCTGGTTCTGGCTCTAGCTCTGGTATTGGTACAAGCTTGTTAATCCCTAGATGAAATTGAATTTTCTTGAAGCCTAGACCTAAGGTGTCTTTGGTAAGATGACCTATGGCTTCAATTGGTTTAAGAAAATCATTATCATCCACCCCTATAGGGCCACTCCCTTTATAACCAAAGTGTTTCACGATTTTGAAGGCTTCACTATATGGTTCTTGTTCTAAGTCATGAGCAGGAGTGATCTATTCAGATGTTTCTTTTCCTTTGTAAAGCCAAGTTGTAATAGCTCTTTTCTCATCTTCATCCTCTAATGGCATTGTGGCCTTGACAAAGGCACCATCATAGATTATTTAGGGAGAAGAAGTAGAAGGTTTGTTGTTCTCAGAGGGTCTCCCATAGGAATGTGGAGATGGAGGTAGAGTAGCTAATGATAAAATAGGTTCAATTTGGTACCCTCCCATGCCTGTATCCTTAAGCTTTAGAGTCTATTCCATTTCCTTGATCTTGGCATCATAGAATTCAGTGGACTCTCTATCAGTTGGGAGAAGACTGTCTGTAGATTGCGCAAGTGTGTTGCAGGAATAGTTGGTATTGGTAGGTACTATCACTTCTACTCCATGGAATGGGAACTTGATACATTAATGATATGTAGATAGAACCACCTACATTTCATGGATCCAAGGTCTACCCAACAATATATTATATGCTAGAGGAATATCTAGAACCTAACAAATGACATCTCTTTCAACAAGCCAAACTTAGATTGGTAGCACACCTAGACCTTTGGATTTGTGTTCTTCTTTATCATATGCCTCAATAGTGATTTTCTTATGGACATTTATGAAATCTTCATCATAGCCTAATTAAGTGAGAAATTTAGTAGAGAAAATATTGAGGACATCACCATTGTCAATGAGGACATGGCAGACATGCTTTGGACCTATCATGACTTCTATATGCAAAGGAGCATTGTGTGGATGGCTCAATAAGTGGTCATGTTTTTTAGAAAAGGACAAATAGTGGGGTGAGGTTAGGTGACCCACCATGGATTGAAACTAATCAAGATCCAAATCTTTTAGGATATTTTCCTTGGTGAGGGCTTTATCCAGAATCTCCCTATGAGCAGGCGAGATCTTCAATAACTCAAAGATAGTGATCTAAGTGTTGTTATATTGCAGCTGGTCTAGAATGCTATAATTAGTTGCACTAGGTGTAGGGACTGATTTCAAGTTCTTGTTGGTAGGACCAACAATAGTTTTATCAGAACCTTGCTTCAGAGTGAATGTAGAAGGGTCAGGATGCTTAACGGTGATTTTCACATGAGAGTGAGTAACAATGTTTGTGCAATCCTGAGATTATTCAGGTTTGGAAGAATGAGACCCAGGGCCTCGCAAGACAAATGGAGTCTTAATCTTAGGATCATCTTCACTCCCCTTAATAGTAATCACATTGCAATACTCATCCTTAATAGGTTCAACCATGTTAATGACATTGTCATTGGTAGTGTAGGTGTATTTGACCTTGGCATTAGTATTCTTAGTCTTGGAAGATTCACCTTTATCATGAGGTGAAAAGGGATCTTTAAATGCCCAATGATCTAAATTCTTGTTATGGCTATCCACAATAATGTCACTATTGTCAATCAAATCTTGGACCTTATGGCGCAACTAGAGACAAGTAGAAGTTTTATGACCCTTATTTTTGTGATAGTCATAGTATGCATTGTCATTCCACCAATGAGGTCAAGGATGCAGATCATAGAGACACTTTTCCAAAGGAGTGAGTATCTAGTTTTGCATGAGAGTCTTATAAACCACATCAACAGGTTCTCCTAAGGATGTGAACTCACGCTTGGGTCAGGATTCCCAAGGCTTGTTTTTAGCAAATCTCAAAGGTTGTTGAGTGTCTTTTGTAGCCTTCTCCATAGCTTTGACTACCTGTATACTAGAGGGAAGATTGAAAATAGATTTTGCAGGCTTTGAGGTCACATTGTCAACCACTCCATCATTTGCAACATCTATATTCTTGTTTAAAAACTTCCCTTTATCTTTTTTTGAGGAGGAAGACCCTTGTTTTTTATCCTTTTACAAAGTCAACTCTCCTTTCTTGATCATAAATGCTTCTATCCACACATCTTTCTTAATCATACTATCAAAAGTTAGGGGACCTTGTAATTATACTTGATATCCAAAATCTAGGACAAGATTGTCCAAAAAGATGTCAAGTTTTTCAGACTCATTCAATTTGTGGGGATATTTCATATAGAGTTGTCTCCATCTCTAGAGAAATGATAGGAAAGGTTCCCCTTTTCGCTGTTTCAGGTTACAAAGATCTCAGATATTGACTCGATGTTGAATATTATGTGAATAATGCTAGACAAACAAATTAGTAATCTCGTCAAAAGATTTGATTCCAGTGGGAAACCAAGAAAACCACTCCATAGTTGACCCACCCAAACTATAAGGAAAGAGGTGCATAAGATA
Organism: Chamaecyparis obtusa; assembly: GCA_027943335.1. NCBI lineage: Eukaryota > Viridiplantae > Streptophyta > Pinopsida > Cupressales > Cupressaceae > Chamaecyparis > Chamaecyparis obtusa. Next base: position 68,200 of record BSBK01005434.1, on the reverse strand, counting down.
TGTCTGATCATGTATGAAATCCATGGATAAAGCACCAAACTCTCTCAAGTGATCTTGGGGATTGGTAGTACCCAAGTATTTTTCGTATTTAGGTAGCTTGATGCCTTTGGGAAAAGGTGGCATGTGAAGACTCTTATCAAATGGGAAAGGACAGATGCTTTCCATTGTGAATTATTATACATGTTTATCTTTATCCCTCGCAAGTTGGCTAATTTGGTCTTGCATGTCTCAAATCATCTTTTGCAACTTTGTGGTCTTAGTTTCTTCTTTTTGGCCATAAGCATTTTGACTTGATAGGCTGGGGGTAATTTGGCCCCCTTTTTGGCCAGCTCTAGAAAATATTTCTCTTTCTCTTCTAGAAGGAGGATCTCCATCATCTTGATAAGACTCTTGTTGGCTTTTTCCGCATCTATGTCATTTTGAGTTAGCATCTCATCATCATTACCAAGAATCTCATAAATACTCAGGATTTGATTTTGGTCACTTTTGTTTTGATTTTGGTCATATGGAGGAGGATGATAGTGATATGGTTGTCGATCACCTTGAGGTTTGTTTTGAGATTGTCTTGATTCTGATCATTTTGGGATTGATCATAGTTTTGATCATTTTGAGAGTGATCAGGACACTGGTTGTTTTGAGATTGCTCATGAGTTTGGTTGTATTTTCCTAGTTGGAAATCAAATGGATCTACCATCTTGTCAATGTAGGATTGGGCAGTAGCTGAATACTCAGTAAAATGAAGTGAATGATGTCGAAAGGGAGTGGCTAAGGTAACTTTTGGTGTGTTGATAGGATCAAAAGGATCAATAGGTTTGATAAGACTAATAGGACTGGTCTAAGGAAGTGGCCTTCCAAAGTTAGGAAACAATAGGTCATCTTTCTCTTGAAACAACAAGTCAACTTCTACTTGAAACAATGGATTATTACATGCCTAGAATACTAGAGATGAGGATTGAGGTGGGTTGTCTTTCAATGTACTCAATGAAGAGGAACTTGTGGATCCCTCATAGCACTCAGATTGGATAATGGGTTTGGAACAACCTATTTCTTAATTACGAGGTTTACCCCTACCTTGTTTGATTCCATGGATGGGGAATGTGTTGCCGCTTCTAGTCATAACAGGAATAGACAAAAATCTAATGAGAGAGGACTTAAAATTATGCTAGAACTCTATCTCTAGGAATAGTGAAAAAGGAATAAAGGCTATAACAATCAAGATGTGAAATGCACCTAGCATGAATTGTCAAGAGTATGGCTAGAACAACCAAGATCTGACTATCGTGTTGCAAGGTACAAAAGCATAGAAAGATAGGACAAATAATAGAGAGACAATACAAGTTTAAGTAGTAATTATTTGGTTCATAGATTGAGACACTCAGTTTTAGATAGTGAACAATAGGAGAATAGGAAAACAGACCTCAGAAAAAAATTAGATCAGGTAGAAAATTCACCAGTCAACGGGAAATAGCTTGCTATTTTGGGAAATCAGGGTACAGGTTCACACGAGAAAGTTCTTGACTGCGTGCAAAAGAATGAAATCTCGCATGATGAAATGCTCAAATTCTAAAATCTCCTACAGAAAAAGACCAAATTTTGATAGGTTTGACATAGTTTTTGAGGTAAAAGTTAGATTCCAAGACACAACAAGGACTGTACTCTAACAGAATTTCTAGTTTTCGAATAGTTTCAGGATAGTTTGAATTAGCAATCTTAGTTTGAATGTTGCAAGCAATCATTTACAAGAATGAAGTTTTAGATCAAGTAGTAGTGATGCAACAAGTAGTCACAAACAGTTCTACCAAGGACAAAGAAACTTGGCAAAATCATGGTAGTCTTTGTTTAATCATGATGGATAGTTTAAGACTCGAAACAATCACTTAGTTATCCTTACAAAAAAAAATGGTAGAGAAGACAAAATCTGTGCCTCATAGCTTACATGCATGCATTCACCTCACATAGCCATGTCACCCCTTAGAAGGTGCCCGTGTTTTTGGTGTTTCCAAGGACTCAATAGTATATGTTCAAAGGTTACCCTTGAAGTAGAGGCCAATGTCATATACCACCTTCAAACATCCAGGTGCATGCCTATGGTGACAATCTAGGGGAGAGATTCTTCCCCCTCCCCGCGCAAAGATTATGTCTCCTTTTGGAGGTGATCTAGGTAAGCAACTAACTAAGAAAGTGTTTAGTGGGCTTCCATTCATAGTAACCTTTGGTGCCCCTGATATAGGTTTGAGGCCTCATAGCCACACCGACACCTAGAATTCATACACCCCCACAAGTAGGGCTAGGAGCGACACCACTTAGTACAACAGATGGAGCTTTCTCAAGATGATAGTCAAAATCAAGAGAAATAAGTTAACATGGCTTTGGATTCTTTAGAATCAACAAAGCATTCTTTATTATAGTGAGGTGGAATCACTGGTGATAGGTGTGTACTCACTTGGGTCATTCTGGAGGTTCAACATCTGGTAGGCCCTCTAAAGGTGACACGAACTTTGGCTTGGATCCAAGGGTCATATTTTTTGATTCTCTCAAAGAGAGAAGAACATACTTCTCTACCTCTTCACCTTACCCAAACACATAAGACATATCCATCATCAAGCTAGTTCCTCCTCAACCAATCCTCAAGCTTTTGGGTTTCTGGTTCTCTCAAAGAGAGAAGAGCATAATCCCCTAACAAGTAGACATGTTAAAGATTCACTACCTTTCCTTGCTTCCCCAGGTATCTATCATGCTAGCAAGTTCTAGGTCTTAGATTCATCCATGGACATCACTTCCATCTAATGAAGAGCCTATTAGCCTAGCTCACTATCAAGACCCTTAAGAAATCTTCACAAAGCCCTAGTTATACTATGTGAGTAAAAATAGTAAACAAGCACAACGTTTAAAATAGTCTTCGACAATAATCCTACAAGAAAACCATTAGAAATTTTTTGTGTTTGACAATCATCCTGCAGCCCACTGTTATGCTGTCAGAAAAATTAGAGATTAAAAAACAACAGCAAATGATAGATGTCAGGAAACAGTAATAGGAAATTTGTAGAAACTGAGAAATTTTTTAAAAATTGATGGCCAATCTCGCATGAGGAAGTACACCACTACGTGTGAGAAAGTACTATGAAGTCCACAAGAAAATGCTAATGACAGAAAACCTATATGTGAGAAAGTATTGTAGGGAGAAAATCTTTGCGTAGCACAGTCAGAAAGCTCACATAAGATTTCATACATAGTTGTACAGGCCATACGGGTAGAATGCAAATTTCTTATCAAAAATTTTTTGAGAGTGAGGCTAGAAATCAATTTTTTGCCCACGATGGATGCCAAAATGTTTATAGCTAAACGTGGCCCTCTAATCTAGCCATATACACAACATAGTCATTTCTCAATCATTGTATACGAAAATGAACATGAATTGTCCAATTCGCACACTCAATTGAATCGACATGTTGCCTCCTATTTAGATGGGGTGTTTAAATTATTCTCAAAATGAGAGCCAAAAACCATTAGACACATTCTAAAATGGAGGATTTGAAAGCTTGAAAATGATTGAAAATGAGAATTTAACCTATATGAGAATGCAAGTGTAATCTAAGAATTCGAATTGTAGATTTAATCTAAAGAGCATGAAGATGAATATGAGAATTAAGCTAAAAAAACTAAGAAAACTAATGAACATGAGAATGCAATTAAATTCTAATAACATGAGATTATACTAATAATGCAATAAAAGCTTTGAAATTGTGAGAAAGTTGAGACAAAAATCCACTATAGTTTTGGTACTCTAAAATTGCCTCCTCAAAATGAAGAAAAGAAGGTTCATAATATAGAAAAGCTCAGGAGAAGGATGAAGAGTGTCTTGGAAAGAAATGGCTGACTCTTCATCTCCATGGAGGAAGATGAGACAAATTGATGAACTATTTAATTAAATGAATGAATATTGTCACATGGGTGGCTTTTCGATTTATTTTGAATAATTAAATTCAAATAGAGATGTCCATTCAAATAACCAAATAATATTTAATTCCTTTGATGTGTATTAGCTAAAGGGGGTGGAATTAATTTAATTTAAAGAACTAGGATGTTAGGATTAAATTAATTAATCATAGGGATTTTTAGCCAATAAATGTCAAATATTTAGGAATTAAATATAGTGTGATTAATGCAAATTTATGGTTTTTTTGCATTTGATACCAAGTCAAATAAAGTCAAATAGGAGATAGAATTGCCTAATACAATATGACTTTGATGATGTAGAAATTGAAGATATGCACCAAAATTGATTAGAATTGTAAGGTGCCAATTTTGGGGTATTACAAGGTGTACTGGCATTTTCTCTTGAGAATCTTCTCCAAAAATTTGGCATAATGACCAATATACACCCATTTCCCTTAGGTTAAAATAATCTACTTTGAAAGGTTCCTATGTACTTCATCCCACTGTGATCAGAACCCCAATTTTATTGTATAATTCCTTCAAAGGGCCACTCCTTAGATAATCCATTTGAGAATTATAGAATTTTCTTAATTCATCGAAGTCTATTCTTTCCAAATCACAAGATAGTTCACTTAACCTAAAAACTCTTCTAATCTCCTCAACTGAAATGTTGATAAAAGGATTTCCATTTGTATCCCTAATAACCCTAGTAATTTGATCATATTATTGTGCTACCTGGATCATAATATATGCATCCATGAACACGTTTGGCACAATGAGTTTATCTAGATCAAATTGACACACATTACTAGTGGGAGGGAGGGCATGTCTTTGACCAAACCCTACTCTAAACAATACCAAACCAGAGGCCCCAATGTTGGCATCTCTCATATAATTTCCTTTGCCATAAAAGCCATCTACTATTTTAACCCTACGGTCCTTTGGTACTAAACCCTTTGCCTTGACTATTTCTGTGGTTGAGCGATCAAACTATTCTAAGAGGTCTTTAAGCACACACCTCTCATGATACTCAATTTTTCTAGTTAATTCCCTTCTTGGTGCCATAGTAGGGTTTACAATTCTTTATGATAATGCAAGAAATTAAGTGGAGTGCCAGAAAGATACTAGCAGGGATAAAATTTTCACAAGATACTAACTAATCTCATAAATTCTGCAACCCCAATCTTGCTCTGCAATTTTCTTCGCCAAGGCTTTGCAAATTCTATGACTTTTTTTTTATGGAAATGAAATAATCAATGATATATTAGCATCAAATACATTAACACTTTGGCAATTTACTCCACACGATCTGGCCATAAATTCTCTACAAATTTGAACTATCTTCATTCAATGGGAAAATACACTTTTGCACAAATTTTGATGGAACTTTAAATTAGGATAGTTGATCTTTACATAAGATAAATTTAACTATTTTTGCAACATCGTGATTAGTAAAACTTTGTGCATCTCTCTTTTGCAGATGTGTAATAACCGTTAGATCAAGGCAGATCTATGGTGACTTGAAACTTGCAGCATCCCGGCCCCACTTGACAACTGGATATATCTCTACCATCACATGAAAGAATGCAATGGTCGATGTTCTTATTCCTTCTGATTGGACCCATAGTGGTAACTGATGGCTTAATAAAAATTTCATGATTTTCACAACATCACGATGGGTAAATCTTTTCTTTGTGGATGTGCGACAACCATTAGATCAAGATAGATCTCTCAGTCTCTTAAAACCCTTCGTAATCGGGCCCAATGAATGTGTGCTGATATATCATCTCAATCACACGACTGTGATTTAACAAATGAAATCGATCACATCTAACAGAGGTACTGATTTGTCCGCTGCATCAATAGTTATCACAACATTGTGATGGGTAAATCTTTGCTTTGTGGATGTGTGAATACTATTGGATTAAAACAAGAGATTAAGTGTGTTAATAAAAGATGAAACCTTAGTGAAATATACCATTAGGACTTAAGGAAATTAATAAAAATCACCAAGGCTTAGAATTATGGAAAATAAAGTATCAGCTTAGGTAAAAAACAAGTCTAAGAAGTATGGCCCCGCCTGATGGTAAAATAAAGCACATGCTTTATAAGGACTTAAGTGATCTTTTAAAAAGTAATGACCGAATAGAACCATAGAAAGGTGTAGGGTTTTCTTTTAAAAGGAATGAAACATTTAGGGTTTTTTAAACATGATTTTTAACTAGGGCTTTCTAGACTTCAATGAAAATTTTGGTAATTTTGACAAATGGACCTGGAATATATTTTTCCTAACATACACATATGTGCCCCATGGAGTAGTAAATGTGATGAAGGGTGCTCCCCTTAATACCACAAACACATAACAGAAATAGAGAAACAACAACAATATGCAAGAACAGAAAATTGGCTTCTTATTATCTCCACAAATGTGGAATTACAAACTTTCAGAATTACAATATGCAAAGCCACATGGGCATTCCCTTACAATATTCTTTAGGACAAAGCCTCGAACCAATACCCAGATCTACTACCCAGAATTATTCTGAACTGCCTAAGACAATAATACAGCCTTCCTTATATAGGCAATTTCCACCGCCTGGGAAGGTTCCAGAATTTTAGCCAATAAGGCCGACCAAACTTAGAATTATTTTTATTTTACATTTCATTACATCATAGTCGGATCAAGATAACCTTTGAAACCTGAACAGAAATTTTGAAGAAAATTATTTTCTGCCATTTCAGGTGGCCCAACTTCCGAAGACCATAAGTCATCACCAGTAGACCCGCTCGGCTATTATAACCCCATTTTGGAAATGCCACGAAGCACTCTACAGGCTTGACCCGTGTAAGCGCCCATCACCCAAATTTTTGACCTCATCCGGGGCCTCTAAAGCCTTCAAAACTGAGTTCAAAGTTTCTGTACCCTGCTGCCAATACCGAAAATCTTCAATATCTTCCAATATACACTTGATCTGGCAATGAAACTTTACTGGTAGACTTATATGACCAAAATGAACCTCCAAGGAAGAAATCAGATCATTCTGAGCACATACAAAAATTACCAAAAATAGTAACTTTCCATAAATAGCAGCTCTGCACAAAATAGCCCTTATTGAATATAAAAACAAAAATATTTTTTGGGTGATGCAAGATTGCTCTTACACCCAGGATGCTCCTGCATCAGACACCCAGGGTAATTTGAGAAGTGACCCTGTCATGACTTAGGTGTGCAGAGGAAAACCAAGACGGTTAACCTCCTCCTTTGTTAGCCATGATGAATCTTCAACAGGTCGTCCTTTCCACTTGACCAAATATTCTTCATATGTCCTGTTCCTTGTGCTTCTGCCAACATGACTGTCCAGTATATCCTCGATCTCCTTAGTGTCTGAACTAGTTGCTGGAATACTCCACTGTGCTGCTATGATCTCATCTTCAACACCTCCTTCATGATACTCTGTCAGATCTGAAATGTTAAACACTGGTGAAATATTCAGCTCACTAGGCAATTCTACCTCATATGCATTTCCTGAATCATGCTTCTTCAGTATCTTACATGGCCCAAACTTCTTCATTTTTAGCTTGTTATATGTACCAACTGGAAACCGCTCCTTCCGCAAATGAACCATGACTTCATCACCAACCTAAAATTTCTTATACCTCCTTTTCTCATCTGCCTTAGCCTTATACTGTGTGTTCATCTTGGTAATATGCTTCCTCACCTCCTCATGGATGTTCTTCAAGTGTTCTGCAAAATCCTCAGCTTCAGCACTACTTATTTCTCCTTTATCTATCTTTCTCCATTCAGATGCATTTCTTGGACTACTTCCATATACAATCTGGAATGGTGATTTACCAGTGCTCCTGTTGACAGAATTATTGTATGCAAATTCCGCCTGTGGTAAAATCAAATCCCATCCTGTTGGCTTATCTCCAACCAAACATCTCAGCAAATTTCCCAAACTTCTATTCACCACCTCTGTCTGTCCATCAGTCTGTGGATGATGTGATGAACTGAACTTCAAATCTGTCTTCAACTTCTTCCACAATGTACGCCAGAAATATCCAACAAACTTAGTGTCCCGATCTAAAACTATGGTCTTTGGCAAACCATGAAGTCTCACTACTTCTCTGAAAAACAATTCTGCTACATGAACAGCATCATTAGTCTTCTTGCAGGGAATAAAATGTGCCATCTTTGAAAATCTATCAACCACCACAAAAATTGAATCATGTCCCCGCTGAGTCCTCGGTAAACCAAGAACAAAGTCCATGCTGATATCCTCCCAAGGATTCTCTAGTACAGGTAATGGCTGATACAATCCTGTATTCTGCTTCACTCCTTTCGCCATCTGACATACTCTGCAACTCTGTACAAACCTCTTCACATCTTGCTGCAACTGTGGCCAATAATAATTCTCTTTAACCAAACCAACAGTTTTATCACGACCAAAATGTCCAGCCAATCCTCCACTATGCTTCTCCTTGATGAGATTTTCCCTCATAGAACTTCGTGGAATGCACAACTGACTCCCTCTGAATAGCATATCATCCTGGATGATGAAATCCAACCATTTCGTCCTGTCTAGAGTAACAGGTTCTGTACAAGCTTTCCAAGCTTCGCCAAAATCAGGATCCTCCGGATACAAATTCTTGAGTTCCTTGAACCCAACCACTTCAATCTGCATTTCTGTCAGCAATAGTTGCCTTCTGCTAAGAGCATCTGCAACCCTATTAAACTTTCCACTCCTATGTTTCAAAACAAATGTATAACTCTACAAAAACTCAACCCACTTCAAATGCCTTTGATTCAATTTTCCTTGACTATTCAAATATTGCAAAGCTTGATGATCAGTATACAAAACAAACTCCTTAGGAAGTAGATAATGTCTCCACTTCTTTAATGCCTGAACTATAGCATAAAATTCCTGATCATAAACAGAATACTTCCTCTTGGCATCATTTAACTTCTCACTGAAATATGCAACAGGTTTACCTTCTTGGCTCATAACAGCTCCTATTGCAGTACCACTAGCATCACAATCTACTTGAAACACCTTATTAAAATCTGGAAGTGCTAAAATAGGTTGTTCTGTAACTTTTTGTTTCAATAATTGAAAACTCTTTTCTGCCCCATTAGTCCACTTAAATTCTTTTCTATCCCCTCTCATTGTTTCAGTCAAGGGTCCACAAATACTGCTAAAATTTCTGATAAACTTTATGTAAAAGCTAGCTAGACCATGAAAAGATCTTACCTCAGTAGCATTCCTTGGAGTAGGCCATTCAAGAATAGCCTGTACCTTCTCTGGGTCCATTTTCAGACCTTCTGCTAAAACTACAAATCCCAAATACACTAACTCTTTCTTCACAAAACTGCACTTCTTCAAATTAATCAACAATTTCTCTTCTCTCAGCTTCTCAAATACCATACAAATATGCATCATATGCTCCTCCAATGTCTTACTAAAGATCAAAATATCATCTAGGTAAACAATGACAAACTTACCTAGAAATTCTTTCAGAACCTCGTTCATGAGCCGCATGAAAGTGCTCGGTGCATTGGTTAGCCCAAAAGGCATGACTAACCACTCATATAGTCCTTCCTTTGTCTTGAAGGCAGTCTTCCATTCATCTCCTTCTCTGATCCGAATCTGATGATATCCACTTTTCAGATCTATCTTTGAGAAATACACAGCTCCACTCAAACAGTCCATAATATCATCCATTCGTGGCAATGGAAACCTGTACTTGATTGTGATCTTGTTTATTGCCCTAGAATCTGTACACATCCTCCATTCTCCATTCTTCTTTGGTGCTAATACCGCTGGTACAGCACAGGGACTCAGACTCTCATGGATCAATCCTTTCTGTAACAGTTCATGTACTTGTCTGTTCAACTCCTCACTTTCTACAGGTGTCATCCTGTGTGCTACCTTATTCGGCAAACTCACTCCTGGGATCAAGTCCATCTGATGACTGATCTTCCTGACTGGTGGTAATCCATCAGGCACGTTATCAGATATAATATCCTGAAACTCATTCAACAAATCTGCAACTTCTACAGGAACATCTTCTACTTCCTCTTTACCAGCTTTTGGAATTAAAGCAAAACATACATGCTCATGCCTCATACCATCTAGGAAATTTCTTCCATCAACAAAAGTTATTCTTGCATTACCACATACCTTTTCTTCGGTCTCCTTCAATGGCTTTAGCTTATGTCGCACTCCATCCTTTGTCAGGGAATAGGTATTCGCACGACCATTATGTACAGCACATCTGTCAAACTGCCATGGTCTACCCAATAACATATGACATGCATCCATAGAGATGATATCACATAGTACCTCATCTTGGTACCCGCCGATCTTGAACTTCACTAGGCATTGTTCATTGACCATGACCTTGTGGTCATCCTATACCCAGGCAATCCGATATGGGTGTGGGTGTTTCTATCTCTTGAGCTTCAACTTTGTCACCATCTCTTCTGACACCAAATTTTTAGTGCTTCCACTATCAATAATCACATCACAACATTTACTTTCACACTTGCACCTGGTGCGAAAAAGGCTCCTCCTTTGTTCAGGTTCATTCTCACCACTCAGCAAGACTCTTCTGTTAATTAGCGTTTCTCCTCTTTCAGCATCTTCAGAATTTGATGATCTAGCATCTTCATCTACATGTGCAACTCTGACCTGGCCTTCATTTCTCATGTCTGTTCTACCTTGGCGCTGAGGACATTCAAATGCCCTATGACCTTCTTCTCCACAGTGAAAACATGTTCCACGGAAGCCACCTCTTCCAGATCCTTGTCCTCTTCCTCTTCCTCTCTGATCTCTATTATTCTGATCCTGGAAGCGATTGGAATTATTTTCGCACTGATTCTGACTGCTACTGGCCTCATCCTTCTTTTTCGGATCTTCATTTCGGCCACCATATGACCGTCCACCAGATCATCCACCGCGACCTCTTCCATTTTGTCTGCTCTCGAACTTCTTGTTCAGCTTTTCCTCTACTTTTAAGGCAAATTGGTATGCCTCCTCAATACTATTCATTTGAACCAGATTCAATTCCTCCTGAATGCTTGCCCTTAACCCATTAAGGTATCGGGCAACTTTCTCCTTATCAGCTTCGGCATGGCCTGTTCTGATGAGGAGTCGATAGAACTCCTCTGTATACTCCTGAACAGATTTTCTCGCTTGCTTCAAACTTTGCATTTTCTTCAGTAGGTCAAGCTCATAATCAACAAGAATGAACTGTCGCTTCAATTTTTCCACCATCCGATCCCATCTTGTGATTTTATCTTTCCCTCTTCTATTTCGCTCCAATTAAATTTCTTGCCACCAGATCTTCGCATGACCTTTTAGTCTAGCCTTCGCAAATTTGACCCTATCAGGATCCTCAACATCTTCATACTCAAAATATTCCTCACATTCATTGATCCAGTCGATCAATTCCTCTGGGTTAAGATTTCCAAAAAATGTAGGAACTTCAATCTTAGGTCTTTTCCCAATCTTGGAAATTGCCCGAAAAAGTCTTTCTTCCTCCCGGTTCACAATTTCAACTTCTCCTTCTTGATATTCTTCTTCAGCTTCATCCTCGCTTTCATCTCTGACATTAAGATTCATTCCTCTACAAATCTCTTCTTGCAATGCTCGCACTTGTCTTTGCAGCTCTCTAACCTCAGGTGTCACAGCACCAGCTCTTCCGCCACGTTCTCTTCATGGAGGCATTTTCGCGATGCGCGCTGAAACCCTAGCCACGGTCCTGGTGCAAACTGCCTCACAGTCGGCGATCTGTTTACACACTCAAGAACTCCTGCTCTGATACCACTTGATGAAGGGTGCTCCCCTTAATACCACAAACACATAACAGAAATAGAGAAACAACAACAATATGCAAGAACAAAAAATTGGCTTCTTATTATCTCCACAAATGTGGAATTACAAACTTTCAGAATTATAATATGCAAAGCCACATGGGCATTCCCTTACAATATTCTTTAGGACAAAGCCTCGAACCAATACCCAGATCTACTACCCAGAATTATTCTGAACTACCTAAGACAATAATACAGCCTTCCTTATATAGGCAATTTCCACCGCCTGGGAAGGTTCCAGAATTTTAGCCAATAAGGCCGACCAAACTTAGAATTATTTTTATTTTACATTTCATTACATCATAGTCGGCTCAAGATAACCTTTGAAACCCGAACAGAAATTTTGAAAAAAATTATTTTCCACCATTTCAGGTGGCCCAACTTCCGAAGACCATAAGTCATCACCAGTTGACCCGCTCGGCTATTATAACCCCATTTCAGAAATGCCACGAAGTGCTCTACAGGCTTGACCCATGCAAGCGCCTGTCACCCAAATTTTTGACCTCATCCGGGGCCTCTAAAGCCTTCAAAATTGAGTTCAAAGTTTCTGTACCCTGCTGCCAATACCGAAAATCTTCAATATCTTCCAATATACACTTGATCTGGCAATGAAACTTTACTGGCAGACTTATATGACCAAAATGAACCTCCAAGAAAGAAATCAGATCATTCTGAGCACATACAAAAATTACCAAAAATAGTAACTTTCCATAAATAGCAGCTCTGCACAAAATAGCCCTTATTGAATATAAAAATAGAAATATTTTTTGGGTGATGCAAGATTGCTCTTACACCCAGGATGCTCCTGCATTAAAATGCATCCTTGAATTTCTTAGTATTTTTGACAACCACTTGGTTATAGCTTGAGAACCCATCCATCATAGACATTAACTCTGACTCTGTAACTCTTTGTAGCATGGCTTCCATGTTTGGTAGGCCATAGTTATCCTTTAATGAATTTATATTCAAATTCCTAAAGTCTACACAGAACCTAATGTATCCATTTTTCTTTCTTACTAGGACCAAGTTAGAGACCCATGTTGAATGTCTGATAGGTTGAATGATTCCTGCATCACTCATCTTTTTCAATTCCTCCTACATCTTTGGTGCCAGAGTAGGGTTTATAAGCCTTTTTTTTTCTGAAGGGTTTGGTGTCTTCCTTCAAAGGGATCTCATGTTGAAACAAATCTTCCCTATAAGCCTTTAAGTCATCATAGGACCAAGAAAAGCATGCCTATACTTTCTAAGAAGATTGATCAAGGATTTTCTTATTTCAGAAGTCAAATTTGCCCCAATATATACACTTTTTGGGGTTTCAACTGTCCTTAGATTTATTTCCTCCAAACCTTCAGGCTTTCTCAAAAGAACTGTCATTATTATCAAAGGTTCTTTCAAGAACCACCAAACCCTTTGGGACCTTATTTGATGTTAGTTGCAAGACCTTCTTTCCAAGGAGAGTATCCTCACTTCATGATGTTTCCACATACCTACCAAAATTTATTTCTCTTTCTACAAAATTGGCCTCACAATGTAAGAACCTTAAGATATCTAGGTCATCTTGAAAAACTTGCCAATTTTCAAAGTTTTCTGGTATAGATGGTCTCGTTTGAACCTCAATTTTAGATATCCCTAAAAATGTAATGTCCTCTAGCCTCAAAGAAATGTTGGCCAGTAAATCATCCATTCTCTTATGACTCCTATCCATCCAATCAATACCAAAAGCATCAAAATGTTCTATCTCATCTGAAACAACATTCCTGTATTGCTTTAATTTTTTATTTTTTGATGCATATTTGGACCTTACTTGAGATACAACCAATTTTGAATCTCCAATCACTCTGATATTTTTGATCTTATGTTTTGAGGCTAGTCTAAATCCTATCAATAAGGCCTCATATTCTATAGTATTATTTGTACAAGTAAACAACAAGGTGAAAGAAAACTTAAAAGTTCTTTCAGCAGGGGAAATTAGTAATACTCCTACACCAGATCCTTCCTTAGAACTTACACCATCAAAATACATAGTCTAGAGGTCATTTTGATTTGTAGCATTATTATCATCTTCAGATAAGAATGGAAATTCATCTCTATTCTCAATTTCTCTATTTTGAATTTGGAAAGAATTTACATCAGTATCTAGGAAGAAAATCATATTATCATCTTCAGTCTCCTCCTCAATCATATGAGGAGTTCTAACTTCCCTAGATATTTTGACATTTTCACTAGCAATATTAAATGTAGAAAAGGATAAATCACACTGGATGCTACCTCCCATTGCTGCACTCCACTTTCTTGATAGCAACATTCCATATTGAGGAGGTATATCAATGACAAGCACACTCATGGTCAACTATTTCCCAAGATAAGAATCGAGCTTATAGGACAAGGCTTTACTTGTTACAATGACTGGGACTTCTCTAGAATCCATAGCCTAGCATCTCCCATGAGGAGTGTCAACTTGTAATCCCATTGACCTCATGATCTCAGTAGGTATGACAATATTAAATGCTCCTGAGTCAATCATGTAATTTTTCAATAGTTTCCCATTTATGATCAATGTTAAAAAGAAAGGGTCAACATCTCCCAAAGAAGTATTTGCAACATTTGTATCTAAGTAGATTTGGGGTATCTTTGAAACAATTTCTTCTATGTCTTTCCCTTTAATAGGAGATTTATCTTTTATCCTAGTACTTACTGGTCCTTGGAGGTTTGTAGTGAGAACACCATTTATCCAAGTGAGGGCCTTTTCTTTGTGCTCACATATCCTCATCATTTCCATCAGTGGAACCTTAACTATTATTGAGATAACAACTGGTTCATATCAATAGCTGTATATTTTAAAATAGGCAAATCCTGATTACTTTGAGGCACATCCCTATTTTCAACATGTGTTGCAAAACCTAGCTTGTCTTCCCCTTTTTGTTTACCTTCAATTTGGGGAATTGAGACACTGGTAATTGGTGTTTTAACCTTGACCTTAAAAGCATTGTTTGAAATATTTGGCTTTTCAGCCCCTTTCATTTTTAACTTTCTAACATCATTAACAACTTTATTTTTTACTTGAGCTTTCTTTATGTCTTCATGATTTTTCCTAATAAATACACTTGTTGGCTTACCATCTATATTTCCAACAGTTTTTTTTCTCAAAACATAATTACTTCTAGCTTGAGTTACCATATCAGTGGTGATTTGGGCTATCTCTTCATCAGAGGGTTTTCTTAATATAATAGGATCTTCACCTTTTCTTGTGTTACTATTTATGTTCTCAATCTTTTCCTCCTCTTCATCAGAAAAGACTTGTTGATGGTAAGCTTCTCCTCTACTTTGAGAATTATCGATTCTCACTTTCTTCTTCAGAATCAATTTCATCATATAAATTAGCAGAATTCATTGCACAACCTTGTTCATCATATGATCTATCCTCATTATCCCCTTGTTCCTCATTTTTAGGTACTTTGAGAGA
Source organism: Chamaecyparis obtusa (assembly GCA_027943335.1). Lineage (NCBI taxonomy): Eukaryota > Viridiplantae > Streptophyta > Pinopsida > Cupressales > Cupressaceae > Chamaecyparis > Chamaecyparis obtusa. The sequence continues at coordinate 52,925 of BSBK01005434.1, read as the reverse complement.
TTACATAGTAATTAGGATCATATGGGGATTGGCATGTTGTGCACCAAGGAATATCATCAGTCATGTTGACTGAATGATTTTGCAAAGGGTCAGGGGTTTTTTCATTAGGCCTATCCCTTCTTTCTGGGACAGTAGGCTTCCCATCCTTCCACTGGGTATGGTAAGGAAAATTTTACAGCCTTGGGTGCCTATTGAAGTTATTCAGAGGAGGCCTATCATTTATTTGAAAGTTATTCTTATTTTCACTAGGCTTTAAATCCTTTAAAGCATTCAGGATTTGTTTTAATTTATCATCCTCCCTAGGTTTTATATTGGTAGGTTTATCTATTTCCTTTTTTCCAAACCTAGGGGGCTTAGGATCTTCTCTTCTACCTAAATTTCTTGACACTCTTCTATTGCTTTTAATATTTACACCAAACCTCTGAGCTTCCCTGATAGTTCTAGGATTTTTATCCCTAAGGAGGTATCACATTTTAGCATCAAAAGCATTTATATATGTTTCCAAACATACCTTCTCATCTAATCTCATAAATTGGAAAAGCTTATGCATTTATTTTTGAAATCTAACATTAAATTCAAGGACCTCTTCATTTTGGTTTTTCTTGCTATTGTTGAATTCACTCAACATAAAACCCTCATTTCTCTTATCACCATATTGGTCTTTGAAACAATTTATGAAATCATCCCAAGTACCAATACAACCATAAGGAAGCCCTATAAACAAATCACTTGCATCCTTAGTTAATGACTGAGCAAATAATTTCATGATTACATCCTCATGTTCTATTTCATAACCATCTATCATATCAATGAACTTTTTTAAATGCTCTTCACAAGTGACAACATTATTACCAATGAATTTTGGAAGGTTTTCCCTAATTTCTTTAGGAATCAAATTAGGATAACCAGGGATATCATTAAAAAGAATCTCTTTGTACCTTTCCACCTAAACCGGTCTCCTTTGTAATGATCCATTATTGTGAGAGGTAGAAGCTTTATTATTTGTTGCATTAGCAAAATTCAGAGATATCGATGGTATAATAATGGTAGCCTGGTTAGAAAAATTTTCAATGTTAGCATTAGGTGTCAAAATAGGACTCATTGTATTTGAGGGACCTAAAGACTACCTAAGAAAATCAATCTTCCTTTTCATTTCCAAGGTAGTAGCCTAAAGTTCTTCCTTTTCTAGATCTTTGGCTAGAATATCCTTCTCTCTTTTAGCCCTTTCCAAATCATTATCCAATTTGGACAACTGATCTAAAGGGATCTTATCACTAATAGGCTCATTTATTAAAATCCCTGTTGAAACCTACTTACCCTTATCCTTAGGTCTCCTAATCTTGGCAACAGGCTGGAAAATAGGTTGTTCAACAATTTTCTTGGGTACTCTAACAACATTTATAGCTTCCAGTGTTAACAGTTGCCTTCTTAACTGGTGTGATCTAATTTGGGCTTGTCTCGGCTCAACTTCCTTTTCCTTTTCCCTCTCCTTTCTAATGACAATTTGTTCCTGGATTCATTTTTCTAGATTAAAAACTTCTTCAAAAATGTCCTTAGAATCTGGGAGAGTGGTTTCAGATTCTAAAGTTTCAACTAGGAATTCTTGTTGTTCACCTCTTGGATTATGAGGTCTTTCAGAGGGACAAGTCCCCTGGTTTGGAGGATCATTCCTTCCTTCTAGGCCCATACTTTTACTTCTTGACCTTCTATCTCCTCCTTGAGGTTCTATGTTTGGGAGCATTCCTTTCTTATGGTGTATTCCACCTTCTTTATAATGATGAGAATAATAATCATCATATGCTCCTAGACCTAAATCCACTACCTCCTCATATTTAGAAGCATTCCCTTCTTGGCTAGGATGGGTTAGGTCATCTCTATTTGTGTTTTTCTTTTGTTTCCATGCCTGAGGCATGTCTTTATCATTCTGATCTCTTCTAAGCTAATGGGCCCTAGAAGTACTTGGAAGTTCATCCTCTCACCTATTTTCTAGATGATCCTTCCTCCAAGCCCTAGTATTTCTATGACTCGTACTTAAAAGGTATATGGAATAACCTTACTTTTTATCTTTACTCAGCACTGCTGCAAGGATTCTCAGAGTCACCACCCAACACAAGTTGGGACTTATCTTACTAACTTAATAGATCATAGTACTAAATACTTGGGAGAAATCAATGAATGAGTTTATAAAAGATAATGAAAATCCTGCTAATATTTTCAAGATAGTGCATAAAACAAAGGATTGCAAATAGCTCTATGTTCTTGAATGGTAACTAACTAGTTCTGACAAATAATAAGTTTAGGAGTCTTGCTCAACTTGTACCTACATTATTTAATATAACATTACAACACTAGAGATCTCAATTTAAGATTTATCATAAGTATTTCATCTCTATTCCCCAGTAGAGTCTCCATTTTCTTGGTTCCCCAAACTGGACTTTATGCTTTGGGTAGCAACCAATACATCTATAGTTTTTGAGGATGGGTTAGATCCAAATATAAGCTCTATGATTACTAGACCAACTATAGGGACAAGACTACCCTCTGCACTTTTGGCTCTACAAAACCAAGGAGGGTACTCCTAATCCAGTAGAACAAATGTTACTCCAACAATTATAGATTGGATTTCAAAACAACAGATAAATGGTAAGAAAATACTAAATGATAACCACTCATTTGTTGATTCTCCATTACCATTAGGTAGGATATAATTTGTAAATCGCAATACTTCAAAGATTTAAAAAATTTACATCAATTTTTAGGAGTATAGTAAGACCTTATCAAGCAATGATTTCTATAAACTAGCTCCACTGTTGGCCAATGCCTTACCCATTGGGTGACATCTTCACTACAAAATGAGATACATAGATAATATATTAAACTTTGATGATCTGTATCCTTAGAAAATACTATCACCCTATGATGATTCTAATCAAAGGACTCCTAAATTCACACTACTTATTTATATCCTTATGCAAACTTCAAAGAATTAGTTCTATATCTAGAGCTTATTTAATTTGATCTTTAGATCAAAGATGAAGAATATCAACACATACATAGAAATAATCCATGCAATGAATCTGAAAACTCATAACTCAAAGAAATGTACACAAAGGAGAGATATAAACTCTGGACTTTATTCAATATGCTATATCATCTTCATGGATACAAAAATTCTTTAAAATGCATCTCATCTAAATATTTAACTAAACCAGTAATATTTTCTCTTATTAAAAAAAATGGTCTAATATAGTCTACTGTATCCTAGACTCAAAACTTGTCAGTAAGAATATTCAATTTTTGGTCCTTACAAAATGATCCTAGTAATCCTTTTATAGAAATTAAGGATTGCATACAAGCTTCAGATCTTTTTATAAAAGACAAAATAATGTCAACCATATAAGACAAAAAGGACAAATATAACACTTTCTTGTTATATTTTACAAGTTTTCTTATTGACTTGAGCACCAAAATTTGTAACAACTCCCAAGGTCAGTTCAAATCCTCCCAGGTGTACCTTTTGTTCTTTCTTCAACTATATGAGATCATTTACATGGTTTGCCTTATTTTAAGTGGTTGGGGAAGTGTCAGTTATTGTTGTTTCCATGGTAAATTCTTCATTCTTTGTACCTTTCAAAGAATATGTAGCTTCCCAAGAAGTGTAAATGTCTTCACTAGGCCAATGGAAAGCCAATACTTCATCTCTTTTAGGTATCAAAGTATCTCGCTCAAATTTAACATGATGTACATCTTTCTTTAGGGTTCTGAAATGTACCCTGGCATCTTGTAGTATTTAAATTGTTTAAACAAATGGAATATTGTTGCATGCATCTAAAATAGTGCTTATTATGGATGCCAGTTCATCATCTATTTTTCCTAACCATCCCTCTTTGTCTTTTATGGCTCCATCTACTTTGAAAAGTCTAGGAAACATTTGAAAATTGTCCTAAAAATACTTTTCCCTCAAAACTAATGCCTTTCTCTCTAAGCTTTCCCTCTTTATTTCAAACTCGAGTAGGTCTTTAACAAACTTATATGTATCTTTTAGAAGCTTATTTTCAACTTGTTGATCCTTAGTCAAAGAATAAAATGATTTCAATTTACTTTTTCTTGCAACCCACCTATTCAAAATTGGGTTTACAATGGTCAATTCTTCCTTAAAAGACATCAAAACTTTAGATAATTTCTCACCAATTTTATAAATGTCCTTTGGCCCTACATTTTCAAAAAATTTCAAAATTGCATCCTTTACTTTCTCTTCATATGTCAAAGGAGGAGGTAAAGGGGAGAGGGGGTATTCAATTATAGGACTAGATGAAGAAGGCAAAGTAGGGGAGGAAGAAAGCTACAGTTGTTTTGATACATGGATTGGGCCCTGTTACCCTAACCTTTTCTTTAGGTCTTCTATCATTTTACCCTTCTCACTAATCTCCTTTTTCATCTCCCCATAAGGCTTCAAAACTATTTCCATCCTTAGTGGTAGCTCTTATTTCCCTCTAGCTTCCTTCTCTGCCAACTTCATTATAAGCTTGGTTTTTCTCATGACCATGCTTGTTGCTTCAACCACTGAGGTTTCACTGACCATTTTTACTAGAAGGTTACCTATAATATCATCCCTCGTAATCTATTTTCCTTTGTTATTTTCATTTTTCCTCAAGGACCACATAACCAAGGCTTGATGGTCATCACTAAATGTGACTCTGTTGATTGCTTGCTCTGCCTCCTCTCTAGTCTTATGAATTGGTGTAGTTGTCTTTCAAACAATATCTAGGACCACTACATTAGCAATGTCCCATTCTGGGAGAATGAGTACCCCTAAATTTATTACCAACTCTCTTCCTTGTTCCGAAGTGACCATTTCAAACCTTTTAGTCATTTCTTTCCTGACCTCATCCTCTATGACCTTGAGGTCTTTTTGTGGATTTTCTTCCTATTTTTTCTCATAGGTTTCCTTGAATTGGCTTATGTGTTTTCTCCACAAAAATTGCATGAAAGCTCTAGCCTTCACAAAAGCATCATCTGCTAGGAATTCATCACATGTCTTCTTAGTAATTGGATCCAGCTATTTGCCAGCCATTTCTCCTATTGTTGGGTCTGATTCAAGTTCTTCTGGTGTCTCTAGAATTTATTCATTTATTTCCTCATAGGTCATGCATATTTGACCAAGAGTACCCAATTTCTATAGTTTTTCTGCTACCTCTTGATGATCCATAAGATTTAGAGGTGATTGGGTAGGAGAGTATTCCTCCTCAACATATGTAGGCCTTTCTTCAATCCTTTTCTTCTTTGGTGGAGGTGGAGAGTTAGAATCAATTTCAATTGGCTCATTCTATGATGATTTTGATATTGCCTCTATTCTGTGATGCACTTCCACTTCTTTTGAGGTGGAAGGGATGTCCTCTATTCTTCTTATTTTTTTCTTGCCTTTTTGGTCTAGGTACTACCACACTATATATTTTCTTTTTCTGCACCATATATCTACTCGAGGGTAGCATCTTGGAAAATGTAGGCTTACTCAACACAAACCTAGCCTTTTTCAACTCATCTTTCATGACCTGTTCTATCTTTTCACTTAGGGTCTAGATGATGCCCTCAAAATGGCTCATAAGAGTTTTAATTTTCTTCTCAAAAGGGGTGCAATCTTTTAAAGGATCATAATCCCTGACAAAATGTTGCACAAAGTCTAATGTCTTTTTATACACTAGCCATTTTTCTTTCCTGATCTCATGTTCCTATAGGTTAGGAATGTTTCTAATAATATCTTTAGGAAAATTAAAAATATGATATATTAAAGGGCATTTAGTCCTCTTCTTAAACATCTCATTATAGAAACCTTCAGGATTTGCTATCCTACCAACTAAAGTAGCCATGTGATATGGTTGAAAAATCTCATCAATGTGGGTCCATCCACCTTTAGTGATTACAAATTGGTGGGCTATTGTGACAGTAGGAAAAAGAGTTCCTCTAGCCTTCCCTATGAGAGCATTCTCTTGGAATTCACCAAGTTGTCTCAAAAATTCAGTAACCCCAATCTTGAGAGGGACTTGATATGGGAATATAAAAGGGGTCCCTCTTAAAAAATACATCCTGATTATAGTAGACACTGGGTAAAATGTAAAATCACCCCAATTGTGCACAATCTTGATATATTTGGAAAAAGAAATTGGCCTAATGAGTTTTGATATGGCCTTTGGGATTCTTGGATTTTATAGAAATACAAAATCTCTGAGCCTTGATGCAAAACATCTATCAAAATTTACAAAATTGTTTTCACTCCTATCCCAAGTTATCTTGAGGTTCCATAACTGCACTGGCATTTCTTGACCATCCTTATGTTTCATCAGGTACATTTCCTTTTCAAAATATCTTGCACCTATTGGAAAGTTGGCTATACTGATATATATGACTTTATATATTGTTTTCATTATGGAAACAAATTCATATAGTAGTTTGGACTCAGCACACTTGGAGAGAAGATCATAAATTAGTTAAGTGTTGAAGACTGGTCAGTGTATAGAGTTCCTACAGCTCAGAGCATCAGTGTATGTGCATACGGAAGAATTATGGTATGCACCCTATAAGTTAAGTTGGTTAGACTATATTCATGCTTAGTCTATGAGAACATATTCAGATATGCAAGGATAAGAAATTTATAGTCAGTTGAAGTTGTACAGCTAGTGAGTGCCAGAGAAGAACAGAGCATGAAGGTGACTGTTAGTATTTTGGTTTGTGGATATAATGTAATGGTGTAAAGGCTATGCACCTATTGTATTTAGGTTTTTGACATATATACTTGTTTTTTTGTAAGCATGCTTAATCCAATTCATTTGGAAGTGTTGTATGTAATAGGTCTAAGGGCCGACCTAGTTGTTTATTTTGTTTGCACGTATAAATATAAGATGTGCCCATTGTATTTGGTATGGAAGTTGATAGAGAGTTGTGATAAGAAAAGAAGTGTGTGAAGACACTATAAGATGTATTAGAGCTTTTCTAGAGTTCAAAGCATCATCGCATCAAAGGAACTGATCTGACAAGCAGTGTAACAGTGACAGTTCATCTAGCATATATAGTGTGTATCTAAGATCAAAAGGTTGTAGCCTTCACCACTTGAGCAGTGACCTCTAGGAAAGTGCATCCATTCCCCTAATAGGGACTATTGTAAAGGAATCCTAATAGGGTCTGACCCTTGACAAGGTCTACTATACTTAATGCTTTGTAAAGCAACTCCTAACAGGGTTAAGGATCTTCGAACAAGGATCACAAAACACTAGTGTAGAATATTAGTGGGTGTCAATTCCCACTGAGGTTTTTACCTATTTGGGTTTCCCCATAACCATATTGGTGTCATGTATTGATTTCATGTTTCATTTTTTATCTGAATGTTTAATTCAGTACTTAAGCATTTAAGTTCAGTATAAAGGTTAAAGTGAAAAGTTAAAATACAGTGAACACCAATTCACCCCCCCTCTCAGTGTTCCCATTCCTAACAATTGGTATCAGAGCTCTGGTCCTTAGCATAGAAGTTTAACCACTTGAGGAGATCATGGACAAAGAAGAAATGAAACATTTGAAAAGAAATCTTGAAGCTACTCTTGAAGACCTTGACAAATTAGAAAGAGAAATTCAAGAACTAAAAGAAAAAGTCAATGATGCACAATTGGTTATCAAAAGGCTAAGAAAGGATTTGAAAGAATGCTCTAACAGTGATCTAGGAGCAAAGGTCAAGAAGTTGAATGAATTAAATGCATCTATGAAAGAACTACTTGAAGAATTTGATGATAAGCTGATTAACAATTAGGAAGTCTACAATGAACAAGTCAAAGAGAACCTTCAACTCAATGAAGAATTAAGGCAAGAAAACATGGAAATCTTGGAGCTAAGGAATAGCAAAGAAAGCTTGGAGTCTGAATTGAAAGAAGCAAAGAATCATATTGACAAATTACACACCGGTTCTGATTTGATAGAATCTCATCTCTATACAAGGAGAGCCAAAGGAGACACTAGTTGTATTGGATACAATGAAGAACAAAATCATATTGACAACATGTGAGCAAGAAAGGACTCACAAAAGGACTCTACTAATGCTAAGGAGACTAAAGATCAAACCATGGATAATGGTGGACCACATAAGAATGAGCACAAGAAAGTAGAATGCACTTGTTTTACATGTAACAAGCATGGACACATTGCAAGAAACTATATAGAGGTAAGACCTTTTAATGGTTACTGTTATTAATGCAATAAATTTGGTCATAGAGCTATGAATTGCAAGACTAGTAAGAAGAACAGGATTTAGCATGATCAGAGAAATCAAAATCAAACAAATGTAAGAAACTCTCAGAATGTTACATGTCATATATGTAACTATAATGGTAACTCAATGAGACAATGCAGGATGGTGACTCATGTCAAAGCACCAAGGAATATAAGACCTCCAGTCATTTTTCACTCTTGTAACAGGGCTGGACCTATCTCAAAGTTCTGTAGATAAAGGATGCAAGGTCAGGAAAGCCCTAAAAAGGCCAAAGAACTAGTTTTGGATCCTGAAGGAGAATTCAAGTTTGTGAAAGCCTCAGAGGACGTGAGCTTTATTTGGTCAAAAGGAAAGAAGGACAAAGTTGATGAGAATGTAATGGATGCATCCATAGTGGACCCACCCTCTACATCTGGATGAATGGCCCTCAGGGTCATAGGGGGAGCCAATTTAGCTCTAGACCCCTACGTGGCTAGTATACTCACTCTCAGAGTATGCGCCATTGGACTTAAGCTTTTGCAGTATAAAGGAACCTTTGTGCAAGAGCACACATACTAATTGTTAACAGAACAAAAGTTAGAAATGTTTAAGTGACAATCTAGTTTACGTGGCAAGCATTAATGGTAGAATTTTCACTTTAAGTACACATAAAGTTGTTTGATTACTCATTGCATTCAAATTCAAAGCAATAGGAGAGTAGAAAGAGCCTTAGAAGTTATTTTGAAGACTTTTAGATTGATCTATCAGTGATTTGCAGTAACTAGCAATAAATTTGGTCAATTGTAGAAACCCTAGTTCATCACGGCAATTCAGAAGTCTTTAGATTATCTTGGAGATCAGTTGGAAAGAGATTAAACAAGTAAGTCATGGCCACTCCCATAGTTTTTGATGTTGTAGAGAAGAAGAGATATGTATTTAAGAAGCATCCATTTAAGTCAACCCTAGATGATTTAGAGGGAGCATTCTCCCACACGCTTATGGGCATCATGCATATGGAAGACATTAGGGCTCAAATCTACTGCAAGAAAGAACTAGTAGGGTTAGATAGGCTAAGGGCACACATGGATACCATGTTGAAACTAGATAAAACATTCATGGATGAATATTTTAAGTGGAATGATCACCCTATAGTTGAGTATGCTATGGCATATGAGACTAAATGGATTAAGATACTATTGAGCAGAATTCATGATGATTTATTCTAGATAGGTGATGTTCTAGTAAGAATCACCAGTGACCTAATACATGAGATGACAGGCCTTTCTAGGATAGGTGTCATCCTTCCTATGGGAAAGGATGTCAAAAAAAAATTTGAGCAAACATGTAAGTCAAGGAGTGATAGGCACGGGATGACAATTGAGCCTATTGAGCAAGCTGACATCAAATTGATGTCTATGATACTTGGATACAAGTTTCATCACACCAACAGGGTGAATAGTGTGTTTGTGGGCACAATTATAGTAGCCATTAGACTTGTAAAGGAAGATGCAGAGTTCAACTTGTGTGAGATCTTGCATTCATAGTTGATTGATAACATCAAGGCAATCAAGCATGACAAGACCAAGATATTCAGGTTTGGTTCTTTGATCATTTACATGTACCTTCATATAGTTGGGAGAGTATCAGATTTGTATTTGGATAGTCCATTCCAACCATGCCATAGATATCTAGCAAAGCATCCACTAAGAGTACATTGAAGACCTTCAGGGTCAAGATGCAAATGAGGTATAGAATTCCAGAAAACATTTTTGAAAAGTACAAGGATACAATTTGTTTTATGGTTCAAATAGATACAACATGTATGGAGGTAGTTGTACATAGAACAAAGTGGATTCATCCACTTGGTTATGAAGTAGAGCAACAAGTTTTGGAAGCATATGCTCAAGTATTGCTTTCAGCTCCTACTGACCCTAATGAGCCAAGATGGGGAACTTATGAGGATAAGACAAGAGGAATAGATGCAAAACTAAATAGCATAGCAACTAAGAGGAAAACCTCTATGATTACATCTGAAATACTCAGAATTCATGTTGTAACACAAGAAGACCTAGAAAAAGCAAGGGAAGAAAATATTGCATTGGAAATTGAGAGTGCATCCATAGTGGAAGCTAAGTCTGATGATCCGAAGATGAAAAAGGTAAAGATTGAGAAGACTGATGATCCAATAGATAAATAGGGTAAAATTGATGATATCAGTCATGTGCCCACTACTACAATTGCTATTGAATCCATAGATGCATCTCCTAAGATGCCCAAGAGGAGAAAACAAACTGCCACAAATCACCCTTCAAATATAAGTGCATCCACAAGAAGCAAATTGAAAAATGTGCAGTCACCTCCAGAAGTAGGATTCATACCTAGTCTTCAAGTGTTAAGGACTAGAGTTGTAGAAGAAGGAAGGCTAGATTAGATAGCCAAGTTTTATGAAAAATATCATGAAATTGATAAGTTAGAGATTCATGAGATGTCGATCAAACTCATGATAAAGTTCAAGAAGATAGTTCTTGAATTGAAGATAGCTATCCCAGATAAGGTATGGGAGATTATGGATACCTTTACAAGATAAGCCACTAAAGAAGACTTTAGAATCATGGAAAAAACACTTGATTCCACTCTTCCAATATGTTTTGTTGAATAAAAGTCAATGTTATTCAATTTGGTGATGCCGCACTTAAGGACAAAGATGAGAACACTACAACTCATGAACAAAGACTATGAGTTGATATCTAAGGAAACAGAGAAGGCCTTTGAGAAGGTATTCTTAGAGCAGCACATGAAACCTAAGTCTGCGCCCATCACTCAAGCACCTAGTGAGAAAGACAAAGTAGAAGAGAGCTCTAATATACCATTTATAGGTCCTCAAGAGTCAGTGCCTACAGTGTTAATACCTACAAAGGTAGTAAAGTTTGCATCCATAAAAGATACACAAAAAGATGATACAATCTTCATTGACAATGTAGAGATTGCAATGGTGGCCACAGACAATGACTTGGATAAGTTTGAAGAATCTTTTATGAGCACACAAGAAGCTAAAATGTTATGTAGCAACACACCACCCACTCATCAAGAAGAAGCACTAAATAATGATAACAAAGAAGAAGAAAAGATGGAAGAAAAGAAAGAACAAGAAAAAGAAATAGAAAAAGAGGAAGAAAAGAAAGAAGAAGAAAAGGTAAAAGAAAGTGAGAAAAAGGATGAAATGTTAGTAGAGCAAGAAGTGTTGGACAACACTCCCATCACTCCTTCAGCAACATTGTTGTCAAGTTTGACACCTGACACATCCAGTTTGGACTCATGGAGAGAAGAAGACCTGATTAAGTTCAGTGTCCTAGATATGGAGAAAGCCAAAGAAAATAAAGTAATGAGGAATCCCCTCTTGGTAGAATCAGTAAACATTTTGAACAATCTGTTACCAAAGGATAATAAAGTGTTAAAGATACACTTGGTTGATGATATGAGTATAGTTATCTCACATTTCAAAAGAAATTTCTCAAACCTTGAAGAATCTGCATCCCTAGTTGTAGAAGAAAAGTATCTAAAGAAGAGATTGAATGAATTGATCATAAACTTTGCACTTCACCTCAGCTCCCTCAAGACTAGTCAAGCATCCCTAAAAGAATTTGCAGATCAAGGAAGAAGAATCATTGTAGAATGCATGGATCAAGATAAGCTTACCGATGCTCATTTAAAGAAAATAAAAGAGGTAGAAGCTATGATTGAGCAAGTGAAGAGTTAAGTGAAAGACACATCCATAGATGTGAACATGTGTAATAATGTCTACCAAAGTCAGATAGACAAAATCGAGAAGGCAGAAAAAGAGATGACAAAGTTAAGGGCTAGATAGACTTAGTTGAGGAATGCTCATGCATCGTCACTAGACATTCTAAATCAGAACATCAAGGAGATTGATGCCACCATGATAACCTATGATCAAGGTCCTTCCATAGATTTGAAGAAGATGGAGAAGCTTTAGTATGCATTATGCACCCATCTCCAGATAGTAAACTCTTTTATCACATTTTGGAAGAAGGAGATCCAGAAACTAAAGATAGCATATCTGAATGTTTTCCCTTAGTAAGTATGTATAGATACAGTTTTTTAACACCTTTTTCATTAATGTCAAAGGGGGAGTTGTGTATAGAATATGGATCATAATATGTAAAGGGAGATATAAGTATATGTATAGATGACAAAAGTTTTTTGTACTAAGGACAGTTAGCAACTTGGCCATATTCCTTTGTTGCCATCAATGACAAAGGGGGAGATTGTTGGAAAGTTGGCTACACTAATATATATAACTTTATATAGTGTTTTCATTATAGAAACAAATTCATATAGTAGTTTGGAGTCAGCACACTTGAAGAGAAGATCAAAAATTAGTTATGTGTTGAAGACTGGTCAATGTATAGAGTTCCTACAACTCAGAGCATCAGCGCACATGCGTATGGAAGAATTATCATATGAGCCCTATAATTTAAGTTAGTTAGACTATATTCATGCTTAATATATGAGCACATATTTAGATATGTAAGGATAATAAAGTTACAGTCAGTTGAAGTTGCACAGCCAGTGAGTGCCAAAGAATAACAAAGCATGAAGCTGACAGTTAGTATTTTGGTTTACGGATATAATGTAATGTTGTAAAGGCTATGTGTCTATTTTATTTAGGTTTTCAACATATATACTTGTATGTAATAGGTCTAAGGGCTGACCTAGTTGTTTATTTTGTATGCGCATATAAATATAAGATGTGCCCATTGTATTCAGTATGGAAGTTGATAGAGAGTTGTGATAAGAAGAGAAGAAGTGTGTGAAGACACTATAAGATTTATTAGAGATTTTCTAGAGGTCAAAGCATTAGCACATCAAAGGAACTGATCTGACAAGCAATGTCACAGTGACAATTCATCCAGCAGATATAGTGTGTATCTGAGATAATAAGGTTGTAGCCTTCACCACTTGAGCAGTGAGCTCTAGGATAGTGCCTCCACTCCCCTAACAAGGACTATTGTAAAATAATCCTAACAAGGTCCAACCCTTGACAAGGTCTATTGTACTTAATTCATTGTAAAGAAACTCCTAATAGGGTTAAGGATCTTCTAACAAGGATCACAAAACACTAGTGCAGAATATTAGTGGGTGTCAATTCCCACCGGGGTTTTTACCTATTTGGGTTTCCCCATAACCATATTGGTGTCATGTGTTGATTTCATGTTTCATGTTTATGTGAATGTTTAATTCATTACTTAAGCTTTTAAGTTCAGTATAAAGATTAAAGTGAAAAGTTAAAATAAAGTGAACACTAATTTCCCCCCCCCCCCTCTCAATGTTCCCATTCCTAACAACACCCTTGTATAGAAACATGTACATTAATAGGGAATACCAACAAAAAGGTTTACCTACTTTACTCTTTTGGATTCCTATTAATCGTTCATGAATTAATTCAGCTAAGAAAGGGGCAAAGTCAAAGGTAACTGCCAAGAAAGGGTGCAAGATTTGAACCATCATATACATAAGTTGTACTAGCATTCTCTCCTAAGTAATTCTCCAAAAATTTGTCATAATTACCAATATACACCCCTTTCCCTTAGGTTAAAATAATCTACTTTGAAAGGTTCCTATGTACTTGGTCCCACTGTGATCAAACCCCCAATTTTATTGTAGAATTCCTTCAAAGGGCCACTCCTGAGATAATCCTTCTGAGCATTATAGACTTGTATTAATTCATCAAAGTCTATTCTTTCCAAATCACAAGATGGTTCACTTAACCTAAAAACCCTTCTAATCTCCTCAGCTGAAATGTTGATTAAAGTGTTTCCATTTGTATCCCTAACAACCCTAGTAATTGGATCATATTGTTGTACTAGCTGGATCATAATATCTACATCCATGAACATGTTTAGCACAATGATTTTACATAAATTAAATTGCCACAAATTACTAGTGGGAGGGAGGGCATCTCTTTGACCAAACCCTACTCTGAACAGTACTAAACCAGAGGCCCCAATGTTGGTGTCTCTCATATAATTTCCTTTGTCATACAAGTCATCTACTATTTTAACCCTGGGGTCCTTTGGTAATAAACCCTTTTCCTTGACTATGTCAGTGGCTGAGTGATCAAATTGTTCTAAGAGGTCTTCATGCACACCCCTCTTAGGATACTAATTTTTTCTAGTTAATTCCTTTCTTGGTGCCATAGTAGGGTTTGCAATTCTTTATGATCATGCAAGAAATTAAGAGAAGTACCAGAAAGATACTAGCAAGGATAAAAATTTTAGAAGATACTAACCAATCTCATAAATTCTACAACAACAATCTTGCTCTACAATTTTATTCGCTAAGGCTCTACAAATTCTATGACTTTGTTTTTCTTGAAATGAAATCATCAATGATATATTAGCATCAGAAACATTAACCCTTTGGCAATTTACTCCACAAAATCTAGCCATAACTTCTCTACAAATTCAAATTGTCTTCATTCAATGGGAAAATATGCTTTCACACCAATTCTGATCAAACTTTAAATTAGGACCATTGATCTTTACATAAGAGAAATCTAATGGTTGTCACAACATCACGATTAGTAAAAATTTGTGCATCTCTGCTTTGTAGATGTGCGACAACCATTAGATCAAGGCATATCTATGATGACTTAAAACCTACAGCATCCTGACCCCACTTGATAACTGGATATATCACTACCATCAGATGAAAGAATCCAATGGTCAATGTTCTTATTCCTTTTGATTGGACCCATGGTGGTAACTCATGGCTTAATACAAAATTGATAGCTATCACAACATCATGATGGGTAAGTCTTTGCTTTGCAGATGTGTGACAACCATTAGATTAAGGAAGATATGTCAGTCTCTTAAAACCCTTAGTAACCGGGCCCAGTGAATGTGTGTCGATAGATCATCTCAATCATATGACTATGATTTAACAAATGAAATCAGTCCCACCTAACATAGGTGTTGAGTTGTCCACTTCATCAACAATTGTCACAATATTGCAATGGGTAAATCTTTACTTTGTGGATGTGCGACAACCATTGGATTAAAACAAGAGATTAAGTGCTTTAATAAAAGCTGAAACCTTAGTGAAATATACCATTAGGACTTAGGGAAATTAATAAAAATCATTGGGGCCTATACTTAGGGAAAATAAAGTATCGACTTAGGTGAAAAAGAAGTCTAAGAAGTATGGCCCCGCCCAATGGTAAAATAAAGCACATGCTTTATAAGGACTTAAGTGATCTTTTAAAAAGTAATGATAGAATAGAACCATAGAAAGGAGACCTAGGGTTTTCACCTAAAATGAATGAAACATTTAGGGTTTTTTAAACATGATTTTTAATAGGGCTTATTGGACTTCAATGAAAATTTTGGTAATTTTGGCAAATGGACCTGGACTATTTTTTATGTAACCAGTTATTTCAAACAAAATTCTTCTGGAGAATACCTTAAATTTTAAAAAGTATGAAACTTGTATTTGAAAAATTTGAACTGCCAATAGAGGTAAAGGAATTAAAAAAAAGCAGGGTCTTTATCAGCCACTCCCAATCCCAACAAAGACATGGGACAATGTGAGCATGCATTTTGTCTTAGGACTTCCTAGGACCAATAAAGGATTTGATAGCATCTTTTTCATAGTGGAATGATTTAGCAAAATGACACACTTTTTTCCTTGTAAGGTCTCTAATGGTGCATCTCACATTGCTACATTTTTTTTTCAAAGAGGTGGTTAGAATTCATGGATTACCCACATCCATAATCTCAAATAGAGATGTTAAGTTTCAAGCACATTTTTTGAGAACCTTTTGGATGAATTTTTGCACTAATATTTCATTTAGTTATGCATATAATCTAAAAAGAGATGGTCATACTAAGGTAGTGAATACTTCATTGGGAAACCTCTTGAGATATCTTACCAAACAATATGGGAAAACTTGGGATTCCATCTTTCCTCAAGAAGAATTTGCTTTCAATGATTCAATCAACTGATCAACAAGGAAGATACCATTCCAAGTGAGCTATGGAATTCACCCTAGAGGAGTAATGGAGTTGAGAAAGTTACCAAATGACTTCAAGGATAGTACACAAGGAGCTGATTTTTTAGCATGGATCAAATAGATATAAATTCAAGTTACAAAAACATTGAATTAGAATACTACAAAGTATAAGGATCAAATAGAAAAAAATAAGAAACATGTTACTTTCAAAGAAGGAGATCAAGTATGGATTTATTTGAACAAAGAAAGGTTACCTAGGGGATGAACAAAATTACAAATGAGAAAGATTGGTCCCTGTCAAATACTCCAAAAATTTGGAGACAATGCTTATGATCTCTTAGGGGTCCCTAATACCACTCCAATCAATGGCTTGTCTATGGGATTTGACTGTTGAAGACTTCATTAAGGAATCAAGCCTATTTAGCCCTATTAGGCCTAGTGGATTAGAAGTACTTTGGTGGTGTATTTGCAGGTTGGGAGTTATTGCTTTGGGAATTTGACACATCTCAATAAAGGGTTTCTGGATCTAACATTTTTTCTATGAGTCCCTTGGGAAGATCTTAGACTAATCCTCAAAAACTTTTCTCATAGGACTACAAGACAGGAAGACCTAATAGCCAGAATTAGCATCTGAATCCTTAACCACTTAGTAAGGATAAGTTTGAACATTTTGGAACCTTTCCATCCCCTTTCAACATCTAGGTTCCTATTTTTGTGATTAAGTCAAGTAGGTAGTACTTCTACTCAAGGAAACATAGAATCCTCAATGGGGATGGTAACTTTGGTGTTAGTTGTAGGACTTTTCAAAGGTGTAGAGCACTCTCACAAGTTAGTTTGGGTATAGTGAAGATACCTAAGGCCATACCACATCAAACCTACCTATTTAGGGGATAGCTTTGTATTAGTTAATAAGGAAATTAGATTTATCTTTTCATGATTTTCCTACCTATTCTATTCCTATTGATGTCTACATCATTGATTTGCATCCATATTTTTCTATTTGCTTGTTAAGAGACTTTACTGCTAAAATAGGAGGTTATCTATCAATAGATTGGTCTCATATTATTTTCTATACCAGGTATGGAACTAAAGTTACTATTCCCTCATAACCAACTTCAAGGGATTGTACTAAAAATCATATTACAAATTTTGTGAAATATACTATAGCTATTTTGTTTGATCAAGAGGATATTTTGGCAATTCATGATACTCAAACACAATTATATAATGTACCTGATATATTATTAGATGAGTGGGCAGCCAAATTGTAACTAAAATTCAATAAATTTAGCTAGAAGAACCAAGTTTAGGCAACTATGTAATACATGGAACTACTGATTTCATACCAAATATTATGAAAAGTCCATTTTTGAATTTAGAAAAAAAAAAAAACTACTAATATTTGGAAGTTGTTTTTTGATGGTTCTCATAGTAAAAAAATATGCAGGAGGAGGTTATATGCTTATTTCATCTATTTATGATAGATATTATGTATCTTGTAGATTCACATTTAGTTGTACTAACAATGTAGCTAAATATGAATCACTTATTTATGGTTTAAAATGAGCAATAAAGAGAGGTATCAACTGTTTGCAAGTTTTTGGAGATTCTAAATTAATTGTTAATTAGGTTAGAGCTATACATGCTACAAAAAATGATTTTCTTAAAATTTATAAGCATGTAGTATGGGATCTAATTGAAGGTTTTGAAGCTTTTAATCTATGATCTATTCCAAGAAATCAAAATAAGTATGCTAACAGATTTGGAGAAATTAGTGCACAACATTATATTCCTAGTGAAATTAGCAAATGTAAAGAGCACAATTATGTAAAAATAATTGTTAGACCTATTGTAACAAATAATGCAAAAAGATGGCAGGTGTTTGAATCAAACCAGCATATTCTAAATTTCTTAAGAGAAGAAGATGAGTTTGAAAATTTAAACCAGAAAAAGTTAAATGATTAATATGAAGATCAAGTCATTCAATTGAAGTCTAAAAATATTCCAAAAGGTCTTGTGACCTTAGAATCAATATTTAACATTGATGATCAGCTTAAAAAAGATAAATCAATCTTACAGGTCAAAGAAGAACATTACAAGGATATTGAAATTGATAAAGATAGAGTATTGAATCTTGGAAATATATGTACCCCTAAAGATCATGATACTTTTGTTAAGTTATGTCAATAATTTCAATATATTATTGCTTGGAAATGTTCAGATTTAAAAGGGTTTGATCTTGATGTTACTCAGCATACAATTGAGATAGAACCCGGTGCAAAACTAGTTAGACAAAAGAAAAGACCAGTGAATCCTAAACTATATCCTCTCATGATAAAAGAGATAAATAAGTCAATTGAGAGAAACATTATATTTCCAATAAAACATACATCATAGGAGTCAAATGTGGTACCAATTAGGAAAAAAAATGGAGAAATTCATGTATGTGTTGATTTCCATGATTTAAATAGAGCCTCATTGAAGGATAGACATCATTTACCTTCAATGGAAAAAATTTTACAAGTTGTTTCAGGTTCAGAGTAATTTTCATTAATGGATGGCTTCTCTAGTTATAACCATATTTTAGTAAGGAAGAAGATAGATATAAAACAATATTTACCACCAAGTGGGGAACTATGGCTGATCATAAAATGTCATTTGGGTTATCAAATATAGGTGAAACATATTAGAAAGAAATGCACATTTCCTTTAGGGGTTTAATGTATAAATTTAAACTTTTCTATCTTCATGACATTACTATTTTTCAAAGAATTCAATAGATCATTTCAAACACCTTAGAATTATATTTGAAAGATGCAGAGAATTTGTTTTTTATTTGAATCCAAAGAATTGTGTGTTTTCTCTTCACAAAGGGAAAATTTTTAGATTTATTGTATCTAAACAAGGAATTGGAATTGATATTGGAAAAATGGTTGACGCTCCCCTTGAGATTCGCAACATGGATTAACCACCTCCTGCGTCTTCTATAATTTTAGTGGTTGTATCAGGCATTAACTAGTTGATCTTTTGGTGCAATGACAACCACTACTTGTAATAAGTGGTATCAGATCTTGGTCATAGGTTTGAATCCCCTCAGGTAACATTGAGTGGGAGATTGTTGGAAAAATGGTCAGCACTCACCTCAGGATTCACAACATGGCTTAACTACCTTCTGTGTCTTCTATAAGTCTAGTGGTTGTATTAGGTATTAAGAGGTCAATCTCTTTGTGCAACAGAAACCATGACTTGCAACAATCTAACCATAAAGAGTAAGAGATATTCTTTCTTCACCGTTACATGCCCATAAAAAGGGACATCAAAGTTTTTTAGTCATGATTACCTTTGTGAGAATATTTATACCAAATATTGCAGAATTATTGATGCCATTAAAAATAATGCTTAAGAAAAATATGCTATTCAGTTGGACACAAGAAGGAAAATGTAGCTTTGAATAATTAAAGAAGCATTACCTGCTGCTCCCACATTATTAAATCCAAATTTTTCAAAATATTTTATCTTATATTCTTATGGAAACATTGATAGTATTGTTGCAATGATAGTACAACAAAATGAAGAAGTTCTTGAACAACCATTAGTTTTCTTCAATCAAGGACTTAAGGATTATTAATTGCATTATTCCTTTGTAGAGAAGCATGTGCTTTCAGTTATTAGAAGTATGAAGAAATTCAAACATATGTTTTCTAGTAATAAAATTAAATTGATGGTTGCACATGCTTCTATTAAATATTTCTTGTTGAATAAGGAGTTAAACACTAAAAAGATTGGTTGGATCACTAAAGAAATGGAATATGATATTGAAACCAAAGTCTATAAGCTAGTGAGAGCTAAAGGTTTGTGTAAAATACTTATTAGATATGGAGATAATATTCCTAAAGCTAATTCTAATGTTGTTCTAGCCTTACTAGATAATGATTAGCTTGATGTTCCAAATAAAAAAACAAACTAGGTGGATGATATGACTATTTTATTACAAACTACATTATGTCTTGAAGGTTTGGAACAAGAAAAAAGAAGGTATTCTAGATTTTAGTATATTCCTTACTATTTGTTAAATGATATATTATTCAAGAGAGATTTGGAGGGAGTATTGTTAAGATGTATAAGACTAAATCAGGTTGATCATATTTCACATCAATTTCATGATGTGCCAACTGGAGGACATTTCTCACCAAGAGCTATAACTCTTAAAGTGATGAAAGTAGGATACTATTGGCCTAGTGTGTTCGAGGATGCATATGTTTGGGTGAGAAAGTGTAAACAATGTGCAATCTTTGTAGGTAAAGAAAAGTTAGTAGCGCTATCATTGCAACCTATTCAGGTGGACCAGCCATTTATGAAATGGGGTCTAAACTTTATTGGAGTCATTAACCCATCATGAAGTGAAAGAAATGAGCGAGTATTGATTGCCACTGATTATTTTACTAAATGGACTAAAATAGTTTCTCCCTATCAGAAAGACCTGATATGGTATATAGATTGAAGAAAGCCCTCTATGGACTTAAACAAGCCCCTAGAGCATGGTATGAGAGACTTGATGGATATCTAACTAAAATAGGATTTAAGAAAGGAGCAACAGATTGTAATATATTCATAAGAGAGACATCTAAAGGTCTACTACTTGTAGCTATATTTGTTGATGACATTATCTTTGGAGGTAATGACAAACTTAGTGTTGAATTTTCTAAGGAGATGCAAAGTGAGTTTGAGATGAGCATGATTGGTCCTATCAAATACTTCTTGGGATTAAATGAGTAGTAGACAAAGAAAGGTATTTTTATTAATCAGTCCAAAAATGTAAAAGAGATATTGAAGAAGTTCAAGATGGATGATTGCAAACCAGTGGATACACCTATGATAACAAGATGCAAACTTACAAAAGAAGATGATTCACAAGTAGTATATATAACATTGTACAAGTCTATGATTAGAAAAATTATTTATCTTACTCAAACTAGACCGAATATTTCTAATGCAGTTGGCATAGTTGGAAGATTTGCAGCAGAACCTAAACAAAGTCGCCTCATAGCAGTAAAAAGAATATTTAGATACTTGCAAGGCACTATAGATTATGGTCTATGGTATCATAATTTATAAAATTTTGAGCTTCATGTATATACTGATGTAGATTGGGTAGGATGTGTTGATGATAGAAAGAGTACATTAGGAGGAGCAGTGTTTCTTGTTGACAGACTTGTCACTTGGACAAGCGAGAAGAAAATTGTATCTCCTAATAGGGTCTGACCCTTGACTAGGTCACTATACTAAATATATTGTAAAGTAACTCCTAACAGGGTTAAGGATCTTCTTACAAGGATCATAAAATAGTAGTGTAGATTATTAGTGGGTGTCAATTCCCACTGAGGTTTTTACCTATTTGGGTTTCCCTATAACCAAAATACTGGTGTTGTGTTCAAGTGTTCTTTCATTGTGTTTATGCTTTATGTTTATGTATACTTAATTAGATAAAGAATTGAAACTTGTAGATAACTAATTCACCCCCCCCCCCCTCTCAGTTATCTCTTGGGACTATTCCTAATAGATACACTAGTTCATACTATAGGGATCACCTAGAAAGCAATATGGGTGATGAGCTACATACACCTAGTAGAAAGAAATGGTTTAAAAGAGGAATATTCAACCACAACTCTCCTAGGCTATCTAAAGAGCATGTTACAATACCCATCCCAAAGGAAGTCCCATCTCAATCTGAAACTCTTGAATTCCTTAGAAGAATGAACCCTAAGTCAGATAATCCTCCTCAAGAAGATGAATTCATAGATATAGGATATTTTCCCATGAGTGAAAATCTAGATGAGATTGAAGAGACTTCTACTACTGAAAATACTTCATGTGATTATGAGAAGTTATGGGGTTAAGTCATAGGTTTGAGAAAAGAAAAGCAGGAACAATTGATAGAAATTTTTAAAAGGAGAAAAGAGCGGGAACAAAAAAATTGAGTTTCTCATGGAAAGACAGGAGCTCATAAGAAAGACAAAGAAAAATGAACCTGAAGCTGAGATTTTGAATCAAGGATTTAAGGGTTTAGACTATGAGCTATTTGGTGATATGGAAGCTCTAAGACAAAAGGCTAATATCAATTGGCCTAATCCTAATAAGGATGATTTTGAGGGTGAAGGCCTAGTTCTAAGGCAATTGCATCCATTAGAGATTAAAAGAAATGAGGATCTTAGAAATAATGTAAAGGATGTAGCTGAAAAAGGAAAGAAACAAATGATTGGAATTAGTATAAATGAATCTAAGAAAGATATTTTTTCCCTTGTGTTATGCCTGGGGAAAATCTAGAATTAGAAAAGACTAGAAAAACCAAGGAGGAATTGGCTTTCCAACTAGAAAAATTAGGGTTAGAAGCTGCTGCAGATGAGATCAAAAGAAAGATTTATTTCTTACATGCTAATATGAATACAACTGCTAGTAGCTCAATCCCTATTATTGGTGGGATAGTACCACATAGCCAACAATGTGGTACAAATCCAAGTGTCTAAGTTTCAAGCCCCAATCAAATGGTCCAAGGACCAGTTCAAAATATAAATCCATCAGCCCCTTTGGCTAGTGTTCCCATGGGTAACATGTCATGCCAAAATGTTGGAGGAGTGGGAGCACAAGTTCCACCAAATTTTCAAAGGAGACCAGTTTGTCTGGACATATACCAACCATTGTTCTTTGATGGTATCCCTATTCAGTGAAATACTATCCCTAATGAGGTAAGAGATAAGATCCTTAAATTCACGGGAAATAATTTAGTTACATGTGAAGAGCATCTTAAATCTTTTACAGATAAGATAAATGACTATGAAATTGAGAATGAAGATGTGGTAATGAAACTCTTTGTTTAGTCATTAATAGAAGATGGTAGGGATTGGTATAGAGGTTTTCCACAAAATAGTATGACTTCATGGGAAGAATTTGTAAACAAATTTAAAGAACGGTATGCCAGACATGTAAATTATAGTTATATGCTTAATGAGTTCAATAACATTAACAAGCATTTAAATGAGAGCATTTTAGAATTCAATGGTAGATTTCAAAAGGCTATGTACAAATTATTTCAAGTTTTGAGACTAGATTATGAGGTTTGTTTGACCACGTACTTCAATGCTTTAGAGGGAAAAATGTCTTACCTTTTGAGAGACAAAAGACCACATACTTTGAGAGATTCTTTCAAGTTAGCCATAAATATTGAAAGTAATAGGAAAGCATCTTGTCAAATGTACAAAAGGGATGAAGGGAGGTTGTGGAAAGAAACCAGACCACATGTTGTGAAACCTACCAAAGAAGATGACAAGGTTGAAAAATGGGCAAATGTTGTCAAAGATGTTTCTACTAGATTTGATAAGGGTGCGAAAAATTTTCAAGATAATAGATCACCATATCAAAGGCATGAAACATTTCCTAGGCTACATGATCAACCATACAAAACAAATTGGAAGGATGGGAAGCCTATTTTTGACACCCATGAGCCACAAAAGGGAAGGGATACTCCTAATCCTTTGAAGAAAAATACAACACATAATGTAGAAAATATTCCATGGTGTGTGGCCTATAACATGCCTCACTCACCTTACTAATGTGTTGTAGCCTAAGATCTAGGAGATGAACTAGAAGACCCACTTTCAAGAGACCATGAAGGATCTAAAAATCCTGTAGTAAATATGTTTACCATTGAAAAGGTGGAGGAACTTTACTCTTTAGAAGATGAAGAGATATTATTTGATGTTGATCATAAGAGGATAATTCTCTCAGTTTATGAGAAAAAAATATTTTTCCATTCTGATCCTGAGGATTCTGATGATGAAAATTGTCAAACAAATATGATCAGACCAGAAATGGATGGTACTCACTAGAGAAATCCCAATAAAGAAGAAATCATGACTCTGACTATGGCTATCATTTCTCAAGCTAGATCCTCATATAACTTGAGAAATAGAAAATTTGATGTTGATCAAGGAGTACCAAGGTTAGTCTTTGTTAAAGATGATTCTCAGAATAAGGTTTCTCCTACACCAAATTCTTTCCCAAGAAGAAGTAACAACAACAAAGAGGAACCCATCATGGTTCAAAGTACTAAGAAGAATGAGGAAATTACATTAGAAAAGAGAAACAAAAGGGTTTTGTGGAAGAAAAGATTTATCTTATCTTTCTACTGAGCCCCCAACTTTTGACATGAGACATGCTTTGTCTCAAATGAAGGTGTCAATCCCTTTATTGGAAATGTTGAAAATAAAAGAGCATAAGGCAGTGGCTTTGGCTCTGCTAAATGAACAAGGAGACATTCCCATTATGTTAGAAAAGACAAAGACAATAGGATCACCTAAGATAGCCAAAGAGGTTTCCAACTTTTGTTTTGGAAATATTGTGACCCAAGAGCCATCTTCCATTGACCCTTTTTATGTCACTTTGATTGTCAATAACTTATTGCTAAAAAATTGTATGATAGAGTCTGGTGTTGTAGCTACTGTGATGCCTTGCCATGTTATGAAAGAGCTAGGGCTTCAAGTTGATACATCTAATGGTAGATGTTATGCCATGGATAATAGAGAAGTTCCTATGGTAGGAAATTTGGGTGGAATAGAGGTAAAAATTGTTGCATTTCCTGAGGCTACTTTCATAATGGATGTGGTTGTAGTTGATACCAAACCTCATTATGGTATGCTACTATCAAGACAATGGGCAGCAACAATGGGAGGAAAGTTGCAACTAGACCTGTCATATGATACTATACCTATAAATGGTACTCAGGTAAAGTTGTATAGAGAGCCTCGCTCCTTAGTCATGATTGAAATGGTAGCACCTAAGGATCTGAATTATTGTGTTGACATTGACGTGGAAAACTTAATGGTTGAGGAAATTGTGCCACAACTTAAAAATACTGATCCAATAATTGATGAGCTACTATTACAGCAGGACGGATTATGGAAATTATACTTTGGTGGAGGATGCTCTAAGGAAGGCACAGGAGCTGGTGTATTGTTTATATCCCCATCAAGTATTAATTTTAAATACTCTTTTATGTTAACCTTCCAATGCACTAATAACACTATTGAATATGAGGCTTTGATATTGGAATTAGATATTGCAATAAAGCATGGTATAAAATGTTTAAAAGTTTATGGAGATTTCCAATTAATCATTGCTCAGATTAGATCACAGTATGCTGCCAAGGATGGAAGACTTAAGTTATATAGATATGTTGTTTGGGATAGAATAGAAATTTTTTATGCTTTCAATATTCTTTGGGTGGAAAGATCAAAAAATATCATGGCAGATTTCTTTGCAAACATTGCATTGAAAAAAATGGATGCTACCCTTACTGGTGTATCAAAAATAGAAATAAAAAATAGACCTGTTGTGACTAATAATATTTGTAATTGGAAATTCTTTGAGGATGAAAATGATATCCTTAGGTTCATTCAAGGTTTGGATCAATATGATGGACAACATATTGATTTTAGTGCCCATAAGGAAATAGTTGAGAAAGGAATGTGTCTTAGGGAATGAAATTGTTCAAATAGCTTCTAACCATATTCCTAAGGGAATAGTTTAATTAGAAGGCATGTTCAAGATAAATGACAATCATATGTCCCAGAAATCCAATGCTAAGGTGGATGATCTAGAAGAAATAAACCTAGGGTCAGAAACATCCCCTCAACTAGTATATATTGGAAAAGGACTCAGTAGGGAGGTAAGAATTAATTTAATGAGTTTTTTGAAAAGGTATAAATGTGTTTTTTCCTGGTCATATGATGATCTCAAAGCTTATAAGGCAGACTGGAAGGTGGATAATGATCTTGCTTAGGAAGGGGAATGTCAATGGGACTTGGAAGGACATTTTGGTCTTGACATGGATAAGGAAACAAGTAAAATAAATGATATTATGCAAGATAATGTTTCTAATGCTAGTAAGAATGATGCTAACAAGACAATTGAAGAAGTAAAGAAATCTATTACTAGATCTAGAAAGATTGTGTGCTACAAATGCAATAACTTTGGTCATATTGCCAAGTATTGTAAGTTGCAAAATGATTATAGCCAGTTGACAACTAAGAAGAAGGTAATATGTTTCAAGTGTAACAATGATAGACATGTAGCAAAGTATTGTAGATATACAAGACCAGTCATGAATTCCTTCATGCCACTCACAAAGGAAGAGTTGAATAAAGAAGATCAACAGCTACTAGAGTTGAAAGAAGAATTTAAGGAGAAATGGGTCAAACAAAATGACTATGTGGAATTTAAGATCAAGAAAGATAAAGAGCAGAATGTAAGCATTCACAAGAATCCTAAGAGTCTTGTTGAATTATTTCTAGGGTGCATTGGTTCACCATCTTCATGATGGGAAATGTATGCCT
Source organism: Chamaecyparis obtusa (assembly GCA_027943335.1). NCBI lineage: Eukaryota > Viridiplantae > Streptophyta > Pinopsida > Cupressales > Cupressaceae > Chamaecyparis > Chamaecyparis obtusa. Next base: position 26,275 of record BSBK01005434.1, on the reverse strand, counting down.
TAGGAAGAGCATGACATATTATCACCAGTTAGATACAGAGCCCCTATATGGATGAGTTAAGTTGTGCAAGCTTGAAAGAAGCTTAGGTATGGTAAAATGTGATCTTGGATAAGGCCACATCAGTTTTAGAGATGTCTGTGAGGATTTCTACTAGTTTGAGCTAGGACATGGAAGATGGTCATCTAAAATATGAGAGTCAATGGTAATGGGATCATCATGAGATTCGAGGAAAGTGGGATATTGATCAAAGATTGGATAGGATTTATCATTTTTAGGATCTTGATCTTGATTTTTTTTAGGAATGATTTAGTTTATCCTCTTGACATGGGGTTTAAGTTTTGATATGTATGGGAGACTTTGGAAAGGGATCAATGTTTTGACATGAGGAAGATGGACTTTGCATCGGACTCTTTGGAATAAGATTTATTAGAGATAGGGAACATAATGGAATTGGATCTAGAATTTGGGACATATTATGATTGAGACTAGCTTGAAATTGTTCTATGGATAGTCCTTGGAGGGTTTCATCATTGGAAGTGTGACTTGAAGGTGATGGAGGAAATGTCTCTTGTGAATGTTTAGGGGATAAGGAGATGGAAGCTGACATGGATGTTTCTTGAAAGCCAATGTATTGAGGGGAAATGGGTGTGTCATCTATGTGATTGTTTTGGAATGAGCCATTGCTAGACATGGGTGCATTATTTATTTTATCCTCTTCATATATATAATCCAATTTTTGAAACAAACTCTTTGATGTCTTAGATTTTAATTTTTGTGGCTCCGGTAACTTTACTAGTGATATCTCATTAAGGTTATTATGTTGTGAATAATTTATTAATGAAAAATGTCCCAGAAAAAGTTGACTATTTATTATGCTTGGTATGCTTGAACTTGTGCTTGTTTGAGGAAAAATTGGTTGCGATCTCAGTATTGACTGATTTGTTGGAATAATATGTTGTGAAGTTGTTTGAGGGTCATTTGATTGCACTGGAACAAATATTGGCTCATAATTAGGTGGAGGTCCTATTTGGATTATTCCATGCTCTGGTTCAAAGGTTTGATTTGGAATTTGTTTGAATGATTGTCTTGGGACTGGATTAACCAAATTTTTGTCTTGAATCTTGAAGCTTTCTTTTGCTTCATCTAGTTGTGAAAGAAGTTTGGGAATCTTTGATTTTTCAATGAGAGATAGAAAGTGTTTTTTACCAAAATTTCCATTAGCCATCATCTTATTAACCTTCTCATCAAAGATTTTCATTTCTTTATCCAATTTTTCTTACAACTTTTGGATTAGGTATGTGTGAGACTGATGTGATTGATCATATGAGAATGTCATTTGTCCAGGTTTAGGAGGTGTTTGGATCCCTTGTATTGGAGGGTACATGATGTTTGTGTTATCTTGTCTTGAATGGAATATGGGTCTTGTGTCATAACCTTGTGTTTGCAATTGTGTGCTTTGTCTAGGATCAAAGGGTATTTGTGTGTTCTTATTTGAAATATACATGGGTTGGAAAATGTTTGTGGCATAAGGTGCTTGGGTCTCTTGTCTTGGCAAGTACATGTTGTTTGGGTCAAAACCTTGTGTTTGCAAAGATAAACCTTGTCTTGGGTCAAAGTGTGCTTGTGTGTACATGGATTGATAGGAACCTTGTTGCCTAATTGACATGATGACTATATGAAACTAAGGATATGCAAGATGCAAATTTTTTGGATTTTTGAAAACTTAAAGTATGATGATGCAACCTAAAGTACCCAAGGATTTTTTGAAATGATGTGCAAATGCAACTTAGGAAGATATGAAAATACAATTTTTTTGGATTTTTGGAAATTTAGGAAAATGGCAATGCAATTTTGAATATGCAAGGACTTATGCAAATGCAAGATTTTCTTTTTTGACAAACTTAGAGATATGATAATGAAAATTGGATATATGCAATGACTTATGCAAATGCAAGATTTTTTTGGATTTTTGGAAATTTTAGGAATATGATAATGCAAAGTGCAATTATGTTTTTAGATTTTTTGGAATTTAGGATATGTTATGCAATTATGTTTTTGGATTTTTTGGAATTTAGGATATGCTATGAAAAGGTAAGGGTTATGAAACTTGACTTGAGGATTTGGGTTTAGACTATGATATGAAAACTAGGGTTTATGCAACTTGACTTAGGGTTCTGGACTTAGGGTTTGAAATTTCTTGAAAAGGAAAAATCTTGGAAAATATAAACCTAGGAGTATAACCTTATGAAATTGGATATTGGATCTTGACTTTAGAAAAAGAACAAAAAGACTAAAAATATTAAAAGGACCAAATCAAACCCTCCAAGACATAGGTAGGGTTGATTTAAAAAAAAGATAAAAATGACAAAAGAATTGAAAGAGGACCAACAAAAGCAGGATCCCTTATCCATTAACATAAGATAAGACTCTAAGATTTGCATTTTGTTTGGATTTTTGAATTTCAAAAGACTTGAAGGTTTCTATATGAAAAGACTATTATGAAGACTTTGGAAGAAAGATTTGAATGCAAGGATTTGAAAATGATTAATGTAAACTAGGACATGAAAAATGAAGATTAGGACATGCAAAATGAGGACTAAGAATATGAAAAATGAGGAATAAGGATATGCAAAATGAGGACTAATGATATGAAAATGAGGACTAAAGGTATGCAAAATGAGGACTAATGAAATTAAAATGAGGACTAAAGGTATGCAAAATGAGGACTAATGATATGCAAAATGAGGTTTATGCTATGCAATATGAAAGATCAAGGTCATGAAAAGATGATGGACTTATGCAAGTTGAGGACTCCTAATCATGCCATAAGGTTACCAACTTAGGTTCATGAAATTTTTATTATGTCAACAAGGATTATGCAAAATAGGGATATGTGTGACCAAGGTATGCTTTAGGAATTGTTTGTAAAGTTTTTTTAATTTGAGGGTGAGTATTTTTAAAGTGTTCTTAATGTTTTTTATTCACTCACATAAGACACATCAAACAAGAATGGTCATTGTAAAATGAACAAACACGCTACAACTTAGGCTTGAAGGAAAGTATTCATCGAATTCCCACTTGAACTAGGTTCAGCTATGCCTACTCAGGATAGACAACTTAGAAGCTTGGAGGCACGGGCTCCCCCTTACACTGCACTCACTTCTTACGCACACCAAGCTTTGAATTCCAAGGGTCATCACTTCCCAAGGAACTATTTTCTCTACCGAGAGCTGAAAAAGTATGAGATGTCTTCACGGGCATGGGTGACCCCTTGCATCAGTGAATATAAGGATTTTGGCTGACTACAACAAGGTTTTTAATTCAAGACATCTAGTTTAAAGGGTGTGTGATAAACTCCATCAGGAGGTCTCCCAGCCTTGAGAACCAAGGTTTTATGCACAACTAGGGTACTAGAGGAGGGCTATCACCCAACCACACTGTTGATTGGATTATTATTCATAATCACACATTTGTATAGTGGTTTGGATGGAGACCTGGCTTTGGCTCGTGACCGCTTGAGGTCATCCCTTGGGGCATTCAAAGTGAACACCTTTGTCCAAGGTAGGTCTCTCTAAAAGAATTACATAGATTTCTCTTCACCCAAGATTTGCGAAGGTGAGAGGAGAGGATATGTCCATACAATTCTTTGGGATTACACAAATAAGACACACCAAAAACTTAAAATAAAAAGTTAATTTTCCAATTAGATAAGAAATGTGATAGAAAACACAATTTAAGGTTCTTTTCCTTTCCAATTAAAATTGCATGATAATTGTTGTTCATTAACCCATTAAGAAAGGAAATTTGATCAAAATAGAAAACTTTGTTGTTCTTTCCCTTCCTAATTAATATTATGTAAAAATTGTTGGGTTCTTTGATCCACCTAATTGGACTATATGCTATTTGTAGCTCATTGACATTCATTTATCCTCCTAATTAGGCTATGTGAAATTTGATGTTCATTTAGCCCACTATTTAGTCTATGTGAATTTGCAGTTCATTTTAAAGACTAATTAAGATATGTAAAAATTGTTGTTCATTTTAAACGCCCAATAAAAAAATCTAATTTGTTGCATGTTTGAAATAAAAAATCTGCATGTATCACAAGTTAGGCTCCAAAATGCACAAATCTTATTCCTCTACCTATAAAACACATGAAAAACAAGAAACAAAATCAGATTTGCATGTTCACATCAGGTTCACAAAATGTAGGATAGGAAAATGAGTAAAACATGCACACAAGAGGAACCATCAAACTGTAAAGTATGCAAAGTCAAACTATCAAAACACAAAATAAATTGAGATGAAGAAATGCAAACTATAACAAAACTCCTTCAATTTGACAATTGTGTCCTTTCTTGCTTCTCCAAAAGAATGGATGTAGCTCCCATGTTGACACAATGAAAGAAAGATGTTGATAAGAAGACTATAATGATAGTGAGAAGATTTGAAAGAAGATGGTTAAACAACAATGAGAGAAATGATCTCAATTTATAGAATTTTAAGACCAAAACTCAAAATTAGCAAATTGATGTGCAAAAGGGCAATTATCATAGATTATGGAAATTAGCAAATTTGAAAGAAGAAAACTGTCATTAAAATGGCAAAATATGACAAATTGAATGCACAATTAGAAATTAAAGAGTTAAATAAGAGGAACTTGTTATAAACTATGACAAATATGACAAAATGAAAAAAGCGAAAATTGTCATAAACTATGACAATTTATGACAAAAGGGAAAAAAGGAAAATTGTCATAAACTATGACAATTTATGACAAACAAAGATAAGGGAAGGTGGATGCTAAAAAAGAGGAAGTGGTGGCTAGAAAAGTGGGTGAAGCACAAATTAAGGGATAAAGTCCCATTTGGCAAAAGGAGGGAATTATTGAATTTAAAAATTCATTTATTCCCACAAAATGGAAATTAGGATTTAGGAATTATAAAAATTCCATAAATCAATAATTAGCCAATTAATTAATGTGAGATTAATTAGGTGTGAAACTTTGGGAAAAGGCAATAAATAAATATAATTTATTTATCAAGACTAAGACCTGGGGATAAATTATGGGTCATTTACCCCTAAAGAAGAAAAATTAATTGATTTGACTAAATTGATGATTTTGATGAGGCAAATAATCGATTTTGATGATTTTGATAACTCTGATAATGAATTTAATTGATTTCAAAAGCAATTGATTAGGTCAAAAATGAGGAAAAATCTAAGAGAAATATTAGTAAAATAGGGATGAAAATTAGACATTGAAGACATGTTATAAAAAAGGGGACACATAGGTATGAACCATTTTTAGGTGTCTACAGTAAATTATAAACTAACTTCGGGAAATATTATAATCATTAAGAAAATTATTCCAATGTTTGGATTCTATCACCAAGCCAATCCCAAAAAATATATTGTTGTCTACAAATTGTTGGTGAGTTTTAGTAGGCAAGGAGGAGGTAGCTTTAAACCCTTTTATAAGTCCTAGATCACAATTTTTTTCAATTCCTTCTGAAATACTTAACCACTAAAATGAACAAATAAGTTGATAGGGGAAAAGGTCTCTAACATAAGGAAAGTACCCTTTAGGAGATTCATCCACAAGAATTTAGAGCAAGAAGGAGTGGTATATCAGGCCTCCAAGATCTTAAAAAATTTACCTTTAAATCAAAAAAAAATTAATCCTCTATCAAAAAGGGCCATGAAAATTTATCATAAGCTTTAGATATATCAATTTTGAGAATAATTATTGTCTTATTTCTTATTTTCATAGAGTGAACTAATTCATGAGTAATGAAAACAACATCCATTATGTTTCTCCTCTAAACAAATCCTTTCTTATTGGAAGAACCCGACTTATCTAAATTTAAGCCTAAAAAGAACTAGCTTGGACAAAATTTTATAAATAGTGTTGTAGAGATTAATATGGAAAAAGTCCTACATAGAGGAATAAACCTCTTTTTTGGGAATCAAGAAAATAAAAATGCCAATAACCTAAATAAGAATTTTTTTTAAAAATAAATAATTCTCTTCCCATATTGAAATTTCCATCATCTACTAGTTCCTATTGATCTTGAAAGAAAGTTAGAACAAAACCATTAGGTCCAAAGGATTAAAATCCACCAAAGGAGAAGAAAACCTTTTTAACCTCCTCCACAGTAATAGTTTTAAGCATCTCTTTCAAATCATTTTTTTTAATTAAGGTTGAGATTACCTCTATAACCTTATCCATCTTGGTTCTATCTAAATTTTTATGTTGAACATGCAAGTGGGAGAAGAAGGAAACAACCTCACATGTTATACCATCCTTAGTTAGAACTAGAGATTCCTCTCTTATCAACTTTCTAATTATAATCCTCAATTTGTGTTTCATGGTTGATTGGTAGATTAATTTGGTATTCTTGACTCCCTCCTTTAGCCATTGTATCCTAAATTCTTGCTTCCAAAAAAATTCTTCTTTAGAGATTTTAAACCATTGAGTTCTGAAATCTCTTTCCCTAGCACAAATATCAACATATTTTTATCCTAGCTGCATTTTATTATGGAATTTATTAAGCTCAAGGGAAAGAGATTTTTTTCTTTTGAAAGATGTTCCCAAAATAAATGTTATTCCAACCTTTAACTATTTCCCTAACTTTCTTCAGTTTTTTAAATGTAATGAACATAGGGGTACTATTGAAATGATTAATCTACTAATCTTTAACCAATTTCTTAAACTCTATATGATGTGAACATGATTTCATATCTATATGGGAAATTTCATTACAACATGTTATCTTCTCTAGTGAGAAGGATAGCATCATGGTCCCAACCAATTCTAGAAAGATCACATAGAGATAATGATATGAGGATATTCTAATTATTTCTTATGAAGAATCTATCCAATTTGGCTTGTATCAAATTATCTTCTTGTCTTATATTACTCCAAGTTAACTTGGCCCACTTAAGCTCTATGTCTATCAGACTAGTCACTAAAAAGAAATCTACTAAATCTATCATACTATTTTAATAGTCCTCCTAGCCTCCAAGATTCTCTGAGGCATAAAGGTGGTAGTTGAAATCTACATCTATCATCTAGTTCTCCATATTGTGGTTCTAAGTTCACTCTACAAACTAATTCTAAAATTTAGCCCTACCAGATTAATCAAGTTCCATTATCAAATAATACAATTTCTTCCATTTGAACTATTATATTGTTTTTATAGTTCGACATTATAATCCATTTAAACTTAAGAAAATGTTGTTTATTTGATCTATCAATCCAAGAAAGAAACTTCATTGAAAAAAATAAGGCACACCTAAGATAGCAAAATTACAAATAGACTTGTTATTTTTTCTTATTCTTAACCCCTATCAAATTCTCAAGGGTTTTTTGCTTGCCACTTGCCATGTCTCTTGTTTCTTCTTTAACTCTTGAGTCCTTTTGAGAAAATTTCCCAGATTTATTATCTAACCCAACATTTTATTTTTTAATTTTCTTCTATTTACTATTAATCTGAGTCCATTCACCATCATTCTCTCCATCTTTAAATTAGAGAAAAAATAAGTAAAGCTAGAGAATATTTTAGACTTTTGTTGTTTGTAGACTTTTATACTATCTTTAGAACTTGTTTCTCCACCATGGATAAGAAAATAATTCCTCCTTCCTCCATATAATGTAGAGAACTAGTCTCCACCTATTTATTCCCAAGCCTCAATAGGATTATTAACCTAAGAAATAAGGATAGAAATGATAGATTATCATTCCATATTTTTATAATCTTGATTAGAAGGAAAGAATGGTAAGTTTTTTTGAGAGATAATGACTGGGCTAGCCAACTCACCATTTACCTTAGGGGTTTGATCCTTAGTTGAATTATTCTCCTCAAACTTCTATATTTCCATAAATTTATTCTCATGAATATTAAGTTCTTCTTCCTCACTAAGGATTTGATCTCATAGACTTATTCTCCTTTTTATGGAAATCCATATCCTAGTTAGCTTCAATTTATATCCAAACCTGGGGATTAGGATCCTTATTAGGAATAGGGAAAGCAGAATGCTCTACTATCTTTCTAGGTTCATCTTCAATAGGAGTATCTTGAGTTCTATCTTGGATCTTATCAGGTTCAAAACCCTGAGAGATTGTTTTGTAACTGTATGCAAATTAGATGTCTAACTACTCTAAATGATAAATTAACTATTCTAAGATTAATAAATCAAACTAATTAGCAAACAGCAATGAAGAATACACTAAAAATGAAGCTAAAACAAGGTTTTACCTTCACCTACCATGTAGCTTGTCTCCATTGCCCTCCTAGCCTTGATTTCTTGAGGATGTTAAGCTCTCAGATTTCTAGATGAAGCCTCTTGCCCAAGATGATACTCAAGTGTGGAAATTGGTGATAAATGTATGCAAAACTAAAGCTTAATTATGCAAATATGGTGAATGAGATGCAAGTGATATGAAAATGGCTTGATTATGCTTGAATTCTCTTGAAATGATCTTAGAATGATTGATTTCTTGATTTCTTGAATGCTTGAATGCTTGATTGCCTATTCACTATTAGCTCACAAAGGGGAAATGAGGCTCCTTTTATAGAGTTTTGGAGGATCTAAGCCTAGGTGGCACAATCCTACGGTGGAGAATGAAAGGTGGAAGATCCTAGGGCTAGGATTGATTTGGTTGAAGGAGTTGAGAGAAAGGGGGATGTAGTTGGAATGTGAGATGGAGAATAGTGATTATGTTCCTCTCACATTGACATGGAGGAGAACAAGGTGGAAGGGAAAGAGACATGTCAAGTGTCTCACAAAGACCAAAGAGAGGAAGAGTGAAGAACTTTTTCCTCATGAGGACTCTTGGTACAAGTGTCCCATGAGTCACCTTTGACCCTTAGAGGTGGCTTGAGAAGACCCTTAGGAATAGGGAATGTCTCTTGACTTGGTTTAAGAGAGGACATGCGGTCATGAGACCAAGTCCTATGAGGCCACATAGCCCTTAAGAATAGGACATGTGTGGGTGAGGATAATCACCAATAAATAATTAATAATAATTATTTATTTTAGCCAAAGTGATGTGTCAGGTGACTAGGTAATTGAGGTGGACTAGGAAACTTAGTCATATTTAGGTGATTGTATATTTATTTAAATCACTTTAATAAGACTAATTAGAAGACTTAGGATAGAGGAATAGACTATAGTGAATTTACTAAATAAATTGAATAATCCATTTAATAAATAAAGGAAATAATTATTAATTAAATAATAAATATTTAATTAATTTATCAAGTCAATATCAATTAAATAATAAATATTTAATTAATTGATAAAGCCATTTTTAAGTGTATACATTTTGCCCCTCTTTGAAATAATGTGTGTGTCACATTGTTTCAAAGAAAATTTCAAGCCTTTTTGCCCCAGACAATGTCCAGATGACCTATGCATACCCCCTTGAGAGATTGATTGACAAAAATTATTTTAAGTGAAATTTTTATTATTTATTTATTTTTATTTTTTACGTCAAGGTTGACAATCAATCTCACGAAAGAAATGGTAGAAAAGATGGAGGAAAATAGGATGAAATAGAAGAAAAATGGGAGATAGAGTCCACACACCAAGTACATCAGGTCCACAGGCTATAAATAGGGCTAAGGGGTCCATAATAGGCTCATTGTGCACATGTGTCATTGGAAGATCAAAGCATGAGAGAGAGAAGAGCAGAGCCACCAAGATGTCATTCCCACTATCAAATCATCACTTTGAGAGGGCCAGACACTTCCAGAGACCACCCGATTCGAGAGAGCCAATAGGTGACTTGATCCTCTTTGTCAATTTGATGATTTTGAATGATTTGCAGTAGTATTTAGCATGTTTAGGTTAGTTTTAATCATAGATTTATTTTAGAAAAAAAAAATTTCTTGGTCGGTGAACAAATGCACAGCGATTCGTGACATTTGCACAGAAAACTCATGTTTTTGCCCATACATGTCGTAGAACTGCATGTGTGTAGAAATGTATGCTCACCTACACAAATGTGCAATAAATGTGTGCATATATATTTTCTACACCTTTGTCAAGAAAACCTACGCAACTGATAATGAAAGCTACAAAAACATCAAAAACTGTGCAAATACCAAGGGATTATATGCAAATGTGATAGAAAACTACGTAAATGTGGAAATCTAGACAAATAGTTAGGGAAACTGCGCATGCATTTTTCAATGCTATGCATTTGTATAATGGATAGAATGCGGTCAAATTAGCAAGTCAGTTAGGTCAAACTTGAGGTCGATAAGCCGATGTGATCTATTAGTAGTTGAATTTGATCAATTTGATCAAGATAGGCAATGTTGTAGCATGGTCGCTAGTTAACCAGTCTTGATGTTAGATAATTGAGAAAATCATCTGTTGAAACACGTGATAAAACATGTTTGTATTTGATATGATAGGATAGATAGATTTATAGATCAATTTATCAAAATCTGATAGCTTGATATTGTTGACTTTAATAGGAGGATATTACTGATGTACTGATGTCATGGGAGAGATATCCTATCACACAAAACTTGAGACCGACACTATCAGAGACTAACAGACTCTTGATCGGAGTGTCTAGGTTATACCATGTTATCTACACGCTTGAGATTTAAACAAATTTGATCATGATGACTATGTTAGCAGAGTGATGGAACTCAAAGATGATTACTTTTCATCTCCCAATAGGAGAGATGATAGTTACACTCAAGGATTTATATCGCATCCTCTGGCTTCCTATCATAGGCGAGCTGGTGCACTATGATCGGCATGACAGAGTGACAGAGTGTAGAGTAGTTTTTGGTGATGATGATATTGATAAGGGGGAGATTAGGTGGGAGGATATGGTTGATTTTTATGAGCCTCTGCTAGTGGTTTTAGTAGGAGTGATTGGGGGATGGTATGCCCTGATCATAGGTCACATGGGTTTGCAGTTGGTTGGGGCTGCACATTCCAATGGATGATGGATGACGGGACCTGATTTACTAGGGGTGTCTATCTGTTAGCCCATTTATACCATAATCTTCATCAGGTGGTGTACCATAGGGGTGCTTCATTATCATCAGGTGTCACATTGCTCCATGTATGCTCATGGGAGCATATTGCAGTTACATGGCCAATGGTGATTAGATTCCATGGTGTAGGATAACCGTATATTCATTTGTATTCATCAATTTTGTCTCAAGAAAAGCTGGGACACTTAGAGTTCTAGCGGTACACTTTTGACACTCTAGATACAGTCACATGGAGACCTTACCTAGGGTGTGATCCCTGGGATGATGAGAGATGGCTCTATTTTTGTTTTGAGTCATGATGGTTGATAGGGTGAACACCCTATATTATTGAGAGATAGCTGGTCAGCTGAGTTATGTGATAGTTTGGTAGGATCCAAAGAATGGCACAAGGAATCATGGAGTTTTCATGTACACATCAAGAGAGACATGACTAGGGTCCCATGGTCTCATTTGAGCTAGCTAGATAGGATTTCCTTAACATGCCATTTCAGGCATGGATGATGAGATAGGAGGTTGTGGACCCAAGGATGATGACTAATCTAGAGCAGTACCTTAGAGATTATCCAGTACCTCACTTGACTAATCTAGCAATGAGGCCCCCAGAGAGAGATCTAGTAGAGAGACATCATGGGAGACACCAAGGCTAAGATAGGAGAGGTCAAGGAAGAGGAGGTACAGGTGACGGTGGAGATGGTGGAGATGGTGGGAGAGGTGATAGAGCTAGACCTCAGATGAGAGGTGGTGGTGTGAGATAGAGGGGTTTGATGCCACCTCCAACTAGATAGGGATGGAGATAGCCTTTAGCATAGATAGTAGTAGGAGCTACACCATAGATACTAGCTACCCCAATATAGGTACCAGTAGTATAGGTATAGGTGTCGATACAAGTAGGATAGGGATAGGATGAGGTGGATGTACTTTTAGCCCAAGTCAGAGTGGTATAGGGTGGATAGATCCATGATGATATACAAGATGAGAAGATACTCGATATAGCAAGGTAGGATGCACAGATGCCAGATGTTGAGGCATAGGATGAGCAAGTGAAGATGGATATTGGGGGAGAGGATCCCTATTTACAGAGAGATGTCGTAGGGGAGGATGATCTAGATATTGACTCATTGCTAGTCTGACTAGCAAAGACACAGGTACAGGAACACCACATCCTTGGACTAGAGAGATAGATAGAGAGGATGGAGAGATAGATGGGAGACCTTAGGCTTGAGTGAGATGCTACAATAGAGAGACTCAGGGAGTCAAAGATGTTACTAGATGAGCTGCAGCAGATAGAGGATTTGGGTCCTCATGAAGATAGTCTGAGAGCTATGATACAGGCCAAGAAGGAGATATCCTATTGGTGAGAGACCTATAGATAGGTGGTTCCCAGGGATTAGTGGATTGGGAGCTTTAGAGAGAGCTCAATGGCTATTAGGACAATAGTATATGATAGACAGGTACCGACTGGTAGTGGAGGTGTATCATCACACCCTCTGAGAGCACCCACAGGTTCAGGGGATCAGGGCAGAGCCTCAAGATCAGGTGGTTCAATAGCATGGGGTCTCATTGCATCTCGCAGGCAATGATAGATAGAGTCTAGAGGTAGTGGATCATAGATTTTGGATATCATTGTATACACTCTTCTTATACTAGTGCATCGTTGTATCATTGTATCATTATATTATTGACTTGATAGACATTACTTTGGACACATTGTTATATTTGATATATCATTGGACATTTGGACATTTTGTTGTGTTTTATGGATATTTATATGATGGACTCTCTATATATGATGATGCAGTTCTATCATGATTTTTGTTTATTATGATATACACATGTATGTACTGACATATGTAGGATGTGATGATTTACTTTAATATGCATAGAATGTATGTCCTAGAATGCAAAATGATTTATTTTCTATTTGATGCATAATGGTTAATGATCTAACATATGATGTTGATATAAATGCATGTCCTAAATGATTTTACTCTATGCAATGCTATGTGATTACTAATGCAATGATGTAAAGAACAATGTAGAAAATGGATAATGAATGATAATAAATGCATGTAATAGATAATAAATGATTATGTAAAATGCAGATGATATGTAATGAATGAAAATGTTCTTAAGATGACTAAAATATAACAACTTACATCATGATAAAAAGATAATGATATTTTATGATAACTATAAAAAAACAAGACGTGAAATATGCATGTCAACATAAATGGGTAATATACAAATGAACATACCTAATGAAGATAATGCATGGCCTAAATGAATTGATTAAATGTTGTAAGATGCGAGGTGAAAATGTAATGTTTTTTTAATCCAAATGTCCTTAACTTAAAATACAATGTATCTGACACAAGAAGAATGGACTAGGAGAATAGATGACCGAATAAGAAAGATAACCTACAAATCCCTATAAAAGGAGCACTAATATGGAAGTCATGAGCTGTTCAAATGTAATGCAAAATGAAATATGAAAGGAGTATATCTCCACAACTTCATGTAACATCTTAGAACTTCATTATAACTAGAATTTGATTTTCATCATTGAGATCGTTATATTGCAAGAAAATGCAAGCATCATGGTATAATTAAACCAGGATGACCTGAGTGCCTCTTTCATGGAGTTTAATATTGCAAACTTGACAAGCATCTAGGTATAATTGAATTGAGATGACCTGAGTTTTGTTTGTGTAACAGACAAGGAATATTTCCCCCCCATCAAGGTATGTGTTGGCATACCACCATTAATAGCATTTGTAGAACAACATGATTTGTATGTTGTCAATACTATTAAACTAATGAAGGCACTTATGCACAGACACCCCAATTATTTGTTCCTTCAATTTCATCATAAAATACCCCACAAATAGCAATCAAAGAAAATACCATGCCCCATCCTAGCTATTCTAATCAATAACATATGGGAGTTTCAAACTCATGTCAAAGATATCCTGGAATAGCATAGGAAATATGATAACAATGAAATCCAGATATGAATGCATAATCTACAACAAACCATTCTAACATACCTATCATGAATATACATTTCATTTGCCAAAAGATAGTGTAAGGTATAGTGATTAGTTCAATTGATGATGTATAGTCAAGAATGATAGATAAGAGGCCATGTTTCGAAGGATAGATCATAGATTTCGACTCATCATGAAGATACCATTGTGAAAGAATGTTTGATTGTGTTTCCTGTCTGGTGAAAATACTCCATTCTATCCTCTAAGAGTCATGACTATCATAGATCCATTTCCCAAACTAGGTTGAGGACATGCCCCTAGCTTGGTGATGGACTGACTTATTATGGATGAAGAAGGACACAACAAGACTAGGACGAAGACCAAGACAAAAGATCAAGCTATGATGGGGTTTTATTATGGATAGATACAATGGATGGTGTATGAACTGGCCATTTTATTATGATATATACATGGTGGGAATGGGGACTGACTAGCCATTTTATTGTGGATATATACAATGATGGGACACACTAGAAGAATCCTAATAGATAGAGGAGCTAACTTGTCACACATAGTGCCTATTTCCAGGTTTTCACCACATGCTTTTATTACAATTTTCTTTTGATTGATTTTTTATTTTTTTTTATTTTTTTATTTACAGAATATATACATAGCCCTTGCATTGGGATTTCAAGGATAGAACTTCTTGAGGTGTATGCTATTAAGAGGTTCATCCAAAGGGTCTCCCTCAAGCGTGGACAATTGATAAGCCCTGAAACCATAAACTGTTGTAATTAAAAAAGGACCTAACCAATTGGGTTCAAACTTGCCCTTCTTATCATGGTGTTGTTGATTCTTTGGATTTTCTCGAAGGACTAAATCACCCAGCTAAAAGTATCTAATTTTCACCTTGCTATTACACTGATGAGACATACACTGCTAATAGACTTTCAAATGATCATAAGCTCTCTAATGGCATTCATCCAGCAATTCTAGTTCAGTCAGTCGTGCAACTCTATACTCTTCATCGGGAATCAAATCTTTGAGAGTGACACGAAGTGAAGGAAACTTGACCTCAAGGGGTAGGACCACTTCCGATCCATAGATAAGGGAATATGGGGTGGCTCTAGTGGGAGTACAGATGGAGGTGCGATAAGTCCATAAGGCTAGATTCAGCTGGATATGCCAGTCACGACCAGCGTCATTGACAGTCTTTTGTAATATTTTTAAAATTATTTTGTTTGACACCTCAACTTGGTCATTTCCTTGGGGATAGTATATGGAGGAATAGTTATGGGTGATATGGAATTTTGTGCATAGTTCATCCATGTCTTGATTTTGGAACTGTTCCCCATGATCCATAATGAGATACATAGGTATACCATATCTGCAAATGATATAATTTAGGATAAACATGAATAGTTGTTTCCCTGTGGCGGTAATCAATGGAACTACCTCAATCCATTTAGTAAAATAATCTATTGCAGTGATAATCCATTTGTGACCATTGGAAGATGGAGGGTTGATAGCGCCCATGAGGTTGAGTCCCCACCGACTAAATGGCAAGGTGGTTGTAAAAGGATGTAACTCTTGTGCTAGAGTATGAATACGGTTTCCATGTATTTGACATTTATTGCATGCCCTAGCAAAATGAAAGGAGTTTGTTTCCATGGTAGGCCAATAATAACCCATACCCATTAGTTTCTTAGCCAAAGAGGGACCACTTGAATGTGTCCCACAAATACCCTCATGTACATCTCGCAAGGTAGTTTGAGCTTCATCATGCTCGAGACATCATAGGAGAGTACTGTCAAGACCTCGCCGATAAAGGGTGTTGAATATTAGGACATAGTGGGAGGCTTGGTGGAGAAAAGTTTGTTTTTGATTTTGGGATAGATCAGGGGGTAGGATGTCATTTTTTAGATAAGAATAGATTTTTCCATAAATTGGGGAGTCATGTCCAATAAGATGACATATAATACTCATATCAGGATCATCATATGCAGGAAAAGTCAGGGATTCCACCAAAAACTCAAAATGGGCCTTGGTATCCTCTGTATCAAACAAAGAAGCAACTATTTCCATTGCATTAGCAACCTTGTTATCATGCTAAGGAATCTACTCAAAAGTGATGACTGAGAAATATTATTTGAAGTCATCAACCATATGTTTATATGGTAATAACTTATCATCTTTAGTCTGATAATCATCATTAACCTAGTTTATAATCAACTGAGAATCCCCATAAACATTCATTTCAGCTACTTTCCATTGTAAAGCCATCTTTGGCCCAATCAGCAAAGCTTCATATTCTACTACATTATTGGAACAAGGAAAGAGCAGCTTGTAAGATTTCAAAATTGTGTATCTTGCAGCATGATAAAGAGAATACCAACTCCTAAACTCTATTGAGTACATGATCCATCAAAGTATAGTTTCCATGTTTGTGTAGATAAAGCCAAGATTTGTGCATTAGGAAACTCTATGTATAGGTTGGTCATCCATTAATGTAGCATCAGCTAGCTGATCTTCTATCACTTGGCCTTTGATAGCCTTCCTATCCACATATTCAATATCAAATTCACTAAGTAGCATGACCCACTTAGCCAATCTGCTTGTCAATGTTGTCTTTCTTAATAGATACTTTAAAGGATCAATTTTTGCAATGAGCTTGATTGAATGTGACAACATGTAATGTCACCAATTCTGTGAAGCAAAAATAATGGCCAGACATGCTCTTTCTATAGGAGAATATTTTAGCTCATATCCCACTAGGGTGTGACTAATATAGTATATGGTTTTTTCTTTCCCTTCATGATCTTGTTGAGCTAGAAGAGCACCTAGTGAGACTATCATAGCTGAAATGTGGAGCAAGAGTGGCTTGCCCAGAATTGGTGACATCAGAGTTGGAGGATTTCCTAGATATTGCTTGATCTTATTAAAAGCTTCCTCACACTTTTCATCCCATTGGAATAAGATATTTTTATGCAACAAAGGTTGAAAGGGATGACTTTGATCTGCTAGTTGAGAAACAAATCTTCAGATGGATTGGAGATGTCCCTGCAAAGATCTTAACTGATTGATGTTAGTGGGGGAAGCCATCTCTATTATTTCTTTAACTTTTTCTAGATCTACCTTGATTCCTTTGGCTGAGACAATGTACCCTAACAGTTTACTGGATGTGACCCCGAATGCACATTTCTTTGGATTGAGTCGAATCTGATACTTTTCCATTCGGGTGAATATTATATCCAACACTCACAAATGACCAGCTCTGTCTTTGGATTTTTCTAAGATGTCATCAACATAATCTTCCATAATGGTATGCATCATGTCATGAAAGATTGTGGTCATAGCTCTTTGGTAAGTTGCTCCAGCATTTTTGAGGCCAAATGTCATCACATTCCAGCAGTATGTACCCCATGGAAAAGTAAAAGTAGTCTTCTCCTAGTCTTCCGGTGCAATCTTGATCTAGTTATAGCTAGAAAAACCATCCATTAATGATAACATCTCATGCCCAGCTATTAGATAAACAATAATGTCAATATTTGGTAGAGGAAAGTCATCTTTTGGACAAGCTTTATTAAGATCTCAAAAATCAATACAAATCTAGATAGACTTGTCTGGTTTTGAGACAGGGATGATATTGGAAATCCACTCAGCATAATCAATAGCATGAATGAATCCAACATCTAAGAGCTTCTTCAATTTTGCTTTAACCATTAGTGCAATGTGCGGGTGCATCTTACAGAGCTTCTACTTAACTAGTTTTACACCTGGTCTAATAGATAAATGATGCATAATGAGATTAGGGTCTAGCCTAGGCATATCATTATAGGACCAAGCAAAGTTGATTTGTCTCTCTTTGAAATTTTTTGCAAAAGCTTCTTTCTCTGATTCTATCAAGCATGCTACTACTTTGAGGATGTGCAGAGACTCTTCTATTCCAATGTTAAGAGGTACTATTGGCTCTATAAGAATGGAAGATTGCTCTTGATACAGATAATTGGGAAGAGTGTCAATCCTTCCATCATCAGGTGCCTCAGAGAGGTTTTCACCATCAGATGTGTCTTTTTTGTTTACTATTTTTGGATCTAACATTTCCACTGAGTAGTTTTCACCATTAGATTTGTTGATTATTTTTATATTTTTATGACTGAAAGGATTGGCACTCTCTCCAAAGTAGGCCATGTCATTGAGTTCTATTGGAAATCCTGACTTGTGATCCCCTAGTGGTAAATGATCCTTGATTCTAAGATAGTCAATGATGGCATCATCATTATGGAAGACATCAAGTTCTGGATGATCGGGAGAATCCCAATCAATAAGTTTGGGATGTACAAGGGGCATTGGATCATTCGAGTCAATTTCAAAGGTAGAGATGGTATTGATGGAAAAGTTGTCAAGGTTGATGATGGTATCAGCGAGGTCTATTTCCATACTCTCATCCGATTCATCTATCGCAAGATAAATCTCACTTTCCTCACAATTGACAAAAGTAGTATAACGTGGGACTAATCCTAGTGAGTCAGTCCTTGAACTCTCTCCCTCATGGTAATCATTACTATAGTGATGGAAAAAATCAACTCCTATTTCTTTAGTACAATCAGATAATGAATCCCATTCATAATCATTTGAGTCAAAATCATCATTATCCCCAAGTCTATCAATGATTCTTTGTGCTATCCTTTGTTTCTCTGGATCTACATACATACCATGTTTTTGAAACTGTAAGGCAGGAGCTTTAGATGTCTCATGAAAATGTGTGATCTTTGCTTTTCCTTTTGGTTCTTTTGGTCCTTCTCCTTTAGATGCTAATCCTTTAGTGTCTCTTTGATAGTTTGGATTTTGCAAAATTGGTTTTATAACACCTGGTCTTTGTAACCCTATAGGTCCAGCACCTTGGTATCTCATCTTTTGTAGCAAAGTATACCCTTTACCATAGACATTGGGTGATATATATTCATGTTTTATATCCTCTTCATTCTTCTATGACTTAAGCAAAAAATTAGCATTACACTCAGCTACCTCTTTGGATATTGTGCCCCCACTTATAAATGTGTCATAAACAAGTGTTGAAGGGGGTTTTGATTTTTGTTTAGTGATCAAAGATCTACCATATGATTTAGGAGATAAAGGTAACTATGTGATGCAAAGAGCTTGACCTAGAGTGTATTCCCCCATACTTCTTTCTTTTGTGTCTATCTTGATCCCATTTGATTTAGAAGTTGATGCTATATTACTAGGATCAATGGGTGTAGTTGTAGAAGATCTAGTATGATTATAAGGTACCAAAGAATCAGATGTCTTCACAATGTTACAATACTAGAAAGGATTAGTATCTCCTTTGATAGTGATATCCTGACCATTATGAGGGAATTTCAAGAACTAATGATAAGTTGATGGCATAGCTTGCATGGAATGAATCCATGGTCTTCCCAAAAGAATGTTATAAGCAAGATCCATTTCAAGAACTTGGTAAGGTACAACTTTGATTATAGGACCTACTCTGATAGGAAGAACAATAGATCCCTTGGATGATCTCTCTTCTTCATCATAAGCTTTTATTGTGATTTTCTTCTTTGGATCAACAACATTTTCAAAAAATCCCAATGCAAGGACTAGTTTCAATGTGCATATATTCAAGTCATCTCCTCCATCTATTAGTACTCTCTTGATTTTGTGACTCTGTACAAGGACTTCAATATGTAGGGGAGCATTATGAGGTTGGGTAATAGCTAAGTCATCATTCTTAGTGAAGGATAGATAATGTGGGGTTGTTAAATGACCCAACATAGCTTGAAATTCATTGTGATCTAGATTTGTGGGGACCTGGGTCTCTACAAGAGCTTTTTCAAGGATATCTTTGTGAGACGGGGATAGGTGCAAAAGCTCTAAGATGGATATCTAGGCAAGTGTTTTCTTGAGTTGTTCCAAAAGATTGTACTAGTTGGAAATATTTGGTGTAGACTTTGGGACATAAACAGACTTGTTTTGAGAGGTGCTTGGTTTAGATGGGACTACTTGGAGAGTAACTTTGGATTGAGCACGAGTAGTAACATGGACTGGTTGACTCTCTAATTTTTCCTTTATGGTAATGACATTGGCATAGTACTTAGAAGGATGACATTCAGAAATGTTACCAACATATCTATAGGGTGTAGTGTTATAATTGGCTTGATTGTCACCCTTAGTATTGGAAGAACCTCCTTTTTCATGCTCAGGAAGTGGATCTTTGAAAGCCATATGTGATTCATTCGAGATATGTCCATCAACACCAATTTCATCACTTTCAATTAAGTCTTGAATTAGATTTTTGAGCCTTTGGCAGTCATTGGTTTTATGTCCTTTTCCTATGTGAAATTCACAATAATCATTCACATTCCACCAAGAAGGTTTCACTCTAGGTTCAAAATATTTCATTTCAGGAAGCATAATGAGTTTCTTTGTGATTAACATCCGTAATGCTGATTCGAGAGATTCCCCTAAAGGAGTAAAATTTCTTCGAGGTGACATAAAAGGAAATCTTGGTTTAGATGAATCTTTGTTGGTGTTTGGATTTGCTGATTGATTTTTGTAGGTAGCTTGAGTAGCGTTGGCCTTACTTGTGAGATTTTGAAGGGGTTGTGTTGGTTTGATATTACGATTATCAACAATCCCATCATTGACAATGTTTTTGTTTTTATTCCAGAATTTGGAATTGTCATTGTTATAGTTGTTGGGATTGGAATTTGAGGACCCAACATTGTCTTTGGAATAAAGTTTTATCTCACCTTTTCTGACCATGGCTTCCTCAATCTTGATACCATTTTCTATGAGCTTGTTGAAGTTTGGTGGACATTGCAATTGTAACCTATAACTCATTTCTGGTGTAAGGTTATGCACAAAGATATCCATCTTTTCTTGTTCAGGAATCATTCATGGATATTTGGAAAACAATTGATGCCATCTTTGCAAAAAAGTAAGGAAGGTTTCTCCATTCTTTTGATGTGCATTGCAAAGATCAAGCATAGTGACTTCATGTTTGATGTTATATGAATAATGAGTCACAAAATTATCAAGAAGCTCATTGAAATATTTGATGCCTGGGGGTAGTTTGGAGAACCATTCCATGGCTTGTCCTCCTAAACTTTGTGGAAATAGTCACATAAGATAAGTGTCATTGTGAGGGACTTCAATACAAGCAGCACTCACAAATGTGGTCTTGTGGATCTGAGTTCCCTTTGTATTTGTCAAATTTTGGTACCTCAAAATGAGGAGGGAATGGAATCATTAATAAATTATTATCAAAAGGATAAGGACATATATCATCCAAGGAATACTTCTTAGTTGATGATCTAGTTTGAATGTCACGGATTTATTGTTGAAGCATTTCAATTTTTTGTAGAACTGGATCTAAAGATAACATGTTTCCTGAGTGTTTTGGGAAAATTTTTGTTGTTGAGTATCTTGAGAAGCATTGGATTGTTGATTATTGTGAGAGGCATTGTTTTGTTGGTTGTTTTGAGAAGCATTAGATTGCTGATTGGTTTCCTTTTCTCCATGAGTATCTTGAGAACCACTAGGGATTTCTTGATTGTTTGTATTAGGTGGTTCTCTAAGATGGGAAACATCAAAATCAGTTGGTAGTTTGGATCCTTGTTGAGCAAGCATGAGGAAATACATCTCTCTATCCATGTCTAGGAGTCTTTCCATGACATTATAAAAATCTAGGATCTTGTGTAGCATCCCTAAGCTCTTGATCTGTGGGTTCCTCTTCTGATGTAAAAAGTGAAGTTTTCTTAGGAATTCCAGACCAAGGATTTTCTTCATTGCTTTTGTTTCCTTCCATCATGTCTAGGGATTTTGAATCAACTATTTGTTTAAATTTCTGAGATCGATTTTGAACCATAAAAATGTGAAAATTGATTTGTGGGATGAAAGGTTTTTGATGAAAAGATATGGAAAGAGTGTTTGATAGAAAAGATATTGGAAAGTGTTGAAAAGTGATGAGACAACTTAATAAAATCTAAGTCTATAGGAGGTATAGATTTCACTATGATATGACAAAGAAAAATCAAGAGATAGTAACCTAAGTAAGTTTGATTGAGGATGATAGATCCTAATAGGATAAACTCACAAAGATCAAAATATGATAGATAAGGTGATGTTTCGACACAAAATTTGGAATTTTAGAAGATTAGAAGAAATTATTTGATGACTTTTTGTGAAGGAAGGCTGATGAAAATTGATGAAAATGGTCAAACTAAAGATCACAGGTCTGTGTAACGTGAATGTTTTTCTAGAATCCTACTAAGGATGAAAATGGGTATCTGAAAAAGTGATTGCAAAAATTTCAAAGCTTGTGGAAATGCCCTCCGTTGTATATGTGCAACGGCAAATGCATAGGATAGTTTAATATATGTGCAATAGAATGAATCAAATGCACAATAATTATGAGCCGATGCATGGTAAAATTAACAGATGCATAGAACAATGTGATGGATGCACAGGCAAATTGTATGAATGCACAGGTTTGTGTTTTTGATTGATTGCAATTGCAAGATTTGGAATTTTTTTATTTTCTGATGTTTTGGTTTTTGGAAAAGGTAAAATGCATAAACACACCACATGCAAGACAGAAATGATTTTAATCTAATTGTTCTATTATGAATGTACAAACATGCTTACAATCCTAAGTTTGGCAAGGACAGTATCTGCTAAATCCCCACTAGGATAATAAAATCTAGCCATGCAAATCCATAGCAGACAGCCTAGGAACTTGGAGGCATGGGCTCCTCCTTATAGTGCACTCACTTCTCAGGCACACCAAGTTCTGAATTCAATGGGTCATTACTTCCCAAAGAACTACTATCTCTACTATGAACCGTGAGTAATGTGGGGTGTCTTCACGGGCTTGGGTGACCCCTTGAGCTAGCAAATAGAAGGTTTTTGGCCACTATACAAAAATATTTAATAAGGACATCCATTTAGGTGGTTGTGATCAAGTCATTTTCCCAATTAAGGGGACTCTCCCAATCCTTTCAAAGCAAGGCTTTCACCTCTACTAAGTAGGACTTTAACACATCACTGGGGTATTGGAGGAGATTTTGGTTGCCACAATGAATTCACACCTATCTAATGTGAGACTAATCACACTAGCATTTTTTATATACCAGTTTGGAAGGGCTTGGCTTTAGCCTATTACCGGTTGGGTCATTCCTTGGGGTGAGTACCTCTTTTCCCACCAAAGACCGCCCTCTAAAAATTATAACAATTTCTCTTTCACCCAAGGTCCATGAATGGCGAGGGGAGAGGATATGTTGTTATAATTTTGGGATTATAGATAGCTATTAAGAAAGACACAACAGACACTTAATCTATGCTAAAGAAGACACATAAATGAAAAACATGTTGTATTTTAAAGCCCAAACAAGGTTATAGTTTATTTTGCAAAACCCCTTAAGAATCCTACAAACAAACTGGTTAGAAATTTAGCAATGGGGTCTTCAAAATAACGTCCTGCAAAAATAGCTTAGAGACTACCAGAATGAACATAAACTTGTCAAAGGTTAGCTAAAATCAAAAACTAACAAATAACTAAATTTTACTATAGTAAGTAACAAATGCACATAACTGTGAGGTGAATGCGCAACAAGACGTGATATATGTGTAGAATGTATGAATGCATAGTGAAATGAAATATATGCGCAGTGCGATGGAACCAATACGCAGAAAGAACTAATGCACAACAAAAAATGTTAAAAGTGTAGAAACTTAAGGTAAATGTGCAAGAAAATTAAAAAGATAGATTGCATAAAATGCCAAAATGGATGCGCAACAGAAATGGATGTATGCGCAGGAATTGGGTACAAATGTGCAGAAGTGACTTGTAGAAAAATCTGCACATGGAAAACTAAAAATAGAATGTTAAAAATGTGGGTTTAGGGCCCCACGGTGGGTGCCAAAAATGTATGCAAATTAGATGTCTAACTACTCTAAATGATAAATTAACTATTCTAAGATTAATAAATCAAACTAATTAGCAAACAACAATGAAGAATACACTAAAAATGAAGCTAAAACAAGGTTTTACCTTCACCTACCATGTAGCTTGTCTCCATTGCCCTCCTAGCCTTGATTTCTTGAGGATGTTGAGCTCTCAAATTTCCAAATGAAGCCTCTTTCCCAAGATGATACCAAAGTGTGGAGATTGGTGATGAATGTATGCAAAACTAAAGCTTAATTATGCAAATATGGTGAATGAGATGCAAGTGATATGAAAATGGCTTGATTATGCTTGAATGCTCTTGAAATGCTCTTAGAATGCTTGATTGCTTGATGTCTTGAATGCTTGAATGCTTGATTGCCTATTCACTATTAGCTCACAAAGGGAAATGAGGCTCCTTTTATAGAGTTTTGGAGGATCTAAGCCTAGGTGGCACAATCCTACGGTGGAGAATGAAAGGTGGAAGATCCTAGGGCTAGGATTGATTTGGTTGAAGGAGTTGAGAGAAAGGGGGATGTAGTTGGAATGTGAGAGGGAGAATAGGGATGATGTTCCTCTCACATTGACATAGAGGAGAATAAGGTGGAAGGGAAAGACACATGTCAAGTGTCTCACAAAGACCAAAGAGAGGAAGAGTGAAGGACTTTTTTCTTGTGAGGACTCTTGGTACAAGTGTCCCATGAGTCACCTTTGACCCTTAGAGGTGGCTTGAGAAGCCCCTTAGGAATAGGGAATGTCTCTTGACTTGGTTTAAGAGAGGACATGCGGTCATGAGACCAAGTCCTATGAGGCCACATAGCCCTTAAGAATAGGACATGTGTGGGTGAGGATAATTACCAATAAATAATTAATGATAATTATTTATTTTAGCCAAAGTGATGTGTCAAGTGACTAGGTAATTGAGGTGGACTAGGGAACTTAATCATATTTAGGTGATTGTATATTTAATTAAATCACTTTAATAAGACTAATTAGAAGACTTAGGATAGAGGAATAGACTATAGTGAATTTACTAAATAAATTGAATAATCTATTTAATAAATAGAGGAAATAATTATTAATTAAATAATAAATATTTAATTAATTTATCAAGTCAATATCAATTAAATAATAAATATTTAATTAATTAATGAAGCTATTTTTAAGTGTATACAGTAACCATAATTATTAAGAGCCTCATCTTGACCCAAACCAATAGAAGGTATATGCATCTATTTACCTTTAGTTTTTGCATGGATATATAAGCTTTTTCCTTTTTCTAAACCATTATGATAACCCTTAGGTCCCATATTTTGGGACAATTTTTGGATCTATTTTCCCATAACCACTAAATTCATTTGTAGATTAGGTTTTTATAGGCCACACTAAGGAGACCAACTTTGTTGTAGTTTTGACAAAACAAAATTTAATTTTCATATTCCATGATTTCAGTCCATCTTCCAAAATTATATTTAAGGGTCATCAAGGTAGGAAGCCACATTCACACAAATCCTTGAAAAACCAACCTCAACCTCTTCATAGTGATGTTTTTCAATAGCTAGAAAGTCCACTATATCTCTTAAGACATTATAGTTCTATAACTCTAAAGGGAGACTAGGGAGAAGAACCCAAGTAGGAGCTACTACCCCTATATCAGATGATGGGTCAAAAACCAGTTTCCACTTACAGAGAGAAAGTTTTTCAAACTTTATATCAAAACCCCAAGGAGCCATATAAAAACTTTAATGAGATACTCATGGTTTAAAAAGCCTAAATAAAAAAGGCTATTTTCTATCATGGGAATGGTAAGACTTTAATTTTCCAAATATCATCAGCCCATCTTCTAACTTGAACAACGTTGCGATGAAAGGATATAAAATTATCTATTAGGAGAGGTTTCATGTCTTGAACAATATTATCCATAATTTTATCTTGAACAATCATGTCCAATCCTTCATTTGAAAAACTAGTTAGACTTTCCCTACATCTAACTACAGATATTTATTCCTTATGGCATTATTCCCCACAAGTTTATCCACATACAATACAAAATCCTCAGTAGCAAAAGAGGAATCCAACCCTAAACTTGGTGACCCAAAAGTAGCAAATTCAACAAAAATAGGTCTCATATTTGAGGTGGAAGAAACCTATGTAATGGGATAAAAATTTGTAAATATTGAAGGGGTGACTAGTTGGGACCCCCTCTTGTCACACCCATGAAAGAAGAGGTACAAATGATTTGAAATTACCAAAGGTAGGAAAATACAGTTTTGGAGAGTTTAGGGTGTCTATAA